>VZDJ01000782.1:9667344-9738243 GCA_008694505.1 Cyanoderma ruficeps
AAAAGGAAAAAAAAAGAAAAAAAAAAGAAAAAAAATTTAAAAAAAAGGAAAAGAAAAAAAAGACCAGAAAGACCAGACAGGGAGATTATCTTTTTGATCTGTGTTTATCAATAAAACACCAAGAAATTTCCAGTCATGAGCTGTTGGATCAGCTGGTGGTAATTCAGTGAAACTGATGCTATAAAATCAGTGCATCAGGAAAACTCAGCCTCCATCTCTCTTTTAGAGTCTCAAGGATGCAAGAGGGATGACATCTAATTCAGTACCAAAACAAAAAAAAACCCAAAAAACATTTCCATCTGTACACAAAAATGATGTATCACCTCCCAGTTAGAAAGCTAGCTCAAATCCATGAGGAAAGAAATGGATGACTTCACACTGCCAGGAATATGTGGACAGCAACCAGAGCAGAGAATACACTGCATCCTTAGAAAGCACACATGACATCAAATACAAAGCAGCAAGAAACATGGCATGAAAACGAACTACAGGGGAGAAAAGAAAACAGAGACAAAAAGAGTACTTCCACTAAAGGACAACCAGAAAAAGAACC
Source organism: Cyanoderma ruficeps (assembly GCA_008694505.1). Taxonomy (NCBI): domain Eukaryota; kingdom Metazoa; phylum Chordata; class Aves; order Passeriformes; family Timaliidae; genus Cyanoderma; species Cyanoderma ruficeps. The sequence continues at coordinate 9,667,898 of VZDJ01000782.1, forward strand.
AGATAGAGAAAACATCATAGAATCATAGAATATGGTGAGTTGGAAGGGACCCATCAGGACCGAGTCCAAATCCTGGTCCCATGTAGAACATCTCAAGAATCAACATAGGCCCCAGAGCATTGTCCAAATGCTTCTTGAACTCTGTCAGGCTTGGTGCTGTGACCACTTCCCTGCAGACCCTCTTCCAGTGTTCAGCCACTGTTTCGGTGAAAAACTTTTTCCTGATGTCTAAACTAAACATTCTCTGACTCAGCTTCATGCCATTTCCTCAGGTCATGTCACTGGTCATTAGAATGAACAGATTTGTAGCTCCCCCTCCTTTTCTCTTCATGAGGATGTTGAAGATCACAATGAGGTCTCCCCTCAGCCTCCTCCAGGTGAACAGACCAAGTGACCTCAGCCACTCCTCACCAGACTTCCCTTCCAGACCCTTCACCATCCTTGTTGTCCTCCTCTGGACACTTTCTAAATAGTTTGTCTTCTTTACACTGTGGCTCCCCAACCTGCCCTCAGCACTCGAGGTGAGGCTGCCCCAGTGCAGAGCAGAGCGGGACAATCCCCTCCCTTGCCCGGCTGGCCATGCTGTCCCTGATGCCCCCCAGGACATGCTTGGCCCTCCTGGCTGAGTTGTGAATTATTGAAAACTTCTGCATATTTCCCTGTTTGCTAGGGAGGAAAAGTTGTGCACTCCCATGTAACATCCTCAGTCTCTTTTAGTGCTTCCACCTTCTAGGCTGAGGTGCTGCAGTGCTGTATCATCTGCTACAAACAAGGTTCTCTGCTCATGGTTAGCACACACGGGCAGAGTGTGAAAAGTGAGGAGAAGTGGAGAGATGCACTCTAAGGTATCAAACAATCAGGGTTTCCATCTACACCAGTTCACACTGTTGAGTCAAGGATAGTAACACAGAACAGCTAAACCTGCACTACTCTCTGACCACTCTTCAAGGCAACAGGAAAAGGCTCATTTTCTTATCCCACTTCAAACCACTCAAACAAGTTAAACCTCCTTTCGCAGAATGAGCTTTGCTTACCCCACACAGGATGGTGCCAGGAATAGACACCCAATGGAAGCAATGCTTCTGCTTCGATTTAAGGATTTGCCTAACTCCTGGCTGGATCAGCACTTTCAAACACACATCCTTGTGGCCCAAGGATTTGCATTCTTACACATCCTTAAACTTTCCAGGACATGTAATTTATCATTCTGACTGTGATAAGGGATGGCAACACCCTGCTCGTTTATCTTGCTCTCAATACACTGCAGAAAACAAAAATATAGATTTTTTTACAACAAGGCGGAGGACACTGATATCACTCTCCCTCTCTGATAATTTAACTATAGCATAACATCACCTTTAAATCAGAATAAGGGAGAAAAGACTTGAAGAAGCAAAAAAAAATTATAGGGTAAGCAATATTTACTGTAAAAGGAGGAAACAAAAAAATCTGTTTACAGATCACATCTGAGAAGAACATCTCTATTAAATGTGATTTCAGAAGAACTGACAAGGATAAATCCGTGTGCAGCTCCAGGTATTTCAGCCTAAACGTGGAAAATACACATTATTCTGAGTTTATGAAGGGCTTAGTTTTATCAGTACTATTTATACACACTTTCTTGGTTCATTTTAGACATATTGCAAGATTTTAAACCAACAGACTTGAGTGATCATTGATTTTAAAACACAACAGCTCCCTAATTTTTAACATGTTTCTGAATTATATACGGGCTATGTAATCCTTCAGACAAAGGAATTCTGATAAACTACGTTCTGCCTCTAGCCAGGTGCTTCAAGTAATCTCCACCCTCCCACCTCTTCATCACATGAAGTAAAGATGAAGACAACACAACGTCAGTCACGCTGCAGACCCATTCAGATGCTGCCTCTACCTGAAACAACACAATCCATGTGTTAAGATCCTCATCAGTCTCCATTATCAGAAGCTGAAATTTTTGCTACAGTGAGCTCAGGTAGGTCTTGAAGGGGTGACTGGAATACATCCTCTACAGCCAGCATTATGCCAGACTGCACCTAGCTCCTCTCACAAGTTTCTCCTGATGGGATTGCTCTCCCTCCTGACTGACTTTCTCTTTTATGCCTGGCTAAGCGATTTTGGCTGCACCTGTGGTCTGCAATACATTTCACAAACAGCACAGTGTGCTCCATGACCTGGCTGCCCCTGAGCCACATGCCTGCAGGAATGCTGCCTGCCCACTGCAGGTGCTTGAGCGCACACACCCCGTTTTGGACCCGCTTCATTACCCTTTTCTCAGCAAGCTTGCATAGAGTTAATTTAATGCATTTAAGGACTGAAGACCAGCTTTGCCACTCTGCATTGCTATCAAATGTTACAGGCAGAGGATTTGGCCATATTCCATCTATGGGGTTTCCTTCAAAGTCCACTTCTTCTGAAAATAGCTGAGCTGATGCCTGAGCAGTATGAGAACAGTGCTCCATCCAATACAGACCACAAAGAGAGCTGCTGCATCTTTACACTGACCCTTGCATACCCAATCCCTCTCCTGTGACAGCACAGGAGTGGGATGATTTCCAAGTCTCCTTATCTGATGCTCTAAAAGGATGGAAAAAGACTGGAGCACAAAACAGCCATCCCTATAATCAGGTTCTACTGGCCTGGTCAGCTTAATACAACATCTCTCTCTACTGCTACAGACAGGCACTCACACTGCCCAGACCAGAAAGTAGCATCCAGGACTCACAGGAGTAACTAGAGGCAAGTAAATGTTTTCCAGCTTCTTCCTCAGCAAGAGTCCTCTGGGCTTGGGGACTGTCATCTTAATATTCAAATTTCCATGGAAGAAAGCTTTTTCCTTTTCAAGGGTGACTTCCAGCTTCATCAACATTTAGGCAGGATGTAATGAGCAGGAGGCCTGGTGTAACCAGGACAGCTTTGAGAGAGAAGGGAGGGGAGTCTCTGTTTAGAGCCACACTTGGACATGCCTTTGCAGTGCAATCCCACCTCTGTCTACAAACAGGCTTCCTCCCAGCCCATTCAGAAATACCTGTATTATGCTTTCTACCAGTGCTATATAAACTAAAAACCTTTAAAGTTCGGACACAAATCACTTCTTTGCTGATCTAGCCAATTGAAAAATGATGAATGACAATAAGTTGTGAAATTTATTTTGTCACGAGCCTATAATTGCTACTATTGGAGCTTCAAATTATGGCAGAAAAAAATGAACAAAATGGAAGTGCTTATAGCTTGTTTGGATTCTGGTTTACAAAGTAGAGCATTATCTTTGTCAGTGAGTGAGGAAATGCAATTGCACTGTGGACCTCCACAGCAAAAACCAGGTACTTTGATTAATTATTTGAGTATTATACCAGCAAGAAAAGAATTACTGTAGTTATTTCAGAGGTGCTTATTGCTTTTATGCATGTGATCTGTCTGCAAAGGTTGATATGAATTTGTCAAAAATCTAAGTTCATTTTACTACAGAATTATCATCATATTAGGATTTAGGATTAGCACAATGAGATACTGTGATTATTAGGGTACCTAATGGTATCCTAACAAATACAAAAGTATTTTGAGATCTTTCTAAAGATGAGCTGGATAAGGACTTAAGGACTGAGGAGTAAAGGATGAAGAAAAGGCTGCAATTTAAGTAGATTTGAGATTGTCTACAGATGGAGACTTAAGGAAAGAGAAAGACTAAGGAGCCCAATGTCCAAGAAAAGAAAGGAAAAGAAAAAANCAAAAAAACCCAACAAAACGACAGGCAGACTTCCAAGACCTTCCAAGTAAAATTACAGTTCTTTAAGTGCACTTGGTTTAAAGTTCACTCATTCGCTTTTCTTCACAAAAAAAAATCACCATAAATACCAGAAATAAAAGTCCACCAATCAAAAGCAATCAAAGTTACATTTTAAAAGCTAACTCTGCCCCTCTGTTCTTCCCCCCCAGGCTTCCAACTTCCCATCTCAGGGCTGTCAGTAGCTGTCAGCAGATCATATGAGAAATTCATCTGAACATACAACATAACTTGACAGGCAATACATCAGAAAACCTAGATGTGACAACAGCAAATTCCACCAGATGGTCCTGGATCATATCAATCTATTAAAAAAATTCTGACAGAAAAAATATCCTAACCACACATAAGCAGAGTTTCTGGAAAAAAAAAATCTGGTATATTCACCGTTTCACCCTTTGTCCTAAACATGCCAGAAAAGAAGATACACAACAGCTCCAGCTTGTCCTCAACAGTTTGTCCTGTCATTAATATCTATATGCATATTTCATGCTCCTCCCTGAAGAAAAGACTTCTAAAGAAAGATGCCTCTCCATTAAAGGCAGTATATGCTACTAACAGCGCTGCTTTTCAATTGAGAAAATTCTGTCAATGACTCTGGAGCCGGGTCTTTCTCCAGCACCAGCCTGGCCTTCAGGAACTCCAAAACCATGTGGTTAGCCCTGGGAGTAGCTGCAAACTCGAAGCACATTCAAGACTGCCTGTTTGCCACCCTTCTCATCTCCCTGTTGCTCTGGCAGGCAGCAGATTCTCTTTGGGTTCAGGCTGCCTACAAACCTCATCAGCCTCTGCAGTGATTCTTTTAGGAAAGACCTTGGATTGCCTTGTCCACTGTCAGTCATGCAGGTCTGTATGACTGTAAACACTGACTGTACAGACCTACCCTCAATCCAGGTAAAACTGCCTTTGATATATGTGAAGTACAAATCCCATTCCAGCAGGCACAACCTGCTCCAGCCTCAGGCCCACATGAAACAGTGCTGTGGGCGGGCACAGGGTCAGGGACACTATGCCACCCTCTGAGAGATGAGCACAGTCCCACAGCAGAAAATACCAGGTTCAGAAGCAGTTCTATGGCTATTTCACTGATGCTGTCACCGTTCTTCAGGTCAGCACCACCAGCCTGCCCACAGCAGCAGCTCAGCTGTGACAAAAGTGACAGGCCTATGAAATGTAAATCAAATTGGAGCAGGCTGTCACTGCTCAAGTGAGACCCTCAGGGACACCATTCCTTGCTCCTGTTCTGTCCTGCCTTCTACAGCTGTGTGCAGATACACGTTTTGCTCTGTGAGAAGTAGTTGTGTGTAACTGCAAAAAACTATCACGTGTCCTTGTCCTCCCAATTACCCACATTTGGAAGTAAAAGGTATTTAGTCAAATATATTTTTAATTGGTAAAGCAAACAGACACGAATCTGAATGCACAGAGGGAAGGAAGACAGTGAAGGATGAGGTGTTATTTTATTGTTGTTTAATAGGATAGGATAGTGCTCCAAGTCCTTTGGAAATCTGACAGCTGCTTTGAATACAAAGCTGTGACTGTGGTAGAAAGCAGATCTACTCCCTGTCACTGCACAAGCTGCACTCCACGGCTCAGAGCTGAGGAAATCTCTCTTCAGGCCAGTGTGGCAAAATCAGTTTCCACCAAGAAACCAGACTGATCCTTTAACCAAGGAGTAGTTCTGTATACCACACATACCTTTTTTCTTTCCCCTAAGGACAGCTCCTTCCATTATAGACTCTCCTCTGCTATTAATCGAAGTGCTCCCATTTCCTGAGTGAGCAACACCCGTGTGTGGGATTACGCCAGTGTGCTGTTTATTGTCTCCATCCAATCCATTTTACAATTATCACCTTTCGCACAGAGAGAGTTACTTTTCCATCACAGGCCTGAGAACAAAAGGCTTATGAAAAAGCCAATCCTCCCCTCCTTCTCGAACTTCAACAAGGAATATATGATTTTTCACCGTGCCTTTGTCATTTTGACATAAAAGAAAAAGTCAGTGACATTTTCAAATTTGTTGTTGTGCACCAGTGGGGTTTCAAATACTGCAGAACAACATAATTACATTTATAGACACTTTTGACTGGAACTTAAATGTTGCAACAGCTATAATGGTCTCTCAGAGATAAAAAAATAAGCATTTAGCTCAAAATGTAAGTTCTGATTAAACTGAAAATGGACACCACCTTTTTACTGGAGTGCCTTTTGGCATCTAAAAGTTTTTTCTATAAATACTAGACTATGATTTTTCAAACCATTGACTTCCTACAGAGAGAAAAATATACATCTTACTATTTAATTGCTCTCAGCCGAAATACTGTAAAAGAGAAGGCATAACATGTATTTAATAAAATTGACAGAAAGTCACTTCCTCCCATTCTGATATTTAATTATATCTCATTAGAAAAGCAAAAAATGGTGTAAATCAAAGTCCATGAATCAGCTGTTTACTTTATTTATTTATAGGCATTTATATAGTGCTCATCGCCATAGCAACCAGGAACCTTTTTTTCCTTCTTGTTCAAAGGAAAAGTTGTAATTTCAGAATGTGATCCTTTGCCGTCACAGTGCAAATAGGCACTTAGGTTCTGTGCTGAGAACACTTTAGGCAGGTGCCTGAAGTATACAATCCAAATCAAAGGTGCAATGAAAGAGACAGAAACAGAGAAAGGAAAAATGAAAGGAAAAGAACCATGAAACAAGTGAGAAAAAGGGAAAGAGTAAAGAGCTTTCCTGTGAAAATCCACAGTGCGCCATGCCCCACAAAAAGCCATCATCGCCCCAGTACCTTTTACCTGTAATAACAAGTGACTGGTTTGTAAAGAACAGTCCAAATAACAAAGACCAATCAACAAGTTTCAAATTTTTGCTGAGGGCACTGGTGAATATTCTTAAACAAGGATTTCTAAAAGGATAATAGCTTAAAAATGAGGCCGTAGAGGGCTGCCTCCCTTTTGAGAGCAGAGAAGTCAGGAGTCTCACTTTGAATACTACCCTTTTCTGATCCCCCAGCAATCAGGCATTACCAAATTCCCACAGAATTAATAGACCTTTTTAAAAATGCCATCTGCTCACAAAACATCAAAGAAATGTGTAAATTAGAACACTGCTTCTGCATACACCATTATAGAATGAATTACTAGGTATGTCCTGCAATTGCAGTTTCCTCATGATGCTGCTGGGAAACCTCTTTTTAGACCCCCAAAAGAGAATGAAATTGGTTTTACACTATTTCATCTGGTTCCTTCCCATCATTGTAGAGATGATACACATACGTGAACAATGTTGTATTTCAGATTATTTTTAAAGCTATTGAATTACTAACTGGGACAGAATGGAAAAAAAAAAGGTATCTTTGGCCTGTTGTCATTTTGTTATATAAGAGACATTATCTCAAAGATTTCCTCAAGAGACTGGCATGTGAAATTATTATCTTCAACTCTGTATTTGCTTGACCCTAACTTCCTCATAAGCCAATACTGCCCAAAGCAGTTAAGTAAGGAGTGTTCAGTTGTTCCTAAACTAAACACATAAATCTTTACTTAAGACTGGTAGTTATTTTGTAGTCTTTTTTTATACTGTATTCTAAATAGGGCAGAAGCTGCATGTATGACAGCAGGAAAAGTGACAAGTTCCTTATCTGGAAAAGAACCAGCAGGCACTGTTATCAGAGCAGACCAGCTCTTTTAAAGTGGATTGATGAAGCTATTTTTAAAAACACCTAATAACATCACAGAGGAGACTCTGATCTCTGCAAAGGTGAGCCGCACAGCTCGATACTCCTGGGAGGCAGCTAATGAAACTGAAGCTTGTCAGACACAGACTGCGTCCAGTAATTGGCTTTGAACACTCGCAGCTGAGCCTCTCCCGTGCCGAGCTCAGCGCCCCGCTCGGCTGCGCCAAACGCAGGCGGAGCCGGGCACTGTCTGGCACGACCAGGTGTGAGTGGCCGTCTCTCCCCTGCCCGTGCCACCAGGCACAGTCTGCATACTTGGAAGGCAGAGAAAGAGACCTGCTTTCTTCCAGCCCCTCACACCTACCAGTTGGCTTCCAGGACAGGGAGAGACACTTGCCACCTTGGAAGGTGGCAAAGTGGTGTTGGAGTAGGTGGAGTGCTGATGAAGAAGAAGGGAACATGTTCTACCACAGAAGATGAAGGAAAGGGGAGGAAGACCTAAAAGGAGAAGGAAGAGGGTCCCATGTCTTGCCTTCATCCAGCACAGCAGAACCACCAACAAATGCTAACCCTCTGTGCCAACGGTGCAAAGTCCCTTAGGGACAGCTGCTGGCTTCCCCAGGAAGGCAGCCAGCAAAACTGGGGAGCATCACTCATCTTCCCCAAAACTCCACTGACTCTTCCTAGCCCATTCTTCCCTGACCTTTGCTGACCCACAGAACCTCTACCTCTCAACATAAACAGTGAATTCTGCAACCACCCTGGAACACAACCTAAGAAAACACTGTCCCACAGTGTGAGAAGACTCTTCGTCCCCTTGAAGAAATTTTATCTGCATAGCTGAGGACCTCTGTTTTGGTTCTGGTTCTGTGATTTAATGCTCTTCTTTGCGCCACCTTCTTTTTCATGATTCTTCCTGCCTCCCACTACTTCTTAGAAAAATCCACTCCTTCACAGCCTAGATACACCCTGACTGGAAAAGCCATTTTAAATAGAAAGCAGTTTCTTCTGCTGAGAAAAGTCATCCATGGCTCTGATCGTTTGATAGTTTTACTCATGGAAGATCTCTAAGTCTAGTCTGTGTTTTAAATCTCCTGAAGACCTTGCTATGTTAGAGCACAGACCAAATACATTAAAAACTCTGGGGAGCAGCAACTGAATGTGGGCTGATATCACAGGGAACCATTTAAACTCACAGCACTTATGGAACACTTTAAAGCGACAATTTTTAAGAGAAAGGGGGTGAGAAAAAGGGGAATGAGAATATTCAATTTCCAGATGATCGAAGCAAACCTCAGTAAGTTCACAATGAAACGCAACTCAGGAGATTGGAAATTTAACTGGAGATTTCCATATAGCCAATCCATTTTGCACACTGCTTAATAAAGAGTGAGCTCTAAGTAATTAGTCCCATAGCATGACCCAGGCACCTAGACTGTGTATTCATGGCACACTTCAAAAGTGTTGGAAGCTGAAATCCAGCTTTGCTGACAGCGAATTAAAAGACAAAAGTGAGACTCCAAGTAAAACTGCCACCTTGCAATCATAAACCGTTCAGAATGCACTCTGGCAGAAAAGCAGACTGCAAGGCAGCTTTCCTGTATCTAGTTCACGCATTTGGTATCTACCACGGTTTTGAAAATGACATTGCGAAATAAACACCCTGTCATACAGCTGATGTGTTTAGCATAAGTCAGATTCGTTTCAGGGAGAACGTCCTTGCAGAGAATAAGAGCTCTTCTGGTTCCCAGATAAGTCAAGGCTTCGGCTAACAAGCCAATCAATCAGTTCAAGCGTTTTGAGATTGCTCTTAAAAGGAACCGTTTCTGTTTTATTAACTGAAGTCAGCAGTCACCGTTTAAAAGTCAGCATTTGTCAATAGTTACCCAACTACGGCACTGGTGTGAAAACACTGATATGTTCCCTTGGCTTGAGCAGTTGTTCAGACACAGTCCTTATTCTGATCACCAGAGAAGAGTGTGCCTCTCCTAATTATTTACTTTTCCAAACATGGAGCCTTTATCTTCATAGCCCATTTAAACACTGGGTTAATCGAGCGGGGCTGGAAGGAAGCAAGGGGACCCAGCAGACACCGGTGAGCCCACCCTCGGAACATGCATGTGCAATGCATCCAGAGCTGACAGAGGCAAGAGAAACTTTTCCACCGTGCTTAGTCAGCACGCAGTAATTAAAAAGGCGCAGGGTGCGATAAACCCGGCATCTGTAACCTCTGGGGCCAAACTCGCAAATTCATTGCTAAGCTTTCAAAGCCGAAGACAGGTGTCGGGGGGCTAGGGGAGTGGTGTCCCAAGGCACTCAGCCGTCAAGGAAAACTGTCAGGAGAACATAATTACCTCTTCACCTGCCCCAGTAGGCTTTAAACCTGCAGCGCCTTTGCCCTCTGGGGAGGTTATCAGAGTTGTAATTGAACAGCTGCCCGCAGGAGCAGGCACCGCTCATCCTCACCGCGGGCGCTCGGGCCGGACCGCTCTCGCTGCCCGGCCGCGCAGAGGTGTCCGCGGCCGCGGCGCCAGCCCTGCTCCGGGAGGGTTCCCTGGCTCGTCCGCCTCCCCGCCGTGGGGTCACAGCCGACCACGAGGGACATGGCCCCACTCCCCCCGCTTCCTCATCACCCGCTTTCCCATCGGGAAGGAGGCGGCAGCCGCCTACGACCTCACACGAACCGCCCCCTGCGGGAGCCCGGGCCGGCCCCCGCCCCACGGCCACCCCGCACCGCCTCACCTGCCGCCCGCGGCAGCGACCGCCCCTCGGCCCGGCCCGGCCCCACCGCCCCGGCCGCCTCCTCGCTCACGCTGTCCCCGCCCGGCGGCGGGCGGGCACGGGGCGGGTGCGCTTCCCAGACGGGGGCCGCGCATGCCCGATGCGGGCGAAAGGCATTGTGGAGGCTGCAGTTCGTGGGGCCCTCAGGGCGGGTGTCCTCATGCCACGTTCGGTGGGCAGCCGAGACCCGCTCCTGCCGCCCCGTTCAGCGCACAGCCTGGCCCCGCGTTCAGCGCACAGCCTGGCCCCGCGTTCAGCGCACACCCTGCCCCCGGCCCTGCTCGGGGGTGTTCCGTGCACACCCTGCACCCCGTGCCAGCTCCCACCCCTGCTCCCACCGCAGCCCGACCGGCTCCCCTCCCGGCTCTCTCCCCGGGCTGCCCAGCCTCCTCGGCTGATCGGTTTCCTGGAGCCCTCTGCTTTTCCCAGCCGTTGTGTTGCAGCTCCTCGTCTTTTCTCCCAAGTCTTCTCCAGCCTCCACACAATCATAGAATCATCAATGCCGGGAGAGACCTTTCGGATCATGCAATCCAAGTGTCCACCCAGCACTACCGCAGTAACCCATAAACCATTTCACCCAGCATCAGGTCCAAGTGTGTCTTGAACCTCCAGACATGGTGACTTCAACACACCCCTGAGCAACCTGTTCTGACTATCCTAACAGTGAAAAATTTGCTTCTATTAGCTTACATGAATCTCCCCAGCTTAAGGCCATTTCCTTTAGTCCTCCCATGCTAGGCATGGCAAAAGAGACCTGCCCCCACCTCACTGCAACCTCCCTTCAGGTGGTTGTAGAAGGCAATGAAGTCTCCCCTGAGCCTCTTCTGCTGTACCTCCCATCACTTCCCCACACTGCCCTACCCTTGTCCCCCTGGGTCCCTTTCTCACCCTCTGCTCCCACTGCCCGACAGGCTTCTTCCTTGCTGCTCACATTCCTTGCCCTGTTCCGCTCAAAAAGAGGTGCTAAAGCAGAGGGCAGCCATCCTTATGATGAGTACATGGCTCCAAATCCACCAGGAAAACCTGACAGATCACAGGAACCCACATTCTTAGTGGGGGAAGGTTCTTTCCCACCATGGAAATTGTGACAGCGGTGGCAGGTCACTTTCATATGGTGGCATTTGCTACGGTCAGGCTTCACCAGAGCAACCCAGAGACCATTACAGCTTGAATAAACCACCGAGAGCATGTTGAGCCTGCAACAAGAGATTGAATCACCTGAGCAGGTGGACACACGTGTAACAGCACCGCTGCTCCCAGCTTTTCCCAAAGTCAATGGGGCTTTTGTCATTCACTTCACTGAGGCTTTTGTTTCTCATGGGAGCTTCCCATTTCCAAGCCCTACAGAGCTCTCACTCTGGACAGAAGGACATCTGGACAGAAGGATGCAAGTAGCATCTTTCACATTAGCTGGTGTTTGTATGCATAGCTAAATGCTCCCAGAGTGACAGGACTGCTAAACATGCATGCAGGCATTAAATATTAAAGTTTAACCGTTTAAAAGTTTGCTCCTGAAAAGCTGATAATCATTTGGGGGAAATCAAATCTAAAAGCTTAGTGCTCCTGCCTCCAGCCTCTTTTTTCTGCCTTAAAGATATTGTAGCTAATAATCTGAAGAATTAACTTGTGTTTAAAGAGATCACACAATAACTGAAGGTTTTCAGGAATGCTTGTTGCTACTTAATTTGATTACTGTCTCTATGAATTCTAGTAGGGCGCTCCCATGGACTTGTCATGAATGTTTAGAGTTGGACATTTTAAGGTAGAAATGTATCTTATAAGTTTCATTTCCAGTTGCCACTTTGTACGGGTTTCTCACGAATGTTTATGTATCTTATAAGTGTCCTTTTATCCGCAACTTCGTACGGGTTGTTACTACAAGTTTTGTATAATTGTGATTGCAAGTTTGTATAATTGACACTGGCATGAATAACCTCCGTATATTAATTCGTGCCTGAAAATAAAATGACATAAAAGCAGGTAAAAACAGTTCAACGAAGAATTCTGGGACAAGGGGGGCAGGTCAGAATAAGATTGAGAGGATCAGCACATGAATGGATGTGGCTCCTCTGGAAATGGACCAGCAAGTATGCCTAACAATCGAAACATCTGCCGAGAGACTGAATGATGTCTGCGATGGTCACTCAGACATCTCTTCTGTTCCCCCCTGAAAACCCACTCAGACAAATCAGAATCCCAAAAGAAGACCAATGAATATCAAAACCCGGACTGCTGGACAAAGGAAACCCTGCCTCGGGGAAACTAAAATGTATAAAAACTGGACCTTTGGTGGTGGGATTTTGTGAATGGAGGGGAGGCAGGTGCGATAGAGGCCTGTCTCGCGTTCACCCAGTTCGATTCCCGGGATTGGAGTTGTCTTTTTCATGGCTGTGATTTTTTTTTTTTTTTGATTCGTTTCCATACTCGCTGTCACGCGAAAATGAATTTTGTTTTATTTTTATTACAATTTGGCTCACCTCGTTTATAACACCACTATAAGTTCTGAATATAGTTATGAGTGTAAGAAGTTACAGTTGATGAGTTACTAGAGTATTCGCAAGGTTGACACCAGAGAGAGAGAAAGAAGAAAGAGGGGATCTTTCTTCCCCCCAGAAGGCTCCAAATCAGGACATCACTCCATGCCATGATTGGTGGACACAACTGACCAATCATTCGAAGGCAGGAAAGAATGATTGGTCTAGAGGAGCTCCTGCTGAGGACCAATAGAAGCCTAGAAAACAAGCCAATCATCTCAAGGATCCAAAATCCACCAATCACTGGAAGAAAGGAGGATATAAAAAGGACTGATAGGGTGAGGCAGGGCTTTTCCTCTGAGGGACATTGTTGCCTGGAGGCTGTGCCAGTATAGTACTATACGTATTTTGTTACTCTGGCTTGTCGTAAAGGGTTCAGTACCGGCCCTACCCTTTTGATGTTTCAGTAGTCATTTTTTTGTTACAATAAAAGATTGGCCTTTTTTTAAACACCGGATCTACGGCCTCGTTTCTAACAGACTGACAAGGCAAATGTCAGGTTTCTGAGATTTGTTTTTCAGTTTGTTCAAGAACTGTTAGACTAATGAAATCCATTGCAAGAAATTCCATCTACTCTGTTTCTCATTAAGTTTCTGAGTTATACTCCAGTGGAGAGACTTCAGAATGTTGGACCCACATCCCTTTAACTGGAACAGCAGTGCCAAATAATCATTATCATCATAATTTTCATTATTTCATTGGAATTTTCATGGAATAAGAAGTCACTATTTCAACAATATTTAGAGATATCTATTAATCTCCCCAAAGCATTTGTGAGTATAAATCCTGACTAAGATTTCACAAATACCTGCTTGCATATTCACGTAACTCACCTGCAGTGCTGCTTTTCCTCCTTGTTATGAAATATTTAATGAACCAGTCAAAAGCCAGACACTACAGTAATTTGAATCAAGTGGCCAGTCACGTATTACAGATGATGAATGGCCAAAGACACAGACATAATCATTCTAGAAAAAAAGAACACCCATAAGCTGAAATGTGTTTCTATGAAATATTCATAGCCTTGTGGAGATTTATTGTCATGTCTGCTTCAGAATAACCTGCAATGGGAAAAATAGCATAATCTGATAAACTTTTCATGCAAAACAGTTGATCTGTTATTCCTGGAGTAAGAAGTTTGTAGACCCACACCTGTTTAAGCACATCATCTATAGGTAGGGATGTGTTTTCTTTAATGCAAGGTTTTACAGGGGATTACCTACTGGAAGCAGTGTGAATGTGCTAATGGCAGAGACAGTCCCTTCAGGTGCCCAGGCATAGGTGCCTAGTGCAATTTTGGACAGTTAAGTTGCCCAAGACATCTGCATGAGGCTGGTAGGTACAACATGGGACCCAGAAAAAGATGCTGCCTGGCCTGAACTTGAGCTTTGACGTAGTGTCACTCAGTTATATTGCCCAAATCACTCCTGATATGGCCATTCAGGGAATAAATCAGCTTTTACAGACGCAGGCAGAGGGCAGGCTCACAGCTGGGAGCTAGAACAGTTGAGCCACCCTGTTGCAGAGAACCCCTTAAAAACATGGGAACCAGGACAGAGCAAAGCAGATCCAGCCAATATGGTTAATCATGTGTTCTCCCTTTATTCTGCCTAAAATGGCAGGTCATATACGCTTCAATATAGTTTACAATTACAGATGTTTTCTCATTGGTATACAGCACAAGGAAAAATGCAAATAGACATTGTTTATCTCATTCTTAAGGTGACTAAAGTGTTCACACTACAAACCATACCTATTAATACCTAGAAAGGTGTTAATGTAAGGTGTTACTGTCCTATGCTATCACCTTAACATAATTTTTAACTGCGCCACATATCTTTCTAACTGCGCCACAGGCTTCACAGGCCTGAATCTGGGGCCCAGGCTGGGGTAGCTCAAATCTCAATCCAAATATAAATCATGCCCTCACTCTCTAAGAAATTCTGCTACACCACCCCATACAGTTCAGTAGACAGAGCTGTATCTCGAACCTAGAACAAACATTGTAATATTTCCAACTCATGTGTCCTTTCTTCACATCACCTTCTACACTTGGGCTATAGTTCTCTCTGTATGTACAGCCTCTTTGAATGAGAAAATACCCGAGGGCTGGGCCCTGGAAGCTGACTCCATCCAGCAGAGTCACTGATGTGCCTGCTCGTGAACATCAACGCATGAGACCGCAGCACTTCAAGCCTTGCTTAGCTGAAGTCAATTAGATCCACTGGCTTCTTTATTGTGTGTCTCTGTGTGAGGCTGCCTCAGCTTTTTTGGACATTTACCCAATGCCTCTGCTCTCCTTTGCTTTTCAGTACCTCTGTGTGCTGCACAAATTGTGGACACTTGTGCTCTTACCCTTTCCACAGCCGGACAGAAAGAAAGATCTACACAAGCTGTAGGTAAAATTTTGCTAGAGTTTAGCCACTCATATTTTTTTAAATGTCAGCTTTGTGAAATGCATTTGGTGGGGGTAATGGGACACACAATCCCAAAGGATGTGGCAGTGTGCCTGTGGTATAATCACAGCTCAGCAGAGCTTGCGGGCCAACCAGCCAGTATGTAAAACTGGATGAGCACCAGTGATTCCAGTCTTGTAAGAGGTAATAAGCAACATCCGTGGAGTGTGCTGCTGCCTAATCATCCTGGCAAGGAAAACCGTTTCAGCCAAAAACATCAGTGAAGCCATTTGGGACTGAAGGGACCATGGAACTCTCTGCACATCCTCTCAGCATATGCAAAAGAGCAGAATGAGGGACTTTGGAAGTGCTATATGCCTCAAACCTCTCTTACAAATTCATGTCATTCACTAAAGAAATTATACATATTCATGTCATTTTACCTCAGGACTGTGAATTTGTTTGGAGGGGATAAATGCTTTCTTGCCTCCAAAGAGCAAGGTTTCATTAAACTGTCTCTCTTTTGGAAAAAGCAAGCAGTGACCCCAATCTCTGCAGTGCCTGGCAGCCAGTAATAGCTGTGTCATGATCAGTATCTGCCCTCTAGTAGCAATTTTTCACACACTGATGTCGAACACATGCAGGAGTAAAAAAAAAGAAATAAATCTGCTGCTGAGCAATGCTGCCACTGAAATGACTTGTGCCTACAAGGTGGTGAGGACACTGGGTGTTCTGAAAGCACAGCTCTGATCCCAGTGTTTCACTCCTTAAGTCCAAGGGCTGGGCAATTGCAGGTGTTGCCAAAGAAGGTTAAGGCTTTGTTTATTTTGTTGCAGGTAAGATGAGGTGAAATGAGCACATGCTGTTAAACAGGCAAGCAAACATGACTATTCTATGCAAAGAGAGATCAAAAAAAGACTTCTAAGGATGACAGTTAAAACTACCCACTAGTTTCATGGTGATACTAAGAGAACAAGAAGACTTCCCAGTCCCACAAGCAGGGCACCAACCCCTGCTTCTGCTGCTAGCAGTTGGATCCCACTTAGCACAGAAGTGAGCAGCATGTGGCAATCCACACTAGCATGACAGCAATGCAACGGGGAGAGTAGCTCTTTCCTAGCTCCTCCTGGAGTGGTGACAGCTTCTGCTTGGTTTTTGGAGTGGTCTGCTTAGTTTGGAATGTAGGACAGTTAGACAAACAAACACCTGATTTATTTAGCCATTTGCTTATTTAACAACATGATACAGGCAAGCTATTAAGCAATAAGGAATTTTTCCTTGTAACAGGACATCCATTCACATATGGACTTGAAGATGTTTCTGCTAAATATAGAAAAAGACTTGCACTAATCTAAATTCAACTAAATATAAATCTCCACAATGCAAAAAAAAAGGAACAGGTGGGTACTAGTGACAATGAATAAAAAAGACAGGAAAATGGAGAAATCCAATGACAGTCGGCATCAACAGATGTGCCAAAAGCTCCCTTGTATGACAAAATGACTGTCTCATGAAATATTAGCAACTATCCAAAACTGGGAAAGTGTGAAAATCTTGTTGCTGTATAAATTATCTACGACACTCCTGCCAATTATAGACTTGCTGTGAGGAAGAGAGACATTGGTAATCATGACAGTGACTGTGTTCGAGTGTCATGTGAATATTCTTGGGCAATTATTCAAATCAATCATTTCTTGTCTGTGTAGGAAAGATTCATCACTCTTAGTACTTTGTGTCACTCAGCGAACTGATGGTGCTTTGCTCTCTGTAGTGTTCTGTAGTCTGCCTTTTTAAGGTGACAGCACTGTCACATATTTTACTGCTGAGGTGAAGAGCTGTCCAGCAGAAAGTAGGAGAGCATGGGCCCAGAATCCATTAGAAACGTTACACAGGTTGTAAGAGATCAGCTCCCTTCTGCACTGAGCAATGTCCCATCCAGAGGCATTTTTGGAAGTGGCAGTAGCCATGCTGGCTGTTGCCACTGTGGCAGGGCATGAGAGGGCTCTAGATGCAAGGGGAATGCAATCCTTTTAATCACTCTTCTTCCACACAGGGTGTTCATGAGACCTGCTAGCCATGTCTTGTCATTACAAATCCTCCAACTTCAGTGCCTGGCACCCCTGTTTGTTGAGAATGACTCCCATATTTGATGATGTTCTTGCCTCTTGCTTTCCCGGCCCTGTGTGCTCTGACCTACCCTCTCACATCTGCTGTCCTGCATAAAGAGGGCCTCCTAACACCACAACTTTCATCCTGCCACCCTTCTTGGCAGGAATTTCTCTAACAGGGGGCTGTGTCCTGCTTCCTTGAGAATTACTGTTGGTACAAGACATGACTGAAAATGTGCAATGGCTCTGTGTGTTCATCAAACAGTGACAACATAAATTTTGATTTTTGACTTGGCTTGATACATCTGGTCTTAACTTCCTCTTTTTATATCATGAGGTATAATATATCAATTCACTTTATTGTTTTTAATTAATATGCCCCATCTATTCCTTCTGCCTCTTCCTGTAAACTATGCATGTATAAAAGCCGATTCCAGCCTGTTCTCACAAGGGGATGCATGAAAGCTGGAGATCTGCCTTTGCAAAGCCTTAAGCACCTGATTTTGTAAATTAAATAAAAAACCATCTACATGTTACTGCTAAAAATGCTCAATATCAGCTGGATTTCAGTACCATAGGGCTTCCCTGCTTCTGTTTGAAAAAAAAAACTAACATCACCAAAAGGTAACTTGAAATGGCATTTGTTCTTTAATAAAATAACAAAACAAAGGCTTCACAGAGGAGTAGTTTCCTTTTTTCTACATGTAAGTGTTTGTAGCAAAATAAAAGAGTGTTTAACTCTTCAGGCTGGTGATAACAAATAAAGATGTGGTTCACCTCGACTTTCACATGCTCTGTCTCTTTTCAAATAGCTTCTTTCCTTTATTCATGAGCTCTTTGGGGACAGGATTTTTAACAGTTCTTTCTGCCAACTTGTGGTTAGCAGAATATTTGCTTTCCATTTTTTTTTTTAAGCGTGTGTTGTGGCTCCCAAGTATCCATCTGTAACTCTCTGAAAAATATCCGGTAGCTTGCGGCTCGAATATATTTTGGGATGCCTAGTTTGTCACTGGTTTGCTCAGATGCTGAAGTTTAAACTGACACCTGAAATTCACCAAGATGAGCAGTCTTTTGAAGACCCTCTCTTCAGCCATCGCTTCCAGGTCACTCCACTGAAATCCTGAGAGATTATTGACATTGGTACTGAGCCATCACACAGGAGAGAATTTTGATTTTTTTTGCTTAAAACTGCTTATGCCACAGATCAGCCTCACTTCCTGCATCCCTTCTGCACCTCTAATGAGCTATGATGCTCTTCATTCACATAAAGTTCTGGCAGTGCATATCCTATTTTTTGGAAGGGATTTTACAGGAAAGGAATCACTTTTATGTGTTATACCTCCATAACAAAAGTGTGAGGTCTGGACTTAGAAGATAATTATCCCTGCTTCACTTGATGGTTGAACAGTCCAGCCTCTTGCTCTTTGTATCTGCTTTTCGTAAGATGTGAGCTGCCCCAGTGTAGCATATCCTAACTTTCCTCATCTTAATTTAATGACACACAGATATGAAACAAGGAGGCATTATACTTCCTCCCAAGACTGCAGCTGTCCATCCTGCAAAACAATGGGAAACAACAAGCCTAAGGCTAAGAAATCCCAGTCTTCCTTTGGGACAATTACTTTCATTTTCAGCAATTTGTTTGTTTTTGCATGTATGCACAACCATTGTGGTTCCAAATCCGAGTGGGGATGAGTTAGAATGATTCCTCTGCTCCATAAACTCCACTGCCCACTACTTGGGGATGTGGTGGTCATTCCATCCTTCTCCCACCTGCAGAGGAGTCTGGACTAGCTGGCTCCTGCCTGAAAAGGTTCAGATCTTCTTCTTAGTGAGAGCAAGTGCTCTCACTGGTTGTCCTGCTTTTCAGGATGATCCTGTTCCAGGCCAGTCAGAAGGCAATGCCAACTACCAGTCCTTGTGTGGCATTGTTTTCAAGTGGGAATGTTTGGTCCCAGTGAACTTTCCCACGACTTAACTAGAACCTTGCCCTCCTTGACAGCAGCCCTAGGTACCACAGGAGTGAACTGGGAGAGCCAGGCCAGGTAATAAAGCTGGCTCCCTTGTTGGATTCTGTCTGCCCCAGGAAGTATGTCCCTATGAGCTCAATTTTTAACTAGCACAGTGAAATAAATGAAAACAAGGCAAAGAATAATGCTTCATTTCTCTGGGAACACAGGGCCTCAAGGATGCAACATGAATTCAGCATGTCTCTTTTCTGGAGAATTCATACACAGGATGGAAAAGAACTCTCCAGGGTGACAGCAACACAGGTACTCATTTTTCCCCTGCCCTGCCCTGCCTCACCTCTCCCCTTTTTTTCTTTACTTTTCCTTTTATTTTTTTCTTTTTCTTTTCTTGTAGTGGAAAACATATAACATCTGTCTGTGTATCTGAGCAGGGAGTTTGGCTCCTTCCATTCATGTCACAGCAAGACAGAGCATCTCTCAGACAGGATCATTTCCCTACTCTTTCAAAGCACTGCTGTCTGTGAGCATGCCCCAGCTCTCCCCTCACACACTTTGTGCTGACAGAAAAATCATCTCCATCTGAAGCTGCTCCATCCCCCTGCAGCTACAGCCCCCTGTGAGCTGAGGCTGCCTTCCCCCTGCTCCCTCACTTACAGATGACACATCCCATCTCATTTATATTATTAAAATGATTTCCACGGGGTCACCTTCTGCTTCACGCCTGAAATGATATAGAAAATTAAGCTCTTCCTCTTGTGCCGCTTGGATTTAAATTGTAGATTTTAAATCTGTCCTCACTTCTCGATCCTTTAGTTTTCCACAGGCAGCACCACTGCAGCAGCAACTCCTAGTGACTACATTAGATGTTAAAAAAAAAAAAAAAGAAATCACAGGCATCGACTCATATCATGTTATGATGAGTGAGGTGGATAATAACAAACATGCAGTACTCCAGTCACCCACTGGGTTTCTTTCCATTTTCTTCACAGAAAACCTAAACAACCCGCTGTGTGGAGTATGAAAAAGGTTGTATCAAAAGAACATCTGCACACTAGCGTAGTGATTAGCTTGTAGAGGAGCACCCAGTGGTAAAAGGGCTTTTATCTTCCTTTCCACACACAAAAATGGTGTGTCACGTGAAGAAGTGCTTACACTTAAGTCAGACCTGATGTCTATTGTGACTTCTCAAGCATTTAATCAAAAATACTTCCTTGCAGGTGAGTTTGGCAAAAGGCATTGGGCTGTTTAAGGTAAAGTGCTGGACTTTTTTAGGAAGTACAATTACAATTGCTGTATTTCACAGGCAAAAATGCTGCCAGGAATGAGTAATTCTTGGTATGGGATGCAGACAATATGGTAAATATGCAAACCAATACTTTGGAAATTGTGCCTTTCACTTAAGCTTGATTTAAATGTGTGAATCCTTTGCAGCTTTATGGTATTTCCTTAGTCTTTACCATTGTCTTTGTTTATTACAGGTCTGAAAGAAGCTGCTGCCATACGGAGAGCTGGAGCAGCCAAGGGTTATATTCACCAGCAATGCACTATTCAAAGCATTTAGAAGCTGCCAGTCCTCATGGTCCCAGACCAAAGTTAACCTTTGCAGCACTATTAGGTTTTCTTGCTTCTTTTTCCAAGTCAGATTGTGTTGGCACTTTCTTCTGAAGAACACTGGGTCAGATGGTCTGAGGGGTTACTCCTGATGGCAATTCCTGTGCTAAATCAGATGCAACTGCATTCTCAGTTACATTCAGTTTAGGGGATAGAATAATCCTCTGCATTTCTTCACTGTGTGCAGCACAGATCTGATAGGTCTCACCTGAGTACTGGAGCAGGATGGAAGAAAGGAGGAGCTTTTGCTCTTTCTTGTGGCAAATGACTGAGCTATTCCACAGAGAAGGCTACACAATAAAAATTAATCCAACTCTTTCATTGTGGCTGATGACTAAATACACAACTGTTTAAAGAAGCACCGGGGCTTTCTGTTCAGCCTTCCTTGCAGCATATCCTTCTATCCAGAGCATACTCCAGAATGTGACTGGGGAGTGAGATGGGTCAGAGACACTGGAAAGATGAAAGCTATTGGATTAGCATTTTTGTCCTAGGGCTGTAATAGAAATCTTTAGTAAGCAAAGCCCAGGCGTGAAAATCACATTGTAGCTCGAAGATGAAGTCCCATTTTGAGCTGAAATTCACTCCCTTTAGTGGTCTCAAGGCCAAAGTATGCACAGAGACTCTGTAAATCTTATTTTCAAGGTGTTAGCAGCACATAGATCCCTCTGCTGGTCCCTCTGTACGTGAATGAATTGGATCCAGAGCACAAGCACAAGCTCGTATCAGAGCACTGCTGCAGGTCATGTTTGAAGACAACTTTACCAGTTCCAAAATCAAAGATTAAAAGAAAATCTGACCAGAGGAGTGCTGACACATTCTGAAAATTTAGAGGTAAAAGAGATCTAGGGTCTTTTAATAAACTGTTATAAAATTGCAAAATACCACTCTTCTGCGTGGAAACTTCAGGGCATGTTCCCAACTTTGAATCTAACTTGTAGACTGTATTTCTCTTCTGTTTCCTTTTACAAGACATAATGATATTCTGCCTCATAAAGAATGTTCATGCAAACCCCTCTGAGCTGTAAGCATCTGATTCTGGTGATGGGACTCTTATGGATAAATTTGTGCTACAGAACATTTCTTCAAATAGGTAGCAGATGTAATGTGTGACTATGATAGTTATAGTCCGAGCCTTTCAACTGTGGCTTTGGTTCTAGGATCACTAACTCCTGTAGGATTATCCACCCAAGTGGTATTAGTTTTCTAGTCACCACACAATCTGCTCAAGGACAGTCTTCATACAGAATAAGGAATGGAATAAGGAACCACAGGCAGCACTCCGAGACCAGGCAGCCTCAGACAATAATGCCCCCTACTGATATTTGAACAATTCCAGGAGAAAGAGATGTCTCAAAGAGCTGGCAATGGCAGCAAGGCTGATAGAAGCAGCAAGAACATGTGTGAGGAGCGCAGACAGGCAACTTGAGGCTCCCGACAGTTAAATGCATAGCATGGAGGAAAGTAGCTGCTCAGAAAAAAAATCATACTTTGAGAAAAGGCTTGTTTGAAGATCTCATATTTTAGGGTGAAGGAGTCTCAGTAGCTACAAGTTAAAATTTGGCATTTCAGCTGCCACAGAAGCCCATGGACTGTCTCATCCAGACCAAGGGAGCTGTGGGCATGGGCTGCTTGGGAGCTGCGGGGGCACCATGAGCACAGCTCACACTGAGACGTTTTCAGACCCACATCATGGTCGATATTACATACAGACCATGGTCACCTCACCTGGAAGGAAAGTGAGATGAGATGGCAGTGACATGACTGAAGGTGTAAGCATGTATGGGTAGGCAAATGACTTCCTTTCTAATTAGGGTTTCTGTAATGCCTGAGTCCTCTTACCAGCCCAGCAGTTATAATCCTTTACAGCGAAATGCTGACAGCAATTTCATTGCCTATGAACCACTACTTGTAACAGCTTTACTGAAATTTGGTGTTTGAAATGTGGGTGGCTCTGTGTTATGTTCCATTATTGTATATAGAGTAGGTGTTTCCAGTGCTTCCAAGGAAAAACATTTTATATTTTATACTGAGTATCTGTAGCCTAGGAGTTACAAATATGTATTTTTTAAATTAAAATAAAGCTCAGATATTTGAGCAAAAAGGCTGCTGCTTAGTTTTCTCATCTTCCCAGGAACAAAGACAGCCATTCTGTTACATCCACTGAGACCCAGCATTGGCTCAGAAGAGCACTCCTGCAAACTTCCTGTGAGGTGCAATCGACTCTGTGGCTCAGTTGAAGTTGCTGTACTTCCATCCACACACCTTCAGCAAGCCTGAAATTGTCCTAGGAGCCACATCTGTGCAAAAACCACAAGGATGAGTATGTAATTTGTTTGTCACACATGTATCCATGGTCTAGGAGGGAAGAACAGCCTCCCTAGCCACAGAAAAGCTGTTTGTTCTCTGGTGATAAGAGTGAGGAATTTCAGTCAAAATAGCCCTGTGGACTGGGAGCCTCAGGGCAAGAGACAGGACCTGGCTCTGATGCTACCCTTAGGTAAGTTACTTCCTACTGTAAACACAGCCTGTGTTTTCAAACAGCTTCTTGCTGCCAATAGACTTGCTTAGAGAGTGAAGGTAACTTCCTGCTAAGTTTGCTGTGGCAGCCTGTCAGCATCAGACAAAGACTCCTTTTGCAAAAAAATAGCAAGACACCTTAAGAAATCCAAAAAGTGGGGTTGGATTTTACTATTACCACTACCCAAAAAACACTGTGTATCAGTGTACCCTTGGGAATACATTCAGACAGCAAAATCCAGTTTCCTTATCATGTGCAGTAAACACTGTGAAGTTAAAACCCTCAGTGGTTTCTTAAGCTTTTATCACTGGATTTATGTCAGCAAAATAGCATGGAAAGTGTATTCAAGTGGTTATTATGCACCACTCTGATCAGGCCACATGAAGTTGTATCTGGCACCTTGTATGCAAAGGAAATCTGCTTTTGATGGAAACTAATGCATGGTTAATTTGCTACATTAGCATGTGACAATTAGTACGCAGGGCTTATGATGTATTACAACTACATCTTAGTATGCATGCATGCAAATAGGCACATAATACATCAGTGTGTTAAATGCAGGCATCTCTAGGACAGAAGGTGATATAAACAAATCTAAGCAGAAGTTTTGGACACAGAATGAGGGCTGCATAATAAGTGCCTCAATTTACAGTCCAATAACATATTATATATTCCTCTGCACATCCTGAACAGTGTGCATATATTAAAATCTCTAATCTGTCTACCTTCATATTTGTGAATATATTAAGACTTTTTGTGGTTCTTTCTTTTTAAATTGCACAATCCAGGGTCACTTAAATAGTTGCAGCTTGAAGATGAGCACTGTGGCTGTGTTAGAGCAGGACATCTCATCACTCTCAGTTTTGTGCATCTGTAACCATGGTGACTTTGTGGCTGCAGCTTTCCCCAGACTTGGTGTAACCTGGGCTGGATAAAGGCATGCTTCCCGTCTGGTGTGGATGTCACGTACAGGATCTCTTAGGATACATTTTTAATTACTATGTTCTCTTAATTACTCCTTCTGATTTCCCTGGTGAATTGCCTTTCTCGAGTTTCAGTGACTCATTGTGAAACCAAGTGGTATCTTTGCTGTCTTCAGTCAAGAAAATTCATCCCAGACCTCTGCACCTTCTCAAGGACAGCACTTGTCTGGGAAGTGATGCAACCTGGTGCTTTGTGCTTGTGGCTGCACACCAAACACAGTGTTTTACAAGTGCACACTTCATTCCTTCAGCTACTGGCCATGCCAAACCGCACTGGAGAGTGTGGCTGTCCTGTCCAAGGTGGCCTTTGAGGGCAGCCCTTCTTTGGCTGCAGGCTGGCTAGGCTCAACGTGGGCTCACCACATCTCCTCTCAGAGAGGTGCAAGGACTGCATGGTGGTGACCCCAGCAGCAGTGCAAAGGTGACACATGATGGGGTGTAAGGACAGAGGAGGCTCTCATCACCCCCTTGGCAATTTGGTCCCCACCACAGCTGTCAGGCACTCTGGAGATAGACTCTTAGGCCTGTGGGACATGGTGCCCTCGAAAAGCTGTCTTGGTGTTCAGGAGGAGAAGCTGTGGGGTGCCCAGCACATATATCCCACTCACTGGGAGCTACAGGCAGCACTCTGTAAGTCTGCAGTGTGTAAATCTCACCAGCTCCTGCTGAGAGAGGGCTTAGCTGGGCAGTGTCTCCTGTCATCACAATCTTTTTAGATTGCTCTGCTACAGCACAGTGTGTGGGGACCAAACAACTCTGGATTTGGCCTTTTATTTGACAAGGTACATAGCTAAGAGTTGTGATTTATCCTTTTGAGCAATCACTTCTCCTGGTGTGTTAAATCCACCCCTGGGCAGAGATCCAGCCAGCAGAAGCCCTGCACCCTGGGCAGGTGACACAGACCATACACACATTTTACAGCCACACAGCACAGGACTGAGCAGCTGAGGAGGGGCAGTATCAGAGTCTAGGGGTGTTTTTCTCCCAGTATACCTGGGGAGCTTGTCTTCAATTTGGCCTTCATGAACTGGGAAGTCACCTTACACCTTAGATTAATCAGCATTTAACAGAGCACCCATGTATTCTTCCACTTAAACTGCACTAAACGTAAGCAGTAACTGCACTATTTCTTTTTTTTTTCTACCTGGGCAGTAATAGATCTTCTTTTCATGAAGTCATCCTTAGCTGAGCCATCTCTGTAAATAGCTGAGCCGTTGAGGTGCATTATTTATCACCGTCAGATGTTTAGCGCACGAAACCGAGCAGCGGGCGGCAATCGGATCACCTTCCCGCTCAGATGGGATGAGGGGGATTTATGGTCAAAAGCTGTGCCATGGAAAGAACACACAGTACTTGTTAATTAAGGACAAGCAGTTGAAGACCAGTACTGCTGCATTTCTGACAGAGGGCAGCATTGAGTTTTTTATCGTATAAAATAAAACCTCAACAAAACACTTCTTGGCTCTCCAGTGATTGCGCAGATCAGAAAGAAGAAAAGCTTATCGCTCACGTTTTTCAAAAAAACTGTGCTATCAGCTGGCTTTTAACTAAAATTTCCTTTTAAAGCTGGCTATTTTGGGGGCCGTTTTTGGCAGAGGGAGGGCAGGGTTGGAGTTGTTTGCTCACAGCTTCATGGAAAATGCTGCTTTCTGGTCTGCCCCTTGCCGGGTCTTTGCTGCTTCTCCTCTACCCAAGGCTATGAAAGTCACCAGAACTAGATACTAACTGGGCAGCCTTGTAAGGAAACATGTCCTGTAACACCCAGCTGTTGTTCCCCTGTTTTAGGAGCCTGTGGAAAGGAAGGATCTAGGGGTGCTCAGAAATCATCTGGGTAGCCACCAGCTCCTGCTGCAGACAGCAGTCTTGTCAACCAGTTTTGGACTTGAATCCCTTTCTCACTAAAATCCTTTGTTCCCTCCTGAGTTTTAAGAAGACCAGAGATCTGTGAGGACATCCTCACAGCTGCAGCAAGAGGGGATGCTGCTGAGTGGCACCCTGGGCAAAGGGCTGGACTCAGGAAGTTTTGAAGAGAGGATTTAGCTGGTGCAGTGTTTACAGATACTGTCTGTAACTCTCTGTTTTCTGTTGGAAATACATCCCTTTTTTTCCCTGCCAGCAAAGAATCAATTAATTTAATTTCTGAACAATGTAATTTATGATTAGAAACAGTCCCTGATGTGGGAATTTACAGCAAAGCCTGTATCTAACTTTCTAGTGTTCCCAGCCTGTTGCATCTCTGGCCTCTGGCTGCACCTCCATTTGTAATTGGAAGAAGGCAATTCCTATATGGAATTGCTAGAAGAGTGGGTGAACCATGAACTTGAGCAGACAACTGGAAGCTTGCCCACTTATGAGACA
This sequence comes from Cyanoderma ruficeps, assembly GCA_008694505.1. NCBI lineage: Eukaryota > Metazoa > Chordata > Aves > Passeriformes > Timaliidae > Cyanoderma > Cyanoderma ruficeps. The sequence continues at coordinate 9,694,623 of VZDJ01000782.1, forward strand.
TTTTCCAGTAAATGTGGATGTTTCCCAAAAACAGTGGGTGTGAGAGTGTGTGTGTTATCTGCTGCAATACCGCCTCCCTGTAGGCATCTTCATTATAAGTTTGGGAAAGAACTGCTGCATATTCCATCTTTGCCCTGTCTAATTGATATTCATTCATTCTCTAGTGGGCTTAATGTTGCTGTCTGCACAGGGGAAAAAATTAAAATAACAAGACAAGGAAATAATAGAAGAAGGAGGTGATTCTTTTTTAAACCTTTCTTTTGAGTGAAGACAAGGAATCATCCATCCCAAGCCTTTGTTCTGGGAGCCCTTGGCACTGCAGTTGTCAGAGCAGGTTGCAGGAACAAGGTATTCAAATGCCTCAGAATACATCTATAAATCATGTCACCACTTTTCTCTGCAGGAGCCAAAGAGTAGGAGGGAAGAGAGATGAGAACAGCGAACAGATCAAACAAGCAACCTTCGGAGGAGACATCAGCCCCACCATGATCCTTGGCGTGATGTGAACATCTTTGAGGGTTCCTGTAGGTAGTTTTATTTGTCTAAAATAGGATGGACCCTAACCAAATATTTATGTGCCCCTCCAGTGGCCTTCAAAATATTTAAAGTTCTTTGCTCATGTGGACTGTAAGTCTTCAAAGGAGCACAAGTCCTCTTGACTTGCAAGATGATATGAGCACCTATGTCACGTGTCTGCCTTTAGAAATACTTCTTGCAAGGCAGGCTGATGGATATTGTCCAGCTGTCCCGGCAGGCAGAAGTCATGCAGCCGCTCCAGGGCAAAGGATATTTGGACAATGAAAGGGAAATGAGGATATTCCTGCTTCGCCCAGCCCTGATTGCTTTAGGAAGGATGCAAATGTCTCTACAACTTTACCTGGAGGTCAAACAGGACCTGATCAGGCCAAGGTCTGTGAAGGGAAGCTCAGCTAAGTTGTCAGGTCTCACAAGCTGCATATGAGGGTCCTGGGGCCACTCAGTGCTCCTCTGCCGTAGGCTTGGGCCAGGCAGTGGGATTGGTCCCCTGCCCTGCTACCCCTCATGCCACACAGCCACACAGCCTAATGTGGGCACTGCTGACTGTATGTGGAGCTGGTGGCCAGTCACCATGGGGGGAGAAGCTGCTGTGCCCCCCTTCTGACTTCTTGGGCCCATTGTCCCCTTCCATCCCCTGCACGTTGCCAGTTACTGTCTTTCTGCTGTAATCTCTGCCAGATCTCACTCTGTGTCTGGTCACTGCTTGTAGCCTGAGGTGTGTCACTGGCTGCCATTGCTGTCCCTTTGATCACTGCCCACCCCAAGAGGACCTTAAGCAATTGTGTGCTCAGGGCAGGATAGTGTTTTGGCTGCAGCTGCCAGTAGTTTGCCTACTTGGTAAGGGATCTTTGTCTGGGTGAAACCCTCGCAGGTCTGCTGCTTTCACCTATGGACAGCAGTATTTGTAAGGGAGGTTCATGACAGGCTTTATGGGTCTGGTTTTATGGGCTTTTAGGTGCTGTTCTTCATTTGAGCCTTCATCTCCCCTGTCTGCCTTTCTATAAATGCATGTCTGGTATGTGGAGTGAAAAGTTTTTGAAGCTGACATTAGCCACACCATCTCTTTATGTGCCTTAACTACTCCAGCTCAAGACTAATTTAGGACAGCTTAAATTTGAACCTGCTTACATTTGTGCCCAGGAGAGCAGATAACCCACTTTTAGCCTGTGACCTGTGCAGGAATGGAGAGATCAGAGGCACCAAGAGTTCAACCAAGTATAAAACTGTCCACAGCACTACCATGCTGCTGTCTGTCAGATGCACGAGGACTGAGCTTTGCAGAGACCAAACCCAGCAACTCTGTTTATCTCCTGTGCAAATCCAGCACACTACTGGTTATCTTAACCTTAAGCTACCAAATTTTAAAATTTGGGTGGAAAGAAACCTTCTAAAGGTGGCAAATGCTTGCAGTTTTGTTGCCAGTACCCTTTAATTACCTGCAGCATTCCAGATGTAGGTCATGTTTACTACATCAAGTGCTAGCAAACAGCAACAATACAATTTCACAGAATAAACCACAAATTTTAAGCAGTGAAGATTCTGCCTTTTGAGCTTCTGTTCTAGATTAAGAATCTTTTAAGATCCAAACAAACAAAAATTATGCTTTCCTATTTCACATCTCACCTCAGGATGACTGAAGTATTTATTGAGTGCTCATAGCATACTCTGTAGTTGTAGTAGCAAGCAAAGAAAACCGGGCCACAGAAGAGCTGTAATGTCAGAGGAAAGCAAAACAGCACCATTGAGCAGATGATTTCATGCCTGGAAGAACAACCCTCAAAATTCACACTTGGAGAACGTGGAGGCTGTGCACAGTCCAGTCCAGTGCCAGGGCTAAGGGTAGGGTACAAACCTTTCGCAGAGAGCAAATCACCATTTTGTATGTGAACTCCTCCACACCAAGATGGGGAAAGTCTTGAAGGTTCCTCCCCTGGCCAGCCCAGGCACGTGGCTGTGTGTTTCATCCTGTCTGGCATTCAGGTGGTGGGTGCCAGCAGGAAAACGCATAAGGGCATTAAGCCAACTTCCTGAGAACATGCCACTGCTTCACCCTGCCGCCAACAACAGCGATCCCCTTCAGTGCAACAAACCCAGCTAACCCAGCTTTGCTTCTGCAGGCCATCCCTCACATGCTCTGGGGGGTAGGGCTTTGCCTCTGCAACCTGCTGGAAGGGGTGTGCCAGCGTAACTGGGAGATACTCAGACACAGGATGGTTTAAGGCAGTGGAAACAATGGGAAAGAGGAAGGAAAAAAATCTTCTGAGGGAAACATCTGTTCTCTTTACCATTAGCTACAAGTGGTACCTTTTTAATTATTGAGATGCTGGAGCTGGCAGAGGTTGTGAATTGACTTGGTAATTATTTAGAAGAGCCCCAATTGCTGGCAAGGATTCCCATGTAGTCATTTTCTAACTGGATGGAGGGAGAAATAAACTCTTCAAGTATTTATTATTATTACAGCCTGTCAATTATGAAGATTTATTCATTCCTGGTAAGGTACCTCGAGACTTGGCTTTATCACTTCACTGCTGCTGCCACAACACTATTATATATGTGAAAATGTGAAGGTGAGGCATGCTTTTTGAAGTTAGACACAATTCATCTTCCTGAGTTTTGACAGCTCCCCACCATGTACAAGACAACACTGTCTAACACACCGACCATGGCATTACAGCCTGCTTTTCTCAGGTTTGATTCAGCACAGCTTCTTAGCTCACACACTGTAACATCTTTAAGCGAGTTGAAAGTACAATGAGACCTAGTTTTAGTGTTTTCCACAGGTATCCTTAGTGCTGTATAAAACACCCTGGTCCATTGGGCTCATGTGGTGCTGAGATCATATTTAAGCCCATTAAAATTGGGATTTCAGTAGGTAAATTCCCCATCTTTCAGGTCAGCCAGGTCCCGAATTTAGGGCAGCTTGAACAAGATCTTTAGGAAATGTGGGGATGCTGGTGTTTTGTTCTGTGTAGCTCATTTAAGCCTGTTCATGGATGCAATAGAGGCTCAGCACAAAGCTATTGTTTTCTGGTCCAAGAAGGAAGTGGCTTATGATGCAATTTCCTTTGGGATTTGTGTCTTTCCCTTTCCCTTTCCCTTTCCCTCTCTCTCTTTTTTTTTTTTTTTTCAAAAAAAGAGAGCAGCAGCCTTTTGTGGTTTTGTTGAGTGAGGGGCAGATTTATTGGGGCAGAATTAAGGAGATAAGAGTATTCTTATCTCCCCCTTGTTCAGACCTCAGTTGGAGAGGCTATGCCTCAGGAAAACATTCCCCATCTCTTCCTTCCCACTTCCCTGTCTGCCTGCACAGTTGCCTGTCACACTGCTTGCACTGCCCCCAGGGTGCACGCTCCCTGGCTGGTAGGTGACTCCAAAATCTGCTTTCACAGGCATTATTTTGGGAGCCATTGGAAAAACATGGACTGTCTCTGAGAATTTGAAGCCCTGCTGCCTTGTGTGCTGTAGCCAGGATGCAGAGGGGGCCCAGTAGTGAGCCTCGAATGGGTGGGACCCCCTCCAGTCCCACCCCAAACCGGGCTTCAAGGTCCTGGGCAGAGGACTTACCATAAAAATGCTCTTTGCAGTCTCATCCCAAGCAACTGTGACAATTTGGGGCCATCTGCAGATTTGCCACCTCACTGCTCACCACTTTTCCAGATCATTAAGGCATGCATTAAACACCACCAGCCTTCAGAAAGGATTTGAGAGTCACTCCTAGAGCTACCTGGAAAAACAATCCCAGCTTCTTGTTTTCAGCCTCCATGTCTGTTTGTGCTGTGCTTTCCCGTGCATGATGGGGCGATTTCCCAGTCACGGTTATGCAAGCTGTGTTAGTCAGGATCCCTCACATCCTGTGCAGAATCAGGGCTGGAATTTCTACGTGAGCCTTTGGGGAGGAGCAGGTGCTGCTGCTGTGCTTGCCAGTTTCCCAGCTGTGCTGCAAGGTCTATGCTGCCTGTGTCAAGGTTGTGTCATGCAACTCTTCCAGAGGCATGGGAGAGGCATTTTGTGAAGTTTCTTCGATTGCTGCTGGTATTCTCTGTGGCTTTTTGCAGGAAGCTGTGCTGCACCTGCAACCTGGGATAGGCAGAACTTGGAAAGAAACAGCAAAACCAGAGTCACTGCCAGGCCAGGCAATTAGTTTTATTTATACAAACATATTTTATACAAAAAATGTAGCTTTTGCTTCCCTGGCACACGTTCAGTTTTCTTCCTCCTCTCTTCTTCTCAGAACATTGTGGGGCCATGACTTTCCCAGCCTTATCCTCTGACTGGCCACCAGCCCTGCTGCTAGGTCAACACAAGTGCAGTGCCCTCGTGCAGCAGCCCCAGCACTGCTGTGTGATAGCCGAGGCAGATGTGCCCTGGGGGTCTGCACTCTGCACCCCATGCTTCCCCCTGCCTGCCACTTTTGGGGAGCTGCTCCTGAGCTCGATGTGAGGGACAGGTAGTTCATTGAACTGCTTGCTTGCTCTGCAGCATTCCCACTCAGCAAGTGGGAGTGGCATTCATGCCACCTCGAGCCATTCCTCCCATCTGAGGGAGAGGTGGGGGGGAGCCTGTTGGGAAACCTTCCTGTGTGCTAAACCACGCTTGCTGAAAATACACCGTGGGATAGAGCCCTGAGGAGGCAAAACAGCCTGGAGCCAGCCTCAGATTACATCGTCCCTGTCCACCAACCATTTCAAAGAGAGGCACAACCCAAGCCAGATGATTTGTACCTTTACACATGGGATGGATGGCAACCACATTCTTTGCTGCCTTCCCTGGTTGCCAGTGCAGAGACCTGGCAGCTCCATGGTTGGCTGGAGCATCATCCCAGATCTCCGCCACGAGCCTGGACATGGGTAAAGCACAGTCCTTTCTTCCCAGCATCCAGTCACTCAGAAAAGCCAGCAATAGGGGGGACAGGTGGCAAAAAACCCCATCACCAGCTGTGGGATCTCTTGGGGTGGTGGGGAGTGCAGAGCCCTGGCTGCAGGTCTCTGCCAGAGGGGGCGATGTTTGCAGCCCAGGGGTGTCAAGGTTCAGAGAACTCTCCAGCCCAGCTGGGCTGTATTTTTTTTGGATGCACTGAACGGAAAATATTAGCCTGTAGACAAAACACATGCTGTGAGGAGGAGCACGGGTTGGGATGCCTGCTGCAGGAGCAGCAAGCTCCCCACATGGCCAAGCTATGCCAGCTATGGGCTGCTAGGGAGCAATACTGGCACCATCCTCAACCATCCCATGCTGGGAATAGCTTTTGCGGCTGCAAGTCACCTGGGCACACTCCATGGAAAAGTTTAAAGGTGAAAAGTCCTCTTTGCCTTCCCACTGCCTGCTGAGGATGTCAGGGAAGGGTTCAGTGTTCATCCGCCTGTGTCTCTAGAGATAACGGGGAGGTGGCCAGCAGTTGGCCTCCTGGTCTAAAAATGGCTCTCTTTTATAACAAACATCCCACTTGTCTTTGGGAGGTAGTAACCACGAAGCAGGACGTCTAACACACAAGCACGACAGGGCTCATCTCCCCATGTGACAAATATAGAGCTGGATCTTGCATCACATTGGATGTGACAATCTAGAGCAGCCCCACAGACACACACAGGGGAAAATCCCAACTCTGGGCATGCACCTCAGGTCAATTTCCCATAGTGCTCTTTGTCTCCTACTTTAAATAAACCCAGAATTCATGAATTCAGAGCCTGTTTTTCTGTACCATCTGCTTGTGGGCCAGCATAACTGAGAGTACCTGGAGTCAGCTCCCCTGCCACCTGCTCCTTCTGGATTTTACTCCTCTAGCAAAGCTTTAACCTTTGGTTTGCAGCCTGCTTAAACGTGGTTCATTATTTATTGACTGGAAAAGCGGGGCCACTGCAATGGATTTCTGGAGCTCCTCCCTCCTGCCCGTCTCCTTGCATGACCCAGCCTGGCCAAGCAGGACAGGCAGAGCATGTCTCTGAGCTCAGCCAAGGAGTATTGCAAGGAGGGCCACACTGCATGGCATTCCACAGCCCATGTCCAATGTCCTCTGCAAATCCCCATCCAGATGCCAGAACTGATGGAGGGTCCTCAGGAGGAGGTGCTGATTTAGGAACAGCCTTGTTTCTACCTTGCAGGGTGGCACAACTTTCCCAATGCTCTGGTTTTACCAAGCTAGGCTCTGTCTTGTTCCCTTGCTGACCCATCCATGTTCAGGCCAGAAGAGACCATCACCATAATCTGGTTTTATCTTCTCACAACTCAGCTGTAAATCTTCACCCGGTGATTTCTGCACTGAGATCACAAGCACTGCCAGGGGTAGCACCTGGCTTTTCAGATGTCCAGACCTGATTCAAAGACTTTTAACATCATTACAAAATTCTTTGGAATCTCTTCAAAAGGCTGTAAATACTCTCTGTGTCTTGTTCAAATGGGAAACACAGCTTTCTGTGCACCCATCCTGACAGAGGGCATGGCACACTCCAGCCCCCATGAGAGGCTCCACACCTCCAACACAACACTAGTGTGGAGCATAAAGAAAACAGCAAACCACCCCCCGCCAGAAGATGAGACCCAGATGTTTCCATCCTGGTCCTTTTGGGAAGGGCAAAAGCAGCAGCTCACCGTCTGAAATCATAGCCCAGCTGGTGGGGCTGCCGGGCAGGTACTTGCAGTACAGTGCTCCAAGGCTCCCTCTCCAAACCTGGACCTGCCAAGTCCCCATAACATGGGGTGACTGCACGGCCAACACCCCTGCTGCTGGTGCCACAGCCCTGCTGGGGGACCAGGGGCTGGGGCAAACCCTCCACAGCTCTCCAGGAAGTGCTGGCCATCCAAAACAAGCTCAAAACCCAAGCTTTCCAGCTGACCTTCTTTTTGTAGTCCTGGAGAGAACCTTTGGGTACAAAAAAACAGTCCCAAACACCTAAAAATAACCCTGGCCTTCTTCAACAGGGCAGCTGTATTTTGAGATATGTAGAATATTATTGAACACTGAGACCTCCTGCTAAAACTGGAGGAGATGAAAGCCCCTTAACTCCTTTTCTCTTGTCACCTGAGCTGACCTTCAGGCCTGGGAGTGCTTTTATTCCAGCACATTCCAGGACTCAAGCGGTGGCCTCGTGCTTCACGTCCTGCTTGACTGGGACAAGGACATGCATTGGTCATTGATGTTCTCTGATCCTTCTGTGTCAGAGACCTCTGCTTTGTTTCTCTTCCCAAGACTAGCCAGGGAATACACAAGCAATGTTTAAACAAGCAATGGACACATTATTTTATTGAAATTATAAAAACAATAAATTAAAGGACCTTTTTGTTTTATAAACCTGAAGGTTCTGGCTTAGGCCCTCTGACAGCATCCCTTCAGCACAAAGCAAACCTAGAAAAACATGACAACGAGATATATTAGCAGCTTCAACACTCTGCTTAGTTTAAAGGTATGTGTTATTGCAGGTCTGAAATGTTATTTCTGTTGGATATACAAAACCTTGCTCTTCTTACAGATTTACTTCTTCATTCCCCTCAAGCTTGTCTCCAGCATTAGGGTTTTGTGCTTTGTCACCAAAGTCCAGAGCTCACTCATCTCATCATGGCTGATATTGCCATGCTTTGCTCAGCTGAGTGCACCCAATGTTTTTGCCAGTTGCCTGCTGCTGCTCCAACCCTGTTTCAAATGACCATTTCAGGAAGAGAAACCTGCTTGCCTGGGCTGCAGCAAAAAGAAAAGGCTGTTCTGAACTGCAGGAATGAATAACCAACCCTTCTTTTATGCTTAGTAACTTTAAAAGGCATTAAAATAGAAGGCTTTCAGGGCAGAAAAATCCTCATCACCAGGCTACAGATGCTGCAGAAGGTGGTTTCATTATGAGCAAAGGATGTCTGGAAACAGATATTCCTTTTAACAAATACTCCAGTCACTATCTTGAAAAAAATCAGGTCTGTCACCTGCTCTGCTCACCTGTGAATGTGCACTGCCTCCAAATTCAGAGTTTCTTAGATGATTATATTGTCTACAATGGGGTTGCTGCCTGCAGAGAGCTGCGGATCCCTGACCCCTGCACACACACACACACACACACACACACACACACACTCTCTCTCTCTCTCTCTCATGTTAAGAACTATCTTTACGGCCACAAAATCACATGAAAACAGATGGTGCTATAGTAAAACTATGATAAACAGAGTGATTTACATAGACAGGCAACTCCAGGTCTCATTAAGAATAAATTAAATAAAGAGACCCAAGATGCAAGCAGCTCACCAGCTCCAGCTCCAGGCACTCCCAGCATTGTTGATGCCTGAGCCTGGGATGCTGCTGCAGTCCCAAGTAATGCTGAAGCCTGGGAACTCCAGATTTGCATTTCATATCTAATTTGAGATAGAGTATGCACCCAGAGCTTCAGTGTGAACCCATCTCCAGCAGAAACCAAAGGAAAAGATGCTTTACTTAGATTTTAAGATTTTAAACTTGAAGCTGAGCCCTGAGTGGTGCAGGTGTTCCTCCCTTCAAAGCTGGAGCCCAGCACCTCTTGGTGCGCTTCAAGCACAGCTGCCTTGCCAGCAGCCCCCAAGCCTCCTGTGTGCTCAGTGAAGTTGGTAAAGACAAATCTGTCCCCTTTCACTTCCCCTTTGGCCATGGCCTCTGGACAGGTCTCACACAATTATCCAGAATGGGTTGGCCAGTGATGAGTCCAGCATTCCCAGCCCCCTCCCAGGGGAGGTTCCAAGAGGCCCAAGTCAAGGACGAGTGTGACACCAGGGATGGTGTGACCACACAGGAGCACACCTCAGTCCACCTCCCCCGCAGACTGGAGAGAGAGGAATAAGTATCCTTTGGGGCTCCTCTGCTTACTGGGAGTGTGCATGGCCCCTCCAGCAGCCCCCAATTCCCCCTGGCTCTGCCAGCCTGGACATGGAGCCAACAGCCAGAGCAGACGGCCGAGCCCTGGGCAAGGGCTACACAGTGCAGCACCTTTACCTTTCCAGAGGGATCTTGAAAAGGTGGGCTTGGCCAGTCCTTGGCCAGACACAGCTGCTGTACCTGGAAAGATAAAGGGTAAAGCCCAGAGATTCACTGGTCTGTCTCTGCTCCACAGGGCTCCCCGAGGGCTTGCCAAGGCAGCGTGCCTCTCCTCGTGACCCCTTATGTGTCCTGCGGGACTTGCTTTGTGAGAAAGAGGGGGAGGAAGGATGAAAATCCAAGATGAAGCACAATTAAAGCCACTGGGAACCTGATGAGCCAGCTGGTCCCCAGGCAAGCACCCTCAGGATCCTCCCCCAGGGAGCAGACTCCAGGGTTTGCTCTTTCAGCAAATTCTCTGGGCAGCTTCTTCCCAGGCAGTATAGCCTGCCTTGCCTTGCCTTTTCTAACGCTTTAATTTTCAGGATTTTCACCTGTGTGGTTTAGTTTTTGTTCACAGTGTGTTCCCATATGGTTTAATTTGCACCTCTAAAATTAAAACAAGATTCCTTGCTGTTAGGGGGCAGCAGATCTGAACACTAAGCCACAAAATTTTCTCTTTTTCTGTCCCAATGAGCTTAGTCAAGCTCAGGGTTCCTTGTAGCCCTGGTGCTCCTTAGCCCAGAGCTACAGGAATGGGGAGCTGTGGCAATGCCAGAAAATTTTCATGAAAGATGTTTTATGTGTCATCACGCTGCACAATTAAATGGCATTGAAAAGTGCAAGATGAGGAACTCGGAAATGTGCATTTATTTGGGTGTGTGGGTTGGATTTTTTTTTAAGTCCATCATTAATCACTGCTCATGATATTCACAAAGAGCAAAATATTTCTTTGCAAAACTGAGGCTACCATACTCCCGAAGTGGGAAAAGGGGGTGAGAGCAGGTCAGGAACCCTGTGACAAATGTGTGCAGCACATTCTGGAATATCATTAGGAGGCTGCAGCCTCCATGTGCAGCATGGATGGAGATACACTCAGAGCTCCCTGAAGCGTGGGACTTGTGTAGCTCAGGAGAGACCTTCCCCACTGGCCTCTGGGTCCCTTCAGCTCCTGCCCTTTCGATGGCTAATTCCAAGAGGGAGATCTGGCCAAGGTGATTCACTCAGCAGGAATGTCAATACAGCACATCAGGCTGCAAGGAGAGAAAACAGCCATCCTGGGCAGCCAGCCACTGCCAGTCCCTGCCCAGGAGCTGGAGGAGATATCTAGGGAGGGCATGAGGAAAACACAAGCATACAATGAATCTGTCCCACAGAAATTCTACCCAGTGGCTCATGGACATCACCTGCTTGAGATGACATCCTTGAGTTTAGCGGCCCTTGAAGGATTTTAGTTACTTAAATTTGTATAGCTGCCTTCTGACCCTTCACAAAGCTCCCAGCACCTACACCATCCTGTGCCAACAACCTCAAATGGCAGTGAAATGCTGAACCACTGCTTCCTCCCACTTCTTTTAAACATGCTGCCTAATAAATTTACATTATGAGTTCAAGCCTGGTGAGAAGGAATGAAAGTTTCTTTCTGTTTTCCTTTCTTTCATGGACCTCCTGCATGCTCACCCTTGCCCTGCAGCCATCTCCATTCCAGTCTGTCCAGCCCATCCTCCCACAGAAGCTGTTCCCTACTTCTGTCTGCCTTTTTCCCCCCCAGCAGTGCAGCATTAGCCATGTTGATCTACCTGAGGCATCTCACAATGAATCAATGAAGGTACAGGTGGAAGCGCCACATCATTGGGATGATCTGTCTGAGGCCATCATGTCATGCACAGCGTTGTCTTTTACATGGAAAACTTCACCACTGTCCCCTGGATACATGCTCAGCCACGGGGATGATGCTGCTGGACATGACTTTGAGTACAGTGGCAGCTCCAGACTGTCCAAGTTCAGCTCCTGGCATGACAGAATGATGGCAGGGATCACTTGGTCCATCTTGGAGAGTAGCACAAGTGAAGAATAGGCAGCATGACTGCCTCAGTTTCTCAGTCTTTGCTCCAAGTACCCAGAAAGCAAACACAGAGCCCACACTAGAGGGAGGCTCAGAAACAACCACTGAGGAAATGTCTTACTTCACATCCTGAGCAAAGAATGCCTCTCTCAGGCAGATAAAGCAGGCTGGAGGGGGTGGATGCATATCTTCCCTCTCAGGAGGAGCAGAGGGAGAACTCTCCTGCTGGGCAACCACTTCCCCTTTTGCCTTGCTGTTCCTGAGCTCATAAGCAATCTTACAATTTCCTTTAATTACTGCTTTTACCTTCTGCCTTTCAGGAGCTGCCCACCCTGCCCTCTGCTTGAGTGAGAAATGATATTTTACCATCATTAAACCCGGCAGGCTGGCAATATCCCATATTTTCATGTCTACCTGGCTTTAAATGTGGACCAGCTGTGAGGTGCTTGAGGACCAAACCCATCCACAATCTATCCAATATCCCTCTGTGTCTGCCAGCATTAGGGACCAACCTTGTTCAGTTTTCTCTGCTGCAGGTTGTGTTCCAGTCCTGACAATGTCCTGCCTCTCATGATTTCATGCCCTTTCTGGCTGTTCACTTGATGGGGAGCTGAACAAACCAGTACAAAAGGAGACTATGGCAAAATTTGCACTGACATTTGCTGGCATTATTCTTGTTTTCTGGCAACTTGAATGTGAAATGTGTCTTGATATTTATCAGAGAAAAAAAAGTCACATCCTTTCTCTTCCTCTTCATATATATTAAAATAAATAGAAAGGCAGACTGGAAGCTTTTAAAGGCCTGTGTTCTTCCACCAAAGACAGTCACAGATGCCTAAATGCTTAAGCACAGATGCACAGCACGCACCCAAGGAGATTACCCTTCAGGAGATCCTTCCTCATACTGGATTATTTCTAAATGATGCAACGTGGTTCTAGCCTTTTCAGCCTCACCCTTGATGTTCTGGGAATTGCCTGGCCATGTTTGTACCACCATGGGCTTCTTAAACCCCGAAAGTCTCCCATGGGAGAATGACAGGAGTGAAGGGCTGCATGTTCTCCTGTCCTTGGTCAGTCCTGCCTGCTGGTGTTCTCCTGTAATGAAAAATATCACATCAACAGCACCTTCTTGGGTGGAAAAGCCCAGCCTGAACACTTGCCCCTCTTTATCTGTTAGGTGTCTTTTCCCCTTTTTAGCTCAATTTGTGTCCTGTTGCATGGGACTTTGGTGGAAAGGCCCATTTACAGGACCAGTGTGAACCACAGCCATGGTTTCTGTGCTTGCAGATGTGTGAATGTACTGCTGTGAGCCTGCCTGCTTTCGTGTGTAAATATGCATGTATACCAATATGTGAGCTGATCAGAGTATTGCCCCAGCATATTTATCATTAATTATAATGCAAGGCATTAAAAAGATAGCACAGTAGATGTAATATGTAATGCAAATGTCATATGCAAATAATTTACTTGGTGTCACAGGAAGAGCAACAGAAGACAAGGAATCCGACTCTCAGCAGGTCTGTGGGGTTTACATTTTACATTACATCCTCACTCCATTTGCTGGGATGGCACGAGGAAAATAGCTGTCAGTAACACTTTGTGTGGCAGCAGATGCAACGTGCAGAACTGCGAGCAGGCTGATGCAGTACCTTTTATTACCCAGATTAAGGATGGCAGGCAATTTACTTGCTAAAGGCCAACAGCAAATAATCTTTTCCCTGTGAAATGAATTTAGGCAGTTTGAGGTGGGGCCAGAAAGCAATTAAGTATATTATTAAAGCAGGGCAGGAGATTGTAATCATACATATGTATATTACATACTTACATATAGAGAAAGGTAAATAAGTCTGCAGCCACCTTTGGAACCAATATATTCAAGTTGCTGGAAATTAAGTGCTTATCTTTCTCTGTTAATGTGTAATCTTCCCCTTTAATCAGCTGCATTAATTATTCCATCACACTGAGTTTTTACATTTCTGAAAAGCAGAAAAGTTAATTCTGTTGTGGTTCATGGCTTTTGAGAATTACCTGGGGCAGAGCACAGCAGGGATGAAGACAGGCTGGCTGCTGGCTGTCTCCCTCCCCTTGCAGGCACCCTGCTAACAGGGTCCTCACCTCCCGCCGCAGGCTGAGCCCTCCTGCCCGCCGGGGCGGCGAGATTCCCGCAGCATCTGGTGACAGAGGGATACTCTGCTCTGGATGTTGTCTGTCGCCAAGGAGACAAAGTATCCAGATTATCAGGCCGAGCGATAATATGATCGACGTTCAGTGAAATACATGCAGCTTTCAAGAAAAAGTAATCAGAAATCTTTCACAGTAAGACAGGGATTTTGCCTCCCTTACTTAAGAGGTCTCATTTATCCAGTACAAACAGAAAACAGGGTTTGCTTTTGGCTGTAACAAAGATGCAGACAGAGACGTGCTACTTACACACAGAATGTTAATAAATACATGACGGGAGGATATTTTCCTCTATCATAAGGGCAGCAGGCACAAAAAAGCCTGATTAAATATGTGCCATTTATAACATCTGATTGCAAAAGGTAATCCCTGCTCACTGAGGACGTGGCAGTCACAGACACAAAACACAAGCTGAGCAAAAGGTCATTAGGTCTTGGGGCAAGGGGTACCACATCTGGCCCAGGAATGAGCCCCAGAAGTCTTCCAACTCTACTTCCACAGGGGCAGAACGAGCATGTTACTCTTTGGCTAAGGTGGGTAAAGCCGGGATCCCCAAAGCATTATTCTTCCTCGTGGAATAGCTGGTATCTGAAGGCAGACATTGCCCTGTTGAGATCTCTTCACTGCTCTGAGACATCAGCACCTCCACTGAGCCCACATTGCTGCTGCCATTGCAGGCAACCCAGCAGGGCTGAGCCTCCATTGCCAGACTTAGATGTATAAACTGCTGCAGCTCTAATTAAAATGTGGATTTCTTTCTTCTGGGGCTATAAAAAATTGTGTTATAAAGTGAGGTCAACACAGGAAAACCCAGTCACTCTCTTTACTCACTTCCCCTTCAGACAGATTGATGTTTCTCCATACAGAGCACATACCCCATGTACTGATTTTGATAAAATTACCGTTTTCTTTGTTTAAGCAAAGTGTGCTGATATTATTAAAACATCCCAGATCCATCGTGTTATTGAAAACCTTTCAGTTAACCCAAAAATCATTTGAAAGTGAATTTTAATTTCAGGGCATATTTTAAAATTTGTCGTTTATTTTGGGATTAGGAGTGGAATAAAATAAGGAAACTGCAGGAACAGAAATTATCCCAGTAATTTTTATACTGACTGACACGACTCTCACATTAACTGCTTCAGGGTTTTATTGCGGGACAGGGTTAAATTCAAACTAATGAAGTGAGGCCAATATACAGGCCAAATAACGCAACAGCTGGCACAGTGCTCTAAGAACTAAAGGAGGTCACTAAAAGCGATGCCAGCTCACAGTGGTTTATATAAAATGTACTTTGTCAAACTAACCGGCCGCTTTTGATGAGATGATAAATTTTGCTGAAAGCGATAAAACGCCTTGGACTTGGTACTCCGTGACACTGGCTTAGAAACCAGGATGGCATGAAATCAATGTGTCAATATTAAATGAAATTAAGCAACTACAAGCTGCTTAATGTCTACATCATAAAGTAAATTGTAAATAAGAATCACCTTGGATGGATTGCGTGCAGGCCACTTTGGGGATCATGTATTTTGTGTCCATTACAGCTCTTAATTTTGGTAACTACTTAGAAGAAAACTTAACCACCACTGATGATGCTTGTGACCTTGGGGAATAACAGCAATACCAAAGAAAGGATAGCACACATCAGCATCACCTGCACCTGAGCAAAAAAACACTCAGC
Source organism: Cyanoderma ruficeps (assembly GCA_008694505.1). Classification (NCBI taxonomy): domain Eukaryota; kingdom Metazoa; phylum Chordata; class Aves; order Passeriformes; family Timaliidae; genus Cyanoderma; species Cyanoderma ruficeps. Next base: position 9,709,890 of record VZDJ01000782.1, read on the forward strand.
TGAGCTGAGCCAAACATAAACCCATAAATCTGAGGGCCAGAAGATGTTGATGGCATAGGTGACCCATGCCCACATCCAGCTTGTGAGGTGAACAAGGCCAGTAAGAGCCTTATTGCAATGTAAAATCCTAGAAGATCCTGGCAGAGCCCCACAGGCATATGTATCAGCTAGCCTTGGCCACCTCAATATTTGGATGCCTCCTGAGTTCCTCCTCCTGTTTGTTGACTTGTCCATTACTCTGTTAAAGGCTCCTCATAGTTGCTGTGCTCTCTTTAATCCTGGTTTTAAGGCACTGCACTCCCTACAGAGGTTGGACTGCAATTATATTCCACCTCGACTTGTGGCCTCCCAGTAGGCTGCCTGCATTCAGCCTGTCCCTCGGGGACAAGGGACACTGTCCCTTGCTTGGCTCATCCCTGGGGGCCTCTGGACTGCTGCTGACCTGGGATCTCTGGAGGACTTGCTTACAGGCTCGAAACATCCTTCTTTCAAACATGACAAATAAATCTTTGCCTTAATAGCTTCACATTTTGTGCCATCTTTTATGTCCTCTCAGGATGTTATATGCCACATAAAACATGAGAGGTCATTAAAGTTAAAGTGAGAAACTAATTATCCCATATTTACACTGAGGGATGCAAATAAATAATGTTATTCAGTCATGCCTTTTTAAATATTGGCTAATATTCTAGCAGAATCCTCAGGTTGTAGAGATCCCAGAAGATGCTTAATTTACAGCAAGCACCCAAATATATGACTGCACTGAGGTAACACCGACACCAGGTGAGAGATGACCCTAATACCACCTGCCAGTCTGCACTCAAGGCATTGCTACAGGGACTCTTACAGCTGCTGCCTCTCACAGGGGAAACAAAGAGCTGTGGACCCTTCCTCATGAGCCCATCAGCTCTGGCCCCACAGGCTACAAGGTGCTAACATATGCTGCAACCAAAATATACCCCTGATATCCTCAAGAGAACCAATTGCCAGCACAGAGGAAGGATATTTAATCTGTTGTCCAGTAAAGGCTGAGTGCCTGCTGTTTCCCTCTGTTTGCTGCTTTTATTGGGATCTCTGCTATGCTCAGCTCCTACCTTCATGAAACTTGTAGGCATTTAATATCTTCGCGCCTTTCTTTCCCCTGTCAAAATTGTCTGAGGGGAGCCAATTCCAGCGGAATGGCAGGGAATGCAAAGGGAGCAAGCAAGTGATTGCATAGCTGTATTTCCTTACGAAGTAGGCTAAAAATAACAGTGACCTTTACGAGCTCTATTTTTCCATGGTTTGGAGCGGAGTTGTGAAATTTGGCAGGTGCAAGAGACCTTTGGGGTGTGCCTTCTGCTGTTCCTGTGAAAATCTTCTCAAATTTGGGCTAGGTATAAGCCTTTGGAAAACAAGACCATATGTTAAGAATACGGTTCAGAGCCATGTAAGAACTTAAGCAATTCAGAGGAATTCCCTGATAATTTCACCCTCCCCTGGTCTCATGCTACTTTCCTACTCAGTGCCACTGCCTGGCTCTGGGGTCTCCACCTGGATTTCCCCAGGACCCAATCTGAATACTGGGGTGGAAAACAGGGCCATAGCTTTGTCAGAACTCCCTTTTTCTCACCCTGCTAACAAACACAGGTTAAAAGGATGCTCAGAGCAAACACGTGAAGGGACAAGGACATGGAGCAGATGGTGGATCAAGGTGGTCCTGAGTCACCACATGCTGCAAAAGGCAAAGCCAGTGGACAGCCTCTCCTGCTTGGAGAAGGAGGACTTCCTGCCACTGAATGTGCTTTCAGACAAAAGCTGTGTATAAGCTGCATGCATTAATCTCTGACATGCACATATGTGAGTAAAATAATCCCAGTTACGCGGTGCTGTCACGCACATGGCCACGTGGAGGGAAGGTCTCAGTCTGAGATCTGACTGCGCAGCTACAACGAGGAAGAGAATGTTTGGCTTCATAATAGATTAGTCATTTGCTTTTAATTTAAATAAGCCTCTGAGAAATTGTTGTCTTGACACTGTTTTCTGGCTGGACTGGTAAGAGTGGCTTTGAGCCGTGTCCGTGGAATATCTGCCTCACTGAACCAGAGGGATGAGCAGTGACAGCAGGTGGTTTGATGACTCTTGCCTGAGTGAAGGACGCTTCCACAGACAGCAAACAAGTACTTTTTTTACTCCTAATTTACACAGGCTTGCTTTAGGGGAAGGCAATTTTGAAGCAGAGGATGAGCTTTGAGGTTCTTCATCCCTACAGGCTCCAGCCGGTTTTTCCCCTGGCACTGCATGGCCCTGCTCTGACCTGCACAGGCCACACTGGGAGTTGGGATGAGGCAGATCAGTGCATGAAAAAAGAGTCACCAAGTGACCAAGTGTAGCCAGGGGGATCAGTTTATCTGGAGCAGATTGATATGGGCACACCTGATCCCTAAGGGACCCAGGAAAGCTTGTCACAGCCACCAATACCAGGAGTGACTCTGGAGGTTGCAGGTGGCAGGCACACAGTGATGGAGGGAAGATTAATGAGGAATTGAATGAGAATTGGGATTGCTTGGGCAGAAAAGAATGAAATTGAACTGAAAGGTAAGGGAGAGACAAGATGGGAAAATGGAAAGTACTATATTCAGTAGTGGCTATGAAATAGGATTTCTATCCAATGCACCCATGATGGCAAGAATCCCATAGAAAAAATAGATTTTGATTAACATGCACTCAATTACATTAGTAATTAAAGTCTCTGTATTGTAGGGACTGTTCAATTAAAATTGCACTACCCGTGTCCTTTTTAACAGCTCCTAATTTCCAAGGGGCTGACTTTGTGATGTTGCTCTGCCACTGCTGTTTTCTTGACCGAATTCTAATCCTTCAAGAGCAGTGCTGTGCTGGCTGATACCTGTTGGAGATCTCTACACACAAACCAGTACAGAAATCACAAAGGCAGGGAGAGCTGGAGCAAGTATTTAAAGGAGGCACTAGCAAAAGGGGTGTCTGTCCTTGTGCAATGCCTCCACTGCATTCCCCACAACCCTTTCCAGAAAATACCCGCTTGTGGGCAAAATGCTGCAAGAGTCTGGAGTAACTCCAGGGAGGGATGTCATGAGCCACATGTTTTGCCAGTATTACTGGCAGTGGGTTAAGGATCTGCCCTTGAACATTGCCTGGTCAACCCTGGGAGGATCCTGGCATGGGGAAACAAGAGGGTTGTGACAACCTCAGCCCACTGCTGATGCCACCTGAGCCCATCTGTCAGAGCCCCGCTGTTAGCAGGATCAGAGCTGACTGTCCTTAGTGAGCAGAGGGAGACTTTGCTTTTGAGCTCAAGGCTGGCCTTGTGGTGCAGGCAGGTGCCTGCAGTTGGATGTTTGAGCCCTGGCTGTAGTGTGGGAATGGGACAAGCCTGGCAGACCTCACACAGTGGCTCTCTTCATCACATGGTATATCCCGGTGCTGTGATCCTGCTGAGCTGATGGCTCGGGCTGAGGATCCCATGCAGAGCCCCATAGGGACAACCCCTCAGCTCCTGGACCCTGTGCTGAAGCCTCCACAGCTCACTGCATCAACCCATGGCACTGTCATGCATCAGACACCCATCTCTCCATGCCCCATTCCAGATTGCAACTGTGTCCTAGTAAAAAAGGCTGTTTCATAAAGGACTCTCCATCCTATTTGTGATAATCCAAAGACCTTTTCCTCTTGTTCATGGCTGTGTAACAGCCCTAGTGGCAAATGCATCAGCTGCTTATTCAGGAGAGAAATCCTGGCAAGGCTGAATGCAAATTTACGTAAGCAAAATGGCACACAAGTCTTCCAGAGAACACTGGCAGAGCCCCACTGATTTTCAGAAATATCTATTCTTTTAATAGCTGATGGACAAGTTCATTAGGTACCTATTTTTAACAAGATGAAATAGATTCTGAATAACTGAAGTGACCAACATGTCAGTCCTGAGCAGACAAAACTTGGATGCAGTCATTAGGGATTTTTCCCATGTCAAAATGTGGCAAAGACTGCAATAATTGACTTCTGTGAGGCTGAGCACCCTCAGTTAGACACTTTGCTTTCTTCCTGGTGATGAGTGAAAAATTGGACACTGTCGCCAGACAGACACTAAAAGATCATACTCACACCGTCAGGCTGTGAGACGAGAAAGAAGAAGCAAGTTTATTTTGGGATTTTGACTTATATAGTCTTTGGAGTTTGATCAGGGATTGGGGGACAAGGTTGACACCTCTTTGACCCCACTGGTCAGCTTAGGAGTCTAACAATTTGTCCTTCCCTCTAGAAGGAATGCATAATTTACAAAACATCACTCTTTGTTTATGTTACAATTTGTGAGAAAGGTCCAATACAAAATGTAAACATCAGAAGGCTGAAAAATCAGGGCAACACATACTGATCACAAAAAATACAAAACAATCACATTTTCCGCAGACTTTTCTTAGCTAAACTCCCTTATTAGCTATCCTCCTTAATTTGAAAAAAAAATTTAATTTGGAGGTGGCCCACATGAGAGTCCTGCTGCCACCTTGGCACAGTTCAGCTCTCCTTTTTTTTAGAAAATGCCGTAAATATTTCATGGTTGATTGTCAACAAAATTTACCTGGGCAGGTGTTTAACACTGAGGTGTGTATGGTGTGTATATATATATGGAATTGATTTTGGTTAGGAGTCCAATGAATTTTTAAGAAGACGGCAAACTGCGCAGTGTAACAGGAGGAAAAACCAGGCAGATAAAATGCTAATCTTGATATATAGGTTATATCTACTGGAGACTACCTGTGTCTCTGGGTCTGCAATGTCCCCTTGGATTCAGAATGGCAAGGACAGAACCACCAAAGTCTGGTGCTCTGAAGCCAGAGGCTTATAGTCTTGTGGTAGAAACAGTTTTAGATGCTGTCCATATTACTGCCAGTATGAACTGGGCCAAGCAGATCTGAGGAGAAGCTATGTTGGCTTTCCTGGGGTCTTCAGTGAGAATAAGGTTATATCATCCATCACCATCCCTTCTGACCACGTGCTGTGCCAAAAAAACCTTTTCTGATGTCTAATGATTTGCAGCCCAAAAGAGCAGGTTGGTATTTTGACAGACGTAGACTTGCCTCCTTCACCAATCCCCTTTTAGGAAGGGTTCATTGGAAGGTTAATAGGATGCTGAGAAGACAGACTGATTAAAATTAAATTAATCCAAATTAAATTAGGGGGAAGTCAAGTAACCCAGTCAGTTCATAAGAATTCACAAGAAAAGTATTAAAAAGAAGCAGTTCAGACTGTAAAGAAACAAAGGATCTGGACCTGAGAGTGTTCTTGCCTAGGCATCACCCAGATGGATTAGGTTGAGCAGTTCATACAGCTTGCAAGACTAGTCTTGGGAGCAGCCAGGAACACGCTGTGCTTGCTCATCAGCCCTGCAGTACACCCAGCGGGCTCTGGCACAGCCTGCAGACTTCCCGGGGGACAGCGTGGCTGGGAGTACCTGGTGGTGGGACCTGCCACAGGCCATGCAGGAGGTCACAGGCTCTGCCCTGCAGCGTCCCGGTCCAAGAGCTGAGAGCACATCATGCGGGAAGGGGAAGTTGCAAGGTCTGCAATGACACCCAAGCACTTTTGAGAAAGCAGTTAGCATAGGGAAGGGTGTTTTAAAGAAATAGCAATGACAATCAAGATGAACACTATGTTCATCTCTAATGCTATTAGAGTTATTACATAAAACAACAAACTCTCCACAGACTCAGTTATCCACTCCCCCAATACATCCTCCAGGAGTTCAGAGGGAGATCTGCTTTCACATGCAACAAGGCAAGCTTCCTTTTCCCATCATGTGAAGTTAGGAGAGAAATTGCTTCAGAAACAAAGGGTCACAAAATATTCACTATCCTAAAGAGCACAGAGCCATGGTTATCCTGCAGTTCAATATGTAACACCCCTAATATAACATGTGCCTAATTTTCTTTTAATTTCAAAGTATCTGTCTAGCATTTGCTTTTGGATTTTTGCTTTTTTTGTTTTAACTCTGTGAACTAAGAGACGATCTTTAAACTCCATAGTGTGCAATATCTCCTTCTAAGGAGGCAATCATCTCATCACAAGATGAAACAATATATATGTAAATGTACATTGATACATAAAAACTGAAATAAGACATTAACATCTACATTTGATGCACTAATTTGGGCCTAGTTATGTTGACACAGATGGAGTGAATTACTGGAGGAGAAAAAGCGCATCTGTTAAATGTTATTGTTTAATTAAGCCATTAGCAACTGAAAGACAAGGGCCTTTAAATTATAGTATTTTATATTTATCCCAGCCCGTAGTAGTCACATGGCTCCCTTAGCCCTTGGAGTGTGCTGTAATCTTTAATGCAATCAGCATAACAACCTCTCTGTGAAAGGGACCAAGAAGGGCCCCTCTCTCTGCCTTGCAGCTGTGGAGGTGAGCTGTTTGGCATAGGAAATTTGGGCAAAGCACCGTGGTCTGGGGTTAACATTATGACACTGACTATTAACTGCATGGTGGAGCCTCACAGCACCTCTAAGGAAATCTTCATCTGGGGATGAGCATCCCTGGAACCTCTGGTCGTTGCTCAGTGAGGGCCTTGCGCCCTGGCATTCGTGTACACCCAGCTGTGGAGTTTTGGACACACAAAATTTTCTACCTGAGTGACAAGCTCTGTGTGCAGAGCCAAATAAATTGGCAATAATCCTTTATTACAGCCACAGGCTCTCTCTGGAAATCTTATTCTCCTGTTCAATTTTACAGGGAATAAATTTCCTTGCTGGAGGGAAATTTCTTCCTGTGAGAGGGAAGAAAATGTCTCTGCGAGACACCTTACCAATGGACATAGAGGAGAAGAAGTCTCATCTTGTGTCCCAAAAAAACCTTTAAATTCACCTGGGAAGGTCCATCGCTGCTCCAAGGACGCAGGGTCAGCCATGAGAATGCGTCCTGCAGACTGTCCCACTGAACACCTGTCCCCTTGTTTAAGTCACATTTACTGTGGAAATAGAATTTTACAGAGGTCTAGAGAGCTTAGAGATGTTAAGCATCCAGAAGCAGTGCAAAACCAGACATCCATAAAGAACAAAGACACCCTTTTAGTAGTTTTAGGGTGGAAGAGGTGAACACCACCAGCCTTGTCTTCGCCCAGGCACTGAGGCTTCCTAGGTTCTGTTGCCCAGCAATGCCTGGCAGCTGTCATGATGAGCAAGCAATAGGGTCATAAGCAGTGCCCATAAATTGTTTATTTAATTTTTCTGTGCCATTTACACCATCACTGCCAGCCAAGTGACATGTGATAAATAGAAGTAAGAAATGCTTTCAGCTTTAAAAGTAGAAATGTTTTTCACTTCAGCTGCTGCAGGAGGAAGGCCCTAGTCTGCTCTCACTTGTGCTGGCATAAAACAAAATTAGCTACACACAAATGAATGGAGTTACATCTATCAAAAACTGCACAAGTGGCAGTAGATCTGACCCCTTTTCTTTTAAACTTCTTCCTGCTCAATACTGTATGAACATTTTCTATATTTGATGCAGTAATCTTTTAGAGCTGACCTCTGGCCTCCACATCAAAGCTGAAGCCATTCAGGAACTAACATGGATACAGCTCAGAGTGGAAAATCAGCCTTGGTGAAGGCCCACGCAATACGGGAAACGATCCTTGGGCCAGCACAGAGCAGGGTAAAGTGCCACCACAAAGGGCCAGCATTTGCTTTCCCTACACTAGCAAATATTAAAGCACAGCACTGTCACTGGCATCAGGGAGGGTGCTCACGGGGCCTCCAAGAAGAAACACTGAGGGATTCCTGATGGTGCCCCATTCAGCTGTCCTTGTCCAGAGCCATTGACTTTGGCCAGGCATGATCAAGCCTCTGTGGGACCTGAGGAGGTTGGCAGAACACATGGAAACTTCCCGAGGGATGTGCCAGGGACAGGAGACAGCATATCCCTCCTAATGAAAGCAGTGGCTCAAAGACAACAAATCCCTTCTCCCAAGGAGCTGGATCCCAGCGCTCTACTGTCTGAGGTGGCAGCAATTTGAAAACTAACCAGAAGGCTTGTGCTATCCCAGAGTACTGCATTAAATAATTGAAAAATGAATAATTAAATTAAAAGAGGATTATTTCCCACAGGCAGGCAGAAAATTGCTGCCTGCAGGACAAAGGATGATGGCAACGCTTCATTTTCTGCAGTTCTCAGCAGTCAGGAGTGAGGTGATGTGAATAACATCCACAGTGGGCAGGAAGAGCCCCCCTGAGTCACATTGGGTTTTTGGCTCACAGTTTATCCCTAAATTGTCTATCGCCAAGTGCAAGATTAGTGATTTCTAAAGAACAAGGAAGCAAATCAGGAAATACAAGACATTCCCTTTTCCAAGAATGTCACCCTTGGGGTGTAGGGGCATCTATTTACGTAGAGGTACCTGAGGGATTTGCACAGATCAGTCCCGTTGACTCACAGTGAGCTGCTACCCATATTTGTAGGATATATTCCTATGTTTAGTCATCTACATTTATTTTATTGCTGGATATGAGGAGATGTGCATGTATGCTTTGTTCTAGCACTTTGTAAGAACAGTATAATGGCACTATTATATTTTTCCCTAAGATGTATATATCTATTTGAACAGACGATGCATTGTGAGAGTCTGTATTTCTCATGAACTATAATTAAACATGAACAACTCTCCACATAGGATAACAATACTGTAATATACTTGCTCTCCTCACAAAAATTTAAACAAGTCGACATGCTGAGTGAATAATGATCCTACATTTATCCAGAATTATTTTCTCTGAGTAGCTACAAGCCCTTGGCACACTGATACCCCGACTGTATGAGGCACTACAGCAGGGTCTGAACCTGACCTGAGGGGAGTAAGTTGTCCTCTTCAACCCGTCCACATTCCCAGCACCTCAAGCTCTCCTCACCCAGCCAGTACATTCCTTCATTGTCCCACTTCATTCTTTGTGCCTTTTGCATCTGGAAGCCCTGTTTTTATCCTGTGTGTAAGGTTCCTTCTCACAGCCCTCCTAAACCCCTCCCTTAAACTCATATTTGTCCAGTGAAGCAATTTCTTCACTCACCACATCAGCGTTGGCTATAAAAGGTCAGGGTATTTTTCCAAGAGCTGTGACATTTTCCTTAAGCCCATCTTCTTGTCTCTATCTGTCCAGAAACTTTATAGTCCCCAACACGGTGGTCATAGCTGTGACTGAGCTGTCACAAACCAGATGGCTGTGATGGTGCTGTGGGATTCAGAAACACACATGCAGCATCAGGAGGGGTAAGGCTTTAACCCTGCTAGTTGCCCTTCCTCCCTCCACTAGTGTGTCCATACTCATCATCACATGTATATCTGGAAACTGTGACCCAGTACAGGAGGCCCAGGGTTTCAACAGCAGATTTCTCATTCTCCACCCCCTGTGCCAAAGCAGATGGGCAGAGGAAGCTCAGCAAGTAAACAGCATGCTTGACACTATGGAGCAGTGCTGCAGCAGAACAATTTCTGAATGCCAGCCCAGGGCCCCAGTCCCAAAACCAGCCCCTTCCTTCCTCTACAGAGAGAATGTCTGCAGGCTGCATTGTGTGAGAAGACATCTTTTGTGAGAGGTGGCTTTTCAATACAGGAGCAATAAATGCACGCTGGAGCCCAGAGACAATGAGGCCAAAGCAGAGAAGAGGCAGGGGTGAAGGCCTGCCTGGCCAGGCAGACAGTGCCATTGCCCTCCTCTCATAAAGGTCCAGCAAGCTGAGGCCAGCTCTCAGCACTGAAGGGGTGGGGAGCAGCACAGCAGCTTCTCCCTCCATGTCAAACCATGAATAGCAGCACAGTGGAGGCTGGTGGAGGAGGTATTTCAGTACATGCCTTTCCATTAAAACACCCTTACATTTGGTAAATGAATCTCCAGTCCCTTCAGAAATGGCTTTGTGGTGACACATTCCAGGGCCAGTCATTACCCATCCAAGACTAACGTTTACACACACAGGAGTTGAAAGCTGGTATTCACACAGTACCCAGCACCACGCTCCTCTCTCTGCCTATGCAGCTATTCCCTTATCTCAGCCTGTCCAATAGCCACAAGAATACAGTTGGTGATATTCCCTTCTGTCCTGAAGCCCTCCCAGCTAAACCAGTAGAAAACATCTTTGTCCTGCTCAGCTCCAGTCCCAGCTCCCTCCACTGCTCCAGCAGGGGCTATAACCGCCAGAGGGATACTCTAATCCCAGCCATCTGGCAGGGGTCCCTGGGGGACAGTCCTCCAGCTCCAGACTGTCAGCATGCTGCCAGATGAGTGCTCCCTGCTAGTGGAACAACTCCCAGCCAGCCGGCCGCCTCCAGCCTCCAGCCTCTCCTTCCCACAAGCACAGAAGGAAGAGCTGGTTTGGGGATGGGGGAGGAGGGAATAGAGCTTGGACCCTCCAGAGAGGCATTCATTTTCTCTTGCTCATCAGGAGACACTAAAATACAGTTTTTGTGAAGGCGTATTGGCCCCTGTGATTTAATGCCAGCACTGGCTCTTTGCATCTTCAAAGCTCTTTACCATCGATTGGCTGTGGTCTCCTCTCAGGAGCCACCAGGCAGCTGTGCTGGGACAAATGGCACCCAGAAGAGCCTGTCCCCCTCCCAGATGACTCAGGCCCTGCAAGGGTACCTTTGCAAAGCAGGCAGAGTCAGTGCTATTCCCTCTGACAGATGGGAAAAATGAGAGGAGGTGCAATGGCAAGACTCGCCCAGGGCCTTCCTGCTAACCTGTGCTGTGAATGCCTGAATTACTCAGCCCTGCTCTCCAGCCAGTCAGCTCAAACTGCCTCTGGTTCTCTTTGCTGCAAACCACTGACAAAAGCATCAGTGCATCAGTTCTGGGTCAAGCCAAGGCACCGCCTTCCCCTGTATCCCATCTCTGATGAAGGGCTTGGGCGGGCATTGACAGAAAGGCTATGCCAAGGAGACCGGTACAGAGCATCTCCCTCCCAGCATGCCTTGAAAAATGAGTGATGCCTTTCCATCCCCATCACCTCTCATAATGATTAAAGCATTGAATCATGCTTTTGGCTTACAGAGCTTGCATTGTGTGAGTCTGTTTGAATTGAAGAAAAGAAGCGCTTTGATGATCTTAATCAGAACTTCCCTCTAAACACACGTTTCCTTCCTCTCCATGGCAGGAGCAAACACAGCACTCTGCTACACAGGAGCTCATGTCCAAAACACGCTTCCAGCCCCAAAGGTCACCAGATGTGGAGGAAATAATGTAACCCTGCTCTCAAGTTGTTAGCCAGACCAAACAAAAGATTCCTTTCCAGTTCGAAGAGAAGAAGGTCTCTAGTAGACAGTGGGGAGTCAGTGGGAGATCAATGCACTTCAACCTGGTTCCAAAGCAATTGAGGTGGAGAGAAGGTTTTTGGTGGGGTCCAGGTGAGGTCCTTGGGAAGCTCATCAGCAGCATGACTGGGCTGACCCAAGGATCTAAACCACGTCATAAGAGCACACAGCAACACTTCAGGCAGGAGCTGAAGAAGAGAGAGTTATTCACCATATGCTTTTGATCCTCCCTTTTACCTGGTGAAGATGTTTTATATATTTTGCATCAGAGGTAAAATTTACCCAAGGAATGTAATAAACATCATTGCCTCGAAGACAGCGCACAAACTTTACATTACTGGCAGATTAAAAAGTCATCTGCTCCCTGGCGATTTCCTCCTGCACGTACCAAAGAAGTCCAAGTGTGGATAAATTTAACACAGATGATTCTCATTTTTGCTTCTGGAAAATGTTGCCCTGGCAGATCATGGAGTCAAGCTATGCATCTGTCACTCCCTCCAGTCAAGTCCTTGGGAATCTGTATTTATAGTCCTCGGCTTTGTACAGTTAGTGTCCATGCCAAAGCCTACTGCAGTCAATGGAAATCTTGGGGGAAAAAAGCGTTAGAAATGTTTTATAAAAGCACAGTTTTGATGAGAATATATTAAATCTTCAGAATATGTAAAGAATTTTCAAAAATATTTTTAAACATTTCAAAGAAAAACCTATACAGGCAGTAGATTCTGAAATGAACCATGGATGTGTGCTTGTGAAAAATGCTCAAGGCAGTGAGATTACCAGAGCACAGCATCTTGCCTGCCATGCACAGCACCTTGTGCTCCTCTGGCACTTCAGCTTCTGAACTGGGTCAGAGAGAGTTTTGCATAACTGACTCAGGTGAATTCCAATTCCACTTCAGTCTATCTTTCTGTTAAATAAATGTCATTCTACAACTTCATTATTTGTTGTTATAAATCACTAAGGAACCAGCAGGCGTTTTCATCAATAAAAGCAGGGAGATTTTTCTCACTTTTAAAGTTTGCTGAGAAACAACAGTGTTTCCTGCAAGATTTTTTGGATAGGCACCATCTTCCTCTGGGACTCCACTACAAAATATGGGTGCTTTTTTTGTGTGTGACTGCATCAGTGTCAATATATTTTTTGTCCTGGTCTCTTTCAGCTTTTGCCAGGTTTTACAATCCCCTTGAAATCTGGTATACAAGAGTCTAGAACGTCTGGTCTATAGGCCAGAGATACAGAGGGGGACACATATGCATGAAGGGGACACACATACAGAGCAACACATGACCAGAAAACTTCAGGGCTATAAATGTATGAGCAAAAATTATGCATCACAACTTTAAAATCCTGTAGCTACTGAAGTAAGTAACAAGGTGTCCTATAAGCAACTCCAAAACAACAGCATTTCCAGCTTAGGTAACCAAGTCACAAAGTAAAATAAAAAGCTGACCAGGAGCATTTGTAGAGAGTACAAACACCATAAGACTTCTCCTTGGCTTCTCAAGGTTGAAAAAGGCTTATACCAACCTTGCTGAGCCTTGCACAGCTGGCAGAGGCCTCTCAGTTGAAAGGATCCAGCCAGCCTGAAGCCAGTTTTAGCATCTCTTGGCAAGAGAGCATGATCAAGCCAAACATATTCCAGTGGTCCCACATTCACATGTATTTTAGTGTCATCTACAGCCAATCCATGACCGAGGATATATAAAAGAAGACATTGGTTTCCCCATTGCACCATCTGTACCACCACATTTCCCGTGCAGACGCCCCGGTTTCAACATTTATGCACTTCTGTGCTGAAAGAGCAAAGTCAGAGGCGATCCAGGCCCCACCCCTGCCTACATGCTGCCCATGTGGCTATTGTTTGATTTAGCTTATCTACTGCCAGAGCATACCTTGGATGTGAAGATTCATAGGGCAGCATCCTTAGAGAAGACTGAGCTCAGCTGTAAAAATACTTATGGTGCAGGATGTCCTTCTGCACATTGCTTCTGCTCACCATAGACTTGTTTGGGGAGTGGCTGTGTGTAAAAGGCATTGGGAAAAAAAAGCCCCCAAGCATTCCCCAGTCAGTGCTGTCAGATGGTTATCTCTGTACAGTACAATTTTCATGGTGCTGCACAGCTAAGGACAGAAGGGCTTACAAGGTTCAAAATTAGGGGCTCCTTTGCCCAGGACATCCATAAAACTTCACCTAGGAAGTGTTCTCACCACACACGTGGCCAGTCCATTCTGCACAAAATTGTGCAATAGGTAGAACAATTTACTCTTACTCTACATGTTCTGCCTTTTACAGCAAGAAGCTTCATCCACAATGTGGGAATCCCAGGCATAATTTCCTCTCCTAAGAGAGGAGGGATATATGTGTCCTAGATACATGTTGTGACTACCAAATAACAGGTTCTATCCTGGGGAGGTGCTCCATGCCCAAAATAAAACAGGGACACTTGGCAAGAAAAAACAAGATTTGGTGGGGAAACAGAAGCTGTCAAGGGAAATTCTGTTGCTGCAACAGTGGTGAAGAGGCTGTAGGACAACGGAGATCATCGAGCAAGGTCACCACTAACTTCAGCAGTCTGGGGCAGGGTCCAAATTCTTAGCTTCCCACCTCGTCTGAATGCTGGATTTTTAGAAATTTCTGTATAAACTTCATATAACTTCTCTTCCTCTTCATGAGGCTGATGCTCCTTTTACGTGCTCCTTTTACATGCCATGCTACCCTGAGAGCCCTTTAATATCTTTCACAGTGTCTGATGATAGTGAGTGGCTTTCTCATGCCTTGCGCAATTATCCTGCTACGTGCTCAGGAAATGCGCGTCCCAGGACTCCAGGAATGTCTGTTTCCAGGATGTACCTGTTGGTTTTGTAACATGCAAATATCTCTTAGCTAGTTTTGTAACTTGGTGAAGTTATGAGACAGTGAAATTAGAGAGTGAATGGCTTTACACTGCAGAAACCCAAAGCAGAGCTCCAGCATGTGTAAATCAGTGTAGCTCCTCTGCGTCAGATGGAGCTGGGTCAATTTATTCTAGGTGAGGAACTCTTGTAACTGGAGACATAACCTCCAAATGGCCTGTAATAAGACACCATCCTGCTTTTTCTCTCCTCAAGTGTGCTAGCACTGCATCCTTGCAGATGATTGCATGTTACGCCACGTGCTGGCCCTTCACATACAGCAACGGGCACTGATGTTCATCATCGCAAGCATTGTATGAGGTGAGAGGGAGAAAAACCACAGCAAGGACTTGGCACCATTTTAGTCTCATCTGAGCCTTGCTTTGGATACCAGGAGTGTTGCAGCGGCTCTGCCTGCCCGCTTTGTGCGGGCACGAACAGCAGCCTTTGATTCCCGGGTGGCACCAGTTCCTGCCCTTTGCTGTGGCTTTGAGACACAAAGGGCATTGTAAGTGCCTGGCTGCAGTTCTTAAGAATACCAGCACTTTGGGCTCTTGGAGCAGCTGCATCCTTATCCCCGGCATCTGAAAACCACTTGTATTATTAAAGTGGCAGATTTCAGAACTGGCATTTCCCCACAACCACAGGTATTTAAAAAATTTAGCAAAACAAAATGGCACGCTGGGATGGTTCTTACGGGTCCTGCGTAGCACTTGGGCAGGAGACAAACAAATACCAGAGCTGGCTCTATGCAAGATGAGCCTTGGATGTGATTGTTCCACTGTCTCTGGCAGGATACAGCCACTGTGCTAACAAAAACATGAAAACTTTTCCAGAAACATTGCTCTTGAAACTTTTCATGGCCTTGTACACAAAATGCTGCAAGACTCATAACCTATTTAAGGTTGGTGATGCAGAGTGGGAAATAGTTGTCCCCAGGAAGCAGCTGGCTGATGAAAGTTCCACTGGTGTGAATAACCAGCACAATTACAGGGAAAGGCAGCTGTCTTGAACAAACTGTTAATGGGACACTGAGCCTTTAACTGCTAGATCAAAGTGAAAATGTCTCCCAGAGCAACACCGACTCACGTTATTTGATGTCCTATGGGAAACGTGCTGGTAAGGCTCATTCCAGCTCCTTAACTCATCAGAAGCATTGAAACTGAAGGAGCTGAAGCCTCCAACAAACTGAAATGCTTCTGTTGGTCCTAGAGAATTCTATCTACTACACCTTTGGAAACCTGACTTTACTTGTCTCTGCCACAAGGGCCACCACTGCCACTCACACAGACTATCTCAATTTTTGGCCAAGAACAGAAACAGCATGAAAACGAAAATCCCATTTTAGCACTCATGTCAATTATTTATTCATGAATGCTGATTTATTCATCAAGATGTCTGCCTTCAGCTGTGATTTAACAGCTTTGCTAAACACGGGTTTCATTTAAGTAACAAGGAACTTCACTCTGGTCCTTCATCTATCTAATAAGGGCCAGCAGGGGTCCTTATTTAATAAGGACTGCAAATGGACCAATCTGAATTCCGGCTTTAATAGACAAAATTAATAGCAAAGATTAATTTCCTCCACTGCAGGAATGAGCATTAGGATGAGCATTATGAAGAAGTCAAACTAAATGATTGTAATTTCTAAGCCTTAATATCTATTTAGGTAGTCATTTTGCAATAACAAACAATTAGATCTATGCAAAAGGCAGATAATGAATAGGAAAAGTAAGTGTTTTGTGGACCTTCCTGGACCATAAATGTCTATCACCTGGTTGCATGAGACTGTGTGGAACCAGAGTCAAAGAGCCCAATTGGCTCTCCCACTTCTCTATTTTTACTAAATATAAAGTAATTCATTTATTTTTCAGAGAAGATAAATTACAGGTATCCCCAATATAGAAAAAAAAAAAAAAGCCTTTCTACAGTTACCCAACCATGAACCACCAGGACTTTGCACAGAGTGATAGCTACACTCTGCATGAAGGCTCTCTGTAATGCTGGATATGGTACAGCAGGTCTGAATTGTGATATGAATTCCTAGTCTAAGCAAATTTGCTCGGTAAAATTGGAAGGTCCGACACGGCACTGCTCTTGCACACTTGAGCAGGCCCAGTAAGGATATTTGATACAAATGGTATAGACAGCAGTCAGTGTATCTAGGAAGTTGATCAAGACTCAATAGGAAACAAAAAGCAATAAGGTCATCTGATTGTGATCAAGTCACCACAAGCCTGAGCTCTGGTAAAAGTACAGCTTTAGCCCATGGTAATTATAACTCTCTAGGTAATGTTTTGCTTCTCAACTGCAGTGTTCCATGAGCTGAGTGTGGCTCAGATCAGACTGTGACCATGCCACCTCTTACTAACACTGCTGAGCTGAAGGACAAAATTACTAGCCCCAGCTCTGACACAGCCTCCCTGCTGGCATCCATGGTTCCCTCACATCTCCTGGTATGGTGTTGCCAA
This sequence comes from Cyanoderma ruficeps, assembly GCA_008694505.1. Taxonomy (NCBI): domain Eukaryota; kingdom Metazoa; phylum Chordata; class Aves; order Passeriformes; family Timaliidae; genus Cyanoderma; species Cyanoderma ruficeps. The sequence continues at coordinate 9,726,567 of VZDJ01000782.1, forward strand.
GCTCCCCCACTAAAGGGACAAGACTAATCAGTTTAAATGGTCCCAAAGAAGTTATGAAGTGCCCAGAGAGCCAACTGAGCATGCAGAGTAGCTGGGTAGAGAGGATATAGGGGCTAAGAAGAAACCATAGTGACCTCTTAAGCCAGCCAAAACAAGACATAGACTCACAACCAAGCTTGTCAAAAAACCCTGTAGCTCTGTCACAGAGAAATATGTGAAAATACCCAAAGCTACATACTGCTCTACTTTTCCCCCTCTGGAGGTTGTTTATTAACAAATATTTCCACAAGCCTGGGGGAATGACACTGGGATGAAACAAAGTATGCACTGGCAGTGAATACGCATCGTGGTTTGCTATATGCTTGCCTGACTTTTTAAGTGCCAATGTTTTTCTTCTTAATTTTTTTCCTTCAAAGCCTGGCATACTACCATGACAGCTTTACAGTGAGACTCTAGTCCAACATGCTGACATCAACTAACAAGGCATAGCAACAACCCAGCCCTTTCACATACTTTATGAGTACAATGTGTTAGTGTTAAGCAATATTTGAAGAAATACTAAGCAAAATAGTTCCCAGGAAAACCTGGATTCTGACTTCATGCAGGCAAAGAAATATACGACAGAAATGATAAATCCCAATGACATTGCTGGTGGCCCACCTAGTCAGGGATAAGTTGTAAGACTCAAGTGTAAGCAACAGCCCATGAAAGACCATCCTCGTTCCTTTCAGATAACTTGCTCTACTTTTGTGCTGGCAAGTGTTGTTTGGCAACACTGAGCAGCATAATAGGGCAAGAGGCTTGCTTATTTTGCATCTAGTGAAGATAAAGAGGTAAAAAAAGAAAAGCCCTGCTAATAATAACAACTTTTATTACAAAGGGCTGAGGTGTACAGTATGCTCTTCTAGAGCCACACTAAAGCCCAAAAGCATGGCATGTTGACATTATCAAAAGTCTGCATGTTTCACAAAGAAAACAACACCTAATCTCTAAAAATGGACAGATAAAAGGTTCAGCAAAATCTCTACAGACATACAGTCCATCACTACTTTACAATGTTCAGGTCTTATGCAATTCACTCAGCTTCCCCCACTCCCCTTTGCCTTATTCAGGGATGGAAATGTTCTGCTGGCTTGTGTGCTGCAGCAGCTGCTCCTCTTGACATTTCTGCTGCAGGCTGGGATACAGACCCTGAGAGCTAGTTCTAATGAAATAGCTAATATAACCCTTCCTCTCATTTCCCAATATTTCATGTGAATCAGAAATTCTAATTTAGGCAATCATTTATCTGAGAAGTCTTCCTAGGTTAGTGGAGATTCAAAAATAGTTTGAAACAGCAACAACAAAACCAAGGGTGCTTCAGGCTTTAATTTTCTTCCAACAACTTCTGTGGTTTATTAGGAGAAAGTAGACACTATTTCTACCAGGTATCCTGCAAGGAAATTCAGTCTATTAGTTATTGGCTCCCACTCTTTAGATGGGTGTTCAGGTAAATAGGAGAAGATACAGAAAGCTAATCATAGAATCATAGAATACCCTGAGTGGTAAAGGACCCATAAAAATCACTGAGTTCAACTGGTAGCCCTGCACAGGACACCCCAAAAGTCACTATGTGCCTGTCCAAATGCTTCCTGAGCTCTGTCAGGCTTGACCTGTGTGTGACCTGCTCACCTCTTGTGATCACTTCCGTGGGGAGCCTGTTCCAGTGCCCAACCACCCTCTGGGTGAAAAGCTTTCTTTTAATATTCAACCTAAATCTTCACTGACATCTTCATGCCACTGGTCATGACAGAGAAGAGAGATCAGTGTCTCCCACTCCCCTTCCCCTCACAAGGAAACTGAAACTGCAATGAGGTCTCCCCTCAGCCTCCTCCAGGCTGATCTAAGTGCCCTCATCCACTTCTTATCTGTCTTCTCTAGGTCCTTCACCATCTGTGTAGCTCCACTTTGGACACTTTGTAATTGCTTTATATCTTTTTTTATATTGCAGTGCCCAAAACTTGCTCACAATATTCGAGGTGAGGCCACACCACTACAGAGGAGAGTGGGACAATCACCTCCCTCAACCAGCTAAATTCTGGTGCTGAGAATATGTGGATATGAACAATAAGAGAGCATGATTTTGACCCACAGGGTGCATTTGTAGCACAAAAAGTATAAGGGAGAAAGTGTCTTTGCAGAAATTATTAACAATGTATTCCATGACAGAACATCCAAGATGCAATTTATAATAAAGGGGCTTTTTCTTGGCAGGCCATTTCTCCAGTGGGCCTGCAGGAGCTGCTCATCAGGAGTGTTTCAATCACCACCAGTGATCACTGAAGACTCTGTAAAGAAAGCCTCCATTTGTTCCTATCACACTGCAAATACATAACCCATGCAAACGTTATGGTTTTTTCAAGATCCAGTGAGACTGTTGGCTAACAAAATCATCAGCATCCAACTGAGCAAATTTGACAAAATAAGAAGAAAACTGAGTGTCAGCCAGTGAGACCTGGGAGCAGAGATATCTATCTCAAATTACCCTTTCTGTGCTTCTGCCCATTACCTGAAGAAATGTGGGACATCTGGGAAGCAGGAATTGCAAATGCAGTCAGTTACCCTCTCAGCTGTGACAGATTTAGTTTGAGTTCTGCTTGTATTGCTCAATAATTTCTTTAGGGAAAGGTGTATCGCAGGAACAATTAATTGAAAAAATGGTAATTAATTGACATATACACCTCATCTCAGCAGTAGAAAATGTTTGTTCCTGGCACTGGAAAGAGACAAGAGTCTCCTCATCCCAAGTCACTTTACAGCTCCATTAATCACCTGTGTTTGTTCCAATGGAGAATGTGCTTACTGCAAATGCTTTGTTTCGTGCCTGCATACATTGCCATGCCCTGACTCCTGCATAGCCTCCAGGAAACTCCTCAGTGCAGGCAAATTTCTGCACCCAGTTCACAGAGGCACTCAGCCATGCTGCTTGGCCAGCTCCATCAATATCATCGTGCAGCGTACTGATACTGCTTTTTATGCATGTATGTTTTTCAGATTCCAGGAACAGCTTTACCATCATTAACCAACTAAACAGAGTATGTAATTTAGAATATTTCTCAACAAATGCCACCCTGGTGGAAGCTTATTGCTGGATTGCCATGGACCTGTTTCCAAGGTTACATTTCTATTGGCCTGATGTCTTGCATCCACATATCAAAACAGGGTCTAGGAACACACCTGCCCTGCAGATGCACTGGGCTACTATAATTCAGAGTCCCAGCAGTGAAATCCCACTGGGAATCCCCTAAATAGAAGTGAGGTACAGCCTGTTGATCATACAGCCCCCCTCCAAACTCTCTGTCAGCTTCCTCTCTGAAACCTGCACTTCCCTCAAGATCTAGTATTGATTCCTCAGACTCAGCCCAGAGATTATAAATATCCCCAGTCTCCCACGTTCCAGTTAGCATTTTGTGAGAAAAACTGCAGAAATTCAGCATTACAGCTAGCTTTTACACAGCATCCTAAAACAGCTCATTAAAAGCAAACAAACAAGAGAGCTCCCCAAACCCCAAGCCCTTTCTGAAATGCAGCTTCCCTCTGTCCAATTGTGTCCCACTTCAGAAGTCCTTGTGGCAAGAAAGGCAAACAGGCAGCTCAAGGGGGACCCTCATGTTTTAGCTTTCTTGTGCATCTCCTTCAGACTCCGCTCAGGAGACCTTTTAAACTCTGTTTTATCACTTTAACAGTGCTGAGTTGCTGGCAAGTTGCCAGTGCTCCTGGAAAAAAGGGTACTAGTTTCTATTCAGAAATTATGTAGTCAATGGAACAAAACCCATTATGCCATCCAGCAGCAGCAGCAATCCAAAAAACTCTCACATTTGGGAGTATCAGGAGACACCGTAGCTGTAAACCCTGCAGTGTATGCATAAGTGCTTGCCTGTCATCTTAGATTTTAGGGATCAGCCTCCAAGTAGATACACAATTTCCTGTCCCTATTCCTGATCAGCAATCACTAATGAAATCTCTTTTGAATTTTTGCCAAGAGTAAAGCAATAGGCTGCTTGAGAACTTCAGCCTGAGGTGTGAGTTACTGTGCTTTCTCTGCTTAGGCAAATCCTGTGAGAGGGCTGGGGGAGTGCAACCAGAATTCAGGGTATGTGCTGAAAAGAAAGATGCACATCTTCTTTTTCCTTAATCCCTACATACTTTATTATCCCACTGGGGAGGATGGACCTATGGAGATACCATTGCAACTATCAGCTGAAGTTAAGAGATCAGTTCTGACAGCAGCACAGAGTATGTCATGAGCTTATGAATGCATCGGCCCTGAAGTCACTAACTCACCTTAAAAATTTTGTTTTTCTCTTTAAATGTCAGGTTTCACTCTGCTGGACACCAGCAATTATATGATCCCACAAAATAGTCAGAGCTTGGACTGGAAAATGTGTGGTATGAAGGTGCATCTGGAACGTGAGGAAGAGGTTCCTCACTCAGAGAGAGGTCTGTCACTGGAATGAGCTTCCCAGGGCACCAAGCCATCCAGAATTCAGGGAGTGTCTGAATGATTGTCTTGGTTTGGAAAGACAGGTGTCTGCCAGGGAAAGCTGGAGCTTCCCTTGGAATGGTGAATGTAAACTCCCTCCCTCCAAATTATTATAATTTTGCAATTAAAGGGGTTTCAGGCAAAAATATGGGAAGGAACAACAGTTCTTTACTAGGAATATTCAAAAATACAAATGTAGTAGTACAAAAAAACCCAAGCAAACAAAAAAAAATAATTCTAGAAACACTGACAGAGTTAGAATAGGACCTGACACCCTGTTGATCAGGGTGTTGAGAGCACCAAAAATAAATCCCAAAATAAATCCTCCTGGAGTAACAGATGTGGTTCTGTTGGAGATGATCCTGTAGAAGGATCCAGTGGTGGCGAGATGGGTCCAGTCTTCCCCTGGGAATCCAGTGGAAAACAGGCTATCCTGGTGTTCTGAACCCCGGGTTTTATCCAGCTAGGAATACTTGGCTTCTCCCACTGGGTAGAGCATCTCACAATAGGATGATGCACTTTATCAATCATGCAGTGAGCCTTAATGGCCCACTAACAGCAGATATCCTTCGGAGGGAGGATGGCTGTGGAAGAGATAAGATCACTGCCCTACACGGTTTTAACAGCTGGCCCATTAACAGAAGGTACCTGTCCCCTCCCCCACCTCCTCCCCGGAGTTATGAGAAACAGGTAATACAAAAGATAAACTCCTCCCCAAATGGCTTCAACAGATGGCAAATAGAATACACACTTTTGGTTACATATTGCAACTCAAGACAACAATGGTCTCAGTCATACAGTTTAGTTTTAGGCAGTACTATGAGGAACAGGGAGATGGACTCTATGAGCTTTATGGATCCCATCCAAATTGAGATATTCTATGATTCTATGATTCTGTATCAATCAATAAACAGGGTCTCCCCAGCAGTTTCAGAAGTAGGAGAACCTTGAAAAATGGCAAGAGGGTAAATGAAATAATGAAATTTAACATCTGTTTCTCTAATATTAACTTTGTTTTTTGTCAGACTTGCTGCAAAAATAAAGGCATGAAGGAAAACAGGTAGGTTACATATAAGTAAAATCCTCTAAATTGAGAAAGATGGGGTTTTTTGAGAAACAGAAAATAAAGATGTTTTGTGCTTTGAGAATCCTGAAAGATGATACTACTATATAAACCAACTACAGACTATGAATATAATTTGTTATTATATTGTTTCAGTAAACACGTTTGCCCATCCTCTTTTAACTCTAGCTGTAAAGGATTTTTTTTTAAATGCAATCAACACATATTTCATTGTATTTATATGCTAGCAGAATGCCTCTCAGTTTTAGCATGAATTTCCCATAGTTAGAACAAAGGTCTGAATTTACAATTGTCTGAAGGGACTGCCTGTTTTTGACATATACCTCTTTCTTAGTCAGCTGGTGCAAACCAGTCATCATGGAAATCTGAAATTCATTGCAGAACAAGATATTGTTCACTGTGGGGAATATTCCATGACTAACAAGGGATAATTTTTTAAATCTGATTTTATTTTCAAAATGAAGTGGCTTTTGACTTCTTCTTTCAGATTTGGGAATGAACACTGTATTTGAGTGTGTATCTCCCGTGTGTACCGCTTGAAACTGCAGAGGTACAACAGCTCCCCTGTGGAGATCAAAACCAAAGGTCAGTTTGCCTAATGTTGGGATATGGGCCAGGCCTTCTCTGTGTTTTTCTCTCTCTCCCAATATCACTCTTGTATCGGTGCCAGGAATTAGGATATTCATCTTCTCTAGGTAAACATCAGTTTATAAAATGGAGAATATAATTGCACAGAAGCAGCTATGATACGCCTTGGGATTAGTGAATACATCCTAACTGAGCTTCAGTGAAAGCGGCAGTTCTGGCACTATTTTTATTCACCTTGTGGAAAATTATTGGAGCATATTTCATATAATTAGGATCAAGAATGGATTTGGCATCACTTCCAGCAAATGCCCCTGAACACTAATCTGGTTTATTTGGCACCTCTGATGAAGCTTCTCTTGTGGGGAATACAATGACAACAATTAACCTGGCAATACAGAACAGAAATGGGAAGTGGGAAATTGTCTTGCCTTTTATCCACGTACAGGATGAAGTGTTGCCTCGTCCAGCAACAAAGCAGTTAGATGCCTTGAATTCATTATCTTTAGGTTTTTTCTTGTTTTTTTTATCTTGAGATGCCCAAGGGAATCTTCTACTTTTTTCCCCAACTATCTGAAAAATCTACATTTTTCATGCTGTTCAAGAGAATCCCAACAAACAGACCAATTGGAAGTGTTTGTGGCTTAATGTACTGGATTGAACTGGGTATTGTTGAATGTCCAAAAGACTCTTTCTCTTTCTAGAATTAGACCAATATTGACTTTCAACAGCTGCCAGTTCAGAGCAAGAAATCAATAGCAGGATTTGGGCAAGGTCTTTAGGTTACTGCATCAGGATGTACTTCTTTTTTTTTTTTTTTTTTTTTTTTTTTTTTTTTTTTNTAATAATTGCCTACGATCTATACATACTCCAGTTTTTAGTGAGTTCTGTTTGTTCCTTCTCAGTGAGTGTTCTGGACAACTCAAGAAAAACTCCTTTTTTCTCTTCTTTATCCACTTATTAGGAATTCAGCACTGACAATACATTTTCCAATTTCCAGGTCAGGTAAAGTGACAATTCATCCATCAGTAGCTTTCTTTTCCTTTGATCTAGTCCTCAGGCTAGAGGCCACAGTGAGGCTTGGGAAAACTAGTTCTCCAAAGTTTCTTTTCAGGGAGAATGTTTGGAAGAAGAGACTTCCACTAGAAGCAGGACAAAGAGATTAGGTATTAACCTGGGATCTTAAATACAGCAAAGCTTGAGAGACTTAGGGAGATTTACAACACAGGGAAACATGACAAGAAAGAGGAAGAGTACAGTGATTGGGTTTAGCTGCTGAGCCAGCTGAGAAAGGGATGAGAAGAACTCTGAGGGCAGAAGTGAGAGAGGAGCATCTTGTGTACTCAGGGAACCTTAGACTTAACCCCAAAGAGCACCATAAGGCAGTGACAAAATTTAAACAAGGAAATATATAGAGTTGCTTATTGGCATTATGCAGGATTATAGAGCAGTATATTTCTTTTGCCAGATGTAAGACCTAAAAACACAATAAATTTCTTGCCCAAACTCATATTCTGCCATGGCAGTAGGAAACACCATCCAGGCAAACATGCTCATTTTATTCAGGAATACTCAGAAAACCTGCCTGTTGCCTCTCTCCCTGGTGGCTGAAAAGGTGAGGTGAGAACCCTTGAACCCTCTGGGGCTCAGGGCAGGAGCTTGCTTAAGCTGCTGAACATCACAAGGAGGGTAGCTGTGGGGCTGGAATGCCTGATTTCTACATAAACTCCCAATTCTTTTACTGGAAAGACAGAGAGAGACTATGGTCAAGCAGTGTGTGAGAGACTGAGGAACAGTCAAGTGCTGTGATGTGCTTCTGTGTAAAGCACCGAGGAATCTCCTGTAAGCTCAGTGTCGTGGGGTCCAGGTGTAAAACCCTGGCGAGAGCCACAGCAGCGTTTATGGCAAGCAGCTGGAGATCTCAGGATTGTATTTCAGTCATATTTTAAAAAATCTTTACAAACACAACAGATTTGGAGAATGCTGTCAGGTCTAGCCCCATCCTTTCTGAAATCCTTGAAAAACAGAGGAGACTCACAGCCTGTCCTAATCATTAACACCCCCCTCCCCACAGCCCCCAGATAGCCTCAAGCAAATGCCAAAACTGAGAGCTCCTCAGAGAAAGTGTCCTTCCATTATCCTGAACTGCAATCTGTGCTCTATCCTCTTCTTTGACAGCAGAAAGGGGATGCAGTAAATCCTGTGCAAGCTGTTCACATCCAGACCAGCAGATGATCTTGTAAAATTGCTGCTCCTGGTAAAATACCTCGTTTAGTAAGAGAGCAGCTGCATACCGCTCCTGGATTGAATGTAGGTGTAGCCCAAAGATGAGAGAGTTGCAGCAATTTAGCTGTGAAGCAACAAGTAACTGACTTGCAATAGGCAAGGTCTAGTATGGGTAAAAAACACACTGTAACAATATCCCTGCCAGACAAAAATGAGAAACTTCCTAGAAAATGCTGATCTGTGATGTGCAAGAGTAACCCAGCTAGACTCTCCATGTGCAAACCAAGAAACAGCAGGCACACATGTTCCATGAGGAGTGGAAATGACTATTTTTCCTAAGCAAATAACTCACTTTTGCCAGGTGTAATTTTTGCCAAGCCATTTCATCATGAATTCAGTCCTCCAGCAACAATCTGTAAGGTTTTCAACGCCTCACCAGCCTTGTTGTCAGGTGAGCCAGAGAAAAGGGACTGGTTTATTGCCAACACCGCTACCATGGCCTATTTTTCCTATTCTGTCCCTCACAAAAAATAATTTACAAAGCAGATAGGAGCAAAGGGCAGGACAAATAGCACAGTACACAGGGAATCTAATCCTTGCTCTGGAAATGCCTGATGTGGAAGGAGTGGGAAATCTCTCAGTTCAGATCTCCCAGCTGCCACCATCATCGGGGGACTGAGCAGTGCCCTGCGGCTGTGGCTGGCCCCTGTCCCATGTTGTGTGTGTCCCCTGGTTTTATTCATGCTGCTGCTCTTGAAAAGTGGTACACACTGTAGTGCTGTAGCAGACCTTACCCTGTGCATGAGATGTTCTGACTCACTTTTCAGCAGTTTTTGTTAAAAAAATTTATTTTTATGCACACATACCATTGCATTCCATTTTTAAATTTAGAGGCTCTTAAATCCATCCTTAACTCAAAAGTCTTGGATACCCACCTTCTGGCACCTCATCTTAAAAGCTCTGGTCTGAATGTTTCGTGTCCTCTCTTGTGCCAGACATTGCACAACCCCATAAACAGTGACAGATAGTGAACAAATTGCATATGTTTCAATACCAAGTTTCATGAACAGAAAATGGGATGTTACCCTTAACCATGAGTTTTCTTCTAACCTCTTCTAAAAATCTGTGTAATAACAATTAGCACAGCTTAAATGCATACTGTATATTTTCCCAGGGTTTGGACACAAATCTATTTACCTCGCACGACACCAGAATTAGCAAAATAGCAATGTTCCCCGTCAGCACACAGAGACACAGAGAAGTGAAAAATAATAAATCACTGGCTTGTAAACTGCATCCAAGAATCAATAAAATGTAAATGGCTACAACACAGAAGGTAGAAATACATTAAATATGAATGATAAGAAAGAGTAATAAGACTGGAAAATGTATTTCTTTAGAAAGAATTTCTTTAGAAATGCTGTGTATTTCTTTACATGAGACAGAAGTGATGGAGAATGTTTCTGGACTGCTGAAAGGAGAGAAGTTTTTTTTCAAACAAAATGGTATCTGACCATGCAACTCTGTCCACTGCCCCTCTAATGGAGATAGAATTTATCATACGAGAGTCAACAAACTTTTACAAACTTTACACGTCACTGATTACAAATGAAAATGTAATGCTGCCTACACATGTCCTAGCTCTTATCTCTCCTCTAGGGGAAAGCATTAAATCCTCAGCCCGCCATGGAAAATGTAGCATTCAGACATCTGTGACCAGTATGTGTAAAGAAGAAAAGATAAGGTGCATATCAAGCCTACATCTGTGACAGGGGTCTCAGAGTCTCTAGAGATGGATGAATGAGTGCATATGAAGACTGACTGAAAATCTTCTAATTAAACCTTTGGCTTCCCCAGAAGTATTTGCTCTCTATGGAATATTTTCTGTTTTTGAAAGAAAAGCTCACTGAGCAGATTTTGGAAAATAGCCTCAATATCCAGTGCTTACACACACACACACACACACACNACACACACACACACACACACACACACACACTTCTTTTAAGGAATAAATAGCCTGCTCTTGAGCAAAGGTACTTTGTATACTTTAAGACTCCCTGGAGAAAGTTCAGCCTGCTCGCCTACTGTGCAAGGTAAGAGGCAAGCTGTTAATGGTTGTTGGATGACACTAGATATATGGGCTGTGAGACGGATTTGGATCTTTGAAGAATAACTGGTTCTGAACAATAGGAGATAAACAAATCTGAACAAAGCCACAGGTAGATGCTTGGATGAGCAGTGGCCTGCCAGGCAGAGCCGGTCATTAGCCCATACTGGCAGTGTAGGTGAGATGAATAAGGTAGAGCTTCAACTTCAAACTTCCAGGCAAGGCTCTTGGGTTTTACAGCTAGAAGTATAACAGCTTTGTATGGCCAGCAATTCATCTTACTGCTTTAGAAATTTAAGAATAAAAAATGCAAATGCACCTTTCATGTGTTGATTACTTAGGGATGTACAAAACCATGAACAGTGGCAGTAATGAAATGTCTCCTGGGTGCCTCTGAACACCACAGGAGGACACAGGCGAGGTTCCCTAGGAAACCAGAGATGAACTCCAAAGCATGTGCAAGTTTGGCCAGCTGACAGTCACCCACTTGTGCTCTGAACATCACTGCTAGAAGGTATGTGATTCAACTCCAAGTGTATTTGGAAGGACTAATTGTGGAAAGCCTAGAGGAGGTCGGGATAGATTTATTCCTGGTTGCATAAATATTCAGATCTCTAAAAGAAAGAAAATGCTGATTGCTAGCTGTCCAAAATGAGGGGGAGAGAAGGGTGAATAACACCTTCAATTAATCTAAATATTGATCTTAGTCCCAGACTCTGCTGGCCTAAGTTCCACCTAAATCCTTGTGCCTACTGTTTTCTATTGGCTGGGAACCCAAAGGCTTCAGAGTAATTATTCCAGAGATGAGAGTAAGGCTTAGAGCCCAGAGCCGCCAGTGCTCAACACTAAGTACTCAGATTTATGTGGAATCTAGTCCTGGCAAAACTGGGCACTGGGGATTCAACGTACCTTGAAGGTGCTCATGAGTGAAGACCCAATGCTTGACCTTGCCTCTTCCAACCTTTAGACAAATATCAATTTTAGCATCTCTTGGAAAATACAGTATAGCACCTCTCCTAAGCTCTGCTCTCTTTCTGCATCCCAGCACCTCCAACCTCTCATTGGGTTTGCTCAGAAGAGAGTTAAGGCCATATGTACAGGTGACCCACAGGGGTAATGTGAAGAGAAGAGAAGAGAAGAGAAGAAGAAA
>VZDJ01000782.1:9738252-9851064 GCA_008694505.1 Cyanoderma ruficeps
GAAGAGAAGAGAAGAGAAGAGAAGAAGAAAAAAACTTTTGCCCTCCTTGGCCAGATGATTCCCAATGCTTTGCAGATCCTTTGTCTCTTACTACTAGAAAACCCTTTCACAAGGGCAGAACAGTGGAACTTCTCACACTACTATGGAAGACATGACATGACTGAATTTTTTTCCAGCTGCATTTCTCTGACTACCTTAGAACAAGCCCCTGTATCTACCAAAGTCTGGAAAGCAGTCACAGAGATTTCAAAATCAGCAAGTCTTTCCCAATGACCTGTGGATCAAATATCCTTAATATCAAATATTTGAGGATTGGGATGTTTGGAGAGGAAAGGGTCTGCCACACATGAACATTCTTATAAAGCTTTCCATGGATTGAAGAAGCACTGTTGTTCCCGAGCTCCCCTCCCCTAGTGTGAGATAGAGCAGACAGGTGTGGCTGTAACTCCAGCTCAAGTAATAAATACATTTAGCTGCTAGATTAGCATAATTGCTTGCCTAGTCAGCTAGCATGGAAAGTGCACAAACAAGTATCATAACAGTTTTATTACATGTACATGCTTGCATTTCCTTGAGACGTGATAAAACAAACAGATCAGTAATTTTAGAACAAGCAGACAAAATACCTAAAAAATGCAATGAGTCATTTAAAACAAATGTTATGAAAAATGTGTCTTTAAGAAATCTTCTTCAAGCTCTGCTCCAATTATATTTTATCAATGTGAAAGATATGAGGACAAAATGTATTACTGGTCACAAAAACTTACATTTAGGTAGCTTTTTGTTCTATTATGAAATATGTTTTGTTTTGTTCCATCATGAAATATACTTCACTGCAGTCATTTATACTCTTCAGTGTGAAAGGTGTGATTTGGTCTGGAAACATTTTGTATGGGTGATTGCTTGAGAAATGTCCCCACCCTTTTCTTCGTTCAAACAACAGATAAGGAATGTGCCTCTTATTTCTCAAGTAAACTATTTAGTTCTTGCTGATAATATTGCACAGTGCCTTTTGAAGAGCTTGAATATCAGTGACTTGTAACTGTTTTAAATACATTTCTAACAACTCACTAAAATTTCACAAGTATTACATGAGCTAGCGAACAAGTTTGTTAGTCAAAACAAATAAGCTACAACATCTTTGGGGTTACACTAAGATGCACTCAGCTGTTAAACAAAGTAAAATCAGCTGTTGGAGTTTGTTCCTTTTATAAATGGCCCATTGTGTGTGTTTCAGGGAACAGTGGGAGCAGTGAGCAAGACATGAATGAAGTAGTCTGTCAAATCCTCAGTTTGATTTATAATAATGGGGTTGCATTGACAAGAGAATAAAATACAGCAAAGCATATGCTCACAATGAGTAATACAGACTCATTTATATATTACAGGAGTAATAAATAAATAGTCTTGATCATTTTCTAAAATAGTCCTACAGTGAATGTGGTTATAATGCCATGGGACAAATTCTGCTTCACAGGCAGTGATCAAACAGACAGAAAAAATATTAACCCTGGGGTTTTTCTCCTTAGGTTTCCAGCACTTAGACTGGTGGAGGGAGTTGAAACAATATACATTTTCTTCTTGTGGGTCTAAAGAAAAACTAATCCTGGTCTTCCTCTGGAACAGAGAACAAGAACAGTGGCTTCGTGACGTAACTTGCTCAGTTTCATTCCTCAAAGAATCTGGTCTCTTAAATTCTCAATCGGATGTTGGCAGGAAAGGGCTGGTAGGACTTCAAGAAAACATTGACACAGTTTCAGAGATGTCAGCAACAAATCCAACTCAGCTATAAAATAGTTACTGTGGGAACCCAGAGAAATACATGCACTTATCTTGAAGACTGGCAACAGTTCTACATGAATGTTCAAATTAGGAATTATGACATCCTATTTCTTTTTTTAATACCCTAGTTCTAAATGGACAACAAGTGTTATTTACCAGCGATTGAGCAAGAGAAAGTCATTGTTTAAACATGGAAATGGAATTTAAAGTTCTGCATTTAATTATGTTTGGGGTTGCTTTTCATTTGGAGCTAAACCTGGAGATTTTTAAAAAATGTGGCTCCAGTATTGTTTCAGTTTTGTAAAATAGGAAGAATGTTAATGAACATACCCAAGCTGTTTTTAACAGCGTGAAAATTGTCTAAAACACAGTAAATCTCCTAGTTGTTCAAATAATGATGTATTGTATGAGCATGGTTATTTTGTGTTGTGGTTCTAACCACTACATTACGTGACCGCTCTTACAAACTACAAGTTTCTGAAGTCTCATTTCTATTCCTTTTCTTCCCTTTTTTTTCAGTGAAAATGGCTCTTTACTTATCTCTCCCAGAGACCTCAATTTGTGCACCTATTCAGTGTCAGAAGCAAAGTCATTGTAAGAAAACTGGGGTTTTTTTTTCCATTTCCAGCCTGAATTGAGAAGTTCTAAACATTTGCCAGAAACTTTGTAGATCAGAAATCTGATAAATTAAATGCACAGCATACTTCTCAGACCACCTAGCAAAAAGGAAGACTACGAAGAAAAAGGAAGACTGAGTGGAAGTAAAAAAACCAGAAGGAAAATAGAAGCACTGCTTACTGAGCTCGAAGGCATAGGCCAAAGTGAAGTTGAGGTGTAGGTGGATACAATTTCTGCAGCACTGGTGTCAAAGCCCAGGCCAAGGCTGGAGCTGTGAATTCTTGGGAATGTAGAACTTCTATCTGCTAAACCTGGAAAGCTGCTCTGCCCTCAGGCTTCATTCCAAGGTGTGAGTTTAACCACACAACTTTAACCATTGGCCTTTACTGCACTGGCAGAGGTCATTTTGATTACATTTATCGAGTGCTGAGAGCAGATGTGTAAGTATTAAGTATGGCATTAATCAGAATTAAAAAAAAATCAAACAAAACCCCCTAACCCCAAACACTTTGTTGATGTGAACTTTTGTAATGTTTCATTTCAAAACAAAAATGTTGTACTTATGAAAATGGCAATACTATGCTTTTAGATGAACATCAGTTATTCCAAAGAAACACATTTTGCCGTGTAAAACATGATTACTGCTGTTCCATGACTACAATTGCCCTCAAAGGTGCAATTCTCAGGTTTTCCTTCCAAGAAATTGGTTATTTTTAAATCCATGGCATTACATGGTTGTACAGGTCTTCAGCTACCAGTCTCCACGTCACATCTTGTTACTTCCTACAGTGCCTGCATGCAATTAAGTTTAAATCAGGGGAATGTACTACTAAGGACCCTTCAGTAGGTAATGTGTGTTTGAACATAGCTTAAAGTAAGCAACAATTATAATACTGCAAAAAGCTTTTAAATATTTGCTTTTTAGGACATGATGGTCCTGTTTCATCCATTAAAGAGGCAGGGTGGAATATAGGTCATATCCTAGCCATTAGCACTTACGCTTCAGTAACAAACAACTGGGGTTAAGTAATCTGTCACATGATCAGAATTCTAATTTTGATTTTAATGCAATAATTGTGTGCTTTTTCCCTGTAGCAGTGCACATATGGCTGATTTTCTACACTTTAGGGTATAAAGCCCCGTACTTTATAGAGAGTTTAAAAGAATTCTTTCTGCCATTCATACCTCTCCTTCTTCTTCCCAGGTCTGTGCTGCTTTCTTTATTATTCTACCCTGGCAAGGTGATTGGGGGTTTTGGGAATCCATTTCAGACAAAGTCTTCCCCAGCCAGCGTGACACCTGCACAAGGAAACCTGGCACTTTGCCCCACAGAAAGGCCTCCCAACCTTTCCCAGAACAGAAAATGACAGGGAGTACTCCTGAGTTAGGCTCCTGACTACTATAAAGAAACATGTTGGCACTAAGGGATTTTTTTTCTAGAACTGACTCACTTTTTCCTATCCTGGCTCTTCTAGAAGAGTTACTAGGAATCCCTAAACAACTTGGGCCAAGCCCAAAACCATTAAGTGAAAAAGAATGCGAGGCACCAGAGTTAGAACCACTCCTAACTTTACTATGTTTAATTTGTTTATCACTTAAAACACTAATGGCATTTCCACAGACTTTGTGCCTCGGCCTTTCCTTCCAGATTGACATATTTTTATCCTTTCAGACTATGGCATTATTAGTCCATGTCATACCTTACTTCATTCATCATTTCAGTGCCTGATGTTCTTTTAATGTCCTGTCCTAATTCCTTTCTGAGTGAAGCAGGAGCTTTTGTACTGTGGCATCAACTCACCAGAACGAGATGTGGGACAAAGGTATCATAGGAAGGGCAAAGTTTCTGCACGGCTTCTGTGCTAATCAGGACCCAGAGAGGCTGCATGCTCAATCTCAGCCTGATATTTTTGTCCTCCTTGACTGGCTAAGTCAGCTTGGGCCACATCCCAGTTTTCCTCCCAGTCCAAGGGTCCTCTGTATCACTGTCCCTGCTATTTGTGTCACCAGGTGGGATTAGTTGCCTTGACTAAAAAGCAAATGAGGAGTTTGGAGACACAAAACGTGCTTTCTTCACAGCAGGCAGCAACTCTAATTGTCCTTAGCACCAGTTGGAAACACTACTCTCCACCCATTGCAGGAAGCACACACCTTCTTTCTCTGCAGCACTAGAGTGCCCATGGCCTTGTTTTGTGTTTCCTCCTCTGTAGTCCAGGCTATGTTGGGTGTTTGTGTCCCTCTTCCTTCCTAGAAGAAGGAGGGAGAAATCTTTTGGAAAGGTCTGCAGTAGCATTGTAGAGCAACTATTAAGGTGGTGGAAAAGCACAGTATTCCAGATGCGGTCTGAGTGCCAGATAGAGGATGGCAATTGCTTCCCCCCTCTCCTGGCTGTGCTCCTGCTGACAGGGTGCGGTTAGCCTGCATCACTGGCTTGGGCTTACCCCAGATGTCCCACAGGACCCCAGGCCCGTCTCCGCAGAGCTGTACCCAGCACAGTTAGTCTGTCCCAGATACTGTTTGTCCTGGTTGAATTTCATGAGGGTCTTGTCATACCATTCCTTCAGCCTGTGTCCCTCTGAGTGGCAGCTCTACCCCTGACCATATTGGCTCTCCCACTAATTTGCTGTCATCCACAAACCTGATGAAAGGGCACCGTGTCACCTCCTCTAGGCATTCCTACAGACATTAAACAGGTCGGGTCCCAGGATAGATCCCTACACCATTTCTTACTAGCCTCCAGAGAGAGTACAGTCCTTTAACTGCTGGCCTCTGAGTCCTATCATCCAGTTTTTTACCCATGTGGTTTTCCATCTATCTAGCCCACAATGTGTTAATATGGATATAGGACAGTAGACAGTGTCAAAAGCATTGCAAAAGTCAAGGTAATAATATCCTCTGCTCCTCCTCATCTACAAATCCAGTAATTTTACTACAGAAGGCAATCAGGTTGGTGAGGCACACTGGCTCCTCCTGATCACCTCCTCCTTCCTGTGTTCAGAAAAGTGTTCCAAGAGGACATGGATTTCCACATGGACTGCAGTGAGGCTGGTCAGCTAACAGTTTCCCTTTGGGATTTTTTTCAAGAGTCATTGGAAGACACTCCAATGGTTGTGGAGACTTCAGTCTCCACCATTTTTCAAAGATAAAAGCACAGTCTTGCAATGAAACCAGACAGCTCCCTCAACAGCTTGGATACAGTTCTGTTGATCCCATGTTTATGGGTCAAATTCTCCACGGAATCCCTGACTTGATCCTCACCTGTTTCTGGTTCTCTTCCATGAATTCTCAGCACAAAGATCTGTGAGACCTTGATGATATGCCTCAGGCAACAGTGGCTCATCTGTTTCCATTGCCAGATCATTTCCCCCATTCAGGAAAAAGATCACATTTCCTGTTTTCGGTCTCTTGGAGTTGTGGCAGAAGCTCTTCTTGTTGCCCTTGGGATCATTTGCAAATCTTAAATACAGCTTTGACCTCAGAAAATATTTGATTTCTTTGGATATTTCCAGCAGTTTCTGCATCAGCTGAGAAACCTGAGTTACCTCCCCTGACCATGGAAATGTACGGATCTGAATGTCCTCCATAAGCTGCAGTATAAATTGTACCCTTCTATATCTGTCCAAAGGCAGCTGCTTTGTTCTGCTTTGTCAGGGAAACTGTTAATAATTTAATAATGAAAGGGAACTAATGAGGCCTGTGGATTTGAGCCTCATGCTCCGATTATCCAGTGTCTAATGAAGTGTGAATTTTGACTGAAGCTTTTTCCACCCTGAGGGGAAAAAGCCACTCTCATCCATGCGGATTCTCCTGTGACTAATGAAGGGTGAGCTCACACTGCAGCTTTTGCTGTACAGGGAGTACAGGTAAGGTTACTGTTCACTGCATAGGCCTAGTTTCATGACACCTATGAAAACACATAATTCTGGAAATATCTATCCCTTTAATTCAGATTTGACCAGTGGGTTTGGGAATTACTAGGGAGAATGGACATACTCACAAAGGCTGGTCCAAAGTCAGTATTTAAGCCTCAAGCATTTTGAAACATCCCAACATTTTCTCGCACTACTTTGCATTTCAAACACGTCTCGTTGGAAAGGTGCAAAATAATTTACACTAAGTATTAGCCTAATTTTCGAAACAGGTGAACTGCAATGATTCATCTTTTAAAGAACCTATGCCTTCTCAAATCCTGTAGACTAACAATTTCACACGTGTTTATACACTCCAGGCTTTTGACAGATGGCTTACACTTTTTGTATCTTACCTAAAACAAAGTTATTTGTAATGTCAGCCAGTAGGTATTCTGTAAAAACCAATATTATCTGCCATTTTCTTCCTGTAGTAGATTATGCTTGGATTTAGCAAGGAGGAATGTCGTCTGGTCTGCTTTGGATGCATGTATGCCATGAGCAATCCCTCAAACAGATGCATGAGTCTGCTGCTGTCACCTTCCCTAAACAAATACATTCAGGCCAATGACTGACAAGTGAGGTGTGTTTTGCTGTGGCACAGCTATCATGTATTAGCTGTCCTGTTTTATAACTGATGTGGGGACTGAGGCACGGCACTTTTATTGCTGGGTAAACCAGGCGAGGCCAACCAAAAGCAGCAGCACAGGCCTGACCTCCCCCAGCAACCTCGCTGCAGCTTGCGTGATTTTACAGGCATGTAGCTACCACATTCATTACATTTTCACTGTAAAAAAACCCTCACAAAATCAAAACAAGGCCCTGTGCCACTGAAGACAAAGCCCAGTGTAAGTGGCTGTATACGTGACAGGAGATTTACACCACCTTGTTGGGGGAATGGTCTCACCCCAGAAGTATGTGATCTAGTTTAGACAGCGATAAAGCTACCTGAGAACAGGCAATTCCATCCCACTACAGACTGCCAGACTCCTTCCAGTCCCCGTTGTCTCCACTTCAGTGCAGCATGTTTTCTTGACCCTCTTCTTGGTCGCACACATACTCATCTACAAAGACTCATCCCATTGAGTAAAAGAGCTGTTGTATTGCACAAGTGACCCTAAATACTGTATCTTAAAATAGCTATGTTGCAGGTGAGAATTTTCTTTCTTTTTCCTGCAAATGTATCCTTTTTCCACCCACCTCTCCTCCCACATAAGCAAACATACGGAAAAGTTGAGTACATCTGAGCACAATATCCTGTGTGGCAGTGCAATAGATGATAATGTGATTTCTAGCTGGTATAAAAAAGTCCTTTATGCCAAAATATTTTGCAAAGGAAGACTTAGTGGCACTGAACTGAATCATCATTTGGTCTTTGTGAGATGTGCCTTCTTCAACATGCCAACAAAAAACAACTGGAAATACGTAACTATTATTACCTAGAGAGACGGAATTTAAGTTTTACAACACAATAAGCATGAGGCATCACCTGATCACAGCAGGCTCAGAAATCCAAGTGGTGCATATCACACGCTTGTGCAAACTCAGACTTGAGAAATCAGTGATAATCAGGCAGACACAGGTGATGGGCTGATTATTGCAATCGCCTACATCAAATCCATCTTGGAAATTCAGCAATCAGTTGTGTTTTATTGATGCCTGAATGGTGTAAGAGTGGAGAATCAAGCCTGATTGGAGTGCAGAATTTAGACCATGGAGTGGTCTAAATTATGACCAGATCATGAAATTCTCAATCTTGTAGGAGGCAGTGATCAGACTAAACATATCCTGAAATCTTAATGTATTTTTTTACTTTATTTCTCTTTTGAAACCTTAAAATGCAAAATCATTATGTCCATTTTATTACATATGATCACACTATTGCAGTTTAGTCATCCCCTGAACTGTATTTTCTGGCGTAGTGTGTCCACAAAGATTAGTTTCGAGCTAAGAAATTCCAGGTTAATTCAATAGCCTCTTCTGTACATAAGCTATTAACAAAACAATATCTAAATTTTGTCAAAGCATAAGAAAAAATGAAAAACATTCCTCAATCATTCTCTTAAAATTAGGCTTAGCTGTATAACAAGGCTTTGTATTCTCTCTCAATATATCTTGAGTGGCCATTTCTATTTGAAAAAAAAAAAAAAACAACAAACCAGGGCCCTTTTCAAAGGGCCGATTTCAAGTCTTTTAATTCCCTGGCTATTCAAAGATTTTCCTTCCTTGATCTTCAGAGGAAATTCTTGCATTATTTCTGATGCTCCGAGCAACCGCTCCGCTCATCCCTTCTCAGCACCTACTTAGCCCGAACGCTTCTCTAGCGCAACCACTCGGGGTGTTTCCCTCGCCTTCATCACCCGAACAGCTGGGTGCATGTGCAGGGAAACTGCTCTGCCAGGTGTATGTGTACAGGGAAACTCTGAAACCCGAACCCCTTCTTCGGCCTGTTTTCTCCTACTAGCTTCAGTGCCATCCTTTTCTTCCACTTCCCTTGCTTCCTAGATTACCTCCTCCATCCATCGCGCTCCCACCCTTCCCAGCACAGGGGAATCCAACGGCAGCCTGCCTCGCTGCCCTCACACCATTGCTACGCAAGCCAGCTGCCCAGGGCACAAGGGCACCAGTGCCTGCTCGGGGAGGTGGTGGAGTCACCGTCCCTGGAGGTGTTTGAGGGAAAATTGGACGTGGCACTTAGTGCCATGGTCTGGTTAACACGGTGGTGTTCGGTCACGGGTTGGATTCGATGATCTCAGAAGTCTTTTCCAATCCAATTGATTCTGCGCTCGCTATAGTCTCATTTATACGCTATTATTTCCACCCAGGAATCACAGGCGTGGCCCTTTCACGACTTCAAGCAGCTCTCCAGCCCCGCGTCCCCGCCAGAGGGACAGGGGGCTTCTTCACCCTCTCCTCAGACCTTCACCGCTTCACCCTCCGCTCTTACTTTTCCCACGTCTAAGGCCAACTGCTCAAGACATCCACGAAATGCGAAATCCAGGGCGGAACGAACCGGGAGGTCCCACCCCCCCCCGCTCCCCTCCCCTCANCCCTGCCCGCCCCCCCCGCCCGCCCCCCCCGCCGCCATTGGCCCCCGCCGTGACTGCGCTTGGCGCGCGGCCTCCCCTCCCCGCCGCTCGGCGCAGGCGCGGCTGCGCGCGGGCGTGCGTTGGCCCCGCCCCGCCCCTCGCGGCCCCGCGCGAGCCGCGGCCGTTGTTGTCAGTCGCGACTCGGAGGCGCAGCGGGAGCGGCCGCAGCGTCGGGTTCTGTCCGAGCCCAGCGCGGGCGAGGGGCGCGACCCTCCGCAGCCCCGCCGACCCTCCTCGCTGGGCTCTTGGACCCTCTCCGTCTCCTCCTCTGTCCCTTCTTCCCTCCCCGCAGAGCTCCCCGTCCCCTCCGCCGCTCCCGAGGGCAGTCGCAGCGGGCGCTGCCCATGCAGGGGGCGGCGCGGGGCGCGGCGCCCCGAGGAGACTCCGCCGCTGCCGCCGCTGCGGGCAGTAAGTTGCCGGCGGGGTTGGGCCGCGTTCGGCTCGGGTTGGGCCGGTGGGGTGTGGTGGGTTCCTTCCTCCCCCTCCCTGCGCCTTCCCGTTCCTCCCGGAGCCGGCCGAGCCCAATGGCGTCCTCGGCCCGGGGGGAGGAGGAGGCGTTGAGGGGACGTTTCCCGGCCGCCGCCGAAGGTCGGTGTGTCGGTGCCGGCGGGGCAGGAGGGGAGGGCTCGGGAAGGGAGGGGAGAAGCGGTTGTTTCTGCGGGCGCGGCGGACTCCCGGGATGCGGTGTTCATGCGGGATCGGCGGGGGTCCCGGAATGCGGGTGTTCCTGCGGGGACGATGGACTCCCTGGACGCGGGTGTTCCTGCGGGGACAGCGGGCTCCCGGGGATGTAGCTGTTCCCGCGGGGACGGCGAGCCGCCGGCAGCCTGCCGTGCCCCCGGGGCGGCGGACTGTCCGTGCGACTCGGCCCCGTGTGACCGCGGTGACACCCGGCCCCGCGCGTGTGACCGGAGTGACACCGGTCCCTCCGCCACTCCCCCGCTGCTGCTGCCCGCGCCGGCTCCGCCGCGTATGTTCTCTTGCTGGGAAGGGAAAAAAACAAAAAAATAAACAAGCGAGGCGAGAGCCCCGCGGTCCGGCCGCGGGTACGTTTTAGGGGAATGACGGTGCATCTCGCCCCTCGGAATCCGGTGCGTAGCCAACAGGTTTACCTTCGTCTCCTTGTGCCCAGGGCTGGAGCGTGCCCCTCCTGACAGAGGCTGGAAGTATCCCTCCTTCTTTGTCAGTACGTGCCTTGCTGCTGTCAATACACTTACTACATTGAATTCACTGCCTAGGGATTACTATAGAAATTGGTAGAATAACTAGCAAGGTCCTGCATAGAGGTCTTTGTGCTTATTGTCAGGTGGGTTTTGGCACCCAGGTGCTTATATTAACAGAAGATGACTTTTAAAGATAGTTGATGTGCAGTCTTGGTAGTAATTGAAGGGCAGATATGTGTGGTTGGTTTTGTTTGGTTTGGTTTGATTTTTTTTTTTTTTTTTTTTTTTTNGTAAGTGAACTGAGTAAAGTGTTAGAGAACATCCACTAGGGGGTCAAACCCCTTATATTGGCCAGAAGATGGTTGTTGACAAAAGTGACCCATTTTCAGATTGGATGTTTTTATTGGTAAGAGGTGCCAGTATACCTGTGAAGGTGAAACCTTTACATGGGATACGTGCTTTGGGTTTTTGCTTATTCATAGATCATTTCTTATTGATCATCTCACTTCCAAGAGCTTGTTATGAGTAGATGAAGGCAAAGCCGTGGTTTCTTCAGTGGTACCATTGCAGTTACTGGAGCAGCTGAAGCGTATTGTATGATTTTCAGCCATCTAGCATGAATGAAGTGCATGCAAATATGCTTATGCCTGCCCTCTGTAGTGCAGTCACTACTTAGTCATATCTGCTGCTTTTTTGGAGTTGTTTATTATGGGTATATTTAGATCTTCAGGCTCTGGGGAAGGACCAGTTTAACGAATCTCTGCAAAGTGAAATCGGTATAGAAGTGTTTACTGGCAAATGTTTATTGTGTTAGAAGTAAGCATTTCTTTCAAGGCATGCACCATTAGGAACTGGGTAAAGGAACGATGGGGTTTGTTTGGGAGATATATCACAGAAAGTCGGAAATTGGCTCATGTTTATTTTTGTACTATTGCTGATCCTGAGAAGGAGTCTGAAACAAATAGGAACTAACAGTCATTTCCAAACAATGCAATCCGATTTTACCTTGTGAAACATGTCAAAATGTTTGCTTAGACTGATACCTGCCCCTTTTACTTCTAGTGCATACGACAACCAGACTAGAGGACTTAATAATAAAAACTAAGGAAGAGAAAGTCCAGTCTTGTCTCTTATTTTTCCTGAATATCCTAAATGACCAGAAAAGTGGTAGAATGATGACATGTTTTTTTTCAAGTGGTGGAAAAGAGAAGCTAACCTGACTGCTGGAGCTTTGCCTGGTAGGCAAGGTAGCGTCTAAGACAGCATCTTCATCTGGCTCTTTTAAGAGAATCTTTATGATCCACACTTGAGGCTTTCACAAAAAACAGGGAAAAGGGAGAATTGCATCTTAAGTGTACTTACTGTGTTGTGGGTTTTGTTTTCATTTTACACAATTGAGAAGCAAGAAAGTACAGTTTGAGTGCTGGACGCTCTACAGGTTACTGCTGTTCCTTGTATCATCCTTCTGTGAGAACTGATACTGCCATGTGATGTGGGTGGTTGCGTTGTAATAAATAGTGTGCTTTCTGATTATTTTAAAGAAATAGCATGTTAAGGGTGTGCATGCTAATGTGCTACTGCAGATGTTCTTTTACTTGCAGTAATCATCTTGTGCACTGTTCTGACCAACCTGGTCTCTTCTAACTGCCTTCGAATTATACTTGAATAATTCTTTTGCAGTCTGCACCTTCAGTGTGTCATTGTCCCTTCTATCCCACCGGCAACTGTAATGCCAAAGCAGCACCTTTGGTTTCCTTGGCCTGCCTTTCTTTCAAGGGCACAGTATCCTGGTGCAGCTAGGTTTTTTCCTCACAGTGTGTCGCTTGTGAAATAATGCACTTCCTTTTTTGGATTTTCAAAGTTTCGCTGAAATGCCGTAGCTGTGAAACTTATTGGTGAACTTATATCCATTCCTACTTAATAGTGTCTTCTGATTATGTCTTAAAATAAGAAACCAATGAAACATGGTTCAGATCAGGCATATAGGGCTGAGCTGCAGTTTATGATGAATATAAGCTGCAGTTTATGATGAATATAATAATATTAAATTGCATAAGCTCTTAACTTCAGTAGCCTGTGAGGTTCTGCCCATCTTCTATGTCACATTATTTTCAAGCACTTAACTGAAATGCTACAGCTGCTGTAATAATTTAAAGTACCTGTTGTTTTGGTACACATAACAGTATTATGTAAGAGCTTAAGAGGATTTGAAAAAAATGTATATTCCCTTACAATTCTAGGATAACTCACCCTGGCAGACTTCTAGTACACGTAAGTTGATTGAGTCACCCATGTTAAGAACTTAATGAGAAATAATTGTACTTGGAAAGTATAAAACAGAGCATGTTCACTTTCTGAAATGCTGAATCCCTCTGTTATAGTGACCTTCTACAACAGTGCTGGGAC
Organism: Cyanoderma ruficeps; assembly: GCA_008694505.1. Lineage (NCBI taxonomy): Eukaryota > Metazoa > Chordata > Aves > Passeriformes > Timaliidae > Cyanoderma > Cyanoderma ruficeps. Next base: position 9,751,219 of record VZDJ01000782.1, read on the forward strand.
AGAAATGTTGCACTGTATTTGACAGCCTGTTTTATTTTCTTTCTTTATGTATCGTTGTGGGTTTTTCCGCTGCAGTCTCCTATTTAGTTACTGACTGGACTTTACTTGAGACATGATAGCTTAAACTTTTATAATCTTAGTTGATGTTAAAGTGTGGCAAATTTCTGGTGCCTAGCTGTTCCTGACTAATTTAGGATGCCCTAAATGAGAATAAAGTATTGAAACTGAGTAAGTGTAGGTTGGAATCAATCTATACATCATGATTTAAGGAGTTTGTATCCTAGGTGGAAAACATCAGTCCCATAGTGGCAACTTAAGTCAATTCGGTACTTGAATTTTATGTTACCAGATGTATTGCTAAACAAACAAAACTATCTGATATTTGACCTTGAAGATATTGAGAAATTTAATAGAAATTACTATTGTATGTGGTAGGTACTAAGAGTATGCACACATATTTGCATCTGAATGCTTGTGTTTGAGATGGCATGTGATGCTTTCACCTCCCTTGATACAGAAAAAAAGTTATGTTTGTGCTTCTGAATTTACACAACAAAGACGTAGGTGTTAAAACAGTGCTAACATTGAAATGTTATGCCACACTGAAGTGTTCATTGATTAATGCCAGAATGTTTAGAGTTCCTGTTAATGATCTTGGCTGCACTGCACCGATGACAAAATTACGTGATAAATTATTTGAAAAAGGTGAAACAATTCTGAGAGTTCATGAGCATGGAGGAGATGAAGCAACTTCTCTAAAAGAGTTTAGTTTAGTGGAGAAATCTGAGTTATCTTTCTGCCAAGTTCCTGCAGTAAGTTTCCGAGATACAAGGATATGTCCTGTCTAAAAGATGGTGATACAATCGTGAATCACCTGATATGCAAAGTATTTCTGCATCAGTTTCACATTCCTAGTTATTTTGGGGGAAGAAAAAAAGGAAACATGATGGGATTTAGAATATTAAAAGTCTTCAAAAATGTACTTTGATGCTGTTTGTCAAGCTGGGAAAGGTATAATTTTGGGCTAGGGAATCCAACTACCATGAGTTCTCTCTGTTGCTTATATCATTGTTTACTGAAATAGAAAATCTTCATTGCTTAAATGTATGAATATCTGTAACTAAGGTATCCATGCTAATTTTCTGTAGTTGAGGAAAAATTTTTCTGTTAGTGCAAATTCTGATGCAGAACATGAGAATGTCAGTTGAAACTAATTTTTCTCTTTGTGATGACATCACAGGGTCTGAACAAAGTTTTATAACTGATTTACAGATACAAAGAGGAAGTGCTGGCAGATATCACAAGACTTGGAGCAAGTCCTTTTAAACGATGTTATCACACTGCTATGCAGAAGATAATTTATAAGATGTGGCTATTCAGGAAGATCTGGTATTTTTCTGTACAATAATACTTCAGGAGCAGCTTCAGAGCTCAAGTGCTGTATTGCTGAAGCCTGTCCTATGTGAACAGGGTAGTGCCTCTCTTGCTTTTTTCCCTTTAAAAATGAAAGGCCACATGCTGGCCTTGGAGAGAGGGCATAAGAAGAAAACAGATACAACTTGAGATTAATTGCTTTTGGAGCTATGGGAGGTGTGAGGACTTTAAATGGTGTAAAGCTATTATTGCTGAGTTCTTAAATCCATAGGGCAGCTTGTATTTGTCTTGTGTAATACCTCCTTATAGAAATGGAAAGTACCTTGTGAACTGCAGCGAATTATCAGCGAGGTTGTGAAAGTACTTTGGGCTTTTAACATATTTCACAATTGGAACCAGCGCCAGTAACTACCGGTGATGGGTTTGTCAGTGGATCATAGTTCCATCAGTCTTGGTGCATCCGTCCTCTTAATAGCTTTGGCGTCTAGTCTGTAATCATGATCTTTCTGTTACTGCTACTGTCTTACTGTTGCTTTGCAATCTGTACATCAACATAGTCTGTACTTTTTCTCATTCACCTTCTTGGAAAGAAAAAGGAAATAGACATTCTTGACTTTCAAAGGACAGGCTTTGAAGGACCAGTTCAGATCCAGTGGCTTCTTTAAGCTGTCTGTATTGAGGGTGATTTCTCTCACAGTTACTAGCTATCAGATGGAGTTTCTACAATACAGTTATCAAATTTTAGTTTCCTCTTTGCTAGTGTTATGCAGACCACTCACCAAAGCTTAGCTGTGTGAAAGAGGAAAGCTTATATTGTCTGTACTTGATGTGACTGTAGTAATCTTCAAGAAAATAGATGGTAGACAGCAATCTGTAGGTCTGAATGTTTGGGAATTACTTATCTAAGAAATAAATATGTTCTTTAATTGATGATATCATGAATCATTCATTGTATCTTTTACATTTTCTTTTCCTAATGTATTGGATCTGCCTCAAAGTGTCTTGCTCTTAGAAGTCAGGTCATGCAGGCTCTCATCATTTTCTGTTACGAAACACTGTTAGTAACTTTTTTCTTCTCAATTCTATAATAGCACTACCCTTCCCATCCTCCAACATTTTGTTGGTCCAAGAGCAATGTTTTACCAAGTTTATTGACCTGCCAAATATTTCTGCTGCCGGCTGTTCACTGAATAATGGACCTTAGAATTGAAGAATTCTTGTTGGCATTTTGCTTTTACTTCAGTTCTAAGAAGAGTTAAGGCTACGCATCAGTAGTTCTCATGCTTGCAATACATTCTAAAGTAATGGAACACTAACAGTTCATTAGAGATTTCCCAAATGTTTACAATGGCAAAACTTCATCAGCAATTGGCACCTCTTATATCTTTTCAGGGCAAAATTCTATAGACCATTTAAAACTAAGGAGCACAGTTAAAATTTGAAGTTAATTCTTCTTTTTATGTTTGTAACACAGCATTACTTGATAACCCTTCATCATGATCTTCATCATTTTAGGGGTAGCCAGTGTGGAATAGTAGAAGTTTGCTGATGTATCTTGACATTTCAGTAACACAGTATGGGCTGGATACACACACTGAGGCCTAATAGGAAAGTGAAAGAAGTGCATGTACACCTTGGAAAAAAATCTCACGTTTTATCATGGAACTCACTGGGAACAGGAGAGTTTATAGTGTTTGTCATCAGTGGAAGGGGAGGATGTGTGTGTGCTATGGTGCAGCCACATAAAGTGGAAAATAAAGCTTTCGAGGCCATTATGTATATGAGGGCTGGGTTGTAACACAGATGCCTCTGTGAATTGCGTCTTCCTCTGCCCCCCGAAAATGCTGCAGGTACAAAATATTTGGCTGTAGGACAGGTGTAGCTTGTCATGATTTCTTTGGGTACCTTTGAGTGGTAGGTGTGAAGGCTTAGGCCATAGGAAGGTGGAGGAGGAAGGGCTCTGCTGGATCTTGGCACCTGTGCATGCAAACAGAAGAAGAATGCACTTTCCTGGGATCCTCACTCCCATATTCAGTCTTGAATATTCTGGGTACTAGGAGCTTAAGAAGTTTGAAATACACTGGAGTTAAGTAATGGTAGGTTTTCAGGCATGTGATATGCTCTGAATCTATGTGTTCTTCACGTGTCACTGTTGCAATACCTTTCACCTGCTTCTAGTGTGTTGGTGCTCCCTTACAGCAAAAGAAAGGTGCTAAAAAACCCTCTGGAGGAAAGCAGATTGACGCATTGTGAAGTGTCAGTAACAGTAAGGGTGCAAGTAATGGCTCATATGGTAACAAGATACACTGTTTCTGAAGGTTCATGGATTGGCCTGTAAAGATACCTTACATTAGGATGGCAGATAGAAATTGGCAGAAAATACTGGAAAAAGTATGAAAAATTATACTTGCAGTTTTTTAACTGAGTTATTATGTCTTTCAGTTTGCTGTCAGATTCTGATAATTTGTACAATTTCTTTTCAGAGTGAAAAAAATTGATTCTGAATCTTCGTATTCTGTTTACGTTAAATATGGGGTTTAGTGTTTCTAGGAGCACAAGCAACATAAGACTTTCAACATACAATTATGTAATAAATAAATGGTATAGATGCTGTTACTTATCTGAGACAAAAGAGCAAAAGGAGAAGCAAGGTAAAACTTGTTTAATCTGTCTGGTAGATGTGTATAATGTGTTCATCCACTGAACTGTTCATTCTAAACTCCTGTTACAGGAAATGAAAACGTGTGCTTTTAAGCAATGATTCATTTGATCTGTTTGGCTATCTGCTTTAAGGTGCGATTTGTTTTATCACAGAGTCTTATCTGTGTTGTCTGAATCTCCATTTATCGTGAAGGGAGACAGGGATGGTTAGCTGTCTGTGGAAGGATGAGTCCCAGTGAAGATTACTTCGGCTTTTATGTCTGTTAGACTGATAATGCAGCAAAGTCTTTGCATTGATAGTTTTTCAGCATTTTGTTTAAATGGGACCTTGAAGCTTCGTTTTCTAAAGTAAGCTAATACACACATCAAGTAAGATGAACTAGGCTGGTCTTACACGCAGTGTATAATCTAATGAAACTTTTTGAATAGGGTGAATTGTTTAAGGAAAAGCTGGTGTCTCTGAAACATACTGCATTTTCTAAACAGATCTATTCATCCATCTTTTAAAGATGGTTGAATCACAGTACTGTTGTTAAGCTTCTTAATGGGATGCATGTGATATTACAAAACAGCTCCTGCAGGTCTCGGGGCTGTTTGCAATGTTTTGTGGGATAGGTATATGAGCTTCTGTGGAAGGAAGGATCTGTTCTGAATTTATTTACTGGTAAATGTCTACATTGCATAAAATGAGTATCGGGGGCGTAGCTGAGTTCTGGTATAATTAGGGAAAAATGCATTTTTAGAACCATAATTAGCCACATGGATTAAACGCTGCTAATGGTTACTTAACTCACCAACTGCAAAAACTAAACTCTAATGCTGAAAAATGAACTTATCAGGGATTTAACATAATGTGAATGAAAAGACAGGTTAATATTTTCTGTTATATAACTGTCTCTTAAATGCTTTTTCTCAGGCTGTTATTTGGCTTGCTGCTAATGTGTGACTGGTGGAAATTTTGCTTGTTGTCTGCTTTAGTCTGTAGTTCCTTCATTGGATGAAAATGTTGAAGGGGTCACATTGTAAACTGGATCACCAAAATCATCCATCATTAAAAGTAATCCTGTTTTGGAGGGTCATGGCAAAACTAGAGGTTTGTGTTGTTTCATCTATAGTCAGCCCCAAAAGTTTTACAGTTGTAACTGAGGAGACAACAACAAAGGGTCTCAAAGAGGCTCCAGCTTGAAAGTTGGGAAAATGTGCTCGTAGTGGATCCTTAAATACTGTTAAAATTCTACTTTCTTACTCTTGAGAGAAACTGAGAAAAAGAAACTGCTCTGAAATGTATTGGTATGGCAACTACCCTCCTTTAGCTAGCATATTTAAATTGTAACCAAGGCTTGTATCTATATACACTATGACATTTTTGCATCCACTTCCTACTACTGAACAATTCTGGATTTTGATATGTTCAAAGCGTGTGTTGCATCTGAGATCCCTGAATTTAGCTGTGGGAGCTTCATCTATGCAGATTTATTTTAAAACCACAGAGTTAAGGGTTGGTTGTTCCGTTATTGTGGAGACTTTAAGTTAAACTGTTAATGAATCGGCGTTAATTTTCTTACTGCTAATGAGGCTGCAACATTAAGAAATGTGGTTTATCTTCCATTTCTGTAAGCTCTTATCCTGTTGATTACTCTCTGATATATTTCTCCATGGCTTAAGCATAACTGGTTTTTGCTGGAGTTCTGTTGACAGGTTGATGTTTATGTGTACAATGTGATTTAGAGTTAAATCACTTGTTGAGTTTGTACAACGATGGTTGAGAATGCGCCAAGTGAACAAAGTAATGAGCATAAATCTTTTCGTACTGAGTGCTGCAGTTAGATTCAGAGAAGTTGTCTTTAATCTGTGCTCCCGTTTTCGTTTAATTTCTCTAATCCAGAAGCAGTTGGGAGTCAGATTAGGATGCTGTGGAGACAGCACTACTATAAAGCATGTTTGTGTGGGGTTTTTTTGTGGTTGGGTTTTTTTTTTAATGCCGGCACCCCCTTTCGGAGTGACACTGTGCAGTTGCACAACCATATGGGGCACAGCTGATTGATAGATCCCCTCTTGCTTCATACAGGCCAAGATTAGGTGGTTTGTGTGTGTACATGGAGTGTTTTTCATTAGTCTTCATTTTGAGGTTAGGTCAGTATGATGGAACATTTTACAACTATAAAGTAAAGCATTGCTTGAAAACATGGTCAGTGCGCAGTAGTGAAAAAACCCTCAAATTGGCCTAAGAAAGTAGGATAGAACAAACCAGAAAATGAGTAGAGAAGGGTGAGAGGAATGCTAAAGCCTGTGGAATAACCTCTGGAAAATGATTGATAGACTAGGATTAGAACAAAATCGAGCTGAAGCTAGGAAGGGAGGAACTAATTCTGTGAGTTGCTTGAGGCAAGGTAAATGGAGTATGATAGTTCTTCTTTTGGAACAGACGGTGAATGAGGAGATGCACAAATTATCAGGAGATTAAAAACAAACAAGAGGAAGTGGTTCTTCTCACAGCACGTAGTTCAGCAATTCAGCTCTGCTGCAGTATGTTCTTGATGCTAAAAATTCACATGTTTCAATCAAGCACCTGCCCAGTTTCACAGGGAGGGGTGGAATCCATCAAGTGATATTAAACACAAACCCACTGCTCTCAGATGTAAAGAAGGTTTTGAATCTCTGAAAGATAAGGAGGGTTTTATTGTTTATTGTTGTATTTGCCATTGTACTGTGTTGTTCCCTGTGCATTCTGTAATAGTTTCTACCAGGTAGGTGAGTGTTTGGCATGGGCATTTAGTTTAATGTAGCATGGTTTAATTCAGTTCTGTGCTTTTTTGAATAAGGATGGAATGGTGTTCCATGGGAATGGTAGGGGAAACTCTGTAAGATAAGCAGTATGGGAAGCGTTGGGAATCAGATATGCCAGCTATCTTCCACTGGAGTGGTTTTTGAAAGAACATGTGAAGCATAGTGCTTAGTAGCAGAATGAAAGGGTGCATACAGCAACACAAAACACAGTGAAGTTGTTGAAGCTTGATGACTATCTTTAAAGAAACACAAAACCCCAAACCTCAGCGTTTATATTGTTTGTTATTATATTAATGCTTGTTGTACTTAACCCTGTTCCTTGTCTAGGTTATGAAATTTTGGAAGTTAATTGATTTCATTCAAATTTTACAGGGGTGGAGGTCTCAAACTGAATTCTATGGGTTTTGTGGAAGCAGACAGCTGGATAGCGAAGAGGTTATACCATGGCTCCAGCTGGGAGAAGCAGTAAGGTGAGCTTGTTAAACATCACAGAATCCTCATAGGACCCCCCCAACCTTGTAATTGAATTCATATGAAACCAGGTTCATTACTTCCACTGTCTGTGAAATAACTTGTTTAGCAGGGAGTGTTTTTAATTTAATGTTTACATTTCAATTTGAGAATAACTAATGTAAGGGGCTGTTTGTTTACCAACTTCCATTTCAAAGTTTTTCTTTTTGAAGTTCAGTTTTGAAACTGAAAATATATTCTAAAGAGCTGTGTTTTCTGTATTTTAGAGCTGGCATTGAGCCATCTGATTTTCATATTTCTAACTACTTTGCACTCAAAGTTGGAGAAATGGTTAGCTTTTTGATAGCTACAGTTTCTTACTTAAACCTCAATCTAAGTTAACAATGCAGGAAAAGGTTCTGGGAGGTTTTGTATGTGGAAAAAAAGTTGACAATGGGATGTAAGACCTTCAAAACCAGTTTTGAATATGAATGTTTTGTGAGTGGGGTCTTGTTTGCTTAAATGCCAAATACCTGGTAAGCAGGACTTCAATACACAAAAGCTGAACTCCTGAATCTTTGCTGCTTCTTTCCCACTCTCCTTCCCCTTCTCCTCACTCATTCCTAGGACTGATGAACATATGCAGCCTACCTCCAAACTTTTTTAGCACCAGTTTGTATAACTTCAGTCAAAATATTTAACAAGATACTTTATTTAGCACTAAGCATATCCAACCCAAATGTTTCATTTCAGCCTTTAAAGCTTTGTTCACTTGCTGTAATGACAGTATTGATTGATAATGCTCAAGCTAATTAGAGTAACAAAATTAAGTATTGTATGAGCTTTGCTAAACAGAAAGCTGTTAAAAGGAGGAAGTAAAAGTCCCAAGTCAGGCCATCAGAACTTTGTGTTAGGGCCGTTTCATGTGCAATATGAAGGGATGTGCCAAAAAAGAGATGTATTAAGTATGTTCCTCTTGATGATATTCTGTGCTGCCCAGCTGTTTTGTAGCGTATCTGGAAAAGTTGCGGATTTTGCCAATTTTAACAGTCCTTATAACACTGATTTCTTCCAATGCTGCTCGAAAGGTTTCTGACTGAAGACAATGAAGGCCACTGAATTTGAGACAAATTTTCATAATTGCAGTGTTGAAACTCACTTTCTTCAAGCATACTGATAATGTGATGTCAGAAATCTGCAAGTTAGCACAGCCAGCAAGTTAAGGCCTTATTAAACCCTTTGCAAAAATTCCTGAAGATTATTTCGTAAATAATCTGTAGTAGCTGCTAATGTAACTTGGGGTAATTACAAGATAATGATTTTGCTTCCTTTTATACAAGTATATAATCTTGTCTCTTTATTTTTAGGTATGCGTGGCAGTGATTATGGACTATTTATTTGCATCAGATACTCTTATATGAAAATACCACGTTTCCAAAGAGCTTAAATAATATTTCATATTCTGAAACAGAATGGCAGGCTTCAAACGAGGATATGATGGAAAAATTGCAGGATTGTATGACTTGGATAAAACTTTGGGCAGAGGCCATTTTGCTGTGGTCAAACTTGCTCGGCATGTCTTTACAGGTGAAAAAGTAGCAGTAAAAGTCATTGACAAGACCAAACTGGACACTCTGGCCACTGGACATCTCTTTCAAGAAGTCAGGTGCATGAAGTTAGTGCAGCATCCCAACATAGTGCGGCTGTACGAGGTGATTGACACCCAGACAAAGCTTTATCTCATCTTAGAGCTAGGGGATGGTGGAGATATGTTTGATTACATCATGAAACATGAAGAAGGTCTCAATGAAGATCTGGCAAAAAAATACTTTGCTCAAATAGTTCATGCTATATCTTACTGCCATAAACTGCATGTAGTTCATAGAGACTTAAAACCAGAGAATGTGGTTTTCTTTGAAAAACAAGGACTTGTGAAATTGACTGATTTTGGCTTCAGCAACAAATTTCAGCCTGGAAAGAAGCTCACCACAAGCTGTGGATCTCTTGCCTATTCTGCTCCCGAAATTTTACTTGGGGATGAATATGATGCACCAGCAGTGGGTATGTATGTCTGCTTTGAATTCAGCCAGTGAGCTATAAACGTAAATACCACGATCTTGTACATCTGTTTTCTGTTTTAAGGTAATGCCATATGTGGAAGGCAGCTAATTGGCAGGAAATAATATAACCTAGATGAGCTGTGGATGAGTTAATCTGGAGCAGCTCTGTTTGAAGGAGATAGTCAAACATTCTCAAAAATGCTTAGAAGTTCTTTTTGTATGAAATGATGCAATTGTATACATTTTAATTATTTTTAAATTAATAATAATGTGGATGCAATGGGTATATTTGTAAATGCTTTTTTGGATAGAACCCATCTTGTTTTTGGAAAAGTTGCCTGTTTTAAATTTATTTTTAATATGACCCCATGCTCTGTTGCACCCAACCACCAGTGATTTTCTTTGCTCAACTTAGCCATGTAAGAAAAGCATTTTGAGCCCAGGCTGCTTGCATATTCTGCTGCAAGGTGGTGGGAAACCATGTGTACCAAGTACTAACTCAGCTATCAAAGGAGGAGACAGGGACTTAAGTTAAAGGAAGCTTTAACTCCCTCTATCCCATCTCTGCCCATTTATTGTCTGAGAACCAAAAGTAGCTGATGAGTTCCCAGTTGCTCCTGATGGTGTAAAAGGTAAAAGAAATGGTAATGTGTAAATGAGTCTTCATGTTTCTAGCTGCAAAGTAGAGTGTGCAGGGTGGACTGTTACATGTAATACTCTTATTGTCTCTTAGGTCTACTGCTTATTGTAGCAGAAGTAATTTAGAGTCTTTTTAGAATAGCGGTGAACACTGATGGGGTCACTGAATATTGTCCTGTAGTCATACAGATTGCTTAAATCTGGTAGTTGAGGTACAACTCACTTCCCCAACAGGTATAGGTACATATAATTGCAAGTGGTGCTTCAAAAATAGCTTCTGGTAGTCAACATGCCTCCTGTTCTTGTTTGCTCAGTATCTGATCATTTTCACGGGTGTTAATAGCACCCATTAGGACTCTGTACATGGCTCTGTGTGATTTGTTATATTTGTAGCAGTGACTGTAGTGATGGTTTAAATTAAGACAGAATTGTTCAAGTTTTTGCTAATTTACCTGGGATAAGCAATCAGCTAATTTTGTGTGCTGACAGGCACACTGTTGAACTATAAATCTTGCATTATTTTAAAATACAAATATTTTTAGCTATTAGGTATTATGTTCTTAGCCTAAACATTTGAATAACACTTCGTAGCTTCTGCCTTTGAGTAAGTATTGTACTCTGGGTTTTCCAGATTTGAAAATACTTTCCCAAATGTGCTATAATTAGGAATTTTGGATCTGTTATTTCTGGGTTTGCAAATCCATGTTGATGCTACAGTGATACTTCACAAAATGATTTCTATTTAGAGTCGGATGTTTTAGATGAGTTGGTTCCGGTTTTATTAGTGGGAAGTGTTCTGAGGCTGAATTCTGAGTGGCTGTGTTCTGCTATGTGTCTTTATTTTGAGAATTTCCTGAACCATGAGTGTAACTGATAGCAGTGGCCTTCAAAACCAGATGGAAAAGTACATTTGTTAAATATTCTGTATGATGCAGTATGTGAATTATTTCTTGAAAAAATGGAATAGCAGCCAAATTTTGGAGGATGAGCAAAAATTAGGTTTCAATATTGCTGCCCAATTGAAGATAATTGGGAAGAAGGTGTGGAGATAAATGGGGGAGGGGGAACTAGGAGCATTATGACCAGATAGTTGAAATTTAATTATATAGTTAACAAAGCATGCTTTGGACCTCTTAATGATAAATGTAATAATGTTTGTTAGAGGACTTTGTAAACAATTGGGAGGTAAACTTCTGAATAGTACCAAAAATTTTTTTGAATGTATTTGTAGAGGGAGAGATCTGGGTAATATGGAATGGATTCATGTGAACAGTAGAAAAATTAGGAAAAAATGAAATTCTTTTAAATAATGTCTAAGGATGCCAGTTACTTTTTATTTCTGAGAATATTTAAATATATTTCAGTGGTTAGTTTTTGTTTACTTATTCCCCAGTATGCTGTCTCAGCTACTGGGTACTTAAAATTTCTATGCTAGGTGAGCAATCTCAGTGCATGTATCCTAACATTTTAGCAGCATATTTTTCATCACTTTAATGCACTACAAAATCTCTCTGAAGTATTGTCAGTTACCAGAATAAAAATACCAAAATTTACTATATGATTCCAATAAGATGATGACCTTGAAGAATCTGGATTTTCCTTTTCTAACTATGGGTGAAAAGGTAAGATACACTATACAAGTTTTCTAAATATGATTTATGTATTTTAAATCCAAAGATTGTGGGTGGGGAAAATAGGCCCTTCTTTAAAGCCCTCTTTCCCCCAAAAGAAATCTTAAATGTAAATTTAGGAAACATATCACTAAAAATGTAATTGTGTAACTGAGGAATCAGCTTCTGCAAACCTTTCTTAAACTTGAAAGATAAACTTTCATGCTAGGATGAGGTTGTACTTGTGGACTAGGAGTATGTATAAATTTAGAAGTAGAAATTTTCAAGAAAGAAATTTCATCAGTTACGTTGTGATGCAAGTAATGTGCAAGGTGTGTATATATAGCTTGCAATAGTGGTGGAGTGCTGTGAACTCATTCAGCTGTCAGCTGAATGGGGCTATTAATATTGCAATAATAGTGACTGACAATGGCAAAGATTCTTCCACTAGTTAGGATGAAATTACGTTACAGCTGAACCAATCTAAACTTGTTCCTTAGTAAAAAGGAGGTCATGCTTTCCCCAGTGCAGTGAGATGGTCATGCCTCCTTGTGAGCATCTGACTACTTGAAATCCAGCTCAGTTTGCTAAAATGACAAATTGAAATGGATTCCCCTGCTTACACTCTGTGCACATTAAAGTACCTTTGCATTCATTTTTAATGGTGTTTTGAAAACCCCACACCTGTTTTTATGTATGAAAATTTGTTGCAAGAATTGTTGGAAGAAAAATTGATCAGGGTATATGATGGGGTTTTTTGGCCAAAGAGTTTGCTAGAAACGTGGTTTTTTGAATCTCTTATAAGTAATATTAGAATGAGTATATAAAGGAAGATAATTTATATTTTCTTTCAACAAACAACTGGAATATTTAGGGCAGGTCTTTATTTAAAGTTATACGCTTAATAAAGATAATAGAAAAGCTTGCTTTATGAAAACAACTGTTTCAGCTAGTTGAGGGATTAATCTGCCCTTTGTGATGTCACTTGAAAGTTTGCATACTTGAAAAGAGCCTAGTTAATTTAGTTCTCTCATTTCCTTTTGTGTTTAAAGCTGCAGTTATAATGATGCAAGAGGAATATTGGGCAATGATCATGTGTTCCCAGGGCTTTTCAAAAAGCTGAGCGAGTTAGATAATGAGAAGTTCCGTTGCTTGTCATTTCTTACTTTTTTTTCATTCTTAATTAAAATTTGTTCTAATCAGAGGAAAGTGAGAGGACTGTTGTTTGACATAAGGTTCATTTCTTAAGTCAAATGGACATGCTACTTTAGATCAGAGCTCTGTCTAGACCAGTGGTGTGATACCGTGAGCTCCATCAGTGTTTAAAAGTTGATAACTACAGATGAGAAAGAGCAGTGTGCTTCTGGTAGTACTCTTCCTTTTGCTCTACCAGCATCCACAGAAAGTGGATCGTTACATAAATAGAAATTGCCTCTTTCCTAGGTGATAAAATTTAGTTGGAGTTTTTCAGATTCGTTGATTCTTTCAGAGGAGGGCAGGTTCTATTTTAACTGCTTGGCATCTCTACAAAATGTGAAGTGCTGTGTAGGCTACAGTAATGCTGGAAGACATAGACACTTATGATAGGTTCATATTATTGTAGTTGGGTATTTTGCAAATGCATGGAAACATTTGCAGAGTAAATTCATTCTTCTTGGTTTGAAAAATGGGCAAATTCAGATTGTAGCATTGGGATTTTGTCAATTTAGCACAGTTGAGTATTGGCTTTTAGAAAAGTACTGTATTACACAAATGACATTGTAGTTACCATCACAGTTGCTTAGCATTGCAGTCTGTCATCACAGCAACACAAAGAGAATGGTGGCAAGATGTTCCTCGTAAAAGACATGACCAACAGGTATATTGTAGTTACTGTAGCTCCATGCTACTCAGCTGCCACTTGGTAGTCCAAATCCAACTTGCAGCTGCCCTGGAAGTTGCAGATGACTTCTGCTGCTTTAGTAGTTAGATACAGGCTTGCAGTGTAACTCAGACCTGGATATCTTCTGTCCATATGGTAAAACTATATATTCATTACCTAGTCATATGTTTTTGATTACAGAAGGAAACAGAGGCTTTGTTATACATACACTCTGCTTTCCTGAGATGATGATACACTGGCTTCAGACCCATTTTGTGTCTGTTTGAATGAAGCCAAATTCTTTTATTTTTCCTTTTTGCATCAAGCATTTGCAAGGGCTTTTTACTTGAATATAGGGTTGCTGGAGTGTGCTTAGTGTTTCAAAGCTTTAGCCATGTTCACAGGGTGCTTGGGCACAGCCAGCTAGCCCTGATGACCCTGTGTGGAGCTAATGTGGATGTTCCTGGGTGGGTATAACACTTTATCCTCAAACTGAATGACTAATGTAAACCTGTGCCCAGTGGCTATATACAGTAACCTTTTGCACTAAATAAATACTGAATATAAGATTTGACTGACTGGTATTAAAAATAACCCAGGTTGTAAGATACTTGCACACCGTATACAATATTGAATAATTGAGCATACCTGACAGCATTTTGGAGTTTCAGTATGCTCAAAGTCAGATTATAGCTAAATTCTCAGAAATGAGAAGCATTTCTCTGCTTGTTGTGAAATTTTGCCTTTCTATTGTATTGCAACATTTCAGACCATTTATACTTAGATACATTATGGAATGAGCTTGAGGCTGGAAGGGTGCAGAAAGCTACAAGTGTGATACTTAGCTGCTTCCAGTATAAGGCATACCTCCCCTTCTGTTTTGCTTGCCTCAGTGCAGAGCTGCCCCTTCTCCTGTGCTGCACTCTGCTGCATGGCTGGCCACTGGATGAACTGACTTCTATCAGCTAACTTGACAGAAAACTGTTAGAAAGCAAAAAACTGACAGAAAACCTGCTCTCTGCAGGCTTAACTTCTGCCACATTAGCAGAGCTGTTTGTTGCTTCAGGATTGAGCAGAAGAGGGGGTGCCCAGGAAGTGAAGGGAATATGGAGCTTAGAGTAGAGTTTCGGGGAGAGTGGTAGGACCTGTCTCTTGAGTTAGCAAGTTTAGGTAATATCAGCTCTGCCTGGCTCACTTGCCTTCTGTGTAAGAGAAATTCCTTTGACTGAAGTTCATCATCATTACCAATGTATTTTTAGGAGACTTGTACACTCTAGTTCTTGGCTTCAAATATGCTTTGAAGCAAAACAGAAGAAGTTGATATGAGTACCAGGTTTATTTCTGTCCTGCTGTCTTCTCTAGTATACTGTTGTTTGTGACCATGCTTTTCTGCCTTCACCTTGCTGTGCTGCGTATCTCATGCTGCTGGAAAAACTGAGTCAAATTTGAAACATTATCAGAGGTTAACTTTTTATACTCTTTAGAGGGGGCAAATAGAAGGAATTGGTAGTAGAACACTTCTAGAAAGTCACAGTCTTGAGGATAACAAAGAGTTTATGTACTATGGCAAATTGTATACAAATGGTACAGTTTATTTTTAATGAAATGGGAATTAATTTTCATGCAGTATGCTATCCTTTGGTTCTTGTTTTCCTCCCTCAGTTTAATTACTGTACTGACAAGAAACTACTTTTAGTGCTTAAAATGAAGAGGATGTTAGGTTGCAAGTATTGGAACCTTGTATTTGGAAGTGAAGCTTTGATGTGATGGGGCTGCAGTGAACTGTGGGAATCCATGATCCTGATAACTCCTCAGTAAATCTGAGCAAGCTAATATTTATGAAGTATAATTTATGTTCTGCATTACTTTATGCAGAAGTTTTCATGCATTCACCAGTAAACTGCTGGGTGAAGCAAAGAATAATTTATCCAAGTGGAACTACAGAGAAGAAGCTGTCAAGACAGGCTTCAGTTACTGCCATATCAGCTAAACTGTGATTTAAGTATAGGGTATAGTCATGTTGCTGTGTTCATGGGAGAACTGTTTTCATAGTATTTGAAGCTGCTGTTGTGGAGCAAGGTTTCTTTATGCTGAATACATCTCCAAAGCCAGGAACCTTAATTTCATCTATCTTTCAAACAGGTACTCAGATTAATTATTTCTAGCCCATGGCTGACTAATTTGGCAGCACAGATCTGGTGGGACCAAAATCAGGGGTGTACTACCTAGTTATAAACCAGATGCCCAAGTTTTGCATTGATGTGTAATATGTATTCAGATGTTATTTTTTTTAAATAAAATACAAATTGTGCATTATCCAGCTCAAATGTGTAGGAAAAGATAGTCCATCCACAAACTTGAAGCATTTTTAAGATACTAGGAGCAAATTATCTTTATATACCAAAAAAAGAACAAAGTCATTGCAGTGAAACATGTACAATAGTTGTATGTGCTGTATAGACTTTGATGTGTCCATTGATTGTGAGAATATACTTCATAAAGAAGAAAACTTTCTTTTATAGTTAACTAATTAATATTGGGTTTTATCCTAGCTAATTCTTTTCTGGAGTGGTAGTATTGGAATTCATGCAGAATATGTTGGTTTAGCTTTTTTAATATAGATAAAGTAATTTTGTGGCTAAACAACAGCTATCAACTGAGACAATATATTTTTAAGTGCAGAACTGATGATTTGGAGTAAAACAGGCTATTTTGGAACAAAGGCAGTGGCATGTGTTCAGTAAGGCCTTTCAATGGTGTTTTCTGTTAAAATACCCTTACTGAAATTTGAGATGCATTAGTTACTAAAAAAGAGAAATTAACAACTGTTCATACTTTAGTGGTTTTACTCAACCAGCAAAACACACGTTGTTGACTTCAGGGAAAAATCATGAAATCGTGGAATGGTTTGAATTGGAAGGAACCTTAAAGACCATGTACTCCCAAGCCTCTGCTGTGGGCAGGGAATCTCCCACTAGACCAGGTTGCTCTGAGGCCCATCCAACTTGGCCTTGGACACTGACAGTGAATGGGGCATCCATAACTTCTCTGGATGACCTGTGCCTCACCACCTTGACAGTGAAAAATTTCTTCCTAATATCCCCATGTAAACTGGTCCTCTCTCAGTTTAAAACCATCAACCTTTGTCCTGTCACTCCATGCCCATGTGAAAAGTCCCTCTCCAGCTCTCTTGTCTCTCCAGAACCTTCTCTTTTCCAGGTTAAACTACCCCAACTCTTTCAGCCTGTTTCCACAGGAGAGGTGCTCCAGCCTTCCAATAATCTTCATGGCCTTCTCTGGACTCACTGCAGCAGGTCGATGGCCTCCTTACGTTGGGGATTCCAGAGTATGAGCACCAGTTGCCAGACTGAAGGAAAATAGGAGTAACTTCTGAAGATAACTTAGTTACTGATGATCATGCCTTGGTCAAGTGAAATAACTTGGAACAGACTGTTTCACCAGACAGATAAGCTAATTAGGGAAATAATTTGCTAAATGCCATTTGCTATTTATGCTCTTTTTTGGAGGGATGGGGAAAGGAAAAGATTTATCTTAATTTTCTTGCCTGCTATGTATGCTAATGGTAATATTGATGGGATTTTTAGTGTTTTAAAACAAAGAAAAACCCCCATTCTGCATGTTATTTTTTAAAAGTTAGCCTTGATTGTGGATGTTTTCTTCCTCAGCCTTCAGCAAGAGAAAAATAAGTCCCATTTTACAAAGACAAAAAAGGTTGAGTTAACAGATGGTAGCATCTCTGAGAACTAGAGAGGTCAGTATACAAGTTTATTCAAAGCCTTTTTCATTAAAAATTAAAGAATGAAAGACTAGTTAAATCAGCTAATAATTGAGTATCTGTAAAAAGGTAATCCTTGTTCTTTACTCTTACGCTTGAAATTTTGCTGGTCCAGGTGGAGCATATTCCATATTTGTCAGTAGTCTTTGCACATGGCTGTGTAAAAATACCTGTGATATATAGAAATGCCAAAATCTTTGAACACAATTTTTCTCTACCTTCTCACTCCTGAGTTTTTTTGCAAGGGATGCAACTTTTTAAGATTTTTAGCTTACATAGGAGTGGAAATACTTCTCTTGCTCTCTTTTTGAAGCACAAGTATATCAGCAAGCACCATTCAAATGATTCAGTGCTATGATAACAGCTTTTATCTTTTGTACTGTTGTATATAATGTTTTAGCACTATTTTTAGTAGAAGTCTCATTTTCTGCAGTGTTTTACCTGTCAAGTGAATTTGTACTCTTAAATTCTGTTTTGGTTCTTCAGACAATTACGTGAAGCTGTGCTATACGTTTGAGTATTCATTCAGTTTCCCTCAGCCTATTCTGTGAACAGGTTCTTGAATTCTAACTTGTAACAAGCATGCCTGCCACTTATCCTGGTGAGCTACCAGCCCGTACCTGCTCCTGAACCCATCACAGTTCCACCCTTCAATCCAAATGAAGTAGTTCACCACGGGGTTTTTGTGTCTCGAGTTCAAAAGCACGGTCTGCTCTGGTCTCCACTTGCTCCCTGGCCCTGAACTGCCTGGAGTGCCAAGATACTGATGATTTTACATAAGTTTTTTACTACTTAGCTCTGCGTACAAGAACTAGGTATTGAAGTGCTGGTGTATTGAATCTCTTCCAAGGCTTGTATTCAGCAGGTTTCTATGGATTGGGCTTTCTTAATGAAATCTGCTCTGAAGAGGTAGCAGCAGCAGGGGTAACATTCTTCAGTGCCGTAACACAGTGGTTAGAGGAACTACCCATAATCCTGGAAATTGGGGTCCGTTTCCACCCTTCATTTACCCACAGTCTGTTGGTTGATACCTCTGGAGCGGTAAAATAACCATGTAAACACTTGTCATCTCCATAAAAGTTGGTTTGTTTCCTTTTAGTTTAAGGTGCTCCTAGTAGATGTGAAGAGCAATTTATAAAACCAGGCTAAATTTACTCGATATTACAAGTTGCTTTTGAAGAAAGAGACTTTCTGTAGAAACACACATCTTATCAGCTGAGCAATGCACACTGTAAACTGTTGAGCAGTTCTAAATTTAAGTTAGGAGGAAAAAAAAATCAACCCTTTTCCCATCGAGGTCTGAAATAAACAACTTCAGTAAGTGGATTGATTATGTATGTAAATACAAATGTGTCTATTCCAAAATGGGGTTTTAATTGCTTAAAATCACAAGCTCATACAGCACATATAAAGTGTGACAAATGTCTGACTTCTGAGAGGTGGTAGAAATTTGAGGGAATATGAAACTATAAGCATCCTGTGTCACTTAAGTTGTAACTTACTGAAATTCTAAAGACTTATTTTAGGAGTAAATCATAAATTTCAGAAAGCAGTAAGTGACTAATGAAATGATGAAGCAGATGAATATGGATATCCTTTGTGCAGTGTACAAACTTGAACACGAGAGGTGTTTGACCACCCTGTGTTTAAGACAGGCGTAGCACAGACAGCTAATGTTGTCATTTGGTTTCTATGGCAGTGACTTCACATTATGTAAGGAAGTTGCATATCCACAGCCCTGGTTGTCATGGTTTATGGTCCTTACTTGAGTATTTAATGTCTTAGAAAACAAACAAAAAAAATTCTCTATTGCATCTAGTTACTACTGCTTTTATTCTTATTTTATTCTTGTCATAGCAATGACAGTTTCAAGTTGCCCAGTTTAAAGGCTAAATTGTATCTTGAGATCTTCACAGGACTTTTGAAAGAGACCTTGATTTTTGCTACTGTGGAATAGAACTGTGCCTTCCTTTACTATAATAACTTTCAGTTTTGCAGGTGATTAGGAATGCTAAATGCATGCAGCATGTTGGGCCTAATTTCTGCTTTTCCATCAGTTTTCTAAAGAGAGCAAATTAGATGACCCTTTAAGGACAGAAATAAACAGTTGCCATAAAGCCTTTGTCTGCTAATTGCAAGTTACTAAGAGTAGGAAAAGAACTTGAAATTGTGAAAAATAAATTATTGTTTAAATCTGCATTTTAAAGCTGGTCTCTGTAACCCTTCTGTTCCCTTCAATTAAGGGTCTCAAATCTAGAACTGGCAACTGACACTGATTATGACAGGACAGGGTTCTGGTAAGGAACACTCTGTGGGTGGCTTTGTGTATTGTTTGGGGAAATAATAAAATTTGGTAAACATACATTATAACAAAGTAACCTCTGATTATTCTTTACTAACTTCTCTAAGACAACTCTGTTTAAAGATTCTGCATCTTTCAGCCACATTATACTATTCTGGAAGAGTTCTCCAAAATGAACTGTGGTTATTATTATTAAATGGGTGAACAAAAATTGTATCTTTAGAGAACAAAGCAGTGTATTTAAGTGTTTTTGCAGGATATTTCCTGAATTTGACTGAAAAATATGCAGCTGTGCTAACAAGAGCCTCGTTAAAAGGGGTGTTGCCTCAGTCGTCTGGTTGGTTGGTTTAGTTGCATGAGGAGTTGCAAACAATTGATGTGGTCTGGTTAAACTGTGGCACAGAAAAGGGACAAGGAATCAACCCCTTGTTTGAAGAGTTTGCACATGAAGGGGCAGCACAGAACTCTTGAATGTGTTCTCTTAGTACACCTGCAGACATCCAAATGCTTGGCTCTGCTTCCAGAAATGAGAGGCTTGCTGTAATGTGATAATGCAGGGCTTGTGAAGATGTTGCTAAGATGACATCTGTCTTGTGACATAATAAGGTCTGCACTAAGCCTCCCAGTGATTTTTCAGCCTTACATGTGGATTAGACTTTCTCAGGCACACTATTTTCTTGCGTCCTGGTTATTAGTAGACTTTTAAGTTTTGCTGAGGCTGCTCAGCTTTGTCCGTGACGCTGCAAGCTGAGTCATTTTAGTCACCTTGGCTGTAGGTGCAGTGAAGTTGATCTTTTTACAGCTAGAGCTGTAAAAATAGGCTGAGAATAAAAGCCATGTAATTGTTTCTGCCCACTGTTATTTCTTGGCCACATCAGAATAAACATCTGCTATGCTGGCAGGATAACAAAATACACATTTGTCAGAAAAGGATAATAGGAAGCTTTGCCTGTAGTATGTAAGAGTGAGGTAAAGTGTAGTTGTTGCTGCTCCAGTGCTCTTCACTGAGAGGCTAAGAATATCTGCATAATATGCCACGGTTAAATGGTCTTAAGCACTATTTTTGGTTTCTAAGAAAACTTCTTCTGCATACACATTATGTCCTTTTAGTGTATATTCTATGCGTTAAGCAGAATTCGTGATATAAAGAAATACAGTAGCAGTTCAGTGCGTGATTTATATTTCATTAATAACCAAAGTTTTTATTCTATTTTCATACAGCTGTGTTAAAATGATTTCACTTCACTATTTGCAGCTTTTTTTATCTGAAAGACCCATGAGTGCAGAGTGCAAAATATAGTAACTAGTGAAAGAAAAAAATACACAAAATTCTCTGTTATGTGCTGGCTAATCAATAACTGCTCTTTTGTCAAAACATAAAGGCTGATGTCTAATGGACGTTGCATAATGGCAAGCAAAAGTGGTTTGGGAGTTTACTTTGCATTTAGAGAATCATTTGGATTTAGCTTCTAAAAAGTGTTATTTTTTATTTTTATGAAGTAAATGTGCGTACATGTTTATCTAAATAACTTTTGGAAAACTGAAACACTACTACCTGTTATTACACATATTCTTTCAAACTGAAATACAGCAAAGTGTACCTATAACACAGAGAAGAAGCCATGTGTGCAAAATAGAAAATAAATTAGGACACTACTTTGTAATGGAAAATATTTAAAGATACGTTCAGTATCTGCTCAGTGCAGTTGAAACTTCAAGGTCCAGTAGAGTTTCCTGTATATGGCGATTTCATGGAACTTTAATTCTTGTCTTACTTTGATTGCTGTCCTTTTCTCGGGACTGTCTTACTGTTTTGAAGCTTGATTTCATACCCTAGTGTCTTGTTTCTTCTGTATAAACTTTTTATATGCTTATTTTTAACTCACTGTTTAATTAGATTGTTCTGCTCCCCAATATTTTTCTCTTGCCTTAAATTTAACCAGTATGTATTGCTTTATTATGGCAAATGTAATTTGTGTGTAATAATGAATACTATGTGGACTCTTGTAAAATACCTCATGCTAAGAGGATGCATGAAGCATTCTATTCTGTTGTGGGGAAGTATTGAACAGAATATTAGGATAGATCAAATCACAACATAGATCTTAGGCAAAGCTAAAAATCTAGGGAAGGATATTGAGAGCCAAAAGCATAGAAATGCATAAATTCACCTGGTTTTTGTGCTTTCAAAAACTTCATGTAATCTGTTGTGTGGTGGGAGATAGATTGTACACCAAAACTTTTTGGCTGCTTTGAAACTAAACAAGTAAGCAGTAAGACAAAAAGTAACTTTACAAAATTAAGGGTGACCCTTTTAGGTGAAACTGCCTCCCTGTCTTGTGAGGGTTGTTGAAGTCCTGCATTCCTAAACATGGCCTTTCTGGCATCAAGTTATCAAACTATTAAAGCACTTATTGAATCTGTAAACATGGTGATGGTCATGCTGAATTGCAGGTATACGTGATATGGTGTACCACTGCCAAAATGCCGAGTGCCTACAGGACTGAGGCCCTAGTGAGCATAGCAGAAATCCAATAATTGTCTATTTAATACAAATACATTTACTGCGAATTAGAGCACTAAAGAAAATTAGCGTATAGTGCTTCTATTCCTCTGTCAGCTAAACCATAAGAAGAATAGGTCATAACTAGAAAAATGAGTAATTGTTCTAGGGATGAATCTGTGTGATTTACTTTATTAAATAAAATTGGAGCCATCCTTCAGCATGAAATGCACGTCGAGTATTTTGAATGGACCACAGAAAGCACGATGCAGTTGAGTAGGTAGCTTATGTGGATCCCTCTTGCAAGTCCTTCCAGGAAAAAGCTGATGTGCTCCCTGTCCCAGATCACTTGCTGGCTGCTCTCCCCTTTCCTTGGGAAGTGCCTGCCCAATCACTTCTCAGCTGTTTGGTTTTATTTGGTACAGATCTGTAGCATGTTAAGAGTTTAAGACCCAAAATTGCTGCTGAAATTCCCAGAGCATGGAGTTGTAGCTGAAGTTTAAGATCATGGAGATTTTATTAAGCATATATTGGAGTGAGTTATTTATTTTTCTGCAATATGATGCATTTCTTAATATTTATGCTTCCTTTCTTGAATGCAATGACACTCATGAAATATTTTCTTTTAGACTCTTAATAAAGATTTGAACTAAATATTAACTATTACACTAAGCAGAAACCAACTACAGGGCTTCATGCCCCAAAGTGCTTCTTTTCCATCTTTTGGTATGCCATTCCACTGGGCAACAAGAGAGTTGTTAAATGTTTATTTTACACAAGCAGGAATTAGAAAGAAACAAGGAGACTCCCAGAGTGTAGTAGAAATCACTGTTAATTGTTCTGTTTTGATATTTAAAAAAAATCAAAACAGCAGCACCCAAACCCACTACTCCTCACTTCATAGTATCATTGGTATAAGAAGCTGGTTTTACATAAACTGATTTAGTTACTATTGGAATTGCCAAACTTTAAAGCAACACAAGACCACTGAAGGAAAAACATGGCAAAATCAGTCTTATTGAAGCAAGTGTCTTTCTTTGTAATTTCTTACATCGTAGAGTCGGTGGGGGTTGGTCTCTTTCTCCAGGCAGCAACTGACAGAACGAGAGGACACAGTCTTAAGCTCTGCCAAGGGAAATATAAGTTGGATGTTGGGAAGAAGTTTTTCACTGACAGAGTGATAAAGTACTGGAATGGTCTGCCTGGGGAGGTGGTGCAGTCACCATCCCTGGATGTGTTTGAAAAAAGACTGGATGCAGCACTCAGTGCCATGGTTTAGTTGAGGTGTTAGGGCATGGGTTGGACTCTATGATACTGAAGGTCTCTTGCAACCCTGTGATTCTGTGTAACATGTAAACAATACAGAGAACAGTTTATGTGAGTCCTTCAGAAAGGAATGTGCTTTGAATTCAAATCTCTTGAATAACCTGTGCCTACCTGTTATCAAAAGGGTAATGAATTCTTGCCTTCTAAGTGACCAGATTATTTTCAGCTTTATCTAACACTGCTGTCAAAAGTGTGAATGCATCTCAAACTGTCATGCACCCTTGAAGTAATGAATTCTGGTTTTTTCCCCTTCAAAAACTGTAAAAGCTGTCAAGCAATGGAACTACTGTGTTTTGTACTTGAGTGGAATTGCAATTTCCATAAGTAATGCTCATAATGAAGACTGCAATAATCAACCCAACATGCATTTTAAGAATATTTCATGGGTTGGATGGTAATTATGTCTGTATCCTCCACAGTTTGGGGTTTTTTTTAAATACCTACTTTATATTTACAGATATATGGAGTTTGGGGGTCATCCTCTTCATGTTGGTCTGTGGACAACCACCATTCCAAGAAGCAAATGACAGTGAAACTCTGACTATGATAATGGACTGCAAGTACACAGTGCCACCTCATGTGTCCAAAGAATGTAAAGAGTAAGTAGAGTACTAAAAAACTTGGAAGCATTAACTGAAGTGGATTTTCGTTACTTTTGGTAGTTCTCTATACCATACTGTCAATGTGTAGAATATTCCTTGATCCTCTTTCTTTTATGTCTCTCAGTTGTCATGCATTTTTTAAAGAATTGAAGAAGTTACTCAGTACCAGTTGGCTTTGGCCAGCTCTTTTGCTCGACAAATTACCAGGTGGTGTTGAGATTATTCTGTCACAAGGGTTAGGAAGGTACTTAACAATTTCTGTCCAAACAACAAGTTACCAAAACACAGCAAGTTTTGCTCATCTCCTACTGAAATTCCAACTCCAAATTAACATCCTAGGCTATGAAGGGAGAAAAATATTTGGTCTGGGAATACCATATCCACTTACAAGTCACGATTCTTTTTGATGTGTTTTTCTGCAGTGCTCACTGGAGCCTTTTTAGTGATATGTTCCAGTATTCCCCATGTTTCCCTATTGGTTAATGACCTTCGGCCTTTAATTATGTATCCCAGTTGCATCACTTAGACTATTTTAAAATGTTTGTCTGGGTTCTTGAATCTGCAGTAGAGTATCTTTAATTTTCAATACAGAGAACCAGATGCCTTTATAAGTGCTTGAAAAATTCATTTGGTTCAGTCAAAAAAACTAGAGCAGCATCTAGAATTCTGTTATTTGCCAAAGTATGAAGTCTGTTACAGCTGTGGTCATGATGACCATTCCTTTCTTTATCTGTCATCTATGCAGTCCAGGAGACTAATGCATAACATGGTGAACAGCATCCTGGCCTCAATCAGCAGCAGTGTGGCCAGCAGGACCAGGACAGTGATCCCATGTTCAGCACTGGGGAGGGCACATCCTGGCCCATGTTCAGTTTTTTTGGGCTCTCAAGAAAGACATGGAGGTGATGGATTGTGTCCAGAGAAAGGCAGTGAAGCTGGGGAGCAGTTGAGGGAGCTGGGGTTGTTTAGCCTGGAGAAGAGGAGGCTCAGGGGACACCTTACTGCTCTCTACAACCACCTGAAAAGAGGTCCTAGCCAGGTGGGGTTGGTCTTTTCTCCAGGTAAAAAGCCAATAGGATGAGGAAATGACCTCAAGGTTAAGATTGGATATCAGAAAAATTTCTTGTCAAGCCTTAGAACAGGCTGCCCAGGGAAGTGGTGGAATCACTGTGCCTGGAGGTGATGATGATTCAAAACCAGTGTAGATGTGGCACTTAGATGGTTTAGTGGTGAGCATGGTGGTGCTGTTTTAGTGGTTGGAGCTGATGCTCTCAGTAGTCTTTTCCAGCTTTAATGATTCTGTAATTCAGTGCCGTAGCTGGTGTTCTTGTCTTGTCATTAGTGTTTAGCACCCTCCAGTAACATGGAAAAGCTGCTCTGAGCTTGAAGAGCTTCACATACAGGAAGAGGTTTAAAATACAATACAGGAAGAGGTTTAAGAGGGAGCTCTTATCAGTGAATTGTATCAAATCAATCTCTTGTGATGCTGCATGCTGTGCTGAGGCCAGGAAACTTATCTTTTGCAGCCTTTTGCTTAATATACTTGGTGACATTGATTTGCTTACATGTCCAGATCTGCTTTCTCTATACGAAGCATGAACAATGTACAGCCAGTTACCCAGGTCCTCCATAGGTTAGGTTTCCTTAGGAAAAAGGCTCTGGGAATGCTTAAACTTCCTGCTTGGAGTGAAAGCATTTGTGGTTTGAGATGCATAAATAAGCTTCAAGCAGGAGGCACATGTGCTGCATTTGTGTTGTTTTACTACAGGTGTAGTTTAGAAAAAATTCACATGAAATACAGAGTTTGTTCTCTTTCTGTCATAATATTAACAAGAGCAAAGAAGCTCAAGGTTCCCATGTCTCGCCCCGCCTTTCCTCTTGGTAAGGGCAGAGACCACAGCTAATAAAAACAAATGTGACCTCTTTTTTTACTGTAGAATTTTTGAGAAGGTTGGATTAACCTCCACTTTTAGATCTGTATATCATCTCACACAGAAAAACAAAAAAAAAGGCAAAAAACCCCCAAACAAACAAACAAAAAAATTCTGAGTACCTTTGTGCTTTGTGTGTGGCCTTGCAGTCAGAAGTTGCATGGTATAGTATAGTGGAAGAAAAAGCACTATATGAGAACTGGAGAACATGTTGGAGCAATACAGTCTCTTTGTAACCTTGGCAACAAAACCATATATCCATATTTGTTGAACAAAGCCAAAAATACCTTCTCCAAGAATTTTCCATGTATAGTAAGTGAACAGGGACGTGCTGTGCTAATGAAGTCTTCTTTCCCTCTTTACTTGGGGAATTCGTGCACTTTTTTCCCAGTGTTTGTAAAATCTCAGTAGCAACTTATTAGTAGATGATGTCACTACATCATCCCAGAGAGTGTATTGGTCTGTTTAGGTTTTTTCTATGTGGGTAGAACAAATCACAATTTTTTGAAGGATACTGAAGACTCAAATGTCTGATAGTTACTTCAGAATAAAATATTTCTGTTTATCTTGCCATTCCATATACTTGTTGACAGCAGCAATAATAATAATAATAAAAAAATCACATTTCTGTTACTTTACTGACTAGCTCAAAGGCCACCTGTGACCTGTAGTTGTCCTATAAAACCTACTAAAATCAAATAAAGGAGAAAAATCAGATGAATTATCCAAGTACAGTAAATGAAAAGTGCAGTGTTTATGATATTTATAGTTTTAATAAATAGTTTGTTTCAGTTTAGCAGTATTTGTAGTGTCTTTGAAACTAAAGTTTCCCATCACATTGTTTACTGTGAGACTTCTAAAGATCTATGTGACCTGACAGCAGAAAATGTCTTCCTAATGTTGCGCTTACAAGAGCTGCTTTTTTAAACACGTGTGTGCATTTTTGTTTAGATTTATTTTTTATTCACAGTCTAATTACACGGATGTTGCAGAGAGACCCAAAGCGAAGGGCGTCTTTGGAAGAGATTGAAAACCATGCATGGCTCCAAGGAGTTGATCCATCTCCTGCAACCAAGTATAATATTCCTCTTGTATCATACAAAAATCTGTCTGAGGAGGAGCACAACAGTATAATCCAGCGCATGGTTCTTGGGGACATCGCCGACCGAGATACCATAGTGGAGTAAGTCGGCAGCGTTCTAGGCGCAGTTTGTTTTGTGCATCTCTCCTTTTGGATTCAAGAACATCACAAGAACCTGGGCACTTTGGTGTTTAAGTATCGGGCCATTGAGTTAATAAACAAAGTATTACAGTCTTGCTCTGTGATAGGATACTGTGGGATCAGAAGTACTTAAGTATACCCAAATTTAGGAAAAGCTTCAAGAAAATGTGTTGGAACAGTGTTTTGATTCCTGCAGTAGCCATCTTGAGTAAACTTAAGTGCTTAGGAATCCATGCTTGTTCTTCATCTCTCATGCATATTTGAAGGTCACAAATTCTAGCATTTTTCCCTTTAGCACATTTCCAGTGTACCTGAACCTTCGTTGATTTCAAATATTATTCCCTTTATCTGTGTAATGCATAATAGTCACTGTCACTGAGGGAGCTTGCTGGAAAGCTACACAGATTCTTCTAATAGATTAAAACTGCCAAATTTCTAAAATATTCCTCAAATTGAAAGAAGTGTTAAATATTTTTTCCTTTTTTTTATGTTTTCAGCTGTAAAAAACTGCCGATGGGCAGGGGAAAGCAGCAGTCTCACTTCTTAAGCTTTTTAGCTCTACAACAGGGGCAGCCTTTCTGTTACAATGTCTGAATGATGCTTACTGGCTTGTGAACTTATTTCTACCATAAACTCAATGTGTCAGCCCTAAAATAATGCAAGTTTTCTTCCATTTGTTGCATAACCAAATACTAGTACTTTGTGGTTGCACATGCCAGTGGGAGAATCCATCATTGGTGCAGAGCATTAATGAAAAACTGTTACCATTTAAATAATGTAAAATAAAACATAAGGTGATATTCTAAGGATGTCTCCTTCCAACTATAGTTGAAATGGCTTGACTTGTTGGCTCTTTATTTTTAATAAAATTAAGGCATGCTCATCAAAAGATCAGAAATGGGCAGTCCTGCTTTCAGGAACTCTCCCTGCTATGGGAAGCACAGCAAGCTGTGAGATGCATGTCCAATTCTTAGAAATCACTGATGGATGGGTTATTTCATGTTTTGTACTTTCCTCAGGGCATTGGAGACTAACAAATACAATCACATCACTGCTACTTACTTCTTACTAGCTGAAAGGATCCTGCGAGAAAAACAAGAGAAGGAAATTCAGACCAGATCTGCAAGCCCCAGCAACATCAAAGCTCAGTTCAGGTGAGAATTTAGGAATCTAAATGTCTGGGAGGGGTTTGGGGTTTTTTTGTTTGTTTGTTTTTTAAATTGTCTTAATGAGAATATTAAATTTCTCAAGTACTGCTTTCTTGAAAACAGTAGAATATTTACTCAGTGCAAATTTTAAATGTCTTCAAAGTGCTGCAGACACTTCAGAAACTTCAGAAATCAGTTGCACATAATATTTTCAATTCCTGCCCTTCTCAGGAAATGACAAAGCAATTTGAAGTCTGTACCTAAAAAGGCAAGTTTTCACACCTCCTGGAAAAGGGCTTGTTCATTGACCTTCAGCTCCTCATACAAATTGTGTTATGTAATATCCCTGGAGAAAAATTAGTTGCATAATCCATAAAGCTGCTGATATGGAATTAGTTATAAATGAGAAATCACTCTAAACTTGATCTGTAGGTTATGTTCTTTTTCATGTAAGTTGCTGTCCCTTGTTGTCTAAGAAAAATGGTTGAATTTACCATTTCAATCAGGCACTCAAAGATATTGCAATAGATTGTTTGTTTTTGTTTGACAAAAACATGAATTAAAAAAACCTCATAGTAAGGGTCCCTGAGATTTTCCAAGCTTCAGCTTGTGACACAGTAAAAGAGGGGAATTGGGCTTTTGGCATGTAGTTGGTATTGGTATGTTCAGCCAGTTCATTTGCTCTGCAACCAGTTACCAAAGCATCCACATATTCAGTAAGACCAGAATATGCTTTTTAAAAACCAACCAACCAAAAAAAGAAAACCAAAACAACCATCCCAAAAGGCAAATAGTACAGTTTCCACTTGCACATTGATATTGGAGGATTCAAGTTTTGCGCAGTTATTTTTCTTAGACTTTGTGGTTTTTCTTTCCTGAGTTGTGTTAAACTATCACTAGGCATCTGCTGGTACTGGATAAAATATTTGTTGGCCCATCTTGACAATTGTTCAGTGAAGACTGAGGAGGTACTGAGGCATTTCCATTAACTTTGATCCTGTAACCTTCAGTCTTTTCAAAACTTGCCTATTTAGGTAAAATATTGGTAACTGTTACTAGCAATAATAACAATCATATTATTATAGTAGATAATATATTAATGAGAAAAGAATACTAAATGTTTGTGCTGATATTTTGCATTGCTAACTCCAGCAACACCTTCAGTGTTGTTTATCTGTATGATTTAAAGACAGAATAACTTTTTCATTCCAAAAGTTTCTCTGTGCAACTTTCATGCAATGTCATATGTGAAATCATTTAATAGGAAAAAATGCTGGGATGTCCTTCTGTTGCATAGTTATAGTTTCCTAATTGATAAAAGTAAGGTACTACTACCTCAAGTTAAATGTAAAAAAAAATGGACACGTGTTATAAATTAAGGACACACTTGGGAAAATAGGTTAAAGTCTCCATTGGTTGTCACCTTGGATTTAGGTTTGAGATTTTAGAGGCATCTCTTCTGAATACCATTCTGTCTCCCTGAATTATGAGTTGATGTTCCGTGAATGTTACAGTGTTTTCGTTCTCTTGGTCATCCCCAGGTGGGACTGCACCCTGCACTGTGTACACCTAATGATCATTCACTCAGTGGTCACTGATGTAGGAAATTTTATCTTAGATGGTTGCAGGTACTTCAGAAGAGTTACTGTTGAGTTACATCTAAGGGTTGCCTACAGACCCTAAATGGTCTGGAGCTGGGTGTTAGAGAGCTCACCTCTCCTCAAGGGCGATACTGTAACTTTGACTCAGCAGTTCTCTCATGATGGATCATCCCCTCATTTTTATGTCAACTTCTTTGAAAACAGAAATGCCATCAAATGTGCCTAATAATAAGTATTAGTTATAAAACAAATTACTCTAGAGGAAAACCTGTCATTCACCTTCAAATGGAAATTCTAGAACTATAAAGTTGGCTTTTGAATTGTTTGGGGTTTTTTTTCCTCAGTGTCACTCTTTCAGTAAAGAGCAGCTCTAATTATATAAAAATCTGGAACAAAAAGTTCAATGAATCTAAATTTTTATATGAATTTGTAAATTTGGACTAGATGTAGCCTGCCCTATGACTTTTCATAACAAGGACATCTGCACAAACTCAAGAACCCTTGCTCTTATGGTCCCAGTAACTGTTCTTTGCCTCCATGATGGTTCTAAATTCCAAGTGTTTCCATAGAATGACCTTATGGAAAAGACAACCCAGTAGTGCATTATTTGGATTTTCAGACATCAAAATATTTATTAAAAAAAAATTAACTAACTTACAACCGGGAACTTCTTTTCTGTCCCTTTCTCCCCCTCAGGCCCAATGGGAATAAAGGGAGAGGCAGAAGGGAAGGGAGGGAAACATGGGCTGCTATGAGAGATAAACATACTGTAGTGAGGAGGTTTATTGCCTGGCAACTACAGTACTGTAAGATACTATATTTGCTCTTTATTGTGACAACTACAGAATTCTTCCTATTTTTGCTGACAAACCAGTCTGTTCTTTTAGCATGGCAAGTTCCTGAAAGATTTAGACTTTCATTTTCTGTCATGTTTGTGTTTATGTTTCTAGTGTATTTAAGTCCTGTTTGTTAATTACAGGCAGTTGTTTGTGTTTAAAATACAAAGCAGAGCATAACTCATCGGCAAACTGGGTCAGTGTTTCCCAGCATTTCTGGAGACAGCTGGGGCCTAAGGGAGGGTGCCAGTGTCAAACCAAGGAACACCACAGCCCAGGCTTCCTTCTTGTCTGCACAGCTTGGCTTGGAGCTGCTGGTTGTGTTGCCTCCCTCCAGGCAGAGCTCCCCACTGGAGAGAGGCTGGCGGAGGCAGTGAGACGGGCCGGAGCCTGCTTGGCTCCACACAGGGAATGCAGCACACAGGCTAAGGCAGTGTTGGGGCAGCCTGGCCCTACTGTTGGAGGGTCCTGGGTTAGAGGGTAGAGGTTTCTGGCACTGTTGGCTGAACAAAACCAATGCAAGTGCTTCAAAGTAAAGTGTGCAGCAAGGCTGAGTTTACTGCTGGCTTTACAGCCTCCTCCTCAAAGTTTGCACAACTGGGGAGAGTTGTCAGGAGACAACCTGGTGTAGACCAGCATCTCCTCACACTTCAGGGTCCTTTTCTGTGCAGTCTTCAGCAAGTGCAGTCCTACTGCAGCAAAGAGGTGTCTGAGCCTTCCCTCTTCCTTCAGCTTGACCTCTTGACATGGCAGAGAGCAGAAAACTAATCTGATTCTTGTGTCCTCGTATGCAGCCTGTCAGACAGATACCTGGGGTCACACTTGAAGTGAAATGTTCTCTGCTGTCCTCGACTTGCTTCTAAACTGGGCTACGAAGCCATGCAGCCCTTTATTTTGGCACACACAAAGTATCATTGGGAATGTCTTGCAATATGCCGTCCACATGTGAACAGAGGTCTCTACTACAGCTTTTCATGCAGCAGCCAGAGTATTTTTGGTTGGTAAAGTTTAGAGATTGGCAGGCTTTTTAAAATGGAAGACAAGAAATGTGGGGCTTATGCTGAGTGAAGAAGTCAAAGAATTGTTCATTGTTAAAGTGTTGGTCTGTAGATGTTGTTTTTTTGGATTAGGTTTTTAAAATAAAGACTGACAGTGTTTGTTCTGAATTTATTCTGTCTGCATTATTGTAAAATTACAATATATGTTAAGATTTAAAGTTAAATGCAAATCATTAGAGAGTAGCTTAAGATACTGGATATAAGACATCAGCTGCCTACTTGTAAAACTGATGCACATTTATGTTACTTTCATTTTGATTTGAGCTAATGCTATTACAGAGTCATACATTTTCAACTTGGATTTAGAGTTTATTCAAGTGTCATATTCTTAAGCAGCTTGAGTTCTCAATTCATGCAGTTGTGTTATTCCAGATTCTCAGATAAGGACAAATAAATGTATGATCTCAGTTTGCACATGCTTGAAATTAACAGGAATTTTGTAGAATAGAGCATCTTACTTGTGCTCGAACAGGCTTGCACCTTCCTCGGGGTACTGGTGGTTCTGTACCAATCTCAGATTATGTTTTTGAGACACAATTATTTCAAGTTTTTTATTGCCTAATTCATTTTCTGAGAGCAGTGAAATCTTAAATTTTGATTTGACCATAACCAACATCATTTCTAAACTGTTCTTGTATAGATGGTGTCCCTTTCAAATAGCAGCATTTCTAAAGCAATGCACATTCTCTGAGAACACTTCCTTGTGCTCAGTCACTCAGTACTGTTGTTTACAGACTTGCCACTCAGGAGCCCAGTTTGTGTGTCACTAGTTGTGCTTCTCTGGTGCACGCCTTGCACTTCTTGTAAGTTCTGAAATGCTTGCCATGACGTAACTTCCTGTTTATCTTTAATTTTTTATGCAGGCAGTCATGGCCGACAAAAATTGATGTTCCCCAGGATCTGGAGGATGACCTTACAGCAACTCCTCTCTCCCATGCCACTGTTCCTCAGTCCTCGCCGGCTCGCACGGCTGAGAACGTTCTCAACGGGCACCGGGGCAAGGCCCTTGCGGATTCGGCAAAGAAGGAAGAGATCCCTGAACTGGCTGGGCCAGCACTTTCAGCCGTTCCATCGGTGAGCTTAAAACCCACTACAAGTGGCCGGAAGTGCTTGTTCAGAGTAGAAGAAGACGAAGAGGAGGATGAGGAAGATAAAAAACCTATTTCTCTTTCTACTCAAGTTGTTCTGCGTCGTAAGCCTTCAGTTACAAATCGTCTTACTTCGAGAAAGAGTGCACCAGTCCTCAACCAGATCTTTGAGGAGGGCGAGTCAGATGATGAGTTTGACATGGATGAGAACTTGCCCCCAAAGCTCAGCAGGCTAAAGATGAACATCGCCTCGCCCAGCACCGTGCACAAACGCTACCACCGGAGGAAAAGCCAGGGACGGGGCTCCAGCTGCAGCAGCTCCGAAACCAGCGATGACGACTCGGAAAGTAGGAGACGTCTGGACAAGGACAGCGGGTTTACTTACTCCTGGCACAGACGGGATAGCAGCGAAGGGCCGCCGGGCAGCCAGGGAGATGGGGGCGGACAAAGCAAACCGAGCAATGGAAACGGAGGGGTGGACAAAACGAGCCCAGGCGATAACAACAAAGGCGGGGGGAGTCCCTCCGGTAGCTCTGGTGGGAGCACCAACACCACCTCGGGTTCCACTCGGAGATGCGCTGGATCTGGAAACTCGATGCAGCTGTCTTCCAGAAGTGCAGGGGAACTGGTTGAAAGCCTGAAGCTAATGAGCCTTTGCCTAGGTTCACAGATTCATGGCAGCACGAAATACATTATTGATCCTCAAAACAATCTGTCCTTTTCCAGTGTAAAAGTACAGGAGAAATCAACGTGGAAAATGTGTATAAGCTCCAGTGGAAGTGCAAACCAGGCTTCATCACTGGGCAGCCTAAAATTTTTTTCTGACACAACAAACGAATTGGAACGGCTAAAGAACAGGAACTTGAAAAACAATGTGCTACAACTACCTCTCTGTGAAAAGATATCTGTGAATATTCAGCGGAACCCAAAGGAGGGGCTGCTGTGTACCTCCAGTCAAACCAGTTGTTGTCACGTCATTTGACAATGACCTGACTTGAACAGCTCGATCCGCTTGACAGCGTCATTCTTCCTGGTCAGAGCTGTGAACACCTTGTCACGGACCCCCTTTTGTTGTCTTAAGATTTTTAAGTGGGCTTCGAGCAGTTATTTATTATACTTTAATTTTGTGTTTGCTTGATGGTATGACAATGCATGGTCTTTGCATGCTGCTAGCAGGTATGTTTTTCTTTTTCAACACAACAGAATATTTTATTGTGTAATTTTTACATTTATAATTTTACTATGGAAGATCTGGATTAAAATAAAGATCTGGATCCTAATGTAAATGAAGCACTTAGAAGTTTCATGTTCTGCACTTAAACTAGAGAGAGAAGCTTTTGTTTGCTTATGAAATGTTAATTCTTGTTCTGACCTTCTGTGAAAACTAAAATATGTGATATGTGGCATACTTCTATGTGTCTGAAACAGAACCAAAGCAATAATGTTTTGATGCTGAAAACTCTTCAGGGAGCTTTCAGATGTTCCAAGGCTTGTACAAAGCAAAGATGCACTGAAAATTAGTGATCTTGAAATATGATTTTAAACCCACACCTGTTTGTCTTAAGCTATGATATGGATGAAGTTGTGGCTCAAAAATCAAACCGAAAAGATCTTGTTTTGCTAGAGGCAGTTTTCTTTAAAAAAAAAAAAAAAAGGCAAGTAGATTTGTAAGGCAGCTTTCTCCCATAGAAATATGTTAATATTACAAGCAGACAATCTTTTTTAATATAAGAAAGGTAAATTATTAAGTCTACTTCTGAGTTTTTACATGCTAACGGAAAATAAAGTATTTGTATGAATTACTTTTGTTAGTAGTATATCATGACACTTAGTATTTTAGGTTTTTACCTTGTAAACCCTCTCTGCTGTTCTCTCCTCCTCTCCCTGAGATTCCAGAAGGCAATAAGGGATGGAAAACATTTAGGTAATTGGATTCATATTGAAATTATCGACATTTACAGTTTTGTTGTTATTACTCTCTTTAGGACTTAAACTACTGTTGTTCCCCACATGTCCACCACTTATTTTCCCTCAGTAATACACTTGTTCATAAAGTCCATTTAAAATAGCCTGTAGGAAAGTGTTTCTTTCACAGCTCTGAGCCCTCCTGTCAGGTTTCCCATTACCATGGCAGGGTCTTGATTTAGAGTATTTCTGTACAAAAGGATACTTTTGACCAGATGAATTAACTTTGTGGAATTTTATTATCTAGAATAAAATATATTGCAGATTCCTAGTTTTGGGAAGGGCAAGAATGTTTTATTTTTTCACGCTGTGCACTGGGTCTTCTAAGCAATGCTAGTGAAACTGGGGGTACTATGTAGCAGCGCCCTGGGCAGACCCTGGGTGTCCCAGAGGAGTTTGACACTGTTGAGCATTTTGTAACACTTCGGTCAATACGGCGCCTTTTGTGTCTGCTGTGGTGGGAGCAGAGCACCAAAGAACGGCTGGGTCAGGACGGCCACAGCTCACAACAGCTCTTGTGATTCCTGCAAGACTTCAGGGGGTCTGAAGTGCACGGGATGTCCTTCCTGGCGAGCTGAGCCGGGGGTTCTGCTTCCGGAAAAGGCAAAGGAGAAGTGTTCCGCTTCTTTAAGTTTTAATCTCTAGTTGCAGTTCAGTTAAAAGCTACGAGCATAGACGTGTGGGTGAAGCCATAGAACATAATTGCTTGAAATTTTTGAGCAGGGATCTTACCAAGGGCCAGAAACGAGATGTGTGGTTCACAGACAGTGAGCGTAACATCCACGTAGGAGACAAGTTTATAAAGGGCATTGGCAATAAACTTTTATTTGTTGCAGCTTTTTTCCAAGTATTGTAAATATTCTTTCCTGATATGTACAGCCTTGGAATGGCACCTTTTAACTAACCCCGGGTGTATTTTGTTTCCAATGTTTTTATATACGACTGTATATATGGTGCTCACTTTAGAACAGCAGTGTTGACCATTTATGCTGCATAGTTGTATTATAGCCTTATAGTTGTGTGTGGCTGGTTGGACCTCTGGGTGTACAGATGTGTACAGATGTGTTAGTCTGAGTGCTGTCCTCTCCCCCTCTGTCGATAGGTGAATGATTGTGCATGTGGTGTACGTCGTGTTATGTCGTCACGTAAAAGGAAGGGCGAGAATAACCACTACATTAAGATAATATTGGACCAAACTATTTAGAGCAAGTAAACAGTTTCTTGTACCCCTTAACGTGTCTTTAAGAGTTGCATATAGTTACAGTAGTGTATAAAGTAAATATTGTGGAAAAACAGTTCGTCTTGTATTTTTCTGTATGTGTGTATATAAAAATATATAAAAAATAATGTACCTCTAGCAACTTAATCTGTATTTAAGATGTGACAATCTTGACACAGAATTTTAAGAGTAGCAGTCTAAATAAGCAGAATTAATGAACAGAAGTATAAAAATTTCTCACCAGGAAAGAATCCACGTGTGTTAAGAGGGTACAGAAATATCAACTGATCTTATTGCTTCTGGCAATGTTTGGCTTTTTCATTGTACAGACGTTCATGGTGTGCGACAGAAGTGGAAAATCCAGTTAATAAAAGTGATATCCTGATTGATGCATAACCGATGAGTTGCATGTGGATGGGGTTTGTGTCTCCTGGCGTTGGGTGTGAGGGTGGCACAGGCTCCAGGCCAGTCCCTGTGCTGCAGCACCCGGGGAGAGCGAGGGGCCTTGCCTTGCAGGAGCCCAGCTTTGTGTGGATGGACGTCCATTTGTGAACTTCCAGTTATTCTCCTGCAGTGATCAAACGCGTTCATTTGGGTTTAACAGTTGTCACAGTCATCATCTGCTGAGTTTTTTGTCTCAAGGCTGAGGGAGCTGTTCCTCGGGCAGAACTTCAGCCCATTGTTCTTTAGCATGTAGAGTGGGTAACAGTAAAAACGGGAGGGCAGCAGCGCCAGCCCACTTTGTCCCGCCAGCACGTGCTGCAGTGAGGTGCACAGGGCTGCCTGGGAGCGGGCTGGCTCCTGGCGTCTTGTCCCTCAGAGGTGTCTGGTGGTGGTGGCCTGTGGTTGGAGCAGCTCAGCACACCCTGCACTGCTGCAGTGATTTAACTGCTCCTGAAGCACAAACTGTAACCAGCCGGTGTGGGTATGGACACAGGGATTGAGGGCATGGAACATGTTCTGTGAATACAAGGCAGTAATGAGCACTGCTTTAGGGCAGGGCACTTGTGCAGAGCTGCACCTGCGGGCTTGTGCAGGTGGGACCTTTCCCCTGCTGAGGAACTTCCCAGCTCTGGTCACTGCAAAATGGGGTGGAGGCGGTAGCAGGAAAGGAGTGGCCAGGGAATTTGCAGGGCTGTGACTGTGACCAAGACAGGAAAGGTGTAACACATCTTGGAGTGCAAGGCCCAGCAGTAACATCTCAGTAGCTGGTGGGTGCAGCTCAGATACTTTTCATATCAGATTTTTTAAAGGATTTTTTTCATTAGCAGATAAAGGGAAATCCCAATGCAGCTGGCTGGCAATAAACAGAGAACAGGGGCAAGCTGGAATGTGCCCAAACTTCAGAGGCAACCCAGCCATCCCATTAGCCCTTCCCATGGTTAAGTTTATGTGAATGAATCAGAGCTGATTTGTTTGTCGTTAATTCCAAATGATGACTTGCTTTCAATAAAAGGTGTTTGAGCAGTAACACCTTGATGTGACTGTACTTGGGAAAGTGTAGCAATGACTCATTTGTTGAGTTGCCGACTGCATGCAGCCAGCCAGGCTCCCTCACTGCAGTCACATCCGTACGGTGTTTTGAGGGACTGCTGGATTGCCCTTCTCCAGAGCAGTGTCTCTGCAGTTGCCTTGACCTCCTCCTTCCCTGAACCACAGGCTCTGGCTATTTATTTATTTTTTTAGTTTTAACTTGTAGTTGTAAGATGACTCAGTTTGGCCTATCTGCTTGTATTACAAATGACATCCATTTCTGGAAATCAAGAACTCAGTATTAGTGACAGTGAAGTCTTATTACACAGGGGTAAAGAAAGAGATGACCTCCACTTTCTCATGTGATGAAAGAATTATGTTGTAAGAAAAATGCAAGTCTAGGGCCTGAGAAGCACAGAGAGGTAACACAGACTTCATCAGGTTCTCAGATGAGTTAGATCTCAGGAACTCATTTCAGCAAGCCCTTGTGTAACATCTTCCTATTTCCTGTCTCTCACTGCTCTCTCTTGAGAAACAGAGAGCAATTGTGTGCCACATGCCCTCAGCCTGGGACAGGGCTGAGGAGCTCTTACAGCAGGCCCAGCGTTGCCCTCATGATGCCAGTGAGGACGGAGGCCATCACCACAGTGTGCTTTGTATCAAGCCCTGGAGTGCAGGGAGAGCCTCCTCTCAGCACCATCTCCAGGTACTGAGTCACCAGGCCCTGCTGTCAGCCCTGGCCTGGCACTGGCACTCTCCCCTCCAGCTCCTGGGTGAGGCATGGCAGAACTTCCCTGAAGAAAGCACATCGCAGTAGTAGGCATTCTTCCCAGGGCCTTTGCTTACATAAATAAGGAGATTAACTCAAATTTCTCTGAATAAGATTCAAGATCAATTCCCTCAGGTCCAGGTAGGCTAAAATATCCATAACTGCTCGCCTGCTTACAGTTTCCATGTAATGGGTGTTTTCCTCTTCTGTTGTCCTCAGTAGATAAGCTGAGTCAGCAGATCCCTCTGGGCCACAATTAGACCAGTACTTACAACATACCTGATGAGAGAATTTTTCTATCACCAGCAAGTGATTAATGAGTGCCTCTCTTAAAAATGACTTTCTTGGATTGTTATTGTTGCTGTTAAGGAGATTTGTAAAATCCAAGTCTTAACAGACAGATACGGGCTACTCCCACAGAGTCATCTTCCCAAACACGATGCTCCAGCCTCATCCTTAGGTTTTCCCTGAAGCTTGAGACCAGAGATAAACTTCTTTTATTGCTCAGACTCAGGCACTGGCAGAACTGCCACACACTCCTGAAGGGCCCAGAGCCGTGGCTGTCTAGAGATGTGAGGCTCTCTCAGCTGGGTAAGGGATCCTGCCATGCACCTGGGAGCAGACATTCAGATTCCCTACCTTGTGAATGGCAGCTACTGATAAATATCTTATTCTTTCTGACATTTTCACCTGACAACTAATGTTGGTCAGTGAGTTTCATCCCTGGCATCCCACAATTTTTACGGCTGCCTCTATGGCAGAAAGGAAACAACACATTTCAGGGGCACAGACAGAAACAGTTTTTTCTCTCTACTGAGAAATGAAAATAGATGCCACCATGGACGCATAAAAACCCCCAAAAGATAAAACCCAGTATCAAGCAGTATGAAACTCAGAAACCCCTCCTCAGTGACAGGATGAAGAGCTGCATACAGAGGAACAGCAGCTAAATTTCAGTTCAGTGACAAAGTACTACTTGGCACTATGAGGGAACATTTCTCAGCAGGTCAAAGTGTGTGTTTTAGGACAGGAACAGTCCCTGTCATGACCACGTAGCATCTCTGATGCTAAAACAAGAGTTCTCCCAGTATGTGGAAGAAACTTTAATACCAATAAATACCTATAAAACAAAGGAGTCCCCTACTTCTCACTCACACCATAGAAGGTCAGAACTCCTCCAAACCTCCTCACTTTCTGTGGAGAATGCACCGAAGAACAGCATTATCCCTGTATATAGATAAGGAAATTAAGCAGAAGTGAAGGGATTTGCCCAAGGCAAAGGCAACAGCCAGCATTACTGAAGTCATTGGGTACTTAACACCTCACTAGAGATTTTCCTGTTAATCCACAGAAAACAAAAGCAATGGACCCCAGAAGGAAAACCACAAAGTCAGTTTTGCAGAAGGTAACTTACTTGTTTCACATGATCATTGTTGACACACGACTTGATTCCTTTTCTAATCCATTTTAGAAAGTTATTCCAGACACCTGATCCAGCTGCCATCAGCAAAACACACCAACTCCATGCTCCCAGGCCACCATCAATTAGCAGACCAGCAGAATCCCTTCCAAATGGCTACAAGGTCACAAGAACATACTCCAACAGGAACCCATCCCATGGATTTTTCTTCTCTGGAACTGCTCACTCAAGAATACTGACCAGGCAGTTCAAACTTGAAGAAACATGAGCTACTTCAGATCAAGGTGGGCAGGAGACTGCAAAGATGGGGAGTTTTCATGGAGAACGCACTGGTCGCCTCCTAAAAAAACTTTGGTTTTGGGATCTCTACAGCACTACAGGAAGGGTGACATGCCTCCCTCAAAGATCCTCAGGGCAGAGCTTGTGCAGCCACAGCCCTGCCACTGTTCAGGAACAGGCTGTGAAAGCAGCAGCCCATGAGATACCCCTGAAATAGCAGCAGCTATTGTGGGGGACTAACAGTGGAAGAGGCAAGAACAGAGTAGCCGTGGGACAGGTTTGCTCCTCTTCCCAGGGGAAGTAATTTCTTACTGGGTCACACCTGCAAAGCCTGAGAAGTCCTATTTTAGTTCCAGAGAAAATGTATTATTTTGGCTTACTTATATTACTCTGTTGTGGAGGCCCTGTGGCAGAAATCTGAAATGTGCAAAGTAGGCAAACACCTTAATTATGACAGCAGCAGATTTTTGTGAACAAAATTCCAGCAAGTACCACATACAGTTATATCTACCAAAACTGAACATCACAGCAGCCAAAAATAAACTGTCTCAAGGTCACAGGAGCAAACACCGTAGATTCTATGTTAGAAAACAATGAAACATTAGGACAGCTACCTTTTGGTGAAATGCAAGGAAAACCAGATCAGATATTCACTACAAACACAAGTACTGGTGTATCAGGTATCAAGTTTAATTGATCTGTTACTGTTCATTTAACCAGAAGATCCATTCATATAATACTGCAATTCAGAATCCAGAGGAGTGATAACAAAATCCAATGTTAATTAGAAAATAAATATGATTCATAAGTCATCGATGGGCAATCTGTTTCCTACTAAATTTTTTTAACCTAGCTTTCAAAAGGATTGTAGCCGGGACCTGTTTAGAGAACTAGCAAACAGGAGTATATAATACATACTCTATAAACATTTATGTTCAACTATTTCTCAGATCACATAATGAAATACATTGTTGTTATCTATGAAATGTATAACATAAATTAATTTGCTGTGGACAAGCAGTAGCTAATAAGCAAATCTTGAAATAATAGAGAATTGATTAGCTATTGTAATGAAGGAACAAAAGGGCAATAACCATAAAGGGAGAGTAAATTAAATAATAGTCTGTTTTTTTCTTTTTCCCCTTTAGAAAGTTGCAGCTGAAAATTCTAGTTAGCTTCTGGATGCTTCCTCACAGGATCTGTTTTCAATCACTCAAATCACAGGGAGTCTGGCAGATTTTATCCAGAGCTGGCATAAGCTGGAGTGCTTTATTTGGTGTTACCTTCACAAGCAATTGCATATGAGAAACAAAGAGAGCAGGAGAAAATACAGTTCTTTACAGTGTCAGGCAAAGGCCAAGTTTCATATAAGCAGGTGCCACCTACTCAGTAGATGGTGGAGGCTGCACTCTGAGCGCCACACATGACCACAAACGCTGGCTCCGCCTCGCATGTGACCGCCTTAGTCATCCTCATTCCTCCGTGTTTACTCCTTCAGGGACTCTGCCGCCAGCTTCATTTGCTGCCAAGGGAGAGAAGAACGGAGAGAGATGCTGAGTACAGCGGCAGCAGGAGGAATTACACAAACCAGCTAGAGCCCAACGCAGGACACTTCAGAATCCTACTGAGTAATAAAACCACACCAGAAAAAGAGCCTGAGCATTTAAAAACAAAAAACCAGTCTGTCATGCCTGACTTTTACAAAATACACATTGTTAACACAGGCATTATTTTTGTCCACCAAAACATTAATCAAATGGCAATGGAATTTGTATGTTAATTAATTATTTTTGTGACGAATAGTGCCTTACATGAAAGTCATTTAGCCTTAAATATTTAGGCATTTAAGCTGATCTCAAAAGGTCAATGAACTGACAAACTGCTGCCCCCACTTCCCATTGCAACAATCTGTTAACTGTTAGTCAGTATTTCTTTCTTTGTTGTTGTTGAATTGAATAAAAACATCCTGTGATATAAGGAGTTAGCAGACTGCTATGGTGATACGTGTTATTTCCAATCCTGTTGATAACCAGTTTTGTTTTCATTATCCTAGGATGTCACCAGAGAGATCTCCATGTGAAACCAGGATAACAATCCCAGGTGATGAAAGTATCTGCTGAGGAAAAGAAAACAGAGCCGCTCTGTGAAGCTTCTTGTTAAAGAGAATGTTTCATAACACAGAATTTACAGAGGCAACAAGAGTTTAAACTGTGCCTATTCTGTACCATTCCCCCAGTGAAGGATGGATGTGTGCTACTGAGCTGAAGTTGTTTCTTTTAAATTTGTATTTGATCTCATAGAAATGGCCCATGACATATGAACTATTAGAAAGAGAAGTATCTAATAATGCCGTAACAAAACTGAAAAATACAAAACTGGAAACAAAGCGTACACTATCATTAAGCTTCTGTCCCACATGGAATACAAAGATGTCAGATGCTTCAACACAGCACCTTCTTTGCTGCTAGTCTGGGCCTGAACCCATTCCAAAACACTACTCTGCACACTGAAACACACCTACAACAACTTTTCTTTACCATTTTTATCTGTATTTCCATGCCATCTATAAGTGAAGTAAAATTAGTTTGTGATACAAATATTTATATGCTTCTCCATAGCAACAGTGCAGGGAAAAAAGCCACAGCTGAAGGCTGGAATACAGATAGATTTCTTTTCTACATCCTGATTCACTTATTTAAATAAATGTCTGAATAAAACTACAGCATCTTTAATTAAAGTGACTTCTCCTCCTATTGCAAAAACACAAGACACAGAAGACAGCACCTTCATTCAGTTCCTGATTCATCAAATACAAACCTAATGCTCTTATTTTAGAATGATTTTCTTAAATTCTGAGTGCTGGTGTAATTATAGGGGGACTGATGAGGAATGCAGAAGACTGGAAAGGTATTTTTATTCTCTGATCTCTGGAGGGCTTGCCAAAGTCTGGAAAAAAACCAAGCACATGAGTGCTAATGATGACTAAATGTAATCTGTCCAAAAACTCTGTACAAGCTGGACCACTCTCATTTATTTTTGAAGGCCCTCCTAATTTTAACTGAGCTAATCTTACACTAGGATTGTCTTGTGCTGGCAATCTTATGCTATCATATTTAAAATACATGATACAAACAAACAAATATCCCAGCTTATGAGCAGGCCAGTGAGCAGAAAAACCTCTTAAAATAGCTTCACATGCTGCCATGGCACACAAGGCCTGGGCAAAATCTGTCCAAATGCAGTCATACACATATTTCAGGAAATGAATCATAAGCCACGTGAGAACCCCAAGAGCTGTGTATTTAATTTCTTCTTTATAGTTTCTAATACCAAAATTTATTTGACAATAC
The DNA here is from genome assembly GCA_008694505.1 of Cyanoderma ruficeps. Taxonomy (NCBI): domain Eukaryota; kingdom Metazoa; phylum Chordata; class Aves; order Passeriformes; family Timaliidae; genus Cyanoderma; species Cyanoderma ruficeps. The sequence continues at coordinate 9,794,549 of VZDJ01000782.1, forward strand.
CTGGCAGCAGCAGGCTCCCCCAAGAACTATCACTTGGGCAAGCAACATGTGGTGGCACCTTTAAACAGAGAAATTCTTTGCCAAGTTCAGGCTGAGGAATCTTTAAATTTTCTTCCTTTTTTTTTACTGTGAAAGTAAATTTTCCTGTTTAATGGGAAAATATTTCTCTAAGACAACATATGGGAAAAGGAATGTATTTTTAAATTTTTATTGCTGAGAAAGGGAACTGATGAAGTACCTTTAAGATCATTTCCCCCCTGACAGCCCTACAGGTTCACTGGGAAACTTGTGGGGCTGAGTAAACTACTCTTCCAAAAAGAGTAGTTTAAAAGTGTTCAAAAAGACACTTCTTTGTAAGCTTTAAAAAGTATTTTAAAAACATGGAAAAGAGATATTAAAAATGTCTTGATCTACTTGTTAAACCTACCAGATACGTAATGACAAAGCCTGCTCATTTGAGGGGTATTAAAAGCCTCTGTGAACTAATCAGAGGCACAGCTCAGAAATGAGTTGGCTCAAGAAGCCATTCTTCATTTATTATCAGCTGAGTGTTACTAGTGAAAGGTTTATACTTAATGCTCTGTTTTATGCAGCACCCTTAGCAACAGCAGCCTGTGCATGCAATACATGAGTGAAACGTGTTTAAACTCGTATTCATTTTAGTGGGCCTACAGTGTTGTTTATCCTACAATTCTACTATTAGGAAATGCTCTAAAATATTTATCTGCTGTAATTCAATAGATTTGCTATTTCCATTTTATTAAGTTTAAATGTCCTTGTAAAGCACATGTAATATAATTAGACAGTACTTCCTGGAGAAATAGCAAAAACCCCTTCAATGTGGTTTACAAATAGGCTTTACCAATTACTTAGATTTCCCTACGTTTCAACATTAAATTTTCTGAAAGGACTTTATTAAAATGGAACAGATACTTTCACACCACACAGAGCTGCGTACCAAGCATGGAAATCAGGCTACTCTCTTTGTGGGCTCACTCACAATCAGAAACACCAACTTTAGTGTGCAGGGTATGGCTGTGGTAGTTCTCCAGTCAGAGGGGCTATGGAAGTCTAAACATGTGATTTAGTGCTGCCAACAATACCAAAATTAAATAGCTACAAACGTGAAATAACAGAAATACACAGCAGCACCAGAGACCTCAACTACATCAAAATGCGAGGAGCTGTCAGGGATTTACCAGCAGCAGTGCCAGGGCTTGGTTCAAGCCACAGCCTTGCTGGAAATGCAGGATGTTTCTGCATGGCACGAGGAGGAACAAGACCCATCTTGTTTTCCAAGCCCTGTGCCCATGGCTGAGGAGCTGCTTTGCCCCTCGCTCTGCACAGCAGGGCTGCTTTGGGCCAGGGCTCTGCGTGTCCCAGCACGTGGCTTCCTTCTGCCCCAGGGCTGAGGCAGGAGCTGCCTCCCACACCCCCACCTTGCCAATCCATCTGTGACCTTCCTTCTGCACCAGAGGACAACAGAGGGAACCCAGCATTCCTGCTGTCCCAGTGCTGGTTTGGCACACACTCATAACCTAATCAAACACTCTCACCTTTCCTTTATGGTTTCTGTGGGACAGCCAACATTTAACAGGCGTTAACAGCCTTTGCTGGTTTAATGCTGATTTACTGCCCTTGCTGAGCTCTGTGTCAGGTGCTTACAACACTGTTATTTTCCAGTTATGCTCAGACCTGGTAAGCCAGCCTCTAACTACTCTAAATTTTACCACTGTGTGTGATAATGCCAACCGACAATTCAACCACAACCTGAGGAAAACAATTTAAAAAATAGAAAGCATATAAAAGAGAAACCAGGATCTACTGACTCACTGGTCTGGTGCTTTTCCACTGGTATACTGTGGAATAATGTATATCTAATGTAATGTTATGTGTATAATGTAGAGATAAGTTTGTACATATGGAGAACAGACACGTAAATAGCTTATGCTAAATATAAGAATACATGAAGGCAGATGTTTTTTATCAGCAACCCCATCTTCTGGTTTTCCTGTATACAGCATGTGGAACAGCCCATAAGCAGTTAGAAAGAACAGTGGTACACGGTATCTTTCCCACTTAGTAGCATTAATTATAATATGAAAACATGACAGATATATATTAAATTCTTCTTTTGTGATGGTGTTCAATCACAACAATTTCTTGGCTCTTGAGTTGTCTCAAGAACTGTACCAGCTTAATCTATAAGTATTAACACTCACTCCAAAACTCAGTGAGCCTCTTCCACACGTAGTATTTTATTCTGTGTAAAGGTTTAAAAGCTTATTTAATGGAAATTTGTTCTCACTGATTATAATGGTGTAAGGTTATGGTAACTGCATACCTAGAATCACAAATCTTCCCTCAAGGTTTTTGTCTCTGGCACTGAACACTCTGCAGGGAACGGCGCTTAAGGACTCGGGGCTTGGGGTTACTTTTAAGCTGCATTTCTGACTCTGACCACTTTTCCAGCAACCTGTTTGTTTCCTTAGCTGGAGATGGTAACTGATGCCTCTTGACAGCAGAAATAACCAGTCCCTATGCTAGTACCTATGCTGTTTTTAAATTCCAGGACCACACACAATGTAACACTAAATGCTTATTTTCAGTTAAGTCATCCTGCACAACCCTTCATTCTTCTTGAAAGCTATTGATTTCCAGAATACAGTTTCTCCCCTACTTCAGTAGTATGATAAAAAACTTGTAGGAACAATTCTACAACTTCCTCATTTCCCAGAGCCAAGACCAATGGCCCTGTGATGCTTCAACTCAGTGGAAACAACCCTCTAGAAAGGAAAGCCACACATGAGCATTAAACCGTCAAATGCAGATTTTTCAAAAGGAAGTGAGAAGAATTTAAAACTGAAGATAACAAAGAAACAAATCCTGAACTGTCACTCTCACAAGGACTGTAAGCAATTTAAAATTTTGAGGAGTATTTACTGATCTTCTTACTTCTAGGTAGCACCTGAAAGATTGTATCTAGTTTTGGGCCCTCCAGTATAAGAAGGATTCTGATCAATTCTGCCAAGCCTAACTATGGAATCCAAGATGGGCAGGGAGGTGATGCACATGCCCTGAGAAACCTGCCAATATATACAACGAGGTCAGCAAGAAGATGGAATCAGGGCCTTGGCCAGGGTGCACAGCCAGGGAACAAGAAATGAAGTGGTCCTTAAAAACTAAGCCAAAAAAGCCCCAACAGGAAACATTTCACTACAAGGATAACTAAGCACTGCAGCAGGAGCCCAGGGAGGTTTTGGAGTTTCTGTCCTCAAAGCACCTGACAGGAAACCCCACTTTCCACAGCCCTGGGGTCTAAATTTGGTTCCAATCCTATCCTGAGCAGGAAGTAGGACTACTGACCTTCTGGGGTCCCTCCCAAGTTGAAAGACTTTTTATAGTTGTTTCTACAGGAATTGTGACAGGAAGTTTGCCTGAACTCCACAGACCCAGAGTGGGGATCTGCTACAAGAAATAGAAAGTAACGGGAAAGAGCTAAAAAAAAGAATTCTTTCCTTTCTTGTATGATTAATTCAAGATAGAATACCAAGTACAAAGCCAATGTTAATGAAACAATAGGTTTGCCAAATTAGTAAGTGCAGAGTCAGGAAAACTTGCAGAATCACATAATTTGTACCTTGGAGTATTGTGCCTGATTAATAGCACTGTGAGGAATAGCAGACAAAGCAACCCCATTTGTAGTACATTTTTTTCCCAAGATTTTTTTTCTGATCTACTTCAGATTGTCTCTGATTTAAATTGCAAAGTATTAATTAATACTCATTACAATATTCTTATAGTATTAGTCACCCTTTGCTGAACCTTATTTTAGTTCAGTAGACAGTACAAAAATGAAGAATAGCAGAAGTCACACAAGACAGTCTGATAGTATTTGCTTCAGAATATAGCTTATGCATTCTGTCCCTCAAAATATTTACATTATTTTTGTCCTTGTGTAGTTCATATTTCATACCTTTTTTCCACCATGACTAGCCATGTAGTTGCCAAGTGACAGATAAATACACAACGTTAAATAACATGTCTAAATGCCTGATGAGGAGTGTGTGCCCTCACAGGATGCCAGCTCAACCCAAGGGATGCTCTCCCCTTCAGCTTATGCAACTACCTCTCACCCAATCAGCAGCTGGTCAATAGATTTTGGAGTCAGAAACTATTGACTGGCTATGAAAGCAATGATGCAAAAATGTGCAATGTGACATGACCTTGGTGGGATCTCAAAGGGGAGAGGGATGGGCTGTGCAGTCCTGCACACATTTCTTTAATTCTGTGCCCTGGGTCATACAGACATCACTATGGCCTAAGGGTGCAGTTGGCCCCCAGGTTAACAGCACATCAAGGATGCTGTAATGGTTTCGGGGTGAGCAATGATATAATTTATTTTCTCAGGGGTTTTGCAGGATGTTAATTACCTGCCTGCAATTACTAGTTACTATCAAGAGAAAATGAGTAAACCAAACTATTCTGCCTCTCTGAAGTTTAACAAGCTTATTCACTAAGCAGGGTGTCCCTGAGCAGGCACATATCCTTTGGAAGGGAAATATCCAGCACTTGGAGAGTTTAACGAGGCTTCTGGACACAAATTCCTAATATATGGATATGGCTGACGCTGAAGCTTAACTGCAGACATAGCTGTGTTAGCTTTATGCCAACTGTAATCTCCTTCCCTGGAGATACTCAAAAGCCATCTGGACAGAATCCTAAGCAGCATGCTCTGGGGGTCCCTGCTTGAGCAGGGAGGTTGGACTAGCTGACCTCCAGAGGTTTCTTCCAACTGACCCATTCTGTGGTTCTGCGACAGCAGTAAAAGCCTGGCTAACAACCAGGCTGCTCAATTGCAATACTTTACCACTTAAGCTCACATGCCTTGCACTCACTCTGCCTCATGATAGAGGAGGCACAGCTGAAAGCAGCCAAACAGCCTCAGAAGCAACACCAGCAGGGGTGGTGAAGGGCTGGAAGGCAGCCTGTCAGTGGCACTGCAGGGGGACAGTGAGAGTCCTTCCTCCTCACGCTGCTTGAGTGGCAAAGTGCTTGGATGATGGAAAAAATACACAGCTCACTACAGCTTCTGCAGAAGATATGTTTCAGACTAACTCTGTGCTTCCATTTTTTCCAGCTTAAAGCTGGAAGGAACCTGCTGGATTACAGACACAAGCCTCCCTCGAGTGCACAAACCCATGGCACAGAGGTTTAGCCAGGGGAGGCCACACAGCATCAATTCTGGTACTGCAAAGGCCAAAACGCACAGCTCTTGCCAACATCCTTTAGCAAATCTATTGTACAAAAGGCAAGAGACTAGTTTAAACTATTTAATGCCACAAAATGAACAGAGGAAAAGCTCAAAGAGCATGAATATGTCCCCTTGTAATCCATGCAACAGCATGGAACAGAGTGTGTGAAGAATAGAGACAGTCTCTCAAAATGAATTATACCTAACCCTCAAGACAAAAAAATGTATTCCACTACTTTCTGGACACAAATTTGGCCATCCCTGGAACTCAGGCACATAAACCCCAATGCCTAAGCACTACTAAAGTGCTACCCACCCTCTGCTCTGCCAGTGGACAAAGGCACGGCTCAAGCCCAGTTTTACCCTGGGCTCCCATTTCTCTCCAAATTTGCTAATTTGTGGAGTCATAAAGAGCCCAGCTTGGTTTCAAACAAAACAAGTAACAAGTTTACTTCTCTATAAATGACATGCACTGGGTAATCTAGATCAGCCTCCAGATATGAAACTAAGAACCCAACTTCACGCACCATTTTTGGAAATTACCATCTGTGACATGAATCTGACATAAATAAGCAGAAAAATTTGCAGGGGGCATGGCTGTCCCCTGTCATGCCACACAGCAGCCACAATGCTGCAAGTACAAAATTCCCATTTCTTCATGGCAGGCAAGAAACTTCAGCCTCACAAATATGGCAGAAAATGCCAGAGAAATCAAATGTCTGAAATATATAAGTAGAAAATTTTATAGTATATCTGAAGTAAAAGCTACATGTTGAGAAATGAGACTTCAACGCTGCACAAACACATAGGAAAAGTAACCAGTGTTGTAAAGAGAGTTCTTTTTAAGAGGAATTTGCCTCTTTGTTTATCTGTTGTATCAGCATAAAAAGTAAGGTTTAATTCTAAAGTACTGTTACCACAGTATCAAAAAAAAAATCAATGCAGTAAAGTAAGAAAAACTAGTCAATGTTTAGATTATTTGGTAAAGAACTATTCTCAATTCTACTCTAGAGTTTATTAGGCAAGGAGTCCAAGTCCAGCAATGAAGGGACCTGCCAGGCAATCTTATTTGTTTTCCTTCTCTGCAGAGGCTCTCCTGACCCAAGCACATGTTATTACAATGTAATTCTGAGCAGTATTTTCATTCTTGCTTTTCTCTTCAAAGACAGGTTCTCTTCTACTTTCTGTGAGGGCTCTGCAATTGCCTAGTTACAGTCCAGTGAAAAATAATCAACACAGAGCTGGTAAACCATTTCTAGTTACAGTAATTTTATAAATATTCTGAAGCAATGAACTCCATGAATGTTAAAGCGTGTCAAATATGTCTTTAAATACCTTACAAAATGGCAATGGCACCACTGACAGAATTGCTTCCTTCACCAGAGAGACCTCTGAAAAGGCAAATTCCCTCCTGCCACATTCTCAGCTCCTTGGGAAGATTATGCACCCATGGAAAGAAATAAACTGTTTTCCCTTAAACACTGGGCCAAACATAAGTATCAACTGATTACAGGCTATTGATTTGCTCTTAAATCTATATTTAAGTCAATACGTGTCTGATCAGATAAAGTCAGTTACTCAAATTAGTCACGGTGGATTTATGGTATGATCTGGCCCGGGAAGTTCTTGAATTAGGCACAGGCAGAGGATGGGGAGATGTATGTCATTCCTGCTTTTCATTCCATCCCAGACATCTGCATATTGCCACTTTAGAGGCTTTGGTACCAGTATGCAAATGTACACATACACAAAGGACACAGCTTACTAAACGTGCCATTTTTATTAAAGATGCACAACTGGACACAGACAATTACACTATACTACAAAAGACTGTCTAATAAGCAGGTAGGAGAGTAAAAGGTTGGTTTGGTAGTTTATAATTGCATTTCTTCAAAATGAGTAAAGTTGTAACAGCTGACATAGTCCTAAATTATAGGTATGGCAACATTTATAAATTTATAATCTTTATAAATTGCCCTGCTAAGCCTGTTGCAATTTTGAACAACCTAGCAAAGGGTAAAGGTCTGGTTTCCATGAAAGCAATGGCAAAGTTCTCTTTTACTTCAGTGAAGCCAGACTTTGTCACTTTCTCTATATATGTTTCCTGTGTTACGAGTGAACAAAACGCTTTTTCCCTTTTCCCAATGCATTAGTGGGAAGAAAACCTCTTTGCTGTAGGCTGCTCAGCACCTTTGTTTTGAAGTGATGTAGTGCTCGGCCTCCACAGCCCCTGTTCAGAGCTACCTACACTGTATCAGAGACCTTCACAAAGTTCTGTGCCTTTCTGCCTCTAATACCATCAGCAATTTCTTTGCAAAGCTTTATGAAATTCTTTTGCAATAAAAATTATTTAATTTTATTAAATTAAAGCTGTATAAGAGCAACTATTTTCAGTCTGAAGAGAGATGATATTTTAAGAAGCTCTGTATTATAAAGACAAACAATGACCTAGAGATATGTTGAGTATTAGCATTTACACTCTTTCTGAGATCTGCTTTAGTGCCTTTGAACAACCTATGCTGTGTAACTGAGAAACTACAGAAAAAGATTTTGGGATGAGGTTTAAATTGAAAAAAATGGATGAATGATTTCTGACTATTTAATTTTATTTTTTTCATGCCTTGCCAACCCTATAATATCAGTTTCTTTCTGTTAATTTTAATTTTGCGCAATACAATACATAAAGGCAGAGTACGTGTATTATATAAAATACATCTACATTTATAAGAATTTCTTTTAATAACATTGTGGTTTTTAAGTTTAGAATTTTGTGTTAAAGTTGTTACCTTCTAAACAAAACTCGAATGATTACCAAAATGGTCATGCATATGGCAATTATTTTTTTACTTTGTCAGCATGAACGTTGTGTCTACGCAGGCTTTCCAAGCACAGAGTAAGTCAATCTTCATATGCCTTGATAATACTCCTCCTTTCTTTTTCTGCTTTTTAATTTCCTTAAAGTATTTTTTCTTTATTAAAGCATTTTACTCCCTTTCCTTATTTATTCCTTGCGGATTCCCTGCCGTTCTACTGTCCTAGCTATACCCTATGCCTTTTATTTTCTTTCAATTGCTTCAAAATGAGAAATCTTTCCCTTCTGCCTCCAAATTCACAGGTGGGTAAGGGTCAGATTTGCTGGCAGAAAAACTGAGAAGACTGGCCCTGGATGCTGGCAGCTTCCCAGTGGGAAGAGAGCCACACTCCTCCTCCCACTTCCATTATCCTGCTCTGCCTTTCAGGAGCAGTGGGAACCAAAGGAAGGACAAAGTACCACTAGCACAGCCTGGCTTTGGGGCTCTGCTCTGTCTGAGGGGCTGGATAAAGCCAGACAATAAATTGAAGACCAGAAATAAATGTGTGGAACAGATATATGCAGCTCCAGTCCAGCTGCTGTTCTAGACTGACCTCCTTCTTTTGCTTCAATGGAAATTAGAGCTAATGGTGCCAGCTTCAGCATGCACTGGGGGATTAACTATTGTGATTCATGTTAAATTGCCACACTAATTTAATTCCATCAGACCTCAAGGCCTGGCTTTGGAATGTCTGTTATACATTGCAATGTGCTTTTACTGGACACCCTGGGTTCCCAGTACCATCACACTCCTATTCCTCAACTTTAATCTATCACAACAAATACATCATCTAGCACGCAACACAAACATCTAAAGTAATTTATCTTCAACATATTAGCTGTAGGACATCAAAACTGTCTGAGTGCTATAGAAACACCGTACAACATTGCCATTTGTGAGAAAATACGTTGTCTTGTAACTTTTATAGTAAGACCTTTATAAAGCAGGTTGTTACATCTGTCAAACCAACCATATTTTAACAAACATGCCGGTAAGTGCTGTGAAAAGACTCTAAATAAATGCTGAAAACATCATATGATTTTGCATCAGTAAAGTGAGTCAATACTATCCAGTGAGTCACCCAGCTACTTCACAGCAAATTTATGTGATGGTATAAGATGGAAGGTGAACACACATTTCCACAGATCCTTCAGGGCAAATCAAATTTGCAAGCCAGGGCAGGACATATAATTGCAAAATATTAACAAGCTGCAGAAATCCATTTTCTGCACTTTGCGCTTGATAAGGTGTCAGTGCTCACACGCTCCTGCTTCCATCTTGGCACTGGAAACAACCAGAAAGTAAACACACACCATTGCAGGATCAACAGAACTGCAAGAACCATGGCCATTAGTTACATCCTTTTCTAAAACAGTAACATTCCACAACCACAGCAAAAAAACCCTTCAATAAACTAAAGCAAATATCTCTTATGTATTAAAATGACAGCACACAATTTCTCCTGCTAATAGGAAATTACAATAATTATTAGTGGTGTTAAGGAAATACAGCAAAGGCTGTGGTTTACAGTAAGCCAGTGTAAGAATGCATCTACCAAGGACCTGAATAGAATCCACACACCCAGATCTTCAATCTCTCTCTCTCTGTACCTGTATACCACAGCTATTTATCTAAAAAATAAATAAAATGCATTCATAAAGAAGACTTCAACAGTGTTTGTATTTAAAGGGGAATTACCCACAATATTAATGGGAGGCTATTAGGTTTTGGTTTGCATGTGTTGGTTTTTGATACCCTGAACATTTTCCTCCCAATGCCTTCCTCATTTGTAACTCCGAAATTCTGGAACTGGCAAATATTGCTATAATAATGTTATAGAGAATTCACACTTCTGTCCAGTAAAGGAGTTTTTCAGCAGTCAGTATATTCTAAAGATTAATTAGCACTGAGCACTAATTTAAAATATGTATTATATGTGTTACTCTATATTACTTGGTGTGAATCTCATATATATAACCTTCAAGTAATTATATTAGAATTTTGCCTTCTTATTAACTTTTGATCAAAGAAACATATCCCATTGAAATTGCCATTTGCTGAACTTGCATCTTGACTTTGTTTCATCTTTCTGTGACATGGGAATAATCACCAATACTATTGGGAAAAAATATATAAATAACACCTTAAATAAGTTTTCTCTCTTCTGAAATCTGCAGGGATTTGACTAAAAAGAGAAGAAAAGAGGGTTTTGTCCTGTGTTAGTGAATGGCTGAATCTCCTTTCAAGATTTCTGCTGATCAGTGAAAAAACAGAAAAGAAAATACAGCTCAGAATCACTATGATCCTTATAAATGCTCTTGCATTAGATGCTTATGCAAGAAACTGGAAGATTCACAGTGGCATTAAAAATAATCTTATTTGTGAAGCAGATATAAAAATTCTCCCTGTTGATGAGATAAGCTTAAAACTAATTGATACAGCAAGTAAGCAACCACTCCCATTAATTGTTGCTCCAAAGTTTTAATTGCTCACGACACTTTCATATACTTCTCATGGAAGCAATAGGACAGATCACTCCTGGAGAAGTTACTGGATAAACTAATTAATGGTTTGGTCTGGTAATTTCAAAATCACCATGTTAAAAACAAGTAAGGGAAGGTCTGGGTGTGTCCCACCTGCCGAAGAAAGGTGACTTCTTGTCACATGCAAGTCTAATTTAGCCCCTTGAGAATTTCTCAACTGGCAGACCAGTTAAACTCTGTGTTTACTCAACAGTAAACTCAACCCAAACCCATCTGTCTTTCATTTCATTAGGAATTTACCTCACTACTGGTTACCAAATGTTAGCTAGAATGCGTTAAGTGCAGACCTTTCCATCTCCCAAAAAGGAAAAAGACAAGCTGATTGATTTGATTGAATTTCTCAAGTCAGAAACAGGAAGGACCAAGAGTCACAAGAACCTTATCTACTTAGTGGATTTACTCCTCTTTTATATATAAAAGTAATCTTACCTTTTGAAAAAAATCCACCAGCTCAAGAAGATGCAGATAACAATCCCCACCCCCTTTCACAGAAACAGACCTCTTCAGTGATTCAATTTATTTCAAACTATTCAAACACAACTTCTCTTCAACAAATATCCAGCAATCCCTGCTGTATTATGAGCAGTCCTGCTCTTCCAACAGCACGTAAAATTGTCCTTGAACATACAAGGCTGTGTTGCTGCCCAAACTTTTTCAAGTCCTTTTTTTTTCTTCCTAGGTAAGCAAAAGCAACACACATGGCAGAACTGTACAAAGCTTTTGAAACTTGCATGGACAAGCAGATGGTGACCTGTACCTGCTGCACAGACACCCAAAAAGACCTCTAGGGAAGGAACTTAACACTTGTGCATTTTTATAGAGAGCTAAGGCAACAGAAGTCTTAATGTGCTTAAGCCTTCTATGTGCTATAACTAAATAAACACTACAGAATAAATAGTTACCTAACACACAATTCTTTTGTTTCAGAGTCTGACCTGAATATTAAAACCCTGAATTTGGTGACCCATTCTGGCAGATATACTACATCTTACATGAAGATTACCAAAATAATGACAAAAACTTTTTAAATACTTCCACTTTTTCCTATTTCTTTCCTATCAAAAGCTATGGAGTCACCATGCCTGCACATGTCTGCTAAACCTGCAAAGTAGTTTCTCTGGATTGAAATTTAAACTTTTAACATGTCTTCAAAAGAACTCTAATTGGTCACATCCCTGAGAGTTTGATCAGCCATTCGGGACATTAGAACAATGTTACTCAAAATGGAAGGAGCCTTAAAGATCACCTAGTTCCAATCCCCTGCCATGGGCAGGGACACCTTTCATTAGACCAGGTTTCTCAGGACCCCATCCAACCTGGCCTTTACTTCCAGGGATGAGGCATCCACAATTTCTCTGGGCAACCTGTTCCAGTGCCTCACCATCCTCACAGTTCAGAATTTCCTTCTAATATCCAACTTAAACTTACTCTCAGTTTGAAACTATAACCTCTTGTCACATCATTACATGGTCATATAAATAGTCTCTGTCCATCTTTCCTTTATGCTCCCTTCAGGTACTGGAAGGCCACAGTTAGGTAATCCAGAGCCTTCTTTTTTCCAGGGTGAAATCAGCATTTGCTCTAGTATCAAAAACTGATTTTCACCTTTGAAAAGTCATTGCTTTATCACATTGAACATCTTGGTTGTTTTTTCCTGGGGTTTTAGAGTTGTTGCCTTTTTTCTTCCCTTTTTTTTTTTCCCTCCTAAAAAGAGATAATTACTCTCCTCACATCTCCATCCTTTCTGCACAAGTACCCCATTAATTAATTCCAGAGTTTTATCTGGAGATGGTCCTTTGTGGCTTGTATTTTTCTTTTAAAATAAACCAATACCCTACCAAACATTCAGTGTCTAACAAGATAACAATTTCTGGCTCAACAAGACATGTTTTAAATGTTGCCTCCTCTGCTTTGAGGGACCAAGGTGAGGTCACAGAAAGGCTGCAGACTCTTGAGTTGAGGAGTGCACTATTGCAGTATATATTGCTCTGGGACAGCTTTGCTCTGAGATAACAAGGTAGATAGACCAGGCTATGGCTCATTTCTCTACACATGTTCCACATTCTTCTGACTTTTGGAAGTTTTGTAATTTATTCCACATGAAACAAAAATTGAGACAGTAGAGAAAAAAAACAACAAACCAACCCTTGGAATATGAATAATACTATTATCATCAGAGGAAACAGATAAAAAGAAAAAAAAAAAAGACTCTCTTAAGCAAAGAAGGTAATAAGACAAAAAAAAAAATCATAGATTGGCTACACAGCCTTACCAAAGACTCAAGAACTAAAACACTCTCAAAAAAAGAAAAAAAAAGCTCAACAGTGCCTGTAAATGAGAAAGGAAAACCAATCAACCACTCCAAAACCAAACAGGGCAACTAAATTAATAAACTTCAGATTCTCCAAATGCTTCTCAGAAAGAGAAATCTTTCTCTTTTCAATTTATTTCAGAGGATATATAGCCATAAGTAGTGCACATTGCTCCTATTACTGGGTGAATAACCTAGCAAACGACAGAGGCACAAATGCTCTGAAATGATAGCTGAAGTTTTACTTGTTGTCAATAGAAAAGAATGCAAAAAGAAAGAAAAAAAGAGTTACAGTACCTTAACTTATAAAATGTTCTATTTGATTCAATCCTGCTTTTCCATTTAATTTTCATTTATTTTACTAGAATTTTAAAATACAATAAAGCTTAGAAAGTATCTGTCTGAATCCAGTTCTTTTGGCAGATATTTTCCTCCTGGCTTCTCTAATCCATTTTATATGAGCTGGCATCTTAAAAAGCATGCTTTAGTATGCAGAGCCTTAACAGTACCATTGAAACTTCCTGACAGCCTGCTCCTCAGAAGCAAAAAAGACATTATCTCCCCAAAAGACCTGCTCTAAACAGTGTTCTCTTTTGCACATGAGCTACCTGTCACCCCATGCCCTGTTACTTGTTATTCATAGAGCTGCACATCAAAGAGAACCAATCCTGAGAGCACATAAAGGAAAACTTACTCTTTTGGTTAAGCACATAGCTATATGTGCTTATATTTATATAACAGTGTGCTGCTTTCCATGTACATAAATGAATTTGGCTTTTATGAAAATTCCCTCAGAATATTGGAGACTTCTGTCTCTTATTAAATAAACACAGAGTATCAACATAATATTGCTTCTATAAGAGAGCAACATTGCGAGTGATACACATGCAATGATGTATAGATGCTTGTCGATAGAAAGCTGCAGTATGTGCCCCACGTTTTCAGAAAGTTCTTAGCAGAATGTTATACTGAGCTGACAAAAATGTAGAATCTCAGTCACTCCAGCTTAATACTTATTTCAGGAAGAGAAGGTTAAAGGAACTCCACTGTTGTCTGCTTGCTAAATTACCCCAGAATACATTTTAGTACTTCATAATCTGTTACACACAACATTCAATATCCCATTTTCTGTATGAATAATAAAAAATGTTATTTTCAGCTTGTCAAAAGAAGCATTTTTACAGCATAGTGTGTAATGAATTAATTACACACTAGGTAATTAGAATCTAAAATATTCACTATGCTAACTTAAAAGGATGCTGGATACTAATTAAAGACTGACATGCTCTTTGACCTCAACCAGCTTTCTTTGAACACAAAACCTCTTGAATTTCTCAAATGTCAAGCCTTGCTGCTTTTCCACAGAAGGGTATGAGCTTTCAAATGCAGCAGAAATCCTGTCTTTATGATGCTCTGCAGAACAATGAAAGAATAGGCAATGCTGGCTGTTGCACACATTCCAGTTACACAACCCCTACATCCTTCATAAGCACATCAGGCCTTATTTGCACCACTCCCTATTTTGCTTGCATATTGAAAATCGCCTCATGTTACTGTGACTAACTTTCTTATTTTAATTTTTCTCTGTTTAATCACTTCACAATTCAACCACTTCATAGTTCAGCTGTTGTTTCAATGGGATGGTCTCTTAACAGATTTGCTGGCAGTCTGAACTACCTGTAGGTTCTGGCCAGAATGGCATTTTCCACAATCTTGTGCAAGAAACAAATTTCATTTAAGGAGAAAATGCAATGGTAATGAATCAATTTCCACTGCTTTATGACGTATAATCCTACTCAGGGTTTCTCAATTCTCTAAATATCTGCCTTCCCCTGAGGTTTTGTGCACACACTAAATCTCTTCTCCCAGGAAGACTAACCCATGCCATCCACACACAGTTTCCTACTGTGGGTGCATATTCATACCAAAGTGCAGAATGAATACTTTATTGCTTATCCAGTACCTGAAGAGTTTATGTATGCTGTGTCCCGTTATGCTAAACTAAAGGACTTGGAAGTAGGTAAATGGTAGATTTGCATATCAACAAAACACTTCTGACAACTCCAGTTATTAATGGGTAGCTTCTCTTCCTCCCTTCAATGCCTGTCTACATGATCATTCACACTGTCTCTGATTCAAAGCAGTATCCTCCCACATATGCACAGCTGATTAGGAGTTAGATTTGAGAGTCTTTCAGCTGCACAGCTGACAGGACCGCCAAGAACAGCTTTGCTTCTGGATGTCTCTAGAAAAGGGCAGAATTTGGTAAAAGGGGAGCAAACAAGGGGGTCACTTTTCAGATGTCAGGGCCACAGAATTTCCCATGAGCTCAGCACTAATTCAAACACTGATAGGTGTAGCTGGGTAAGCAAATGCAGGCAAATACCTCATGGCAAACTCTGATGACTTATTACCCTGTTAGTCTCCTTAGTGACAGGCTTATAATGAGTATAATTATCTTGAGTAACCAAAACACAATGTTAAATAAAACAAAAAATCTATAGCTGAAGTGCTCAAAGCACATGGTCATCCAAATTGTAACAGGCAGCTGGACAAGCAAGTAACATAATCATATACCTTGCACTGACAACATGCATTACTAGAGAATAATTATTAAATAATAACTCTAAAATTCAAGCAAGTCTCTGAATTTCAGTGGTGGCCAACAACTGTCCCCTAAAATCTGTCCCCTTTTCACAGTCAGAGTGTGTCTCTTTAAAATCACCTGAATCAGATGTCTAAAGGGCAAGGGCCATGGAGCAAGGGACCACAAAGTAACTTTCCAGCCATCAGCCAATTTCAACAGAAGTCATAACTTTGCAGAGGTCTCAAGGATGCCAAGTGTCTCTTCACCTTATAAAAATCAGCAGCTGTGTATGAAGGGAAATCCAAACCTACAGCCTATCACTGAAAACAGAATGTAGCTCAGAGTAGCTGCCACTGGTTTAATGAGGATATGTGCACAGCTGCCTATAGGCTCAGGAAAGGCAGGACATAAATCCTGAGGAAATCAGATTTCATTAGTTCTGCTGCCTATAAGCAGATTGCAATGGGAGAACATGCAAATGGAAAAGTTTATTGTATAAGAAATCAGTCCAATCTCCTTCACAGTATCTGTCCCTGTACAGTCTTGATGAAATACAGTCTTGATTTTCATTTTCCCCATTTACAACCTGCATTTATCAGAGTTCTGCCATGTTCACTAGTCTCTCAGCATACAGGTACCCAATTTTTTGATTTCTTTTTATTTTATCTTTAAAAAAGATTGTAAGACTCTATGTCCAAAATACCTTTTTGCCCTTTTTTGTGTCTAAATGAAAGTTATTGCTCTATTTGAGAGAGCAAACAGGTAAAAAGAAATTTTATAACATTTTTAAAGAATAAAATTAATGCAAGCATATGACAGAAAGAAACTGTCGACCGCAACAAAAATCAGAATAACTAAAACTTACTGCTTTGATAAACTTGAAAACACTCGTAGTTTATAGAAATGTAGCTCTCAAAGGAGCCAGGAGAATAATATCTGCCATGGCAACCAAACAGAGCAGTCTTCTGGCACTTTCTGAATGAGCATTTAGGAGGAGATTAATTCAATACTCTGCATGATGAAAGGGCTCTTGAGATCCATAACTGTCTCCCACAAATTACCCTTATTGTACAACTGGATGTTTAGAACAGATTGCACATTATCTATATTGAACTAGAGCTTTCACAGCAAATTTATACGAAACAGATTAAGCCCACATGATGTGTCACACTATTTTTCACCCACTCATTTCAGGGCATTTATAAAAATGGGCATTTTATTAAATGGATCGTTGAAGTTTTGCAGGATTTATTTTTAAGCTTATTTATATTTAGAAGTACTGTAAAGCCTTTTTTACTATGAAACTTTGAGATTTCTGAAACACGTAAAAGCATAAAAAGATACTACAGGATTTACAGTATAGTGTGTAAACAGCCAGCAGAAAGATTGTCACGTAAGCGAGCATTATCGTCTTTGTCATGCATTTCACGCTATTTTGAATTTACTACAGTAAATTCAAGTGATGATATACCTCAATAATATATGCATTCCTATTTTTAAATATATGAAACCATATTTTTCAGCAAATGCAGCACTTGATAAGCACCAGACAGTTCAACGAAAGCAAGTGTCTTATAGAACACATTTTAGAAGAGTGTGTTAAACCCCTACCTGCTTCATCAGGATCTTAATTACTATGGAATCTTGCCTCCCAGGACAAAAGTGATTTTGCTACTTTGTTTACTGATTTCCTCACATTGCATCCAAACATACTGTACAACATAAAAAGCAGAAGAAACTTGGAGTAAAACAAGATCTTGAGTGCAAGCATATTTAGAAATTATTACAGGACAGAAATGCCAATCAGTTACGCTTAGGAAAGAGGAAGGATGTCTTGTCTCTTCTGAGGCTACTGAAAACTCTTCTGTGCAGTCCAGCAATGCTCAAGGTGAAGTATTCCACCTGCTGGATTAAATGAAGAGCTTTCCAGTTGTTTGCAGTTATGAGTAACATATGGATTGCACAAACTTTTCTGGAGGATGCACACCCAAAAAGTACTCTTAGCCAATCTGATGAGAGTTACTTGAAGTTGAAGATTATAAATAGCTTTGATTCAGTTTTGTATCTGGCAACTGCAATGAATGAAAGGTGAACTTTTCAAAAGTTCTAAAGGCCACACATAATTTGTAGTGACAGACAGTGGAAATTAGACACTTAATCCATCAGCATTTCTGAAAACCTCACTTTGGCTTTGATTACATTATCATATATTATTTCTGAAAAAAACCCTATCTTCTATACAAGTAGGAATACATTAGGCAGGCAACAAGAAAAACAAAAAAGTAGTGAGTGTAATTACAATTTTGAAGATCCAAGACTTACGTAGAGCTACCATTTATTTGCAAATGAGACAATTCTGAATCTACACCACTTAAGTACAGATTGTACTCTGTACTGTGTGTGGGGGAACTGAGTATACTGAATAACAAACACCATGTAAATCAAGGAACAGCAGTTACGTTCTAAGCAGAGAAAAAGAAGTATTTACCTTGCCATTAAACAGTGAAAATAAAAAAAAATTAGGTAAAGCAACCTCACTCACTGAACATCCTGTAACTTAGACTGAGCTAAGAATATTGGGTTGAATAAAAATCCGGAGCACAAGGAGAAAAATTGTGGTCTGCCAAGTTCCTTTCAATTTACTACTTCTCACTTCAGTCCCATTTTACAATTATTATATCATTGACAAACCTTCAGTCCTTACTTTGGTACTGATAATTAATGTTGTTATAAGTTTTAGAAGGTCTTTAAAACATTAGGCATTTTAAGCATTCAAACATCACCAAAAAAATTGCCCTGGGCTTGAGAGTGAGAGGCTCTCAACAAACCTAATGGACTATTCCAGATAAAGACTTTCACGTTTCTTGACTCTTTTAAAAAGAAATGAAGTGAAAGAGATTTATACATTTCACCATTTAAACTCTACAGGAAAGCTACACATGTTTTAATACCTGTATTTTAGAAAACAGTTGAAGGTTTGCAAACCAGTATAATGATGCCTCTCCCAGAAGTATATCTGTTGATTAACAAACCTCCAAAACAAATCTTTCCTGTATAAATAGAATTAAATGTTACAATTTCAAGTCAACGTATTTCCAAGAAATTAGAAACAGTAATTTGAAAATTGTCTCAAAGGATCTGCAGAAGTACTTACATGAACAAGTAAATTACTTCTCCCCAAAACTACTGCCTCAAGATCATTATTTTCCAAAGCTCCTCTTCACAAACAAGCTAGACAAAGCTACAAAATGTGGTAAGAATTTGAATCTGCAGTTCATGAGAGAAAACATGTAACCTGAGAGCAAAGAATCATTCAAAGATATGAAACCTATCCCTACACCAAATTCCTCTGCCTCAATGTCAGCTGAATCTGAGGCTTTATACCTGCACTCTTCCCTCCCTCTCTTTCATAAAAAAGAACCCAACCACAAATGCCACAGTTAAAATTATCTTTCTAGACTATGCCTTTAAATTTTCACCATTCTTTTCAGCCTACTGTTCCTTCACATGAAACAAAGTTCTTCCAACTTTTGGAAGTTTTGTCATCTATTCTGCATCCACTTGCTCCGTTCTGACACAGAGAACTTAACTCTTCTCATGGCTTTGCCAAAAAGTAATTCCTTGCTAGCATGCTTCTCCCTCAAAATCACTGTTTGTTCATGAGGCCACACAGGTATGGAAAAGCTCTCCATGCGCATTTGAAGTATCCTGAAAAATCACCTTTAATGTATAACAAACTGTTCATAAAACTCTGATCAGGCATTTATTAGTAATTTATCATGAGCATGTTTTCCTGGGGAGGCTAAGAGCTTTTCATTAGATCTGATTAGATCTGCCAAAATACCCGACTGGGTTTTTTTACCACATCCTCCAGAACCTATTTTTGCTATAGTTCTAATATTGTAATTTAATGTAATAGAAAGTATTACCTAATCTTAGCTATAGGTATCACTACTTGTCTCCATTAATAGTTACAGTGAGAAACTGGAAATGCAGCATGACCTGTAACATATTTAGAGTATAGTATTGGGAAGGGAATGTATTTTGTAGGAGTTCTTTTCATGACTGAGTAAAGACATAATGAGAGCTGTATTTCACATTAGGAAAGTTCTATAGTTCCAGATATTCTGAATGAATGTAAAATTTAAATTTAGTAGGATATGTTCTGAAGGCAACCTTGTCTTTTAAACACCTTTTGAGTCCTTAGGAACAGAGCTGATTGTTGCCTTGGAAACAAAGACTGCTCTAGTGTGTTCATTTCAAGGGATTCAGTCAATTTGAAGTCAAATTTCCAACTGCTAATTTTATAGACAGTGCAGGTGCAAAAGTTTTTAAGATGATCAGAAGAGAAATGGTTTGCAATGCTGTTCCCTGCCCTTGGGAAATTATGATATTCTTGCATAACACTCTCCAGGAAACTCAATTGTATACTGTCCCTCTGCATAAGAGGGTGATTATGATAATGGAGGAAACAAACCCGAAAGTGAAAATGCAAAAACCTTCAGGCATAAACAAACAACATATAATTTGATCCTATTGTTCTTTAAACTGATCTAGGATATTTATAAAAAATAAACAGGATAACAAGCAAAAAAACACCCAATGCTCTACTTCTATGGATACATTATTTTTTTCCTATGTATCTATGTTTAGATAAAATATTTGTAAAAATGAGGACTAACATTTAAAAAGACACTCCATTCATCATTTCAGTGAAGCCGCTTTGTTTAAATAAAGCACAAAAAAGGACAGGAAGAGACACTACCAAGCAGGACCTTTGATAGGGGATGACACTCGCATTTTCTGAAGCTGAAATTCAGTCTTGTATTAATGGGCCCCATTATTCACCCTCAAGTAAATCATGACATATCCAATTTTGTCCCTTACTGGTCAACATATAAACACTTCCATTTTCAAACAGGATTTAAATTATGAGCCAAGTTCTTAGCTGGTTTCTACCCATGAAAATATCGACACTTCACCCTAAAGGAGACTTGTCCCAAGATGCTCCATGTACAGTGAACAGAGAGAGGTAGATTCCTTCATAGATTGCTCCGAACTCAGAGTGAGATTCCTGTTTTGAGGAACCTCTTTCTCTGCCTTTCTTCAAGGAATGGAGGAGACTGGAATATCTAAAGCAAGTTTTCCCATTATGTCTATATAACATTCAGTGCAGGTAATTTAATAGTCCTATCTACGATAGCAAAATGCCAGTACTATATAAATACCTCCAATCAGCTATAGGAGTTTTATGCTGTTAAAAATATTTTTTCCTCCTCACACGCACAGGGCTCCTTACCTTCTATTATCTCCCATTGTCATAAAGTTACAAAGCACATCCCCAGCGCATTCACTCATCAATCCAGTTCACAGAAACTATTGTTTCCACTCAGGTGTAAAAGAATCATTCACTTGCCCAACTTAAATCTGCCTTCTCCATTCCTGCTGGTGAAATTCAACCGGACTTCTTCAGTATTCCAGGATTTAATATATCTAAAAATTTCTCATGACTAGCCTTGTCTTTTTAATCAAATTGCAGAACCCCTATCTCAAAAGACTGATGAAAATAGAAGTTATTTTACAAGAGAGGGAACAGTTCATACTGTTCATACAGAAAAAAATTATTTTCACATAAGCATATGCAAAAAAATCCCCAAACCTTTAAAAACTTCTGAAATAATAAATAAAATTTAAATGAAGCAGCTACTGAATGATACCACATTTAAAAATTGCCATGGACAAGTTGATTATTACCAAAAAACAGTTACAAGGGTATATGGCTATGTACAGACCCAGAGGCAGATGCATGTGTATAAACATGTACATATGCCCAGGAGTTAGTGCATTAGAAAGATAAAAATGTACTTCAAATAAAATAAGAGAACTTAGAGTTAACATACATTTCAACATGATAATGAAGGCAGGAATTGCTCATTACTTTTTCTACTGTGAAGACAACGAAATTGCTTGATTTTGGTATCAAATGCAAAGCTAAAAAGCAAATGAAGGAACAAGATCTTCTTAATGTGCCATGTGCAACTACCTTTCTTGTCACTCCTCCACCTTCCTCTACTTTCAGTTTCAGGTTTCAGTATTCAGGGTTTTTTTGCACCAGACTTTCTTTGGAAACCATCACATTCTGTTATCACTGAAATGAAGGCCTTCAAGAACTGAGTATTTTGAGTGCTATAACAAAAATGTGTGCATAATGAGGGTAAATTAAATGCAATTTAATCTATTTGAGAGGCTGGGAGATATTGTTCAAATACTGATTATTGTGATGAGTGAACTGAACAATTCAGAATAGATTCTTCCATAGTTCTTTGTTTGTGTCCTTACAAAATCAATGTAAACAAACTGCCTAGCAGAGCAAGGCTGCCATGGGTACTTAAACGACTTTTTTCAGCTCATTTCTTTTCCTGGATTAATTCCATTGTCATTTTGTGTAGAGCTGTGGAACACTCATAGTGGCAAATAAATGATGTTTACAAAATACTCACTGTACAGGGACTTTAAAATGCCTAACAGCTGATTAGAGTCCAGGGTGAACTGCAACCAGGCAAGGAGTAGTTATGAAATCAGGTTCAGGAAACTCACTGCATGACAACCTAACAACATCTCTCCCATGGAGACAAGGAATATCAAGATAAGTAAAACAGAAATGCAAAACTGGAAAGATTAGAAGAGTCTACACACCAAAATTAACAAAGACAAAAACCCTTTCAGAACAAAACACAATGAACAGAATACAAAAAGCAGGTACAAAATTTGAGAGAATAAATTTGAGAGAGGTAGGGGAGGAGACTATTTTTATACCAAACAGTTCTGTAAACCACATTTATTTCATACCAGGGACCCTTTGTCAGGTAAGGGTAACCATCTGGCCACAGACTGATGTACCTAACTAACTCGTTGTAGGAGCAATGAGTCAACCCGTTTACCTAGACACTCAATGCTAAAGAAACACTATTTTACCTTAACTGGTTCTTTCAGTTATACTGTATGGATTTGCTGATGATATACTTGACCCCCATGATTGTTGTGGACTGCCAGTCCTGAAATCCCAGCTGGAGAAGAAACAACCAGCTCTCTATTTCTTTATAGATAAGGAGCCAGTACGATATAAACTCTGCTGAGGCAAAAAATTACAGTGCAGCATGATGAACACAGGCAATACATACTGCATATACATACCTACTTTCACATGTAAATAATTGTATTATATAATTTTATTACATAAAAACTGCCTACAGAGACCTCGCTCCCTCCCAGTGACTAGTGACTTACACATGGACAGGATGTTTGTGTGAAACATTCTACTTAAACAGAACAGGAACTGCAGGATGGCTTCATAGGGCAATGTTCCTAAACACGGGAAATAAGGACAGAGATCTTTCTCAAGACAAAGACACAAAACTCAATTTGTACTAACACAGCAAAAAGCATTTGCTCACAAATTAGACGTCGACATTCCAGCAACTGCGAGGTGACAAAATGTGTTTCATGGCACTGAAGAAGAAAAACAGGCTGCAGTAACTTCTGCCAAATGTCTCTTTGTAGAGTTCACGGAAAGCTGAGATTACTGTAGGACCAGCCAACAGACTGAAATAGCAGAAAGCTTTCTGCAGGAGGTTGGGGGGGGAGGTCTGACATACAGCTGAACTGCCCCCCACTCTGGCAGTGAATTGCATCAACAGCACTGTAACACACCAGAGGCAGCAATGCTGGATATGAACACAGATTCCAACTGCAGTTCTGAGAAGCATCATCAGGCAGAAGAGGTAATTGGGCTACAGGCTGGACTCATGTATTAACAGTCTCTAATAAAAAATGTGTTCAGTTTAGTTCAATGTTGGTCAGGTACAGAGACTTCAGCTTAATGGGGACTATCCCACAACCAAAGCAAACTGTTTCTGGACAGAGTGAAACTAATACTACTCCTGTTTTGTTTGAACAGTGACCATTATAGCACTCTGTTAGCATTTGGCCTCTGGAAACACAATCTGTTTTCCAGAACATCTGGATGAGAAGAAACTCCTTACAAACACTCCATGACATGTGCATGAAGGCACTATGTTGCCTTTCCCACCTCCGAAGTAGTTTTTGAGAGGAGACTGAGGGATGAAAAAGAATACTCCTTTGAAAAGCTGAATTAAATTTCCCAATAACCTAAGGAGAGAATGTATTATAGAGCTCTCATGTTATCTGTTACAGTTACTACAGTGATTTCAAGCATTTAACCTGTAATATAAATTAAATGTGGCATGCTGTCAGGAAGGAGCTGTAGCTATCTGACCAAAGCATGAAGAATCTAGCTCTTACTGCTGCAATTAAAGTGTGCTGCAGAGGGTGGAAAAGGTTCATCATCAAGCACCTTTCAATCTTGATCATAAACTCTGAGGGATTAAAGAAGCCTCAGCAGATTTTCCCCCCATGAGAAATATCCATGCTTTTATTTGCAGGAGAACAGAAGTTAAATCTGGAGATTTTACTAGCAATAACAAAATAACTAGCAAAAAAATTGCTGAGCTGCAATTCTTTTTTCCAAATGAAAAGAAATGCTTATTCAGACTGTATATAAACAGCAGGCTTTTCCTGCTGGGTCTAAAAACTCCCCACCATTTCATAGAATTGAAACATATTCCACTGCAATACAAGTTACCGTATGTAATTTGCTCTTTTATACTGATACTCAGTTAAAAAAAAAATTCTCACGGACACTTGATTTTGTTCTTCTTACAAATCATTGTATTAATTTTGAATATTTAAATGTGTGTGTCTCATGCAATCAGGCTGCCAGTGCTGCAGAAAGAACAGAGATGCCCATTTTCCAAGAGTGCTGCGTGTGTTTCCAGGCTGGTTTCAGGCGGGTGGCGGTGAGTTTTGGAAGAGCAGCCGGTGACCTGGAGCATGGGGGAGCTCTTATGTAATATGCTTATACACCTTACATAACTTTCATATACTGTGACAGCCAAACCATCTCCCAGATATCTGACTATCTGACAGCTCTCCCTCTCTAACTCTCTCACTATCCGGCTTTCAAGGAGATAATTTAAAAAAAACTCCTAACAATCCTCCCTCACTTCCCCCGCCCGCCGAGCTCCCCAGATTACAGACACTAATGGCATCATGCTAGCTACCAGCAGGAACAGATGAGGTCTCTGCTTTTTGGACATTTTCACATATATCCCCTGCCAGTAAACCTAACTTTAGAAAAATCACATTTTGCACACTACAGCCATGGTTTCACAGCAGGAGAAACCTGTGTTTTTACAAGTGCTTTTTCTTCTCAGTCCTCAGTAATTTAATCTCTAGCTGAGTGCATGGCAAATATTAACCAAGGACATTCAGTGAGGAGGAAGGGAAATAAAACTGTTGAGCAACAGTCAAGTATTTCACAAAGCTACAACTTTTGAACATATCCTGTGAAAAAACAGTTTTTACCAGCAGATATCTGAGATCTTTGCTTGTATCAATGCAAACCCCAGAAGTTTTAAGAAAATTACTTCTATTTGCATTTTTTAGGATACTCACACAGTACATAATGCTTTTGTTACCCGTTTGTTTATAGTAATTTATAGCCTGCAGAGAACATTATTTATAAAATAAAGTCTTTCCAGAAACTCTAGGTATAAATATTGAACTCATACACTCTTGGTCAACAAAAAGATTAACTCCTAGCACATTGTTGTAGCCTGACAGCCTCATTTTGCACCAGTATTATAATAACACTAGTAGAATAAAAAAAGCAGAGATGCTGTTGTAAGTATGAAACAAAAAGCATTCTCCTGAAGTGCCAGCTCTAAGGAAGTAGAGCTGCTCTGGGTTTTTTTGCCATTGAAGTTGGGACCTTAATTGTGAGATACCCTCTCTTTAACCTTATCAACAAAAATGGAACACAGAATCTGAATTTAAAAAGTAGCATTTAGCAGTAGCATGCTAGCATGCTTAGAAACACAGTCAGAGGATACAAGATAATTTGACCTAAAAAAGCTAAGAGGCTTTGGACATTAAAGCAGACTCTCAAATGTTTATCTTAGTACAACAGTTTTTCCCTCAAAGCTATCCGGTATGATTAATGTTTGCTGGAAAACATCATGCACACACAATACCTAAGTAGAAAGACAGTAACTTTTAAATGCGTATCCTCCAGGGAAAGCAGTTGCCTATAGTCAGCTGAACTTTTCAAAACCTGCTTATTGTGACTATAAAGAAACAAATAAATAAATCAGTAGTTACAAAGGAAAGATGTAACTCAAGTGGTAGGCAGAAAGCAGAGACTGCTGGAATTTGGCTACATATTATGGAGGTGCTGGCCAGAACTCCCTAAGCAAAATGTCCCCCTAGAACTACAGGAGATCCCAGACAGCAGAAAGATTCAATCTCTTTGTATTTTTAAATACTTCTTCTCTGAAATAAATTCCACACCCTTCTGCACATAAGTGCCTCTCATAAAAAAGCAATTATTAATGGAATGTTTAATTTATAACTAAATAAAAATTTCAGATGCATAATACAACTTTATGTAAGAGTTACATATGTAAATGACCCAATATATTCATGAATACATAAATATTCCTCATCAGAGCAGTATTTCCTTCTTCCATAAAGTTAACAAAGTTTGAAAGACTGGACTTTTAAGTGTCCCAGTCCAAAGTGATAGAAATGATCTTCGCTATTTTACGAAAATAAAGTGTCATAGCACTGTTATGTTGTGGTGTAACTGCCCAGCATACTCCAAAAACACAACAGGCCATGAGATCAACTACCACCAAGTCATTATACCTTGTCTAATGACAACTACCAAACTGGCAGTGTTCAAGACTTTTCATGTTTTGGCAGATGAAGCAATTTTCCATGAAAAAAGAACAGGAAAGTACCCGTAGCACCTAATATGCCCACTGTGGTGGCAAGAAACATATTAGGTAAATCAATTCAGGTACTGTAATGGGGTGGAAGAAAAGAAACTACAGGAACCTTGCCAACTTGAATTTTCCCAAATGTGGTAATCTATCTGGCTTTCATTGTGTGTTAGCAAAATGTTAACCTGGCTTCCAAGAAAGAGGACTATTTGCACCAATGCACATGTTTTGACCATCTATACACAAACAGAGGAAAAAAGCCCTGAGGCATGTGATTTGATTATACTAATTCTCTTAAAGCAAATTTGCAAGCATCATTAACAAGCCAAAAATAAATCAGGCCATCATATTTTCCACAAAGACCATAAAATGAAGTTACAGAAACTCAAATTCATGTATTACAGAAGCCAAAAGGACCTCCATGACCATTTAGCCAAATATCTCTTCTCATATGCAAAAGCTAGAGATTTTTTCCCACCAAACTCAATTAAAATATATTAAAACATCTGCAAATAATCAACATATATCCTTGGCACCAAGAATAATGAGTTGTGGCACTTCTTGCTGAAGGATACTGTGGACTCTAATGCCAAAAATGCTTCAAAAGGGAACAGAACATTACCACGGATGAGAGAATAACTGAAGATTACTAAATACAAAGATATTGCATCTGTCTTAGAAAAATCAAGAGCTAGAAATGACAGGAAATTGCGAGAGTTTTAGGAGGAAGCACACCACCTAGTCGCCACACTACCCTGCTCTTTTCCAGACACATGTTTGTGGATGCTGGTAGAGATTGCATACCGTCTTTGATAAAAGTTCTTTTTGCTCCTGATGCCCTTGTTTTCTAGTCTGGACCAACAGTCACCTATTTTCTCAGATACAAAATCATGCCTCCCTTATGTGATGTCTGATTTCAGACACTGGGCCACATGACATTTTTATCAAGATGTCAAAAAGGTCTCCCACTACACTTCCATGCACTAGCAAATACATACCTACATAACTTACATAATTACATCTCTCACCCTTTTCTTGCCAAGCTAAAGAAATTGTCCCTAAATAATCTCCCCTGTATTATGACAGCAAAGGTTACAAACTGCTGGTTCAGGGTGTCACATAATTTATGAGAATCACTTGTACATGTATTAAAAAGAACTGCAGATACTCGACAAAAGGCTTATAAATGGTACTGTGGTAGACAGAGACTTCTCAGACACGCATCTTAAATGTGCATTAGCTGGAAAAACTATCAGAGCTTAATCTCTGCAGACTTTCTTATCATCATCTCCTGCATTCTTGTACACCATCAGAGCTCCTTTCTGATTCCCTAATCATATAGGCCCATTAAGAAATGCCAAAATCGAGTTCCTTTGATAATACAAGTGCTACCAGCCTCCTCGCCAGGAAGCTAGCCAGTTGCAGAAAATGAAGAAAAAAGCAAGTTAGAACTTCTTTCTGGTTGATACCTCACACCTGCTTCTAGTGAAGTGACTCCACACAGGGTCCTGTTTTTTTTGCCTGAGCTGGCACAGAGAGAAAAAGAGACTGTCAATCTCCCTTCTCCTTCACACAGAGTCTCTGCATCTTGCTCGGACACTGGACATCCTGTCACGCCCTGTCAAGGGATCAAATTTTCTGCAGTTCCTCATCATTTACCAGTTTTATTTCAGTCAAGCAGTGCCCACCACTGAACAGTGAGTGTATCTTTACCACAGCTACACAATCATTTGTGAAAATATTACTTTCCTCACCATATCTGTGAAACACACACACTAAATTTTGCTGCTGCTGTCTTGTCACACATGCATATTCTTCAACTTGGAGTTAGAGTGCTTACATCTCTACTAGTGACAGAGGTTGGGCTTTTTGTTTCGACACATGCATGGCACCTTGTCACAAAGCAAATCCCTCATCCAGTTAAAAGTGTTCCAGAAAAAAAAAAAGAGATGGATTTTAGTTTAATTATCCAAAGCAAATAGGAGAAAATTCCAAAAACCTCTCTGACAAAATGTCACTCTGCAGGAAGTGTTTATTTTAAAAATATGACCTTTCATAGTGCACAAGGAGCTTCAGTTATATCAACTAGCTCCACATGGGGATGTGGGCTGGATGACTTCTATCTGTCCCTACAAACTACACCGGACTATAATTCTGTGAAATCACAAACTCTTAAAGAACGTGTTTAAATACAGTCTAGGTGTCAGCCTGAATAGTGGTGAAGGGCAAAATTATTTAAGACATTATAGCAAAATTTCTTATATCATGGATACAGCAAGTCCTAGAAAACAGGTACTGACACAGAACACATACTTGCTAATTCTCTGAACAAGTCGGTGGTGTCTATTCTGATACAACAGAGATACCTACATCAGACATGATTCTTTTTCAGCTGACATGGATGAACATATGTAGAGTTTGCAGAAGCCTTCTAATAAAATGGAGTTAAAACAAATAAAATCACCTCTGTTGGACCAAGCTGCTTCATATCCATCTGTTCACTTGGACGGTTTTCCTCAGCACAAATCTGACTACGTTCAAATTTTTGAATTATCACAAATTTTGAGAAGCACCAAAAAGGAGAAGTAAACAAAACCGGATTGCCAAATAATATGCATAAATTACAAGACTATAAATGAAATATGAATTGATAATTTGTTCTAGAAAATTATGAGTGGCAGAAAAACCCCAAGCCAAAATTTAAATGTTGCCATATGTTGTCCAGCTTGTGGGAACTCAGTGACTCCTAGGGAACAGTAATTTGACTAAGAGTCAATCATGTGCACTACCTGCCAGGCAGGTGTCCCCAGACAGACACCTCAAGAGACAGAGGCATTCAAAGACTGAAACCTCCCGCAATGCAGTCTTTGCCTAGTTTTGGAGAAGGAAGAACGACCATTCCATCCATCCTGAACTCCAACTAGATGAGAGGCTGAGGAAGAGGAGTGTTAATGCTTTAAGACAGATCTGTAGGAAAAAAAATCGCCTTAGTGGATATTACTGGTACAGAGCAGTAGTTGGGAGAGCTACTGCACAAATTGTCACTGCTTGTGTGACAGGGATCCAAGCCATGCAGGATAGGGTTCACTCTGTGACAGTCAAAGGAGTAGTCTTTGCAATAAGAGATCCCTGATGAGATTAAAGCTCAAGCCACAGTTGTAGCAGAAAGTATAAGGAAAGATGGTGCTGAGCATGGATTCAGTAAGGGACAGATCAAAGTGTCTGTAGTGTCTCCTCTCTTCCTTTGCAACACACACCTTGACTGTACTAAGGGATTTCGGTGTCTCCTCTGAATTAAGTGAAAATGTTCTGTATTTATATACACTGGTAACACTGCTTATACCTGGTTTGCCCGTACAGACCTGTGATTACAAAATAACCTGTGGCCTCCCATTAAAATAATGCCTCTAACTTACAAGTTCAGGTCAACACCACAGATTGAAAAATAGAGAAAATAATACACAATTGAGACAAGTACCAATTTTTACCTTTTCTAAATCACCCTCTCAATACATTTTCAACTATATCAGCTCTTTAGATGCTGGGAGAAGTTACAGAATTAGATACTGGAAAGTGCCAGATGCAGCAGTCCGTGAAACCAAAGTTATCTGTGATGAAAGTGTGAAAAAACATTTGCACAAGGACTACTTCAACACACCAAAAGCATGTGCTACAGTTATGTATATGTATACACAATTAAGTATTAATACGTGCTATTAAATTTAAACAAAATGTACACACATTAATTACTTATTTTTCTCTTTATGTTATCCAGACAAGCAACTAACCTCTCATTTCGGAATAAAACTTAATCAATATGGCAAGAACTCAACCATTTGCCATGAGTTCTACTGAAATGGCAGATATATATCAGAGTGCTATTTCTCATACCACAGAAAGCGTGAGTATTCAAGACAGCACCAAGAGGAATAGAGATTTTTTCAAAATCAAAAATGAACAGAAGCCCAGTGGCTTGGTAGGCAACAGATACTGAAGAGTTGCTCTTAGAATCACCATTCTCAGGCTGTGCAGCACGTGCAAAGACTCAGTCATGGTACAAGTGTCATCCCTATCAACATGCAGACACGAATACACTTAAATTTTTTCCTCTTTTTCAGGAATTCTGTGGGTTCCTGCTCTTTGGCCTCCAGTTACATCTCAGAAAGAGCTCTTCCTGTAGACAGGATGACAGAGATCTCTTTGGGAGGAAGGGTGGTAGTGGCATAATCAGTAATAGTTAAACATCTAAAATTTGGCTGAAATCATCTCCAAAAAGTTGAGATGCATCCTCCTTATTGTCTTCCTCATCACAGAGAAAGCTTTCCAGAGTCAAGTTTAATTATTTCAAATAAACTAGTATTTCCTCTTAAAGTCTGTTTTTCTCCCTGGGATCTTTTGAGGTGGCATAGGGAAAAACATATTTTAAATGCAGTGTGTATGAGTCCAGAGCTGCTTGCAACAAATACTGTATTTTTTATCATCAAATTCTACTCAGTTCTATAAAGACAATCCCATTATCAAAGCATGGTAAGTGTAACCCCATAGGATTCTCTTCATTTGATGGAATTTTAACATGAGAAGAGATTTAATTTGTACTTCTCATTCCAGTCCTTCACCTTTCCAGTAACAGGTACAACCATATTTAGAAGTCTGTAACTACAGACACATGAATGCCCTGTAAAAATCTGTTCCCAGAGTTCTTGAGATCAAATCTCACTGTGCACTTCACCCTCATTTGTATGGGAAGTGGAATAGCCTCTTGCCTTGCATTCAAACCAGTACACACATAATTGGGATCCCCTCTAGGTCCTGAAACATATGAAAGCCTCATGCAGCTGCAGCAGTCTTACAGTAGGAACAATTTTAACCTAGTTTTTTTCCTTTCCCTTTACTCCAGGTTTCATTGTTGAGATCCCATCTTGTCAGTGGCCTGGGACATCAGGCAAAAAGAAGGTACTGAACTTACTGATGTTCATTCCATCACCAGGCTCTAGGCCAGGATTTGAAAAAAGGTAAAATGGATTATCTTTCCAGAGAGACTCAGCTGTTATGGAAACACATGATGCCCTAGCAACAGCCACAGAGAACAAATGGGTTGTTGAAAAAGAAAGTTACATCTGCTGGAAAGTTGGTGCATTATTTGTTTCTGTTCCCATTAAGAACATGTAAAAGTATCATCTACCATCTCATTATATCTATTTAAAAGTTTATATTTATACTGTTAGCTCTCAAGGGTCCCATAGTTAAATGTTTAACTTATTCCCAACCAGACAGACTTGTTGTGGTCTCACCTTCAGCTGAAAAGTAGCAAAAGGGGAGACACAAATCTCCTTACCAAAC
The DNA here is from genome assembly GCA_008694505.1 of Cyanoderma ruficeps. NCBI lineage: Eukaryota > Metazoa > Chordata > Aves > Passeriformes > Timaliidae > Cyanoderma > Cyanoderma ruficeps. The sequence goes on from VZDJ01000782.1 coordinate 9,826,298, forward strand.
TTGATTTTCCTTTTCTTTTCTTAAAAGACCACAATTTATTTTTGTTTTGCTAATACTTTTCTATTGAAAGAAGTTTTCATTACCATACACTCAAGCAAGCTCCAGGATTAAAGGAACTCATGTTTAAAATACCCTGTTAAAACTATGTTTGAGCACAGTCTGTTCTATGACTGGGTGCAAGTCTTTCTATGCTTAAAAAACTATTATGAAAATATAATGAATCTTACCTGCTGCTACCAATCATATGCAAACGTTATATTGACATGTCTGAAAGTGTTCTGCCTATTCACCAGGAAAAAATTTTTATTTGTGAAGTTGAAGCAACAGGTTTGGCCTCCTAAAAAAACCTACATCAACCAACAACAATTAGCAATGGTTCTATTTTAACATTAGCTGTGAGTTATATCTGATTACACAAACCTGTAGAGTCTATGAAAAAATGTGCAGCCGCATGTTTCTTCTGAAAAAGATGCAGCTTTGTTAATTGGTTTTTTCGTTAGAATCAAAGCTATTTTTAAGGATTTTTTGGGGGGAGGGTGGTGTCAAAACATAAAGCAAGTGGTTTATTCACTCACATTCTGTTTTAACCTAAATTCAGCGTTTGAGCTCAAGTGTCATCAGCCTCTCCTGCAGTCTGTTTCACAAATCTTAGATTATTTGAATGAAATCTTTTCATGTCAGCTACTTGCCCTTCCTCCAGACTGCAGCCTTGTGCCTGTTCAGCATTGCCAACAAACACAAAACAAGCTCCAGCAGTGTTTTGAGGGCAGTCCTGAAACTACAGGTCCCTCTAAATTCTGGTAATTATACCATCAAATAAGGCAGAAATCAGACTCACAAAAAACTGTCTTCAGTTCCCATTTTGCATGACAAATAAACAGGATGTTAAGAAATAATGACTTACGCTCTTCCAATGTTAGACAGTTAAAAACAAAGATCCTGTTCTCTTCCTTCCTCCACAAAAAGACAAGGGTCATTTCTGAGGCTCACTGATAAATCAAGCAGCTCTTGGCCCATCACATCCAGAGTCATATTTTGAGACACGTGATATGCTAGTACATAGAAAATCTCTGCAACAAAAACAGCTTGAAGAGGTGCAAGGAGAATGCACAAATGTCACACAATACAGAAGACCCTGAAGTTAGCAATACTTTTGTTTTGATCTGAGCTACAGAAAGCTGTTCTCAGAGAGGCTACACACTAACAGCACAGCCAGCACAGTGTATTCCTTCTGGAAACGACATGATTAGTGCTAGTGGGTACTGTTCCCAGGGGAAATGGCAAACTTCAGCAATTGCAGTCAGAAACCAGAAAGCTTTGCCATTATTAAAGCTGCTGCAGTGTGGTGAGTTGCAATGATAAGGCACTGAAATTACTTGAATCAGAAGGCTTTCACTGAGAGAACAGTAACTTTCACATATCAAAATACCTGCAGAAGGAGGGAGGAAGGGTTTAAACTTTGCATATGACTGCACCTAGGTGAACTGACACCTGTCTCTTTCTGTAATTGTCTCACTATCCTTTTAAAAAAGAAGCCCGTTAACACATGGCATGTTTTGAAGAAGCCTTTGGACACTGATGATGATGCAGAGATCAGTCACAGCATTCCTAATTTCCTGCATTTCCTTGAGAGGGAACTGAGACACACGACTCATTTTGAGGAAACAGTTGACAATGCTGGAGAAATCCTAGTGAGTGTTGCACCTACTGTTGCTTAAAAAAACTTGTTATTCTGCTGGAAATTATTAGGAAGGAATAGTACAAACACCTAGACACCACTCTAAAGCAACTGAAGCAATTGTTTATGGATATCCAGACTATACCACTGCCATTAAGCAGTGACATATGGATGGTACAACTGCCAAGGGAGATACTGTATGAAAGAGCAAAAGGTCTTAAATGCATTGCTTTATCACTCTCTGAACAGAAATACACCAGGGAGGATAAAGGAGGCATCTTTTCATGGCTGGTGTTCACTAAGTCTGACCCCTTTCATTACTGCCAGTTGAGGAATGGTGACAGCTGTCAATCAGATGACTGGGCCCTTTACTCATAAGCCTTTTATCTCTCTGGAGTCGCTTTCTGGTGGAATATTTACAGATGGACACCAGATACCTAACAGATGGACAGGCATCTTCAGAGGAAGCGCTGAAAGGCTTCACATATCGGAAGGAAAAGGCATTCCTGTTAAAAGATACTGCCCACTGATGGCTAGAACACTAAGGAAGGAAGGAGGAACACAGGGATGCAAAGAACAAAAAATCCTCCATATCTGCATTTCTGTTCCAGCTTAAGGACAGTTTTTCTCCTCTATAATTACTCCGAAAAAGCCAATTCTTGCACAAAAATATATTTCTCTATTGTTGCAATCAGGGCTATGCTTATTTTGCTCAGATATTGGTGCAGGAGATGCTGTAAGAAAAATATCTTTACCAAATTTATATAATTCAGATCTGTTAATGCAGAAGTCCCACAAAAAACAATGAGTATTTTCATATCAATAAGCTTGTGTTTTCAGAGCTTGTATTGATGCTGTGTAAGTAGTGGCACTTTGTGAAAAGATAGACCATTTCTTCATCATTTAACACTTTGTCCTTCCTTAAAAAATATCTACTAGTTATACAACATCTTGGATTTGTTACTACCTGTATTTCATGGTCTGAAAATAATTGCATGAAGAATTATTTTTCCCCAATTGGGCTATCTTTTGCCTGGGTCTAGTTTCAGTGCAGAAAAAAAGGTATTTATTTAATGCTTGCCTCAAATGGAAGAAGGTATTACTGGGGAGATCTCCTAATACCTGAAAACATGACTGTGATCTAGTCCATAAAATGAAAATACATGCTGTTTCATCTGTGGTTGTCTTGGACTTCTGGAATTTAGACCTTTTATAAGGATATAGAGCTGACCTTAATCCAAGCATGAGGACTTTTTGTCTCATTAAGCTTTGATCTATCCAGAAGCTGAAGTATTTATTTGTAAAAGCTGAAGCTTTTACTGTCACTGCCCTGAAGAGCTAAATAGTGACCTCACACAAGTTTTACATCATTATTTCCATGTACAATGTATGAAGTGCTAATTCCTGAGCCACTGGAGAATTAACTGACTGTTCCCATGCTGCCTGCAGGAACATCTATACTCAGTCTTCCCTAAAATAAGAACTAGACTGAAGAGCATGGCATGCTTCTGCACTCGCAGCAAGTATATGCAACAGAGCAGAGTACTCCAAAGATGCAAGGAGAGTCTTGGGCACCTCACTCCACTTTACCAAGCGGCTCCTTCCCCAGGAAGGATCCTGATGCTCACCAGAAAAGGGACCATCACTGTGGCAGCAGACAATACCCATTTCTAGTAGTCCATTATCCAGGCTTCCTTCCAGGCAACAAAGAACCTGACAACACTTTAGGGAGCGTGAAAGGACAAGCTCCTGCTCCTCTTCCAAGAATCTTGATCCATAATCTCTTTAGTCTTCTACAATAACGTTCACGTTAATTTATTCTCTGCCCCAGCTACCCCCAAAAATAAAGTCTAACCAGCCTCTTTTATCATTCTTTACATTGAAGGATACCTGTGGAGTCCTTAAGCCACACAATGTAATCTTTGTACACAACAGTTTGGTCGGTTGTGTCTCTCCCTCAACGACCTCGGCCTTGTGGTTCCTTCCCCCTCTGTGTGTCTCTGCTTCAGGTCAATGCCCTTACCTGCCCTTTGCCCCCACCCCAGACCCTCTACTTAAGGGGAGACGGGGGTGGGGTTCTCTCTCTCTCACCTCTTGGCCTTGGCTTCTCTTGGCCTTCCTCTCCCTTCCTGGCTCAGGGTCGGGAGGAAAAAAAATGGACCCTCGTGCTTAACAAAAGAGACTTTGTCTCATCTGTTTCCCTGCCGGTGACTCTATCTCCCTGGACTTGATGAACACTGTTGCCACAAGATGCAACAGACACCAGGGAAATTTGAAGCAAAATCTACAGCTGTAGCATATCCCCCAGTTTGGATTCAGAAAGATTAACATACTTTGTCTTCAGTTACATTAAGAAACTTTGTTATGATACTAGGACTGTATCATAACAAAGTATTTTTCAAAATAAATCACATTATTTAACCCATTCAACAGTCTATCCCTTTTCAACAGTCTTAACACAAACTGTTAAAGTTTTTAAATTTTCCTCAAGTTTGAGAACTTCAAAACAAGACTGACATTCCAATATAAAATGACTCCCTTTTTTTTTAATGGCATTTTTCATCATACAGAAGGGGTTTTTAAACAAGCTCTAATGATGACTATTCATCTCTATTAGAGAGCTGAGACACTCTATTTCCTAAAATCCCTTTCAAATAGACACTCCAGTCTTCCAATGGATTTGAAAACAGAATAGTTACAGTCCCACTGCACCACGTTAAAAAGCAATTAACTTAGCATTAATGAAAATGTAAAAGTACTCCCACTGCCAAAAGTTAAGGATCCCAAGTATAATCAATACAACTGTTCAAAGCAGCTGTATTAGGAGATCTTCTCTCCAAGCACTGTATACAGAGCCTATTAATCTGTTTTGGCATCTCAGAGGTTTGCAGTGTGGCATTTTTAATACCCTTCTAATAGCTACATCCCAAGACACAGTACTCAAAAAGATTACATGGTAAAACATAATGGAATGCATGTCTGGAGAGCATCAAGACAGGAATGTGATGTATACTTGCACAAAAGTATACAAACCAGTTCCTCCATAACATGTGATCCCACAACATATTTACCCCAGATATTTATGCCTGTTGTTTTAAATACATGTTTTGGAGGATTTTGTTCTTATTTTTTGCTTGAAAGTAAGATATTCAGCATAAATTACTGTGCTGACTCTCAGTAACACAAATAGAAAATGTGCTTCCATTTTTGGTATCTTTTTGCCGTGCCAATGTGCTACTTTTAAATGTTGGTACTTTTCACTCATAAAATCACTAAAGAACAAGTAAAAAAGCCGAAATATTCACGTGTGTAGCATATATAGCACAGTGTCAATGAGAGGAAATCTAAAAAGGTGATGGCAAATAGTTGCATTTAAACTGCTTATCAAGGCACTTGAAACTCAGCCAATACTCTTCCTAGATCCTCTAGGAAGTCTGAAAGCATAGGTGAGAAGTAGGAAAACCTTCTGGTTTTTGCTGGAATTCTGACTAACTTTTTGCTACTGAATTAATGAAGCAACCCTGAAAAACTGGGAATCAGGCATATATTATTGTAGGAATGCACAGATGCCAGGACAGGAGACGAAGACTTAACTGCTGACATGCACACTCATATTGAAAGAGACTGCATATATTCCAGCTGGAACACTGGGACCAAAGGTGACTATATTCACTTGGCCTTAACGTTCCAGTGGGTGACCTAGGTTTGCCTGTCTACAAAATTAAAACAGAGAAAGAGCAGCTGAAATAGAAATGTGGTCCTAGTCCTGTTCCTTTTAATATTATCTAAAAACCTCATGAGATCCCTGGGCAGCTCTGGTAACTTCACATCAATCTACCAGAGAAAAGCAAAACAAAACTATCAGGCATTAGATAAGACTGCAATTTGGATTTTGTTTGTTATGGCTGATTAAGAAAGACAACCTCAACAGTGATGTTCTAGTATCACACAAAAAGGTGAGATTTTAACTCCAAAAGGCAGTGTATTGTTTACAGACTCACTTCGTTCAGAATCAAGAGATCATTTTGTCACATGCAGCTAGAGTAGGAACATGTTCATGTAAAACCACAGTCTGCAGTGTGAAAATATCTGAACAACAAAAAATCGGGAACCCACTCTCTGCAGCTCAATGCTGGAGTTTTTATTCTTAGTTTGTTTTCTGATATGTAAGGAAGCTTAGAAATCCCATCAAGCCCTATACAGTCAGAAACTCCAAAAGCATGCCACCATGGCAAAAACAGCTCTGTAGAACCTCTGTTTCCTACTGAAGCTAATCCTATGCAACTCTTCCATCTCTTGTGATCTCCACTACTGACTCTACGGAATCATTGGTTAAAACAGAAATTTTCATTAAAAGAATCTAGTTCCTTATTTTCCTAAATTGCTTTGGAATGTTTGTTAAGTATACTGTAGAATATACTTTTTTACACAACAGAATGAGAACACTGTATAGACAGTAAAATAAATTCAATAACATTACTATTTCCTCACATGTTTATACTTCTCAATACAATTATTTCAAACATATTCAGACTGTTTACAATTTCTGATTAATACCAGAGCCAAGTTAACTGTTTACTTGTGATGGTATTTCAGAAATGAAAGAAATGCTGGTGTTGTAATAACAGACCCCTCCAGAGGATGAAATGAGGTTTCATAGAGCCCATTGTCCTTTAACAATATAAAGAGAAAGTATATTTGCACACACAAGGACAACAGACATTATAAGGTGCTACGTTACCAGTCACACCAGGAATTTCGGGCTGTCTACAGGGGCAGGTCATTTTCCTGGTGTGGATTTGCATACATTGGTGGGTTGAAAGGACAAATAAAGAGATTAAAACTCTCTGCTCCACTTCTTAAGCAATGACGGACTAAGAGAAAATGAAGCTGGATCAGAAACGCTCTTACCTGTTGTTTGAGAGCCTCTAAAGATTCAAATTCCAATTTGGCGAGTTTCATCTGGATATCCCTTGGCTTATCAGGAATTACAAATGCCATGATAAACTTTATTGCTAGTAGCAAGTGCTGTGGAAAAAAGGGAAAATGAAAAATGTTGTTTTATAGAGTTTGAAGCATGGAGAAAACAGAATAATATTTCTAAATTTTAGTAATAGAGGTATAAATAATGATTTCTTGTGACATGTACAACACAGCTTACTATAACCACATTAGGCCTCAGCAACTCCATATTTTTTCTGTTTGCAGTCATTCATAATTTGAATCTAAACTCAGACAGTCTGCCTTATTTTCATAGTAATCCTATTTTCACTGTATACTATAACATTCTAATTGAATTTTGTATTTGTGATTCCAGATAAAATAACAGTTTTTAAAACGTATTATTGGTGTATAGGAATTGAATATATTATATACTGCACTCAGTGTTTACAGCTTCAGAGTGAACTTTTAACATGTGTATATGTATATACACACACAAAAATACATATCAGATGAAATTATAACAACATGCATATGTGACTGCGCACATATATGTGTTATGATATAAATGAAACAAGCTATTGCAAAAGATATGAACAAACACAGACTTTCTGCATTAGAGGAGTTACTAAAATTCAAAAACATTCCTGAGATCATCAGAAGAGAACAAAACTAAGTAAAATATAATCCTTAAAGAAGTGATTCACTTATGAACAGAAACTTTTCAGGAAATGGAGAAACATTCCATGCATAAGATGTAAAATTAGACATAATTTATTACAAAACTTTATAGTCTTATTTAAGAGAAAACAGTCATGAAGTTCTGTTGAACCTAGTCACTGAGAAATCTTTAAATTTCACTTAAATATGCACAATCTCATAAAACCAAATGCCAATTGTCAAGTAGTAGTTTTGTTTCTTCATTTATGTCAACTACAATCTGAATAATAAATCTTCTTCTATCAAGGCCTGAACTGACAGTATGCTGCATATTTGTAAGCAGGAACTTGCTCCTAGCTAAGAAAACTCTGACCAAGATAAGGCAACATTCAAATATATGTGCTTAACTTCAAGCACGTGCTCACACTGCCATGATGATACTCATGGAGGTGCTTAAATTTAGATGGTACATCCAAGCTACTTCCCAAATCCCCCTGATTTTTTTTAATATAAAATGAAACTGAGCATTGCTCCTCTCCTAAATACCATTTTGCTGAGCTGTGTGAGCTTCAGGGACTTGGGCACACATGTAACAACGTAACAGACCAAAAATCCCTCATATTCTGGTATTACACAAGCAAGAAGCTAATGAAAACACTACAGACTTCAGAGGAGTTGTGGAGAAACTCTAAACAAGCTAATATATAAGGGTTAATGTAAGAAGATTATGGTAATAGAACAATGACAAAGAGGCATACATTAAAATATTTCTTAAAATGTATTGCAGAAACACAGTAGGTCTAGGAAACAAGCATTACAAGGAATAATAGTTTCTTTAAAGAGGTGAAAGGAAGGCTGAAAATTGATACCATGAAAACAAAAAACCTAAAAGATTAGTGAATCAATTGGCATCGACTGCTGTGTAATGCAATGGTTAAAACCACATTATTAAAAAAATCACGCCAATAGTCCAACATTCTCTCACTCATTTAGATTTTCTTTTCCCCCTCTAGTTAATACTGCCTGCTACTAAGAAACTTTTCTTCCAAAAGGAAAAATGATAGCAAATAATGTTGGTTTATGCTAGAAACACACAGCAATAAAACACGTATCAGAGTCAGCTTTGGAGGAATCTCTTAAATGGAAAAAGGTAAAATGTTGAAGACGATAACTGAACAAGACAAACAATATTCCTACACAGAATAGAGTCATAAGTGATCACAGGCTGAAGGGGAGTAACTAATCCACAGAATTTTGGTATGTAAATGTAAAAAAAAAAGAGAGAGATCAAATTGGGAATTACTCAAAATTAAATAACAGAATTGGGCTAAAATCTTATGCTTAAGACAGAATTAACAAAAATTAAGGCATTTGGAGAAGGATATTTATTTGAAAATTTACAATGGATAGTTAAATCACACACTCAGCATCACACAATGTCACTTCTAGGTGCCTGAAGTCCTTTGCACTGGAGTTCATCTCACATTGCTCAACCACAATTATTTTTAAAATCGTATTAAGGAGTGAAAATCAAAGTTTACATCTGTAATTATTCGAGCACTGCTTCTTGAAGAGTTTTAAAAACATAAGCCAAGTGAGTAACTCTACATAGGAACTTCAAAGTAGTTTCAAATTCAAACAGCTTTTAAGAAAATACAACAAATAATTTCAAGGAAATATAAGTAATATTATGGAGGATAGAGACTGACTAAGTTTTTTCCACTTTTGATACAGGTAAGGAAGGAATAGAAGAGACATCTAGGGAAACCAAAACAAAACCCAACAAAAATACTGTAGCTAATCCTGGAAAACATTGTATCTTTTCAAATAAATTTAGAAAGGCAAGGTGTTTTAATTGCTTCACTATGTGACGAGTTTTGTTGCAGCATTAACTAACTAGGTGCTTGTCAGAAATTAGTTTTCATGCCAGCACAACTCAGCCAACAAACACAAGGATAAAACCTTAAACACAAATGCAGAACCTCTGTCTCAGTCTTCAAGCCAGACAGGGATTAAAAGTTGGAGTACAGATATGGGAGGTCACTACTTTTGCCTGCCCCACTGTCATGTCTTTTCTAGGCATCCACTAAGGATCATTGTTTAAAAAAAAAAAGAAAGATTAAAAAATTACAGGGTTAAGTAGACCTTTGGTTTACTCCTCTGAATGGCTTTTTAATGTTCTTTTCCCTCCAATGAAAACAAAGCTTCACCAGCCATAAAGTCCCAGACTGTGGGGGATGTCCCTGTGTACAAGACCTGTGACTTCAGAAAACACCTTGGACTTAATAGACTGCAAATTGAGTTCAAGCCCACCTCATAACTCTCATGAACCTGAAAAAAGACATCAGATAAAGAGCCTCCCTTGGATAATTTTCCCAGCTGTTCTTATTTCCGAATTTGGAACAGTATTAATAAAACTGTCAAGGAAGAAATTATGAATTTGGGTCATGTGATCCATGAAACCTCTTGAATGGATCTATTTTATTAACAGTTTACACTTCATTTTGAAAGTATAACTTGACAAAGGCAATGCAAGTAGTTATTCAAGAGAAATTGAAGGAAAAAGTAGGGAATTGAGTAGTTAAGTTCATTATATCAGTCACATTCTCATACTGATTTCTCAATCTTGTTTAGTAGAACTCCTGCAAGTCAGATCCACAACAAGCAGACATCTGCTTTTAAAAATGAAATGTCTTAGGAGTATAGTATAAATCACTAGAAGACAACAAGATTTGCTTTCACTGCATTAATGCTAGTATGAATACGTTATAAAACCAAAATACTAAAGTTCATCCAAATTTGCTACACTAGTGTAAATGTATTTGTTCAATATTAAAAATTTCTTCATAAGAGCTGGTTTTTGGTTTGTTTTGGGGGTTTTTTGGTTGTTTTGTTTGTTTTGCTTTTTGTTTGTTTTGGTTTGGTTTTTTCTGTTGAAATCAGGTTGCAAACCCAATCATTATTTCTAGCTGCAACCATTAAAAAGCAGTGTTGTTTCCAAGAACATGCTCTTCGTGATTACAAGAGGACTATTCCACTGAGAGCAAAAACCCAGGGTAACATTCCCACAAGCTGCAAGCTCTCCAACGCCAACAGCAAAGCCTCCTCTTATTCTGCAGTGTGTCAAGCTCACAAACAGCACTGAATCTCTTCCCCCAGTAAATGCAGTGCCATCAAACTCTTGTGGTCTCGTGCCAGGTGCTTGGCAAGCCAGAAGAACTATTCTGTCCTGCAAAGCCACCAACAAGAGCAGAAGCAGCAGCTGCATTTTGCAGCAGTAGGTCCCCAACATCGCCTCTTCTAAAACAGAAATTGCAAATTAGGGTTAAATTCCTGAAATTATGAACAGCTAATTTGATTTTTATAGTGGTTTTACCACAGCAATTCCTGACAAAACCTACTCAACTGAAGAAAAAAAAAGAAAGAAGAAAAGAACACAAGCAGTAGCTATGTTGCTGGTTAGCTGATAAAGTGCATGCCAAGCATCAGCTCGGGGAGACAAGTAATAAAATTTTGCATCAAAAGCCTATTTTATAACTACTATTCATCAAAATTTCCAATCAAAATCAGAAATCTGGACCTAGTCCAGTCTAGAACCAGTCCACACTCTGAAGCAAGACAGTCTCCAGTTACTAACCCTGCACAAGTGAGGAACCCTATGGAAAAGTTAACATCTGAGAATGGCACCTCACTTGGAACCTCTGTCCTCTGCTGGGCTTTGCCAAAGGAAAGAAGCATCACTCAGAATAATGGTGTTGTTATCAGAGCAAAAGGCAGAGAGATCATTAGCCTCCTTGCTACGATTCCAGATCACAGTATTTTGACAATAAAGTAAACTAGGTTCAAACACTAAGAACAGACAAAAAAAATCCAACCAAAAGAACCCCACCAAACCAAATTCTGTCTTTTAGTGGCAACAGTTTTTAGTTTTGTGGGTCTTACATCTTTCTGAGAGGAGATAAAAAGGCAGGAGGAAAGTGAAAAATAATTCTGTCAAGGGAGCAATACAGGCAAAGAAAAATTTTCATAAAGCTCAGGAAGTTCAATGACATTAAACTGTCTTTAATAGACATCAATAAATTTATGAGCAAACATTTCTGCAATATACATTAGAAGAAAACATGACCAAAGTTCCCTCCCTCCTGTAGACTGGACTGAACTGTCTTCAGTAGAGAGTACTGGTAATGGGACAATTATCACAGCTGAAGGATTTTAAAAAGGGCCTTTCTTCTGCTACTCTGATAAATTCTGCTTTTAAAAATCACATATCCCATCTATTATTATGGATTTTTTTCTTTCAAAATTTCATTTTCTCCACAAATGTCCAAAATCCTGGAGGAGGAGGGGGAAAATGACAAAAGTTATTACATGTTGGGTCTATTCCATAGCTTCTTCACCTCTCCCCTTAATCTTCTCTTCCACAAAACATCGACACACACACACTCACAATCCTAACACCTGGCACCATCTGTAAATTCCATCTACCCTATTTATTTATTCCCAAAGCAGCACAGCCCATTTCTCCCTGAATTCAGCCTCCTTCCTGCTGAAACTCCAGGGAAACACTAGGACTGAAGTGCAGCCTTCTTGCCTCAAATCCAATGCCTCTTGCCACTCCAGCACAGCGAAATGTGCCTCAGTTCTCAACTGGAGTATGCTCAGTGCAGGTGAAAATTCACACACTTACACCTGATGTGCGTCTTTAAGACACTGCAAAACACATAACCCAGAGATGTTTCAGAAGCTTGTGTCTTTACCAAGCTGGGACAGTTCTCTAATAGGAGCATCCTAAAGCACATTCTTTAGATCAGTACGAAATTTCTGTCAGCCTGTGCACTGCTACCTCGGAGCACAGATACAATGCCTCAACGTAACAATAACCTTATTTTTATATATTTATAAATAGGTTATATTTATTACTTTACCTATAGATCTTCAACTTTCACAAAAGGTGGAAGGCATTTATTTTAAATACAAAACCTCAAAACTCCAAACTTTAAAGAAGCCATCCAGCAGGGAGAGTTCCAGCCTGTCCCATTAAAATGTGGCTGAGGTAGATGCAAGAGAGCAGAAGCTTATTACAAAACGTGTTGGGGAGTGTGAGCAGACAGCATTATCCGGTCCATTCATCATCTGTAACAGAACATCCGTTTCCTCCTCTCACATCCTGAGCACACACACACAAAGGCTGCCCAAGGAAACCTGGCAGCTCCATTTCTGCCTGAACGTTTCACAGGCTGTCAGAAGGGCAGGAGCAGATCACCCATCTTGTGTTGACTGCACCAGCACATTTGAAACCTAGACCTGCTCAATGGAGTACTTAAGCTTATGTTTAGTGTTAAGCATATCTATGAATATATTTAGGTTCAGAAAACCATTTAAGCCTGAGAATGCCCAAGTCTGGATCCTAAAACTGAATGGGTGAATTGCAATGCTTTCTTTTTTTCCTAGAGGTGGCTGAATACAACATAGTAAATTCATGAGTTTGAAAGGAAGAATGGCAGCTTGCATGGCATCTCCTTGCATTTACACTTCAGAAACTGTCTTAAGTAGTGCAGAAACCTTGGTCTGCATTTTTTATTACCAATCCACAGTAAAACATCACAAGTAGAAATCTATGCTGAAAAAGACAGGCTTTAATATGCAGTTCTGAGTTAAATTTCAACTCTAAGTATTACGCTGGATCATGAAAATCCAGGTTCATTTTAGTACTGAAACACACCTCTTTCCAGATAAGTCTGTCTTATGCCTTAAGACTACTGAATTGGTTTCCCTCTGAAGGAGTAAATTTATTCTGAATACTACAATTGATTCATATACTATGAAAATGAAAAGAAAAAAAAGACATTTCCAGACCAGCACTCCTGAGCAAGAGACTAACATGTAACACAACAAGAAAGGTTGTTTTTTTTTTTTAATTTAAAGAAAAAAAAATTGAGATAATCTTTAAGGAAACAGATTCCGTCCTCATGTGTCCAGGAAGCAACTGCAGAAGCAATGAGTTAAACAAAGTTAAAAGAGTTAAAAAAAAAATACTGCAAACATCAACTCCTAGTAAGGAAGCTGGTCTCTTCTGCCTTTACATGCTTTTGTACTCGCCTTCCGTTTTCTAAAAGATCTCTACAAGACTGGTTGGAAAGCAAGCATAGGAAGCCAGTCCTATTTCTGAAACTTAGTCCTGCTCTTGGAAAGCCCTAGAAACTTTTTAAACCAGATACAAATTTAAACATAATTCAATTAAATAAGTATTTATCAAATCAGGGGAAGGAAGGCAAATAAATAAATATCCCATCAAAAGATACACTAATAAACTCAAAAGCACAAGTAATCTGGTCAGTTACATAATTGTGACTATTTTTCTGTCTTATGGCACCATTATGCTTTCTAGTAATTCAACATTTTTGTTAAAAAATTTTTTTCTAATTATTTATAGCTTATTTTTACTAGTGTTTAAACCACAGCTGTTACATATCATATTCAGCCAGTAATGAACTGAAGCATTACCTGGTTTTATTAGACATTTTGAAAAGATTTAGAAGCCCAACTATTCTCTGTAATTTTCTCCAACAACAACAATTAAGATGTGAGGCAGCCCAAAATCTATAGAAATTTTGTCACCAACTTACCTGGCACTGAAAAAAAGTCACTAGTTCATTACTTCTCACCATTTACATATCTATTTAAGGCTTTTTATAGATTTTTTACACTGGAATTTTAAGCCTACCTTCAGATTATCTCTTTAAGACTGAAGTATGAAAAAAAGACCAAGCGTCAATAGAGAGGGTGTTTTACTTATATACCCAAGAAGCATTTCCCTCTCTCTCCAGGGAAATTGCCATTTTTGTATCCATCACTACAAATTAAGCATTCAGCATGTTCTAGAAACACCTGCTGAAAGAAAAAAATCTAAATAAAAGGTCTTCTGGAATCAGTCTTCTATACAGACCCCTAACTGACTGCAGCTTGGGAAAAAAACAGTTGCCCTAATAATCTTGTTGCATAAACATAGCATATTCTGTGACCCAAAATATTTTATGATACAGCGCACTTGCAAAACTGTCTATATAAGAGCCTCTATAAAACTAGAGCATACACAAAGAAGCATTTCAGATTTGTTACAGGAACAAGATTTTTCTCACATTTGTTTAATCCTACAATCAATTCAGAAGACATGAAAAAAATCACTGCAGGTGTGCATTTGTCTTGGAGGTCTTAAGTATCTGCTAATGGTTTATTTTGCAGTAACCCAACAGTCTTCAAAGCAGCATGATAATACACCCATCTCTACGCTACCATTAGGTAATTCAGAAATATTTTGGCAAAATGCTTATCTCAATTTATGGCCAGTGTTTAATAGGAACTGGGATGAGAGTTGCCAAAAGCCAAATTAGCTAATGCTGAATGTAATGAACAGCAGAGCTTTGATCATGCTCTGAAATAAATTCTAAGTGAAAAGTGGAAAGAAGGATGCCCATGGAATTAAAATTGACAGTATGATTAATACAAGCCATATGAAGGTGCCTCTTAGCTGATTGCTAACGTTACATATTGGCTTCCATACTGACAGGTATAGTTTATTGTCAAAATGCCCTGATGTTCCACATCAAGGAAAGGGGGGGGAAATTGCCATTTTCTATTAATCTGCAAAACTAATACTTCTTTCCACATTGAAATCATACATTTTGTATTATTTAACTCTGTGAAAAAAGATACAAGGAAATTATGGCATGAGTTGCCTTACTTACGCATTGTAAGGAATTCTGAAAAATTAAGAAATTCCTCCTTGGTTACCTCACTAGATGACCTGTCATTAGTTAGGACATAAAAAGTAATATTTCTGCCAGGGTTTTAAAACTACTGTTAGCTCAGCCATAAACAGAATTTGTCACCTACTGCAAACATCACAGATTTTAGGAACTCTTTGTTCCTGCCTCAACCAAACCTCCCTTGTCCTACTCCAAGCCAAAGTGAACAGATATAAAACTTCCAGCTAAGCTGTGGAGAGATTCACAAAAGATACTAAAATGTACATATATGAAAGCAAATCCACTATACTTCAACAAGCCTTACAGATGGTTTTCACAAAACTGTGGGATGGTTCTGGAGACTGAAAGACAATTAGACTTATCTGACTTTTTTTTTTCCAGTCTATGAACTGGCAATGGAAGAGGTGATGTTGTATCTACATTAGAATTTAAACTATTTTAAACATTGAAATTGATCTTCTGTCACCCGGGCAGCAAGAAACAAAAAAGATACCTGATGTTTAGTTTTAAGAGCAAAGTCTCAGCCTGTCATTCTCCAAGATGATACACACTTTATGTTTTAACTGTGAATAACAACTTCTCCAACTAGACGCATTGCATTGTATTTTCAGCTATTTGCTTATTTCTCTCACATCTCCCTGGCTTTACATGCAACAGTCTTAGGATGCTTTCAAAGCTGATTCACAAGAACATTCATCCTGGTGAAAAATCTCTTTGCCTCTCAACACCAAGATAAATAAAGAACCATAACTGAATAAACATGTTTTAAACAAAACACAGTGTCTCACCACACTGCCAATGCATCTTCACTGAATGAGTCAAGATTTTAGTGTAATGCACAGTTTTCTTCCTACTGTATTGCATTCACCCTGTTCTAAGTGGTTTGCTTTGCTCTGCTTCTGTTGGAAGTTGCAAGTAAATTCTGTAGGACATGGCACACATTTTAATCTGGACCAAAAGGTGAATCATGCAATGTTAAATAATAAGCAAAATGTCACAGGCATGACTCATCAGAGAATAAACAAACGGTATTGCAATATATCACACTCTAATCTGCAGATTAATTGTCATCTCTATTCCTGTGCAATTTTGATCAAAACAAATTAATTGAAAAAGGTCCAATAAAACTAGCTAATCTGAAAGAATTGTGTAGGGGAAAACCACAACTGACTATTTTTCCTATTGGGAACTCATCACCTGCATTTCTTTCTGTAAAAACTAAGCAGTTTTTTGTCTGAACTATGTGAAGTCAAATAATCCTTTGCTTTTCTATAAAGGTCAGGAGAAAAGCTTTCCATTCAGCTGGAGTATTTTAATTAAACATTGCAGCAGGTGTTTGGATATGCTGCCAACTCCTAAAAAGCTTTCATTAAAACTGTATCTTAAAAAAAAAATAAAGACCTATACATCCTCCTCAAGCCCTCTTTATCTGTCTTTTCTCTGGACGGGTATTCACAAAATTTTCTCTGTTTTGGAACTCCATTACCTGCCCTAGCTATAAAAAAAAGAGTTCTTCATCAAAGCTGCTGGAAGCTAGCCATGCAATTCTCACATCAGCTTTTACGGCCATGGCAGATCCTGCAACAGAGCACAGCCCAGAGTTTAGCCTTAGCTGCTGACCTGCTTCAGCTTCGTGGGAACATAATTGGTCTGTTCAAGCTGACAAAAAGAGAATCTTTAACTGCGAGCCAAATACACTTTTGAGACAAAATCCTGCAGTTAATGCAGAACTCTTTGTGGCATACGCAAGTAATCGAGTTTTGCAGCAGTAGCACACCTCCCAACTTTATACACTCATATAAAAGCTGCCTAAGAAACATCTCCAGAACTGTTTATGGTTTTAAGGAATGCAGTGCCCTTGGAAGGGTGTGTTCTTCACAAGTGAGGAAGAACAAGCCATGCCGTACACACTGGCACTCAGCGATTCTATCAAGTCCTTTCATCAACTGAGAATGTGAATCAGAATGAAAATCCCAACATGAAGACTACAAAGCAGTAATTCCTATACCCTGGGATACACACAGTTCCATCAGTGCACTACTGGTCTCCAAAAATAGCATAACCCAACGTTTACAGCTTGACAAATTCAGTTGGCATCTGTGACATGTCAAAAAATTCACATTTGAAACAGAAGTGGCTTTCAATTGAGTTCTGATATATAAGGAGAAAGGAATACCAGCAAATATGATAATACATCAACAAATACCTTTACTAGCTTACTTGTTTAAGAGTTTTTTTCCGAGACTTGGTAGTCTGGCCTTTGGAACTACAGTCAGAAGAGAAAACAAACAGTTTAATCTCAGTGACAACATGTAGTAAGCACAATTTCTCATCTCCCTACAAATAGCAAGGCTTAAAGAAAAAAAAAAACCACCAAACTCAAAACGAAGAGCTCTATTTACAGATTCAGTTAGAATTTTAAGACCATTTGGAGCAAGACCAACTTGCAGCAAGGGTTCAGCATCACTTTGTTGCTATGAAACATTATCACATAGGAATAATCAGCCATAAAAACCTTCCAGCTGACTTGTTCTGTGGCAGAAATGATCTCAGCTGAGAAGAACACCTTCAATTTAGAATTAATTAACTAGCAATTTTGAACGTGGCTCTGAAATATACCTCAAGAATCTCAAATTGTAACACTGAGGTGTCAGACAAGATCCTGGATCTCAGTAACTAAATCTGACTGGGTCCTTATGTAATTGTAACATGCATGCATGCAGAGACAGGTGGAACACTGAGACACTTCACACATGAATCTCAACAGAACTGACCCATGCTGTCTAGAGATGCTGAACAGTCCAGGGACTGAGGGAAGAAATCACCTCTACCTGTGACTTTAGAAGGCCTGTTACTAGTAATTGAAAGAGGTAACATGATACCAAAAAGAACAGTATCTCAGCTTTAAAACTCATTTTGGGAATGAGAGAAACCTGTGAAGAGGCATTACCACACCACAGGAGTAACTTCCAGCAGCATTGACTTGGGCTTGCTGTGAACCAGGACGATGGTGTTACAGAAGTATGTATCCCACAGACTTTGAGTTCTGAAACAAAGTCTGTCTCTGTGTGCGGTCCTGCGTCTGCACACAGAGACTGGTGAGAAACAGGTATTTACTTCCTGAATCTGGGGACCATTTGTACTTACTGATTTGCCTTATTACCACACTGAAAAGTAATTCTTGTCTAAGAAAACGCTGGAAATGAAAGTATTCTACAGTGCCTTTCCTCCTGCTTGTAGATGAACCAAGTTACTGCTCGTTTTTTGTGCTAAGTGTGGGTAAGGAGAGTCCTACAGGACAAATGAAAGAAGCAGACAAAGAAAGGCAAAAGGATGTGAATGTACAGGAATTAGCAAAGCTGGTGCATAAGGGCAAGACTTGCTGCAAACAGAGCACATGCCTTGGAATGGACTGTGATGCCCCAGCACTCCGCCAGCTTCACTGCCCCCAAACAGCAATGTATGCCAGTTTACCATCTCCACACCCAGCTGGCTCCAAAAGATACAAGATGATTCCTGGGGTGCAGAGACAGGTGCTCACCTCTAAAAATAGGCAGTCCTGGTAAATCAATGCAATTATCATCTTCAAAAGAAACATGTTTATAAAAGTGAAAACACTGAAGGATCACATCATTTCAAATCTTTCATCCAAACAGACTCCCTCAACAGTCACATGAATCTGAACTACAAACAAAACTACAGCACTGTGAACAAGCAAAACATGAAGAAAATTTTCACTTTGTTGGGACCCTGCCTTTTTCCCTTGGAAGTTCCTTAAGAGCTGTTATTTGAGAATAGAAATCTCTAAACCTTCCTTGTCTAGATCTTATCTTTTCTCCCCCTTTTTTATATCATTGACCAGGCGGTGTTTGTTAAACTAAGAACACACAACCTTGTGTACAAAAGAAGCTTTCCCCTATATTCTCAAAAAGGTTAAAAAAATAGAAAGGGAGAACTTGTCCAGGAATGCTTGAGAGACCTGGCAGTACTTGATATATGGGGTTTTGTGGCATAACAATTAAGGAATTATCTTCTAACTTAGTAAATTGTTACACACAGCAAAAGGTTAAAGTCATGTCAGATAACAAACAGCCTCATAAATAAGTTTTGCCATTTACATTTTTTTTCCTAACATCTCATCCAGCGTTTTTACTTGGAGAAGAAATATGTCTCAAACACAGGAAAAAATAATTCTCAGTCAAGCATTGCTCAAAACAAGACCTTCCAGCATGATAAAAAGCATTATGAGAATAAAATTGAGTATATTTTTCCTTCAGCTCGGGGGAACATTACTATTTGATAATACTGAATGGTTTTGGGTTAGATAAAATGACTTTGCTGTATCTAGCAATTTAAAATCCATTTTTATGATGAAGCATTTTAGCACCACAGATACCAAGTTCTCTCAAGCCAGAAATAGTGTCTTTACTAGTCAGCAGACTAGTTCACAAGACCTTGTTCACTTTCAATTGGAACAAGCCTCTAATCTGGAAAGTATCTACATTGTTTTCAGAATTTACTGGGATGTCATAGGCACACTAGAAAAGTTCCAAACGTTGTACTGCTTCTGCTTTTGTTTCATATGACCACGAAGGCAATGTTTTGGGGTTTTTTAACTGCATATCTGATTCTTTAAAATCAGTTACTATGCTTCAAATACTGTATCACCGAACACATGGCACATGTATATCACCCTACCTTATCCTGGCGCAGATTTTTAGAAATTTGAGTTTTCTATTTTTTTGTGTGGAGGGAATTCTTTAGTTTTAAATAATTTAGCATCTTCCCATGTTGCATTTACTAATTTTTGCTTAACTCCTCTCCCACAGACAAAAAGCATTAAGTAATACAATTCAAAACAAAAACATTTGAGGATCATTAATGTACAGGATGCTTCTGAAGATATCAGCCATTCTTCAGAATCATTCCTCTTCCAAGACGAATACTTAGACTTTGAATCCAGGTAAACGGCAAGAGTCTTTTTATCAAATTGTGTTGCCTGAAGTGAATATAAAGCATGCTTTAGAATTCTAAAATATCATTTCTAAAGGAAAGAATGCCATTGCAGAAAAGGTTTACTTAATTATCCTGTAACACTGAAAGAGAGGCAACAAGATACAGTTGTATTGATTGGAGAGGCGCTTTATTACCCTGTTCTATCAGAGGTTAAGTCCTTGATCTCATTAAGGACATGCTTGGTTGTTAGTAAGGGTAATTTTTCTGACAGTGCTTTGTTTTTGAGGGACACAGATTTAATTTATTTTGGTTAGGTTAAAAGTTCACCTTTCCATTTCTTTCCCTTCTTTTTATTCCCCACCACGCTAGCAATCTTATCTTCACATGGCCGATTCAATTTTTTCGTCCTTTGATTTTTTTTTTAAGCTTAAATATATACAGCTGACCTTTATTTTAATTTAAATTCTCCTTCATACTTTTAGAATATTGGCAACTTGTTATCTCCAAGTGAACTTGCTGTTGCACAGCAAAAGTAGTCTTTTTTTGCCCCACTGGCAGCAGGGTATGTTTAATAGGGTGAATCACTGGGCTTCCCTGGCCAACCTGTAATTCACACTGCCAGTTCTCAACATATTCCCTTTAAAAATGCACTCTAATAACGCTTCTTGCTATTATTATATGTTATTGGCCCAAAGCTGCTGAGGTGCTATGCCTCAGGAGTCCTCAGTTCTGTATCTGATATTAACAGTGAGGAGATGGCCATTCACACAATTAACATGCCACTCCTGTGTAATCCAAAAGATTGATGCACAAGACCCATCGTTTGCATCCAAGACAGCGATCCTGGCCCATTCCAAACAGGGTATAGTATCTAGGTTTACTGCAAGAATGGTAGAGATTCAATCATTAAGGAACTGCTATAAATAGAAAACCTGGGGTGATGGCTCACATGTTGTTTTCAAGTGTTATGTGTCTTCTCTTTCTAGGTATTTGTATAGCAACAGCGTTTTAAAAAAAGATTCATTTAAAACCATACAGTTTTCTGAATATATAATGCTGCTTGTAACATTACACATAGAGCTGTTTTTCAGAATGTATACTTGTCTCTCTTAAACGCAGAGAAGCAATAGAGACAGCCAATTATTTGCTTCAAATATAATACATATTTTCTTGACATACAACATTTATATACAGTTTCTGAAAGTAAGTCTGGTTAGACTGTGTCATTGGGAAAAAACTGGTATTAAGATCAGGGAGCCCCTGTGCTCTTCCATAAGGCAATAAGGACTTGAAAAATCCAATTTTGCCAATAAAAACTTCCAATTGAATACAAATGATTAAAAAGAACAGTGCTGATCAAAGCTTTGGGCTTGTTTTAATGTTCTTTCTTTTCCCTTGCTATAAGACTTATGTTCAACAGCTCACAACTAACACGTCAGAAAGGACAACCAGGTCTGCTATCTAAAATGCACATGCTGTGACTCTCAGTCAATAATAGGTCTAGGAGAGATGGCAGAACAGACTTGCACTGCCTCTGTAGTGCATCATATTTCTTCCTTCTATGCACTTAGATGCTTCCCAGTGGACAATCTATTCTTCAATAACTCGTATGAACTTCTGTTACAATCTTCTGAATAATAGATCTACTTTACACAAAGTAAAGTTACTTTATGAGTTTTGCTTTTATATATTCACCTGCAAAGTAAACCTTTGTATCTGAAAGTGCTTACAACTGAACAACGCTCCATCATGAGAAACAAGGTTTATAAATTGACTAAAAGCATTTTCAAGATTACTAGCTTTGTTTTTATCTTGAATGATTGCCAACACAGCTTCCAATCATGAGGGAGAAGCTTAAATAGTGCAAATAGCCTTTGCTGTTTGTAGTCCATCAGCAAAGCATTCCCTCAGTGCAGAGGAAAGGCAGCTGGGAGCAGCAGCCTTCTCCCTAAGCACACACAGCAAGCAGAGGTGGGCTGTGTGCTGCTTGAAGATGGGTGGGAGCATAAAGGCAGCATGCCTGACATGAAATTCTTAATTGGGTTCTGGGCAAGGCCATTTTAATTCAGTCCAGCCAGATACCTGCATATTCCTCAGTCCCACACACTCCATATACACTGATGACTCAGTCTGAGCTCCTGCTCCAAACACCACAGTTTTGATCAATGACAAAACAGGCAAGGAGGCAGAGATTTATGATTAAAAAGGAAAGATTAGTGCTGAATGGTGAAGCACAAGCTCATCTTGCTGGCTACTTCTTAAAACTTTAACACTAATAGCAAATTTTCCTTTTTCTTGCAAAACTCATTTAGTTATGAAGCTCACATGATAAAAAGCCCACATGATAAAAAGCCCTGTATGCCTCATAGCAGAGAGGCAGAGCAAGACTAAAAGTGGAATGAACACATCTTCTTCCATAGATTAGAGTAACAAAAATTATTAAGCCAGACAATAGCTCTGGAAATGAAAAATGAAAAGCAATCCCCTATCACCACATACCTCAGAGCACTAGTTTGGAGATCATATGCTGAAAACCAGTTTCTGAGAAAGTGTCAGCATGCTCTATTTTTGTTGGCACAACCAGCAGTGCTCTAGTTCTGAAAATCAGGTCAATGCTACTTTTGTAACTACATGCAGATGCTTGAAAAGACACCTGTATTTTATAAGTTCTGTCTTACTATACAATATTTATGGTTTGTCCAAGTACTTGAATCGCTGAAACAGACAAGCACTAATAATAATAACCCTGAAATTAAAGACTAGCCATACAAAGCTGGATCAAGACTTTTTTGTTGAGCAAAAGTAAATTAAAATCATGTATGAGATTTTCTTTCATCTAAGTTTAATTATCTAATAAATCAAGTGTAGCCAAAGCTAGCAGGTTCCACATCCCCAGATGGCATATTGTTCCATTCCAAATGAAAGCAGGAATGACTCTCTGCAGGTGTCTATACATTCCCTTTGCCCAGACAGTAGTCTAGGCAACTGGCTTCAGACAGATACTATCTTTCACATTGTTAAAGGTTAGGGGAGACTTTCTAATTTATATAAATTTAAGAGTAAATGCCATAAAAACCTCACCAGTTGAACTCAAAGGGAAACAAGCACAACAGTGCTTGGGTAGAAGAAATACTCCAAAACCTTTTTATGCAGAAAAGTCACTTTGAAACATTAAAAACAGTGTAACTTATGAAATATGAGGTACAGTTCCAAGTCTGTTGTGAGTACTGAAGCTAACTACTAAAATAGTTATCTTGCTTGGGTTGTGAAGTGTGTACTTAATAGGTTCATTTACATGAGT
This sequence comes from Cyanoderma ruficeps, assembly GCA_008694505.1. Lineage (NCBI taxonomy): Eukaryota > Metazoa > Chordata > Aves > Passeriformes > Timaliidae > Cyanoderma > Cyanoderma ruficeps. The sequence continues at coordinate 9,849,600 of VZDJ01000782.1, forward strand.
GGGTGCAGGCAGAGATCTCACATTTTACAATGCTGATCTCTCCAAGGCTTCCATACAGTACTAATAAGTTCAGTATTTTAATAAGAAAAAGAAAGAGTTCAGAAAACCTTTAACCTGTATATGAAATATAGAATATTAGAGAAAATTCTGTGAACTATTTTTGCATAGGTAAAGGATGCTGAGACTACAATGCTGAAGAATATTTTAGAAAATGTCTTGTATATGCTTAGAAGTGTTCAGTCTCAATTATTTTTAAATTACTGTATTGTGCTTACACTGGATTATCAGGAGATAAACATTTTTCTTTATTTCTGACTTCTGCTGGAAAAAAATGCAAACACGCAAAGCTGTATCTTCACTAACTCATCATCTGGGACATACCAAACATTCTTACATGCACATCAAAAGAAAATCAGAAAAGATGCATTGTTTTCAAGCTTCTGGAATGAAATTATAATACACTTCATGTACAGTAAAATTACTGAATTAATTTCCTTTCCCAAAACATAAAGATCACTTCAGCTTTCTGGGTCTCTCTCATCGTCATCCAGCTGTGCACTAGATTTCTCTAGTGCTGAGGAAATAAAGATAGAATTGTTTAGGTTGGAGAAAACCTTTAAGATCATCAAGTCCAACTGTTAACCCATAAGGGCAAAGTTCATCACTAAATTGTCCCCCTACATGTCACATCTACAGGTCTTTTAAATACCTCCAAGGATGATGACTCAATCACTTTCCTGGGCAGCCTGTTCCAATGCTTAACAACCTTTTCAGAGAAGAAGTTTCTCCTCGTATCCAGTCTAAACCTCTCCTGGAGCAACTTGAGGCCATTTCCTCTTGTTTCACTGCTTGTTACAGGGGGGAAGATACTGACTTTCACCTTGCCACAACCTCCTTTCAGGCACTTTTAGAGAGTAAGAAGGTCTCCTCTGAGCCTTCATTTCTCCAGGCTAAACAATCCCAGCTCCATAGCCACTCCTCACACAGTCCTCACTCATCTCATGCTCCAGGCCCATCACCAGCATTGTTGCCCTTCCCTGGAGCCACTCCAGCACCTCAATGTTCTTTCTGTCCCAAAACTGAACACAGGATTTGAGGTGCAGCCTCACCAGTGCCGAGTACAGGGAAACAATCCCTGCCCTGCTCCTGCTGGCCACACTGTTGCTGATACAGGCCAGGATGCCATCGGTCTTCTCAGCCACCTGGGCACACCCTGGCTCATGTTCAGCTGCTGTTGACCACACTCCCAACAGTTTATTTTCTTGCTCAACAGTGAATTTTCATCACACCAGTGTGTCTCCCATCAGAAAACATTTAACCTTGGTTTTTACTGGTCCAGCAGCCCCTCATTTACATGGCTAAAGAAAACTCACTCAAATCACAGAGAAACAAACACACAAAGAAAAGCCCACCTTTCAGGAACAAGACCCAGATAACAAGAAACTAATCCTAATTAAAAAAAAAA
>VZDJ01000782.1:9851083-9863253 GCA_008694505.1 Cyanoderma ruficeps
AAAAAAAAAAAAAAAAACCAAAGAAACCAAAGAAACAAAGGCAATTGGGGTAAAAACAGAATTCTGAAATTCCTGAGTAGGTGTTCAGGGATAACTTTTTTGTCAGATGTAGTCCAGGAACTCCAGATCAAAATAGGTAACTTGTAGTATACCCACACACTTCCAACTATTCTCCCTGCTCTATGAATTCCCAGTGCAGATTAGTGCAGTTAAATGTGCTTTTAAGTGACACATTAAATTAGGAGTCTCATACCTTTTCAAAAACTTAGGTCAATTTACTGGTAAAGCCCTCTGGCCATTAGTATTTCCATCTTAATATTTCCCACCAACAAGTCAAATGCAAACATTTTAAGCTTCATTAGTCTTCAGCAGTCCCAAATGCCAGTTTCTTGATTACCTACTGTGTTGTTGCATACTACTCCATCTCTTAAGCTGGAAGAGGGATTACAGTACTATAAAATCACTTAGAACTTGCATCATAAACTGAACTATTCATACCATCTGTTATAGAAGAGCCAATTGTTCTCCCTGCTGAAGAAAAGATTGAGGTTAATCCGCTTCCCCCATGCTGTGCAGCGAATCAGAAGAGCAAGGTACACTAAAATGCTGAAATCTATAGTTGCCATTTCATGACAATTCTATATTATCTTTTCAACAACTTGGATGCAAAGCTACCCCAGCATATCAGTCTCATGTCCTAAAAATTCCAGGACTATTCTAGTTCTTGAGGCTGCAAATTACATTTTTTTCTGACATTTGTATATTATTAGCTATAACATTATTACTTCATGCCCAGATAGTTCAGCTGGAGAATCCAGCCTCTGCATGAGATGTTTAAGACAGTTATTTCAAGTGCTTCAGGTCAATAAGCCAATACTATTGCACTCTTGTAAATGAGGCCAGGATTTCTCATGAGGTTTAACCAATAACTTCAGAAATATTAAATTATTCCTTTCATCCTCTTTATCTTACCTAACACCACAGATCCCATTAAAAAAAAAAGTTCACTTTGTTCTAGGAGACTTTATGGAAATAAAACTGAAAACAGATTCAGCTGAAAATAAAACTCCTACCTACATTGCCATCTTATTGTTTGCAGAGTGGAACAATTCAAATTTAGAAATAAATTCATTTTCACAGCAAAATTAAAAACAGAAAGCTCATTAGACAAACAGTAAAACAGCTTCAAATAGGTGTATTTTATTTTCTCATTTAATTATTTTCTTATGCAAGTATTTTGACTGTGTGTTTATGCCAAATTTCTCTCCCATCACAGCTCAGTTTCTGATAATGGTGACTGAGGTCATGAATGCTGGATTAGAAAGCAACAGTAAGACCCTTCCTGCAACAGAGTAGCATATTTGAGCTCCAACAAAATATCTAAAAATAAAAAAAGAAATATAGCAGAACAGAATGAAAATAACAGCTGAAAATGTGTCCTACATTCAAGTGCAATGCAGAGGGGAAATTCCTTTTGAGTAGTTCCAGGCAGGTGCTCTGGTGGCAGATTGTACAATGAAGGAGGAAAAGAAGCATCTTACAGACAAAGGAGAAATAGTCTGGACTCAGGCCCACTTACCCATTTCCACAAGATTTGGAAATACTATACATACTTGGCTTCCACAACAAGAGCTCTTAAGCTAGTTTGTATGATATGACAAAGTTATTTATCATTTATAATGTAAGATCCATGGTGAAGAAAATTTGCAAGTAAGAGGAAAAAATCTAAAGATTTCATTGGTCAGAAGAGTTCAAGGAAAAAAAATGCAATTCTGCACTAAATTATGAGAGGGGAAAAAAGCTTTACAGTTTTTAACAAATGAATAAATAAATTCTAGTTAAGTTACTTAAAGACTTCAGTATGCATTTTTGGTATGATGTGAAAAAAAAAGAGATAATGAAAATATTGTGCTTCTAATTACAGGCACAGGGGAAAAAAGCAAAATAAAGCTTAGTGAAGTAAACCTCCCATCTTCTTAGTGTGCACTGTCCCCCAACAGATACATTATTTAAGATCTACATGCCCTACCATATGAATGTAACCAGATGTTACCAGATGTAACCTTACCCATGTCACAGGCACATACAAACAACTCTACCAAGACTCCAGTGCAAGCTTCAAGGACAGTACTATCCAGAAGGCATTCTTCTGAGAAAGTCCAAAGCCACCTTAAATTCTTGCTGTTTACTGTGGCTGCATATTCAGTTTGTCTCTCAGAGGAACATGCACACGCCATCAGGTGATGATAAAATCTAGAGCTGTAATGCTGTTTACAGTGACTCTACATGAATCAAACCATGGCGTTATCCAAGTGTGACAGAACTCCTGTGAGATAGAAGGAGCTCAGTGAAGCATCACACTCTTCTAATGAGTAAACACCTTTCTGTCTCTCCTAATCTCTACAATAAACACCAATCAGTAATTCTAGCCTCTCCTCTTCACTCAGTATAACACCTAATTCTGAAAAGATAAATGTGATCATTTTGACAGAAAAAAAAAGATGATGCAAAACAAATTACTAACATCAGCCTTCCTGTAGAATCAAGCCAGAATGTTCCCATTTTGTAAACAAAAGCTTTTTTCCAGTCTAAACTCACAATTGGTTATATAACAAGTCTCTAACACATAAACCTTGAAAAATAATTTTGTTTTTATCCACCACACTTACCTAATTTTGAACAAACACTACTGAAGGCTAAAAAAAAGTAAATTATCTGGCTATACACAAATGCAGACTGAAACTGGAGATTTAACACTCCTTCTGGTTTACCAGAATTATAGTAATATGCAGCATTCTGTCTTATTCACTGTGCCACTTATGAAGTATTTTAATATCATATTTTCATGAAGCTAAAAAAAAAACAAGCCAAAGTATTTTACTTTTAAATTTAATGATGCTCACAAGATTTCAGTACTGAAGTGTTTGCACCAAAAGGTCCTTTACTTATTAAAGTTCTAAGACAATTTTGATGAGCAGATGAAGTATGTGTTTGTAACAAAATTTATCAGGTTTTAGTAATGATGCACCAGGTACTGTATTACCATTAAAAAGAAAAAAAATATGACAGTTTTGCCAGGTTGAAGTTACAGTAAAATTTGATAGAAACCAACTCTCTCCCACGGCAGCACTATAGCAAAGCTTTAAAAAAAAAAAAAAAGTCAAACACACCCAGTATATAGAACTAGGCTCTAGCATTTTATTTCTTTGATAAACACTTTTAAGCTCTCACAAAATTTTTGAAGCATTAACATGACATTTGAATTCAGCTATAAGACTTAATTATATCCAAGTTGTTGAGACTTTGTCAGTGTTTGATGGTAAACAAGAAGCTAGAAGATTTTGTTATGCGGTACATTCCCTTTAATGATAAAGCTAAACATGCTTCCTCAGTAGCGACAATTCTTAATTAAAAAAACACCTTAGGACCGTGAAGAAGCTTCTTAACCCAGCTATACAAATCACTGTAACATGGTTACCCAGCACTTACGAAGTCTAAACTGTTTTTTCCCTTCCTTGAAAAAAAAGGGAAGATGTCGGTGGGGGGGGTGGGTGTGGTAGAGTATATGTTATGCCGGTTATTCGACTGTTTATTACAGAATGAATAATTCTGTCTATTGCTCATTTTAATGTTGAATTATTCCTCCAGTGAAATAAATGTTTTTTTGGTTAAAGGACTTTCCCTATTTAAATTCTGCCTATCTGTAGGGAATTCGGAAAGACATTTCATCCTTCTCTAGTGGACTTAAGAACAGAGGCATTTTTCTTCCTACTTGTTTTAAAAATTGCAGGTGTTTATGATCTGATTTATCACCAAAAAAAAAGCCACAAAACCACACTCTTTTAAAGAATATTACACAAGTTAGAACTACATAACATAGCTGGAAGATACATCAATCCCTTTGACCTTGTGTTCACTGGAGGAAATAAAAACACATAAAAACGCCTCTGTGCTCAAACAACTCAATCCAAGGTAACATCATATGGAAAACAAAGCAGCTTTTGATCATTTAGAATAAAATGAATGGGCTCATCTGAATTAAGCAAAGACCAGAGATCTCTAAACCTTTTCAGGAGTTAGTGAGAAGTTATTACAGCTCAAGCTCACAATGTACCAATGGGATACCTCCCATCCACAGGTTACTGACTCAGCTGGTTTGCAATCATTATCTGTGCCTTTCAGTTCAAGGAACTGGGGCAGTGAGCAAATTCATACCAGTGACACTTTCCAGGAAATGGATAATCAGCAAGAAAGATGGGAATCCTGGACTCAAATGGTTGTCTAATACAGCAAATCAACATTGAGAGATGTGAAGACCAACTGCCTAATTATTTTGCATGCTGTTTTTTTAAATTCATTTTCTATCTCATTGCTTCTGTTACAAGATTAGTTAAAGCCTAGGACAGGGCCTCTTCTAAAGCAATGGTAGCACTTTTTCCTTCCTTATGTTAGGTAATACGCCTTACCAACTTTGCCTCCTTTTCCTCTCAAGAACTCACTGTCTTACATGGTCTGGAAGCTCACAAATAAATCATTGTTTGTCTCAGGCATTTAAACTGTCTGTATTTCACTTCCGCAGAAACTGAAAGTATAATCTCTACTAGACATGATATGTATTATCATATTTTTGTTTTTTCTATATCACAAAAATCACAGTTTAGCAAAGCCAAACAAAAATTAATATCCCATCAATGGGGGAAATGAGGGAATTTTTTTTTTTAAACAACACTTACATTTTATGTTTTGGCTTTTTTAAAAGTCTTTAAAGAAGGAAAGCACTGATGAATTTGAAGTCAGGGACCAGGGACTCACAGCCAGCACTCAGGAGATCAGGTGTTCTGGTTAAGTGTGAGAAATGCTTAATTCATATTCCAAACACCACTGACTGCTCATCAGGCCTCTCAGGTAAAATACTGCCCTGCAGGACACATCCACTTTACAGTTCATTAACTAAGAAGTTCTGTATTTCAAAGATAGGAAAGAAGGTTAAAAAAACCCCAAAGAAATACTCTTTCCAAGATATCTCTCCTAACTACAAAAAAAACTTATGTTAACACACATATACTCATCCTTCCATTGTCCTGTGTTTGAGATGTAGTCCCAAACAACATCTGAAGGCTTTGTGTCACACTTCATCTTTGAAATTAGTAACATGTATATATGCAGCAGTCCCCTGATATTTTTTGGTAGCAGAATGAAAACCTTTATCTTCAATGAAATCAAGTTCAAATTCATAGATTTTCGTGGAAGTGAAACCATACATATGGATTATGAGGGCCATAAAAGTACTACACCCTCTTTACACAAAAGATAATATTATTTCAAACCAGTTCAAAAGCTAATGAACAAATCTGCTGGAATAGAGCTGGGTGAAAAGAGGGGCTGGGCTTTGTTCAGAGAAGATGCAGGAAAAGGAGCCTTTACTCCACTGGAGAATTACATTAGAATCATTATCATGTGCTTACCAGAAAACCAAAATACTCCTCACAAGAATTAGGATCTACAGTCTCCTTTTACTTCATTTTGTGCTGGAGAGGTAAATACTAGGACTTGCTGAAAATAAATCCTTGGCATGCTCTTAACAGAAAATAGTCTTTATTAATTATGAGATGAAATGCTATATACTAGGAGTTACAGATGCTTCATGACCCAAGTCTTACAACATTAAAGAGCGCAGAACAAACCACTACAGAAATGCATGTATGGGATATAATCTAATGAGTTCTTTTGAAACTTATTTGAGCATACAAGTGCCAGTCAACTGCAACTATTTTAGAAGTTCATATTTCAAAACACTGTTTCAGTTTTACTTCCCCTCCCATGAACAATATTAATGCCATGGGGACTTTTTTCTTTTCAAAGTGCTTTAGGCTGGTGTCAGAAAGTACTTTAAATTTTAAGAGTGCCTCCTGTGCATCCCTGTCTAGCATGTCTGAGAGGAAATATTGTCAATCAAGTCTGACTAGCAGCCGTACAGGTCATGGAAGCAGTTGCATAACCAAACAGTGTGGACAGCCTTTGTATTCAAAAGATAATGCAGTGCCGCAGGTTTGAAGACAACAAAGCAAGGGAGGTGTGTTCAAAATCACAGCTGAAAGAGAACAGAAACACCTATATACTTTAATCTTGGAAAAACATTTAGGACACTGAATATCCCTCTCTACCTTCATAAAGACAAAAGAAGCCTGGTACAATTGGGAATGACTGCTTGTTTTGTTTTGCTGCTCCAGTAGTTATAAATGCCACGTCTCAGGCACCGCTGGCTGCTGCTTTGTTGCTGTGAAGTGACAGCTGAGAAAAATGATGATGCTAGAGATATGTGTTACGAATATACAAATAGGTGACAGACAACTGATTCCTGCAGACAGGAGTCTAGACATTTCATTTAATAAGTGCTTCTCCCTTTCCCTTTCCTTCAATACAGCAACCCACCAAATGTACAGCCTTACCAAATACCTCACATAATGTGCTTCTGGAACCCTACTGGTAATTAATGGTGCAGACATTATTACAGCCTGAACACACTTGACAGCTTCAGCTGCAGCATTGATCTCTCTGTCATCAGAGTCCAAGGTTCCTGAGCCTACTGGGATGCTGAATAGTCACCTCCAGAAAGTCCTGCTTTGTGTGCACAGAATAAATTGAACTATTGACAATGTCATATTTGTCATCTTTTTAACACAAAATCCTAGTGAAAAAATGTACTGAAAGAGAAAACATAACTACCATACAATATATAAAGAGTAACTTTCTTGAGAAGTTGCACATTAGTTCTAAAATACTATCTAAGAGCTTCTGAACAATGCTGAAACGTAACAGTCATTTGGAGTTTGGTTATGTTGACACATATACCTGCTACCCTGTCATGCAACAAAGGAAAAGGGTTTAAGCTATCTAAGAGAGAAAAAATATCCTTTTTTTTCCCTTCTTTTAAACACAATTCAAAGCCAATCTGTGCATTACCAGCTCACTTATTTAATTCATACCCAAAGGACATGGCTTCATATCCTTAAAGAATGTATTCTTCTATTGTGTCGACATTGAACTTAATGGGAAAAAAATTTATCATGTAACTGAAATAGAAATAGAGTATCAAAAGTATGTTCACAGCATCAATGCACCATTCTGGCACTTAGAAAGTGGTAAGAACTAGAATGGTTTGGTCTTTTTGATTCCTTTCTGGAACTTCAGGGTAAGTTCTCCCTGCCACACATCCCAGTACAATTGTTTCAATTGCTCTTAAGAAAATAAAAGGATGCCAGTGATGGATAAATTTAAGCTAGCGATTTCCAGCTATTTCAGTTTTTGTTATATTTATATCGACTTTCTAATAATCCACTTCAATACCACTGTAGTCTTCTTTTTAGCATCTTTCCAAGTTAACAAAACCCACAAAATTACAAAATTAAAAATGCTTATACAATGGCACATTAGAGGAGGCTGAATTATTTGAAGTGAAATCAAGGACTTGTCAACAGTACACCGCAATCAGTAAAGTCATCAGGACATCAGGAGTTTTTAAGAGTCCTACATCCATTGGAAAGCACAGTTATATTATACTTAGAATAGTAAACTTGATAAGGCCATCACAATAGAAAATATGTAGAGATAACAAAGAATCCCACCCAGTCTCAGAGCCCCCTTGTCTGCAAGCTTGTGAATGCCAAAAGGAACAGTAAGAAGACTGTTTCGGTTATGGTAGTCTCTATTCTTAGACCAGGTTTTGTTTCTGCAACAGAAACCTTTTTTTTTCATGTATTTATAAGCACAACTACGTTTCCTGAATTTCTTCATTCCTGAGTAGCATGATTGTTTTCATGACACACTGTGTTAACTAGGAAAGATCAGAAAGAATGCATACACAAACAGAAATACCCCAAGAAGAATTTGATAAACAAAGACCACAACACAGAAGGTTTACACCATCACCACCTGGTTTATGCCTCAATCAACAGTTCTTGTCACCACTAACAACCAACAATTAATACCAATCAACTTGCATCAGCATAAAATTGTTTCTTAAGAACACTATAAAACTTGATTGATAAACAATTTTGATGTAGAATACTTAGAGCATCTGAAAATGTGTGACCTGAATTTACAGAAAGTTTTGATTAAACAGCATCATATAAATTAAAAAGGCTTAAAAATGAGACATATGATAGAGTTCAAGCATAACATCTTAGTATGGTTGTACCTTTTCTACAGCAGCACATGCACCATCTCAAAACACAGTACTTGTTGATCAGAATATTCAGATCTTGATGATTTGGAAGAAAAATAAAATAATTTCAGAAAAAAACCCCTGTGGTGCCTAAGCAACAGTAAATCCTGAAGAAACCAAGGTTCTGATGCAGAGGTACCACATCTCTTCACTGACCACATACAAGCAAGACAAACTTCCAGAACAACCAAGTCAAAGGCTGTATCTACAAAAGCTTACAAAAATCAGGTGAGAGAATGGGGGAATCACTGTCCTCAGAAACAGTAACTCCCAATAAGAGATCTGGAAACTGTCTAATAATAATTTGGATATTATTCCTTGGACAACATGGAAGTATTGTACTAAACGTGGTAAACAAAGGAATCTGGAGAAGACAGAAAACAAAATTACTTTCGCTCTCATACTGATGAGGCTAGCACTGAAAAAGCAAAGGAAATGCAGGATTCCCCACCTCAAGAGCAATGCTGTAAAAATGGGAAATGTTTGCAGAAAAAAACCCAATGTATTGGGGGGGGGTTTACTGAAGAATCACATTGACAGAGTAAAGAAGTCTTTATTCACCAAGAAAATTAAAGGGTAATTTGATTAAAGTACACAAGTGAGACATCAAAGGGAATGGAAGGGTCCTAAATTTAGGGAGGCAATGAAGGACAAGAAACTGAAGATGCAAGGTCTAATGCAAAATAGGTGATTTTTCTTTTCTTAAATGGCACAATTTATGCTTGAAAGAAGGTACTAATGTCACCATTTTTGCAACTTATGTACATGAAAGCATAATCTTCATCAATTGTTTTGGGGGTCTTGGGTTGTTTTTTTTTTTAAGAGAATACACTACCAGCTCAAACTTTTAACAGACAAAAACTGAAAACATAATGAAATTCCTATCAGTGTTAAGAAAACTTGAGGGGTTTTATAGCTTTAAAACCTGGCATGTTTAGAAATGTTCAACACAAATAAAGTATTATTACCTGAACAGTATTTTTTTCTGTGCAAAAAGTGTTCTATCCAAGATACCCATTTTTCAAAACTTATGTGTAGTACTTTCACAAGTGCAAATGTCATTCAGCATCTTTGTAGTTCTACTGTAATAGCAAAGGAACATTCTTTCATTTGATGAGCTGAAAGTGCCTCAACAGATCAGCATATTGGTACTAACTAAAGAATTACCAAATGTATAAAGCCTGTGTTCTCTTTACTTCAAAGTGAAGAGTAAAAAAAAAAAAAAAAGGCAAGATATAAGAATAATAACATAATAAACTCTTAGAAATCAGACTTCTTATGTTTCAAAAGACATAAATCACCTAATTAACACTGAAATAAATTGTCTTTTCCCTGACATGAGCAGTGAGAACAGACTGAAAATTATGGCAGCAGAAATGAACCACTGGGATAAGAGCAGAATGAACAATCAGGCCAAGAATTCAAAGGCTCTCCTCATAAATTACTCCAAAGTAAGTTTAGCATTTCACTTATGTTTTATATCAATTTTTCAGTAAGATACAGGACCCAGAAATCCTGTTATCACAAAAAAAGCCTGATGATGCCGTATTTGCTGTTTAGAGAAGAAAAACAGCTGACCCAGTGCTGCACCAATTTGTGAAAAGTCAGTTCTTCAGAAGAACATTTTCAGTCAAATCTAGAATTTTTTAGGGCCAAACAGATTTATTTTGAAATAGGTAGCTCCTGAGTAATGGAAGCGGTGGGATTTTTTTGTTGTCCATTTTTGCTTCTGCTTATCACCTTCTAAAAGGAGCCAAGTTTTTCAATGTATTTGAAAAGAAGAACTTCAAAGAAAGGACATCAAATCTGCAGAGAGCACTCACACAGAAGATAAAACACTTCCTATAATGATCTGTGAACCTGAGTACAGGTAGCCCACCTTCGCTTCAAGGGCTCAGTACAAAGACAAAGCAACAAAGGAAGACAAATTGATCAAACCATTCAAGATGATGTCAATCTCCAGCAGGTATCATACAGCCCTTGTAAAGTTACTTTGGAGGGGTTTAGAAATGGCCTAAATTAAAATTCTATGAGTTCATATAACATTAATATGCATTTTAAAAAATAAATAAATGAAGGATTGCTTATATGGGATTTAAGGTGGTTAACACGAGAAACTAATTAATTCATCATATAGCTTTAAGCTGTTAATAGGCGGCTGTATAATAAATATTTAGTTGTACCCTGAAGTAATTTTAACAAGCCAAGGGATTCAACACTACTTAACAGTCTTCTGGACTTCAGTTAGTAAAATATGGAAAAAGGGAACTTTTCAAGGAGCAGGAAAATGTGACTGGATAAGCATCTCTAATGTGGATATGCACCTGCGATGCTCCAAAAGGCATGAGATTAACACAACAGCCTTTCTTTTGTCAGTTCCTAAATTGAGATATTTTACACTCCCATTCTAGGATTAACTGCAAAGAAGATCAAGCTAGCTGCCTAGGAGACCTGAAAAGCAATAAAATGGAAATTTAACTAGTTCCCTACTTTAGAATGAGAACAACTCATGAGACACACACAAATGTGTTTCAATATGCAATCAGAACGGGAAAAAAAAATAAACATAAGTGAAAAGGAACTCCCTACAAGAATTCAGGTGGTATTCCAAGCAGCTACAATTTTGTGAAGATACTTTATTTTTAGCTCTAGTAACCTGACTCTGTTTTCATAGATGAATGGAAGATTCTGACAGCAACCAAAAACAGGAAATAAAGCATATGTGAATGAAAATGGTAACCTGCTGCTTCCATGAACAACTTATTTCATAGACACATTTTTATGAAAGATTTGAATTTGCATAAAGCCATCAAGGAGCCTCCTTAAAATGCCTATGAGAAACTGAGCTATCTTCTCCTTTTCAGAAGTGGGGGATAACTTTGAATAATTCATCCAAGTCTATATTGAAAATTGCATTACACAACTCTAAAAGGATTGCCATATCTACTTTGAAAACAAGAAGGTAACTAGCAACAACCTTCATGGGAGTAAATAATTAACACAAGAACAGCCTTAGCCTTTCTCTTCCATTCTTCCTGGTTTAATGGAAGAAGAATAATTCAAACAGCACAAAAGTATTTGATACATGGAGTGTCACAGTATCCCTATCAGTTAAGTAAAGATAATTGCCCAGATAATTAAACCACAGAGGTAAGTCTCTCACCCTGGGCACCAAAGACTGCAGCATCTTCATGTTCACGGCATTCTCTGCTAGTCCTCACCCATACTTCACTCAGAATTCAAGAACAGTGCTGGGAGTTAGGTCTATTCCTTTTTTTTTTATTTACTCCAAAGAATTTTTTTCCCCATAAGTTACGAGGGGAACTAAGTATTGGATACTTAAAAGTACTCGACCAAAACAAAGGGGTGGCGAAAGCTAGGACGGAGAGATAACATGAGTTTGGGGCAGGAAAAGGACAGAGCTTGAGGCAGTGGGGCACTCTGTTTTTTTGGTGTTCGGGGTGAGAGAACGGCTGGGTTGCTGCTTGCTGCCAGAGGAGTTCACTGTGGCCAAAGGAGTCCAGTCCTGGGAAATCTACCATCATCAGCTCGCCCTGGAATTCTGAGCTCCTCTGCCGCCCTGCTGGAGCTGGGCCAGCTCTGCCCTGCCGTTGGCTTCTTGGGCACTGCTCCTCTGGCTAGTGCGACCCTGCACCTCCTCTTGCCCTGCCGGGACATCCTGCCATCACAGCCACCAGCCCGGGACTTTCCTCAGTTCCAGCCTGGTGTTCTGAGAATTCCTGCAGGGGCACCGAGACCGAACTCCCCTGGGTTTTTGTAAAGCAAAGCCCTCAAGGTTCTTGGTATTGTTTTGTTATTAATGCTGTAGTTGTTGGTTGGGGGGTTTTTGTTTGTTTTGCTTTGTTATACATACTAGTAAAGAACTGCTATTTCTATCCCCCTAACTGCAAATTTATAATTGGAAAAAGCGGGGGCGGGGGGGGGG
>VZDJ01000782.1:9863415-9977089 GCA_008694505.1 Cyanoderma ruficeps
AAAGGAATTAATGCCTTTCAGCATCCCATACAACCAACATAACCTATTATATTCTACTAGCTACCAGAGTCTAGGAGAAAGGTGCAAGGGTGTTTAATTTGGCTGTTCAGCTATACTTTAAATGCCACTTAGCACTGCAGAGTTGTACAGAAATTAAAACGCATACATCTCAACTGTCTAATCTGCATTTGTGAAATCAAACTAGGCCCCCTTTTTCTGTTGAAGGACCCTGTTTCCATGTATAGTCATCCATACATTTATCCACACTCCCTATTCCTTTGTTAAGCTTCCCACAAAATCTTCACTGAACCTTCCTATGGATAACTTCCTTAAATCCACAGGTAACAATAAATAAATAGTAACACGAACAGATGCCTGACATAGATGACTCCGTATATAACCCTGATTTCCATATTTTCCTTTTCCAAACTTGTTATCTATCTTTAAACATCCTGTTTAAGTATAGCACAAACTTTTTTTTTAGACTGAAATAGGTACATACTCATTATAAGAAGCACTATGTAGAAATGCTAGGTATATGTAATTCTTACTGCACTGCTGGGTGATACAATGATTACCATCTCTCAGGCACAAGCCCTAGGTACAGCCAACACATGAACAGGGATATCCATGCATGTTCACTTAGTGCACTCATTTTAATCCCCAGAAGTTGATAAATTTGGAATAGGAAAAGCTATTTAAAAGTTAACTTTTCAACTGCTAAGGATAATTCAGAATTTAAAACTGTATTTGTGTGTGCATGGGACAGAGATCCTTGAATCTCTGCAAAGACTGACAGGCTCAAGGCTGATCTACTTTCAAAAGTAGAGCATGATCCATTAAAAACATCCATGAAGCTCTTGTCATATCCCCATTGGCCACTTTTTCCTACCAAAATAAGACCCATTTGTAAATTATCAATTTGGTAAAAGAGTAACATTGATGTGGGTAAATGCACTTGATTCTATAAACTTTTCATTAAAAAATTCCACTAAGCTCTCATGCAGCCTTACAGTATAATCAGAAATTTAAATAGTCCTTCTATCTTTAGCCCGAAAAAGTGATAGTTTTAAAAACAAAAAGAAGATAATCTTCTTAAACAGGATGAAGCAATCATACTTAACTGTAAAATAACCATGCAGCTATTAATAAGGCGTAAGTCAGCTCTTATGCATAGGCAGTTAAAAGCAAACTGAAGACAAAGCTCAGGTGAAGTCCATCAAAGCATCATTCCAACACACAAAATGAGGTTTAAACTGTGTTTGTCATTACTGAGACTTCAAGTTTTACCGTTGTTTTGGTAAAAAAGTTAAACTAAAAAATTCTCATCTGTCAGTTCAGCAGTTTCCCAGTAGCTGAAATTGACCAAAAACATAATAAAAGTAGAAAAGTTCCAGGCTGACAGTGCAGGCTGTATTACGCAAGAAGGATATAAACACTTCCACTATTTAAAATAATCAAATTTTTTAATACCTTTCAACTTCCTCTCTGGCTAGCTCCTTTTTCAAAACAAAACCCCAAATATGGTAATTAAATTGTTATTGTTCTATTTAGAAAGGAAAAAATGAACTAAAAAATTTGCAGCTTTTCATTTCTGAAACTACTACTAATTGACAGGTAACCTGCAGAGTGAGTGATTTTAAGAGACTGGCAGCTCTGTTGTTCAAAAAATAGACTCCAAACAATTAATTTTCTTCTCTGTTCCTCCAAATATCACACAAGAGTCTTGCCTGACATTCTGCCCATGTTTACTTCAGCAATAAATGTCATGAATGCATCATTCAGATCTTAATGTTTAGCTTCCAAAGGAAAAAGGAAGTACAGTACTGAAGCAAAAAAAAAAAAAAAAAAATCGGTCCAATACAGTTCTGGAGCAAAAATCATCTGAAAAAGTCATGCATATACAAAGTTGAGCTTTTAAGAAGTACATACAAGTAGTCTGAATTTTGTCACATTTGTAAATAGATCAGGTGGAAAGTCTGTACAATAGTAGTGTGTTTTCTAAAGAAAAGTAACTAATGCACTGTCAGAGACAGAAATATTATAGTTTATGACAAACATTTTCATGAAAGACTTTTGCCTATTATAACAAAACCATATTACATGCAGTAGGTGATGCCACACTGTAAGGCCTTGTTTCTTTTTGCTATTCACCATGGAGAGCATAAGCTACCACTCCAAAAGCTCATCCTCCTTCACCAGACACTCAGCCACACCTCTGGCAATACTACAGGAATTTTAGACACGCTCTGTCAATAGCCAGCACGGCTGTCGCAGAGCCCTGATAACTTCCAGGTCCCTCATTGTAACACTCCTATGCAGAGCAGTGCAAGTGTAACCACAGAAATCAAACGCTAAGAAAGAAGTATATTAGATCTGTGTCTATGGATTTAATGAAGGCAAGGAACTTAGGCCTTTCTGGACACTCAGAAGGAACAGAAGTTATGAAGCATTTATTCCAACAGCCTGGGAAAACACTGTTTAACTTGAAGAAGACAGTTTTGTCTCTTTGAAGAAATTCAGATAAGGTCTGAGGGCTAAAACATATAAGCACCATACAGAGAAATAGCCACAAAAACAAAGGCAGCAGTCACTTGGACAACTAGGGAGGAAAAGGAAGTAAAGTAAGGTTTGAAGTCCAGTTCCACCATGAAAGGAAGAACAGAACACAGAACTTCAACAAAAATCATGAAACAACATTAGAGGGAGTAATTACTGTAAAGAGAGTTTTGGTAAGAACAGAAGCATGAAATTAATTTTAGGCTGTCTGCAAGGTAGGCAGCAATTTTTCAGTCAGAAATTTTCAGTTTATATATGAAAGCATGGTAAATTTCTATATAACATTTTTACCTACCCTAAAATAAAATGTACTTTAAGCAGCTGAATAAGAGGTTAAAGATTTCTTTTTGGAATTAATGTCTGTGTATTTATGAGTGCGTGTTTTAGCAGTGCCAGTCGACTTCCCAGGCTTTGCAGAAGGTCATCGTGTTTCTGGCTAAAGAATATTTTACAGTGTTCTCTTCAGCCCAAGCAAAAGCTTAGCAACACACCTCTCTCTTCACTGCACACCCAAGAAAACCATGTGTATTTTCCAGCCTTACCCTGCACTACACACCACAGAGACTGCAGGATCAGGCACAGGAGAAATGGCCAAGCATTCTAAAAGGCAGTTCATTGCTTCTAACACTATTTTCATGTGGATTTTTCCTTTCAAAACCAAACCAAGACTCCTCATTAACTCACGTTTATGCTGCTACAAGAAACAAAAGAAAACCACAGGAACATCACTTATTACACAGTAATACCTGACAAAGGGTAACTCCACTGTAATATTTATCATCTCCTCTCATGCCTTTTCAGACATAAGCTACCAAATATAGTCACAGCATCTCTCCACTCTGTTTAGGTCTGGTTTTCTTAATCACTATCTACTATTTTTGGAAGTTTCTCCTTCCCTAAGATCATTGTCAAACTACAGGAGAAATATATACTGTTAGGTAGACATCTGACAGTATTTAGCACAATTTAATGCTTTCAAACATTTACACCAGTTATCTCTTTTTCAATAAAAACTTCAAGATGTACAAGGGAATTATGTTATCACATATAACCATAAATTGTTTTTTCTATTATTGAATATTCTTCAGACAGACAAGTGGGAGAGACCACCAGAGGTTTTCCAGACAGTAATTTTTAACTGTTCAAATCATTATTTGCATAATTTTAAAAAATTTTTCAGCATGTATTTCCTTACGCACATAAACACAATTAAAGAAGCAGTCAAT
Source organism: Cyanoderma ruficeps (assembly GCA_008694505.1). Lineage (NCBI taxonomy): Eukaryota > Metazoa > Chordata > Aves > Passeriformes > Timaliidae > Cyanoderma > Cyanoderma ruficeps. Next base: position 9,867,201 of record VZDJ01000782.1, read on the forward strand.
GCATATCCACATAATGATGTAATACAGAACATTGTTTGAGCAACTGCTCTAAGCACTCTGTGCAGCTTTTGTGACAATCTATTCTTGAACCAGCCTCTCTGACTCCATGAACATGGTGGACCACAACTGCCAAGTTTGTTATTGACAAGAAATAGCAAGAGAGCCACGCCAAAGAAGTTCAAAAGTCAAGAAGACACCAGAGACTGAGAAAATGTCTTGAAAGTGTGTTTTTTGAGATCTAAGGAGGAGCCTCACACATTTTGAGGAATTCAGAGCTAAATGTAAGAAAATGCAAACTCCACAACTTTTCAGAAAGATTTCCTACCTCATGCTTCTGCACAGCATCCTACCCAGATCCTACCATCTCCAAGCAACCCCAGCCTTTCCCCAGAGAGCCTAAATTTTCTTCTGTCCTCAGATCCATCTCACTGTGCACATTATGCTTCTTCCCTTGTCATCAGACACTTTGCACCAGTGCTTACACTTCCTCAAACCTACACTGCTCAGTTTTTGCTCAGTGCAATTGTCTGGGGAAAGGCAGCTGCTCCTGCAAAAGTACAGTGGCGATTCCCCTGGCTTCTTGTCCTTCCCTCCAAGTCTGTTCCTCTTTTGATTGTTTCTGCTCACTGAAAGAGGTGCAATTTTTCCATTCTGTCTGCACAACTCTCCACACAAAACCCGACCTGGCCCTGCCCATACACACTGAAGAAGTTAGTACTGACAGCAGTGTCAGGCTGCAGATCATCCAGAAAACTAGTTGTGGGGAAGCCATATTTTTGCCCTCATGTTCTGGGTCTCCTCAGACTAGCCCTTCTTCTCTCACTCTTTCCCTTTGATAGTGGTTTCAAAACAGAAAAATATTACAGTTGCTTTTAGAAGATGATGAAAATAAATGCTATTGTGTTGCTGAGAACAGAGCACAGAAACATCCAACATCCTGTCTCTGCAAGGAGATGCCGAAGAAAAGACATGTGGATAATGATAATTTCCCACAGAATACCTCTAAGCAAACTGCATCTTCAGGACCACTCACACCAGAGGTTGTATCTTTATCTTAGGCTTAGTATTTCCATTCATTAAACATTTTTAAAAAGTTAATTGAAAACACATCAGTTATTCCTTGCAGACTGATCACTGTGCATCACTGCTAGAAGGAAACTGAGCAAATAAACTGTTTACATCAAAATGGTTTTCTAACCCTAAAATTCACTCTATACATAAAGCGCATCCCTGACTGTATTCATCCTAACAGCATCTTAAAACCCCCCAAAACAGTAGCAACTATTAGCAACTATTTCAAAAGATCTTTGACAGCACTGATTAAACCTAGCAACTCTCATTTCATCATTAGGTTCCTTTAAAAATAGATGGACTTGCACAGCCATGATTTTGTTCTGAAAGTATCTTCCAGATGTTAAGATAAGAAGAGCAAACTGTGCTTTAATAAATAAACACATTGAATCTGAACCACAGAGGAAGCTAAATTAACCCCACTGGGGTTCCCATCTCTGTTGTTTTGCCAGTTTTGTTTTTGTTTGCTTGCATGTGATATAAATATTGAAACATTTGGCTCAAAGTACTCCTGAGTATACACAGGAGACTTGCAGAGCCAGTTCAGTGTCAAGCAGAGGAAAAGGAGAGAGAATGACATCCTGTCTGCTTATGTAATTTTTTTTCCAGAGTTTGCTTCCCACAGTTGGGATTTAAAATAGTATCTTAGCTGCATTATAAAAGCAGAGTAGTATAAGTCCACAAGAACTTTATTGTTTACCACAAGATGAGCATGTAATAGATAATTAAAAGAAATAAATTAATTGCCCTGTACCAAATTCTAAACCCATCATTGCACATTTTCCCACATACTTTAACTCAAAGCGAGAAAACATTCCTGCAAATGGAAAATGAAACAGAACACTGGTCTTTGTCAGAACATTGCTTAGGCAATTTTCCTAAATGCCGAGATAACACTGCAATGTGTGCAGGATCACTACATACTTAAACTCAAGTTTAAAACATTTTTCTTCACTTTAAATGCATTACTGGTTCAAAGGATCAGCAGCTTAGTTTTACAATACTGCAAGTTAGTGTGCCTATGTAACAGTGAAACTAGTCTTTTTCTGTGTGCAGTATTTAAAAAATTGTTAGTATTGAGTGCAAACTGTTTAAGTTCTCAGATGACTCTTATTTCAAGTCATTACAAACTCATTCTTCTCCATCGAGAATAATCATTATTTTGCTTATTCTGGCATCACACCTATGTTATCACTGATCATAAAGAGGTACATGTCAAAGCTATTTTAAGTGAATTTTCACTGAGTTTATTTCCTGCAGCCCAAACATCCTGTAACTGGGGAAACATCTGTGGGCAGGAATGCAAATTATCGATTATATCTGAAGGGGCACAAAAGAAAAGAAGTGTAATAATCTGCCTTTGTTTTTCAAAAATTGTACAAAAAAAATTCTAAAATCTGATCCACAGTTCTGCTAGACTGAAACAGTTTGGGGTTGTTGTTTCATGCCATTATTTTCCCCTTTCAGTGTGTTCCATAGAACTCCAAAATTATCAGAATTCAAATACATTTAACAACTGAATGCTGATCTGGACTAAAATCTCCATCTCCCAAACAACACTAAGGAACTTCTAAAGCCCATCAAGTTCCTGAATACTTCTAAAATGCTAACACAGACAGAATTTAAAGCCCTATGATAAACAAGCAGAAACTGTTTTGAGTTCTGAGTACCTTGGTAAATCAGTAGGGAGAAAGGTAACCTCCAAAACAATGGAATGCGTATTATAAATGTTTAGAGTTTGCCTAATCCAGAAGTGACACCAATATGAGATAACATGCACACTCATATTAGGATTACTTCAGTATCGTTCCCAGCCAATATTTTTATTTCTACTACAAGAACAGACCAGGTTGCTTTGAAGGCCTGCTAGAATTTTAGTTCATGTAGCATAACAGTATAATTAATGAACCAAACAATCTACCATTTTAACTTCCTTTAGGCTGAAACTCAAAAACAACAAAAAATCCTAAAAAATCCTAAAAACCTCAAACAAACAACTTAAAAACAACACACACAAAAACTCCCAAACCTCAAACAAAAAAAAACCCCTCACAACACAACAACAAAACCCTGAACAGGTCATCCAAATAAAAATGAGACAGCTATCTTAAGTTTTGACGTAGTGACAGTTCTCTAGTAAAACTTTATTTCTTTCTCATTTCAATATTCTTTTTGGAGGTACAGACATATGTAACATTTTGATTTATCCAAGCTATTTAAAAAGAAGCATTGAAACAAACTTAATCCTACAAGCTGCTTTCACTTAACTATGTATTCTTACACATCTTGCATTTCCAAGTCATTTTGGAGAAAGAGCTATGAGGTAACTCTATCTGCAAGAAAAAATAACACTCTACTGTCTGAAGATTATGAACAATCCTGTGCGGTGTAACACTGTAAGCAAAGATAATTATGTGGCATTACTGGATGTACAAACTGTGTAACAAACCCAAGTCACTATCTTGTTGATACGTATCACTATCTTGTTGATACATATTCTAGTCATCTGATGTGGACCACAGTTATAAGTATATACAGTTAATTAGGAATATCCAAAAGTATTCCAGGAAGGAGTCAGAGATACTCAGGCAAGAGATACTCAGGCAATTGCTACAACAAATTAACATACATGAAAACACGAAAATAACATACATGAAAACACATGAAATAAAACAAGAGGTTTTTTTCATATTAGAACACAATAGAAATTATTATCTAAAAAAACAGACAAAAGCTTCAAAATCTTGTTCATTTGTTTTGAATTATCCTCTTTAGTACCCTCAAAAATAACATGGTTCTATGGCAATGCATTAACTTTTTCTTTCAACCCTACTGTTGAGAAGATGTTCTGTATTTGTGGAGGCAAGCACCACTCAGAACAAGTGCAGTAATGGAAGTGCATTGTTCACTTAGAAAATTTTAAACACAAAAACAATCTATTGAGTAAACATTCATAAAATTTTAAAAAATGGAAGATACAATTTTAAAAAATCCAGTTTATATTTTAGGGAGATAACTCACACATGGACTATAAAATTATCTTTCCCATTATGAACTCCATTTTCATAATTAGCTCTGTCCCATAAAGTGGCTCTTTAATCCCACTTGCTATATTTTCACTTTGTTAACAGGCTGTAAACATAGTACCTCTCCTTTTTATTAACTTGGCTAATTAACTATCAGCTTGGAAATATATACGTTTGTCTTACAGATTTCTTTTTCAATTAATTTAAACTAACACTAGTATGCTACTTCAGAATAATATCATAATTATGCAACCAAATTAACAGTTTTAACATAATGTTCACAATTTTAAATGGGAAATGAGAGATAATTAGTTTGGGAAAAACAAGTTGAAAAGCCATTTTTATGCAGAACTGTACAAACTTTTTTTTCCTCTTTTTGTTCAGCACAAACACAGCCTATCTGCACAGGACCTTTCACAAACGGGTTTCTACTGATCAGTATCATCCTGATACTGAAAGTGGCCCTGCATGATGCTATAGTGACTGTCTATTCATTTGACCCAGTATTTCAAGTATTTGCATTGAACACATAGAAGTTTCAATTCAAAGCTATGATCAAACTGCATCTTTAATAAATACACTGTCAAAGTGCCACATAAGAAGATCTGATGCAAAGTTACAAAATAATGGTACATATGAAAAGGCACTGTAATAAATTATTTTCATGTGACAGCAAATTTCAACTCTGAGGATTAATCTAGAAGACACATCAAATTCACTATCCTGCTTATGCCTGGCTACTCCCAGTCATTAACACCATACAAATTACCTGGACCATGCAATGCATATGCCTCACTCAATAGTAACCAAGCATTTTCTATGCATTTAAGCGTTCTAGCATTCTCCAACTTTTTCTTATAGCAATTTTCTAAGAATATATGGAAACATTTTCCAGCTAGTTATTCCAAGACAACCTTTATACAATTTGAAGGTCACTGATCCCTGATGTATTTCAAATTAGATATGCAAGTATACATGACTTACAGTGACTCCTTTTGACTGATATGGATACAGGAGTACTCTCACAACAGATTAGTAGGGATGTTGCCTCTGACAAAGGAGTGGAAAAACATGAGAGGAAAGATGCAGCAAGATCCAGAAAAACAGAAATCTGCCTACAGACTTATTGCTGGGGGAAGTGAGACAGAGCTACAAGTCAATAATGTCGATCACAGTGGGCAGGCATTCTTTTCTACCGAAGGAGACAGCTTTTAGCTGAAGAAAACTGACCACATCCCAAACAAGGCATTTATATTTGTTCCATTATCTAAGTTAGATAAATAAGGAATTTCAATTCTTTGTTTTCCTTCCACAATACATGGACTATTGCTTAGCTCTGGTAAAAACAACCCTATCCATCAACTTCTGTTTCCTAACTCGCAAATACTGAAATTTAATTTTGGCTTAAATCAATTTTAAGAATACATTATCATATATCAATTGATTCTTTTCCTATAAAAATCAAATGACCTTACAGTGAACATTCTGCTCTGTATGCACACAAGGAAGCATTTTGCAAGTAATTATCAAACTTTGTGATTATCCTATTCACAAAGTGTTTAATTTTTTTTCTCTTTCAGACACACTATAGTGGATTTGAAGTATTTGCAGCTAATATTCTAAAATAAACCAGTTGCATCAAGTGGCAGGGCAATTCACCAGGAAATAAAAACATCATGCAGGGACCAGGCAAATCAGTTCCTTCATGTACGATGTGTGAATCCTTCAAGCAGGAAAACCAATTATCAGGTAAAAATAGATCTGCACACAGCCAGGATGGCTTCAAGCTCACTGGGGGCTTGAATGTGCAATGACCAAAAAAACCTCCCAAAAGCACACACGTGCACAGAGTGGCAGAAAGTTTATATAAAGTTAGGAAAGCACACATTTGGAAATGGCTGCCAGTGCAATGGTAGGCAGCAGGAGGCAATAATACTGGGATGAAAAAGCACAAACACACAAATACAAAAGAAAAACAAAAAAACCCAACCCTTTAAACAAAGGAACATTCCCCTCATATCTCAGACATAAATGAAGTTTTCAAAGAATGCCCAGCATTCATGGCATCCAATGGTAAAGAGACCTCTCCTGTGCAAAACAAAGGCAGTGTTCTGCTACATGCCTCCATAAACAGAGCTGAAACATAGATTCAAATATGCACCAACATATAGATTCAAAAACTGAAATCACGTTCAAAGATTTCCAGAAGGCAGAGGATGAAGGCTTAGGCTATTAAGGGAACATTTCAGAACTGGAGGTAGGTCTGGACAGAATTTTAATTTGGGAACATATACTTACAATTGGTGAATAGAAAGAAAACTGTCAGTGGGTTTAAGTTTTTTAACACTCAAGGTCTTGCAAAACTGTACACTCATTAAGAGACAAATCACTAGCACTAAATCAGTTCTGAATTACACTTAGAATAAAATCTTGGCATTTGCATTTACAATATTGGGTTTATTGTATTCTTTTGTTACTAATGTTTACATTATAGGTAGTAAAAAAATGAAAAACTACTTACATCATGGAATTAATTTAGTTGTGTAAATTATAGCATATACTTCTGGAAATATTTAGCAAGTTAATATCTTTGTTTTGTAACCTCCATCTGTATTTGTCTCCTGCCCTGAAATACAACTGCAGGCATTCAGATAACCTCTCCATATGTTTATCTAGTTACAGTAGCTTTTCTTAAAACCCTGCACACCCTCTGTCAACGTGCAACCATGCAATCCTCACCGAAGGGCTGATTTTGGTCCTGCTTTTTAGTTTTTCTAAAGACACTGATAGTGCTTCACCTCCAGTGTCAATGGTCATTTACTTGTATTTTCTTACTTTAAGACAGACTTCAATGATACTAAATTTCAGTAGTTTTGCTGGGCATTAAAACTTCTCTTTTTGCTGACATTAAAAAAGAAAATAAAAATTCAAATTGTTTCCTTTTCATAAATTCCAGTTATCTAAAACAAGGTTGAGACATACCACCTCATCTTGCCTCCTGTATTGACACATTTGCTTCTCCTCTTCTCACTAATAATCTACTGAGCCTCTTCCAAACCAGATTAGACACCCTTCATGCATAGCTACTGATATTGAATCCATGAATAGGTAACACACATTCAATATATTCTTCAAATTATAAGCACATTCCTTTTAAGACATTTTAAGCACGTCTCAGACAAACTTGTTCTTTAAAAAGTTACTGCAATATTTCATACCATGAAAATGCTGTCAATCTTTTTATCCAGAAAGCTAGTGCCAACAAAAGCATGGAGGGATGGAGGATTACTGTTCTGCCTTATACTAATATTCAGACTGTTTTTCGTTCTAAGAAAAGCAGAACTAAACCTATTTACAGTCAGATAATTTAAGAAGTCAGTATTTGTAATCATAGTAATTCGAGAATTTTAAGAATTCTTGCTCTTGGAATATATTAAAAACATAAACATAATTCTCCCTGAGCTAAGTCTAAGAGAAGTGGCATCAACAACAACACACTCTGAATGAGCCAGCCTTGCATCAATCGGCTCCAGAGATGATTCTGCAGCTGCCTCAGCAACAAGCAGAGGAGCCAGTCAAAAGACCAGAAAAGAAGCCCAAAAGCAGGTCAAGGCTTGAGAGCCAGAACTTGGCATCTGGGTCTTACAGCTGTCAGGGGTACTTATGAGAGAAGTCACTGTTGTCTACAGATTTTGAAAACAGTTGGGGAACAGGAAGAGGAAAAAGAAAAAAAACAAATCTATCTACAACTATTAGGAGCCAAACTAGAGCGGAAACGCAATACATGCCACCACTTGTTCTGTCACAGCACCGTGACACCAAACCACTACACCAATGAGAAAAGTATTATCTGCACAGAAATACAGTTTTGTAGTAATGTGGAATATTAGACTTAAAAAGAGATTTTTTTTCTGGAAAGAAACATCAGTGAAGAAGCAGGACATAAAAACTAGACAACTACTCCTTTTTGTGTATGTGTTCCAAAATTCTGCCTTGTTTTTTTTTAAGGGGGATAGCCTGTCAAATTTTCCTTTAAACTGTCCATTGTGTAATTACTTCCAGCACCAGCAAGAGCTCCAATACATAATCAACAGTTTTGTTGCCAAGTTGTATGTACTTTTTATTTTAAAAAACCCAAACAAACACAAACAAAAAAACCAAAACAAACCCCCCCCCAAAAACCCCAAAAAAACCACACCACAGTTTATCTAGAGACTACTGAGAAAATATGAAGCTGCAGCATCTTTATTACGGATTCCATACTCTCTCACAACAGACATAAAACTCGGAATGACAACTGCACATTTCAAGAACCATTAAACAGAATTGGCAGTATCTAAACAAAAGAGACTCAGACCAAGAACTCGAGTTTTGCAAAAAAATAATTTAAGTGCATATGCAGGCAAAAATCCAAAGCTAGTGGCAGTTTTTGGGAAAGCTGTCTCCACAGATTCTGTACTGACAAGCCAAGCAACTGCCAAGCAATGTTTCAAAACAAAAGAGAGACTCTTGGAAAGTGCCAAAAGAGATGTTATATTCTGCCATTACTACTCATGCTTTATGAAAAGGAAAGAGAGGACACTTGTACTGGGATTCTCATTGGCACTGTGAATCAGGCACATTCCGTACTAAGCAGATTCCCAAGGAAATACGCATGCTAGCATGACTGCAAAAATGAACAAATGTTCAGTTGTGATGGAAATCAGAAGAAAAGCCGAAACAAAGACAATGCAACTGATGTAGAAAAAATGCACAGTTCTGTCAAAGAGGTGTTTTTAGCAGAAGTCAAATGAACAGCAAAATTCTTAAAACACACAATTTGACAGGAAATTTGAATTTATTTTCTCCAATCTATTCCTCGTAATCAGCCTCTATGTTCAGTTGTACATGAGATACCATCTCTTATTTAATTTTCTGAGTTTAGAAGAACTAGCTAGTTCATTATATCCTTGACTTTGTAGTCCGATATCCATCCTCTGAACGTCACACTTCCATCTGTTTTTCTTGGACCGTATGAAGCATCAGAAAGCTGTCTCAAGGCACCCTTCTCCAGAACAATCTTCAGTGTTATACAAATAAGCCCTCTAGTGGTAAAACGACTGTGAGACCCACCATATTCAGAGTTTCTGTGCACCCCTTCTCCAGGATAAAAATCTTACTCTCGTAATACCTCCTAACTAAAGGTGAGCCACTAATAGCATATCTACAACCTCTTTTGAAAGCTATTCACTGAAGATGACAAACTTTATCTTGGGCATGAGTGGTGGCTTTGTTACTGAATCCAGAGATAAAAACATAATTATCAACACAGAATAGAACTGTCAAAGGTACAGAACAAATTTAGCATAATGTCACAGAACTCTCCAGAGTTTATGATTGTTTAAGAAGTATGCCAATACAGAGATAATGAACTCCACCACACACTAGCATTTAATTAAGCCCTTGATTACCAAAATCGCAAGTGAATGCTTATGTTCTTTTCACTCTAAGCTACTACATTTCCTTTCCCTTCCCTAATATAATAATAGTTCTAAATATTAGTCAGTGATATGATAACACAAACCACCACCAACACTGACTTATGTTTGTGGCAGCGATTTGCATTATAACTGGCCAAGCATTGCCAATGCATCAGATACTTTATCTGAAGCAACTCCGCTTCACACACTGCCAGACTTAACACTGTCAAAAATTCCTAAATATTATGCTAACATTTCATAACAGAAGACTAACATGCTATCTAGTTTTAAAATAAAGCAGTTATATTTTACATTAGCAAGCATGGGCAAAAGCCTCCCATACACATACTTCTGCTCTTACTTAAACACAGCAATGCAACAAATTGTTATTACATGAAAAGGGGTCCAAAGGGACTGTGATGCTGTACTGGCACATATTTCCACATATTCAACAGTACAGAATTATCTGTTTGGCCAGATCAGAGCTTGCACTATGTTTTTAGTGACTCAAGGGCTCAGTGACAGTATCATGATGTGTTTGCAACCTCACTGCAGGGATAATGAAGGAGACCGTGCTGGGAGAGGTGACTAATCACCTCCTACAAAACACTGCCTGCTTAAGAACACCTCAGACCCCCTTTTCTGTCCTGAGTAGAGGTGAGCTTAGGGAATCATGGCATGCCATCGGGTCACAAAAGAGACTCCTAACTTTTCTCACTTCACAAGCCTGCAACCTACCAGGTACAATTCAAATGAAAGACTTCTTTGGAAGTGCAAGTGCCAACAAAACTCTATCAACATAACAAAAATTACTTTTTTGCCCTCCATAAACCTTTCTTGTGATTTCTGCCTATCATACACATGACCTGATACAACAGTAAAGGGTTATAATTCAGAGAACAGTGGCAGAGGATGAATCACATGTTCTGTTGGAATTTGACAGCTAGAACCTCAGTACTAATAATTATTTCTGAAATTCCTTGCAAAATCATTCACAAATGAAACTGAAGTGCAAAAATGCATGAACTTCAAATGCAGGTTCAGAAGCAACAATAAAAGTTAATGTAACTGCTCTGACAAGATTGATAGTAGTTGTATCACTTTCAAAACACTCTAAATCAAATAACTGAATGGGAAAGCACCCTAATGACTGGAAGTAAAAGCACTCCAATAGTAACCGTGCGCAACTATCAGGCTGGAATTGTCTATTCTGTGGGGGCCTACAAAGATCTGTGAGGGATCAGATCCCAGTGCAAGAGTTTCACTGACAATCTTAGTGATTGAACAGGAAATTTTGCTTAATAACTGCATATATGACATCAAGAAAGGAAAAATTCAAATGCTCTGATGAGCATGATTAGAATTCAACAATCCTGAAAAACTGAAAAGACAGTCCTGAAAGTTCTGAAAGTCAGAAGCAGTGCCAATGAACAAGACAACGTAGCTACACATTAAAAATGTGTAGCACTAATTCAGAAAAAAAGAAATATTCAGTACAAAGCTACCGCAGAAAAGACAATAAACCATTTGACATGCTAAAAAGAGCATCACATACAACACAGGATGTACCTGAACCTTTTTTATATTCAGAAATATGCACACTGGTGACTTGTTTCAGGTATCATAATTTTAAAAGTAGAGACAAGCCTGGTGAAAACAAAATGAAGTATTTTGAAATAACTGACATGTGAGGAAAAGTTTATAGACGTAAGTTCATGTGATTCAGAAAACAGCAGTTGGAAAGTGATCATGAAAGGAACAGTGACTAAATACTTTACTGCTGAAAGTATTAACCAGCTTAACTTGTACTTGGGAGATTCTGGTTAAAAATTCGTGTATCACAAGAAGAGAAAGCTCATAAATAGGTTACTTTGCAAGCCTCAAAGCCCTCATGTCAGCAGTCTCACATGTTGTGGGTTTGGTCAAGATTGCATGATCTTGGTTCAGAGCAGCTGAAGAAAATTTTGATAAACTGAACTTAAGGCAGGGTCTACAAAACACTTTGAATGGTCATTTCCCAATCAATCAGACTGGCAGAGCTGTTACATGGTACTGCAGCTCCTCCACCTGCCAACAGCCACCCTTGATGTCTCCTGATTAAAAATGAGGTAAACAGGAGTAGAGGGAGAACGATGCACATCTGAGCCCAGTCCTGCCAAAGTGAAGCTTTTTCTGAGTCACACACTGAAACATTAGGTAGCCCTCTTGGGCCCTGAATGGTTTTGACACTGGTTTTCCAAATGTAGCAAAATTCTGTAATACAAAGCACATTAGAAAGGTACCAATGGCAAAGCAGTTTATAGCTACAGATAGCAGTAGGCCTAAGGAATCTAACAAGGATTTATCTCTAAGTCTTGACTTTTTGCCAAAATATTGAAGCTACCATTGTGGGTTATACAATGCATACACATGTATAAGGACACTTTTGTATCAGCAGAATCCATCAGTACAATTGTACCAAGCCAATGTCTTGAGGCAACACACTAAAAAAAAATGACCAGATAGGAGGCATCTTTAGTTTGAAACAGAGTCAACAAAGTTTTAAGACTTCCCCCAAACTTCTAAAAGAATCCACAATACAGCTTTTTTTTTTGGGGGGGGGGGGAGGGGGGGTGTTTGGTTTTTTTTAACATATTAGCTACAATTACTCTGTGGGATAAAAAGAAACATGTGTCTCTTTCTATGGCTTCCAAGATTATATTCTATCACTCACTAGATCTCCTCAGCTCACATGTCTTCAGAGGGAAGCTGAGCAAAGCGATTGCCATTATTAATGTGACATTGCAAAGGAAACTGGATTCCCTACTCCTTTTCATTCAGTTTCTGGTAGAAAAGCAATTATTACATTTAGCTTCCCCAGCTAAAATTTGAGAAATATATCATACAGCTGTATATACTCCTACACTTCAGCTTCAGAAGACACTTTACAACATACAGCTTTTGATCCCTTGCTACAGAAATTATTTTGTATTTAAAGTCCGTAACTATAGATACTATTGATCTCAGAGTTTAATCTATATGGAGGGTGGGAAGGAAGAGCAAGTTGGCAGCACTGTTATTCACCCCACCTGCAGGAACTGTTAGGAAGGGAGGGGAGGGGACATGAAAAACAGGCTTAAAAAAAAAACACAGCACATTTTGAACTTCTCATTTTAAACATTTATACCAGAATAAAATTATTAAAATACTGTAACAGAGCACCCATGTGAGGAGATGCACTCCTAATATTTCTTCTTCAGCATTACTGTTAACTTCTCTGGCTAGTTGAAGTCTTAGTGTAACCACCACTGCACCTGAGGTTGCTTGGAAAGCCCGATCAACTTGCAGACTCAAAAACCGAACAATGAAACTATTCAAGGCTCTACCCATACTCAGCAAATTCAGAACTTGCAATTCCAGCCACACCAATACAATATCCATCCAGCTGGCAAAGAACTGCAGCCTCACTATTACTGAGGAAATTATCAGTATATTTTGTGCTACGTGTAGCTGCCAAGATAAGCAGCAAAATAACGAGAAATCCTAAAGAGGCAGATCCACTCATTCCTACTGACATACCCAGAGTCAGTTTTATTTGGCCATGACAAAACCTTCCAAGTTTACAGAATGCCAGTTGATGAAGCTATTAGCATAATGGTACCAGTATCCCTTTTCCATCTGCTGTCTCCTTGGGGAGGAACATGGCTGCATCCGATTCTCACTACCAGCTGTGCTCTTGACTCTTAAAGGACAGGTGGCAGTCAGAATTTAAAAGTCATTATAGTCTACTCTAATTACAGAGAGTGAAACAGAAACAGGAGGACTGAGAGGAATAGTCTATAACCTGTTTTGTGATCTTCTTATTCACATGTAAGGACTTCACCCTCAAATCATGCCTATATATGCATTTTATGTTTTTAAAAATAATGTAATACACTTTCTACAAAATTATTTTGTTCAACGGAGATCAAGACCACTGGAAAGATGTCATACTAATACCCATCACATTTCTCCTGCTTCATCCTGCAATGCCTAAAATTACACAGGAAGTGAAGCAGGACTGCCAAATGGAACCAATGTTAGCATGGACTGATACTTCCAGGCGTTTTCAACATACTTTAATTCAAGCTGCATTAATAATTTTTCTGTTACAAATTACTCTTGGTATATAATCTTTTTTCTTAAACAAAACCTCTTAGAAGCTAGAAGAACAAAAAAAGTATTTGAATTCAATAACTTTATTTGCTTAGCTATTTACTAAAAGTAAAAATCTAAACATTTCTTGTAATAAACTGTTTATCCCCATTTCACTCGATTCTGAAAAAAGTTTGTCTTAGATTTTTCAGTGGTTTTGAACTTCTGAAAAAATACAAAATATGCTGAGATGCAGATTAACTGCAGTATCACCAACTATATTGCAAGTTTAATAAAAGATACCCTAATATTTGACATTGGTTTATCCATAATCCCTATACCAGGCACATACACACAGACTTCTCATCATACAACAAATCCTCTGACTAAAACTAACCTTGATCAAACATATTATGGTTTATGAATTCTCAGAAGCATCTATCTGTATTTCCTTTGTGTAATTCACTGTAGAGATTTAGCTGATTATAGGCAAGCATGAGGAATCTCCCTTGACTTCAAAAGGACTGTTCAAGGCATGAAAAAAGCAGGACACACCTCACTGCTTGCACACTGCCACAATAGATGAAAAATCCTTTTGAAAATCACATCACTCCACTCATTTCTTCTGATAAGAAGAGTGAAAATCTGTATTGACACTTTCTTCCTCTGTAAGATAAAAATTCAACACACAAATGAAGTAATTAAGCCCCAGTTCTTTTGACATTTACTTTCCAGCATGACTCATGATCATCTTCAGCCTGCATTTAATAAAATGTTTTCAGAAAGACTATTAAAAACCCCCAACAAACTCTCTGCTACAGCCTATCAATCCAGTACTGCATTTTCTTTCACAATTTGAGTTCCAAAACCAGTTTTCAGTTAAGCGTGCCAGGTGGCATTTAAAAAACAAAACAAAGCAAATGGAAAAAAATATTTTTACAGATTTTACAAAGTACATGATGCTTCAGAACTCTTTTTTAAAAGGGTTGGGAGGGTAAAAACTATAGCAACAAATTTCACTCATTTTTAAATGAGTGCTGCAAGCTTCCAATAAATGACTACTAATTACATTTACAACACTGAGTAGGTATGTAAAAAAAGTCAACAACATGAGTACCAAAGTTCATCCAGAAGTTTTAACACTCAAAACCAGACTGTTAGAAGTTACTGCAAAGAATTTTAGTAAAAGAAAGGTAAATTCTTCTGTAAACGTCCAACTGGGAAACACGTGAGCAACAATACTACATTATTTAAGACTCTTTCTGTAAAGAGGTGCTTATATCTAATCAACAATGCAGAGTATCCAAAATGTTTGACTGGCTTTTTCCTGCTATTTATAATCAGTTTTACTGATTTCCTATTCTCCATCTCTTTTCCACTTGCAGCTGCAAACCCTGCATTTTCTACCCTACCTGCTCAAAGCCACTCATTTTCACTCAATCATCAGAGGATACAAATGAAAAGTACTTATTGTCCAATGCTGCACACAATTTAAAAACCAAACCAACCAACCAAAACATACCACATTAGACAAAGAAATCATAAAAAACTTTTCCTAGAGAAAGGAAAAATACTGCAGTCCCTAAGAAAGGACCACTCCTAGTAGGAACAATACAAAGTAACACTGCTGCAAACTGCATCAGAGATAAATGGGTATACAGTGGAGTCCTACATCTCCACCTATTCACAGATTCCTAGGAAAAGCCATTATTCGGGCTTCTGCTGGCAGCTACAGGTAGCACATTTGCAGAGAATTATTTAAATAATTTAAGACAATAAGCTAATACATTATTTACAAAAAAAATTCAGCTTCGTGAAATGCTAAGCCAGTCTTGAAATGGTTGTGAAGCAAGAAGGGTTTGAATGTTCATACTCTATCTTGTCAATAAACAATTACTAATCCTGATCAAGTGGAAAGTAAACAATTAATATTAATAAGTATTAACTTGGCTTTTGTCTGGACGTTCAAGTTCCAACTGCCAGCAAGGAAGTGCATTCAGCATATTCAGGCTTGAGCTGGAAATATTTACACATTAAAGGAAACTCCTTTCTGGGAAATATTAAACTAAGTGGGTTTTAAAGAGATTTGAAAGTCTGATTCTTATGGAGTTCTTTAAAATGTCTTGTAATTGTCTGCAAAGATGTGTTCTCTATTCATCCTCCCTTTTGAAGGTCTGTCATTCTGGCATCCTTGCACAATCCTAGAAGAAACAGGAAAAAATATTCTTACTCTGCCTCCTCCTGCTGTTCTTCCAGGCTGACATTTCTGAAGCACTTATTATCATAGTTAAGAAATTTGCTCTCTTCCTAAAGCATCTCCCCCATCAAATCTTCCTAACAAGAATACAGCAGTATCTACCAGATAATGGTAATTCATGAGGAATGGCACCATCCCAGACACATCCATTTATGATTCCTACTGAAGCAACATGACCCTTCTGGAAAGTTCAGATCTTTTAGCTAACTGGCACCTGATACCTTTGTGTCTCCCTGTTTCTACCACCACCCACCGGGGACAGCAAGAAGAGACTATTCCCTCTTTGCTATCATTGTTTCTTCAAGTAAGACATCTCCAAGGTTTTCTCACAGCAAAGCGGCTTCCTGTGCTCTTAGCCTTCACTATAATGTCACAACCACACTGTCAGAATCCAACTTAAGAATTAAAAATGCTTCTCAGACAGAAAAAACAATTGAAAAAAAGCACAGTGAAAAACTATTAAAATCCATGGCAGAACCAATACATATGGTAATTACTTATGATGCCAAAAGCATATTGACATTAGTTGATTAAGCAGCATTTTACTAGAGTATAATTCAAATTCTTTTGAAAAAGTAGGTACACCATTGTATAAAAGCATTGCACACTTTCTCAGGCAGCTCTGGCCAGATCATTTTCCATTATTAGACAGGTTACACTGCAAATCATCAGACTCTGGGAATTAATTTAGAAAGAGCATGACTACATGGTTGACTATACTAATTTACACTTCCCTTGACCTCTGCTGCAGAAAGGATCCTGGCCTACAAAAACCCCTGATCTGATCTGATCTAGCTCAGCCATCCTTTGCACATTGTCTTCTTTAAAGATAAAAATCACATTCTGAATCGTGTCAGCAAGGAATGAACATTACTGTCAAAATGCTCCAGTTGGAGCAGACACAGTATTAAAATACATCAACACATTCCAGCTATCAGAGTTGAAAAGCCTGATGGAGTACTTTGGTTTCTTGCTGTCCTACACATTACAATATGTGCCCATACATTTAACACATTTCAGAGTTTGTACACAGTTTGAAGAGCGCAATTCATTCATCAGTGTGATTATTTTTCAATTTCGAACACAGCAAATTGAGAACCTGAAAATTGAAAGGTTTGAGTAAAGACAAGAAAATAAGTAGGAACAAATGAAAATTACTCACCAATAGGAAAATGGGAAAATACTGTTTTAAGCTCTGACACTTTCAAAAATCCATTGGACTATTTAAGATGTTAACATGCATTCTCATTTCTATACCAGCAGAAAGCTGTGGAACATAACTCACTTAAATCTTTGAAATTTTTAGAGTTTGTTTTCATTCTGACACACTTTTGTCATTAAGCTTTATTACTCAGAGTGACCAAAATATCAACACTAAATCAGAATGAGTATCTCAAAAGAACCAGTAGATGGCAATAAAAAGATCTGTGATAAATTTTGATTTTGCAAATAAATATAATCTGTAGTAATGTACAACCAGCAAAACTGGCATTTTTTTTAACCTCATTGATATGGCTCCAGGAGGCTTCTTGAAGCAGCTAACTTTTATAAAATTTTATACAGACAAATCCATGAATCTTTCCCCATATCTGAAAGGTGAGGAAAAAAAAAACCTCTGAGAACAATCTGTTCCTGTAACTCAGAAGAATAACTTATCTAAAATATTTTCCCTTTATATTAAAACTAAACCTATGATTTCAAGAATATTTTTCAAAGTAATATGAATATAAAATGCACTGATATTTGAGTTCATTTTTACTCTTAAAATGTTGTCAAACAAGAAAATAAAGAACTGGTAGAATTTGTTAAGTCTTTAGACATAGTCTTTTATAAAAATATTTATAGCTTTAGAAGCTTCCATTAAGTTCACACCAAGGCTATTCAGCAACTACTGGAAACTTTTGCCAGGGTTTCAGCTTGAAGTTAAAATATCCAACTATTTTTGTGTCTCACAATTTCAATTCTAGGAATAAACCAAACTGCAGTGGGTTACCTGTCTAGTAAAGAATAAAAAAACCCCAAATTATTATTTTGCATTGTATTAAAAACAAAAACATACATATTAGATTTTAAAAGGAGGGCATTTAGATATTATTTCTTATGTATAATATATTGAGTAGATGCTTGCAGATGAGGTAGAGATATTCTAGAATGGAACGATAGGTTAACTGAAACCACTAGTGCTTTGTATTAAGCCTTTTTTGATATGCATCAGTAGTGCTGCAGAATTATTTTATGTATGTATACAACAATGAACCAAATAATGACACAATTTGCATAAAGTGCATTTTTCTATTTTCCTGTTTTCTCATTTCTACCACATGCAAGCATAGATAGGTCTTGGCTAGGATATCTGTTTCATGGAAATAAAATTCTTGATGAATAAAATTGCCAAGTATTTTCCAAAAATGAACCATAAAGCTGCCAGTAAAGTTTGCACCTTACCAGGAAACATTTTTGAAAAACAGATGTACATTTAACCCGTTAATTAATATTTGCTTATTATAAGTAATTAATCAAATATTTTTTCACATACATTTAACTATTAGGAAGAAATTGAAACCACACATCAACTATTTACCACTAAGTACTCTACCTTACAATTATATCTGAAAAATTACAAAGTACTTAGGTTATAAATGCAGTATATATTCATACATATGCATACGTGTCAGTATGGAAAAAATATATTACCACAAAAAAAATTAACACATGGAAAGAGAGACACCTCAAGACTGTTGCCAAAACAATTTCAGCAATAAGAAAGTTAAAAGAGTTGCGTAACACTCCCAGAAATTATTTTCTCTGATTAAAGAGCAAATACACTGAAGACAAAGAAAGAATACACACTGCAATTAGCTCAAAGACATAAGGGGATAAGCATGAATTAAATGCACTTTTTTTTTTTTTAAGTGGCACTGACAACTTGGAAAGCAGAGACTGAAAATTTGGAGGGGGCCTGTTGGAGAGCCATGTACAGGGTTGAAAAATCTGACATGTGAACTCAGGTTGAAAAAACTCAGTTTGTTACACTTAGATAAGGGAAGGTTTGGGAAGGTAAGATTTACATCATATTCTTCCAGTGCCTAACAGGTAGTTTTCAAGAAGACAGAGGTACCCTCTTCAAAAAGTTGCATAGTGAAAGAACAAGAGGTCATGAGCCACCAAGTTGCAATAGAGAATTTTTTTTCTTCCCATAAGAAAAAAAACCCCTATTATTTGCCACAAGAACAATTAAACAGTGGACCAGGCTGCCCACAGAAGTGGTTGACTTTCCCTTTTGAACACTGGCAGTGTTCAAGTCTTATCTTGATAAGGACATTGAGAACTCAATCCAGGGCCCTGCTTCAGCAGAAGGTTTTGGCAAATAATCTCCAGGGATCCCTTCTACCCACACTGCTCTTTAATTCCATATGTGAAGCTCTGCAGCTTTTACCTCCTGTGTTAGTATCTGGCAAGAACAGAAATAATTTAGCAAGAACACCACTTAATGCACAGCTGTTATGCTTCAACCTTTGCACTTCTGTAACTCCATCAGTATCAAAGGATTTATACATGTGGGCATACAGATGCAGCCTATTTTTCTGCATCTTTTCCCAGTTCCTTTTCTACTAAAGTTGACCCTAACATAAATGCATTAAGCATATCTTCTACATCCCAAACTCATGAGTTCTACATGAAGAAAGCTATTTGCTCCACACATGAGGAATGCTATACCATGCAGGACCATGCCTCATTTCCACCTGGACAGAATGGAATCATGTGCATTATTGCCAGGAAATAAGTCAACTAGAACTGTTTTGTAAAAAACAAAATTACCCAGCTTTACTGGGAGAAAACAGACTGCACTGAAATCTGTTGCAAAATATTTAAGAAATTTTAAAGGAAAAAATACATTAATTTTGACATAATCCACCTAAAACTGCTTCTGCTCAGAAAGCAGATTCAAAAGATCTTCAACTGCACTCAGGATACAATGTTTACTAATTTTCAAATTTGTGCAGAATACAAAGCATGATGACGCCTAGAACTAGATGACATACCTTGTCATCTACTAGAATTCAACAAGTTTACTGTTTAGCTGACTGAGTGTTGGGACTACTACATCAAGATTGTTCAGCAGAAGGTCAAAGAGCTTCTATTCTACACCAGGAGGCCTTTGATGAAAAAATACACTTAATAAAATGGAATTCTAAAGAAAAGCTGTATACCAGGCAACTCTCAATCACTTTGATTTTTGATCAGCTTTACTGACACGCTACAAGATTCCTGCTTCCCAGCCTTTTATAAATGGGTCAGCTCCTTCTCACCCAGAAAACCCAAAGCTTAAGAAAGGATTATTTCTTTATTCCACTCCATACTTCTTACAGAACCCACTTTTCAATACAGGTTTTTCTTTGAAGCTCATGAAGATCTATGTCCTTATGAGCAGACCATGAAATTAAATCAACACAGACCAACAATTTAAGCCATGTTTACTACAAATACACCAGCTGTGTCTCTATGCAAAGTTCCTCATTTTCATCTACAGCAGAGCTGATTACATTGTTTTCAAAATCACATTTCTAGACTGTGTCAGACTTTATATTACCATTATCAAGAAGGACCTTCATTACTGCTTACTATTTCCAAGCTAATTCCCAAATGCCTCATGTGACGTAAAACATGCAGGCTAAGTACACTTCTGCAAAAAAGCTTTGCATTAGTTTACTACACTTCAGAGCTGGATACACAAGTTGCTTTTGGAGGCTAGGACACATTAATGAGGAGCTGTACTTCACAGCTACTGCTTCAAAACACCACTACTGATATACTGTTAAAAGCAAAAATCACTGCTTAAGAGTTGTACATAGAACTGATTCCTTGAATTACTCCACTGATTTAATTAGCATTCCTTAAATTTATCAGAGTCCACATTAAAAAGAAACAGTCATCAGGAACAAAACTCTTTGTCAACAATTTTTGCAAGAAAAATTTTAAAAAGCACCGCAGAATTAAGGTTACACTTGTTTTAACCTACTTCCCTAACTAAGCATCAAGTTTCTTCAGAGATATTTCCTTTTTTTTTTGTGGTTCAAATCAGTGTAGGCAGTCAGAAGTGATTTGGAACAGTTTCACACAAGCACAGACGCGTGCTTGGAATGTCCTACTTTGCACCTGAATTCACACCAGAATTATGAATTATGTGTCTACGGTGAAGTCTGAATAACTAAACACACAATGTGATACAACTATTTTAAAATTATGTTAATAAGGACTTATTGTTTCCTGCTTTAAGGGCATTCAGCTACTCCTTTTTGTTTGAAAACTGCACTGGCTGCACTCAGTTAGCATCCATCCATAAGTAAAAGAGGGGAGGTTCATCATTCTGCTCCTGGTTCAAATCATGTTGCCATGGAAGCAGATGTTGAATTGATGAAAATAGGTCAACTGTTCAAAAAAAAAAAATCACTGGTTTAATACATTAAAAAGCATTGTGGTATTTTATTATTTTAATGCTTGCCATTATTTTGAAATCAGTAGTATTTTATTCTGTGGTATACTAATTAACATTTACTTCACTCACAGAATACATATTCCCACCAAAAATGTAGATAGCATCAGAGTTAAGAGTGGTTAATGGGAAAAAAATATTTTGCATAAATCAGTAGGGGCTGGGTACAGAATGCTTACAAGAATATCACACACAGTTCTTTGTTATTTCAGTAGTGGGTGGTGTTAAATGTTGCCATATAAACTGTTTCCATTTGAAGAGAATTAGTATTATTATTAAAAATCACTAGCATTTTTTGGAAAGAAAAAAAACCCAGGACACCTTTAATACTTATGCTCGGCTTTGACATCAACAGTGCTTTTCTATTCATCAAACAGATATATAAATACTCAACTGGAGTCTCAGTCACTAAAAACTGATTAAAATACTTAAAGACAGCTAAGATTTAAGTAGGTTACCCCATCAATAGAACATGTGAAAATACACATAGCCAACTAAAATTTCTCTCAACATTTTCAAGCTCCCTGCCAAGATGCTGTCAAAATAGTATAAACACGCAGTAAAATGCTCATCTTCACCTGCAGCAAACATCAGAAAATAAAATAATTCACCTGTATCATGTTTTTCTGAATCTCTACTAGGTGATTTAAAACACTTTTCTATCAACACTCTGACACATCCGAATTTTCTTCTACCTTGACATTGATGTACTTTAGATGCACCAGGTTTGTCCTAGAAGTTCAATGTAATATATTCTGTTCCTGAATATCTCTTTACAACTGAAATGCAGAGTTTAATCATTAAAAAAATAGAGTAAAGGTGCATGGCAATACCACCAGTACATGAGATTTGTTCTCCTTTCATAGTTCAGAGATCTTTCTGTAAATTAAGTGATACTTAAAGTAGAAAGGCTCAGTAGTGCAGAAGTCCTACAAATTTAATCCAGCACAAAGCTACCACAGCACTACTGTGTGTCTCCCACACACCGCTGCTTCTGCCCTGCTTCCTAGCGAACTGGGTTAGACAGCCTCTCCCACATCAGCTCCCTGATCTGTTTCATCACACACCAGATAAAGTCCCAGTGTAACAGATCACATGGGAGTAAATACACAGGAAGCAAAAGCAAAACCACCCCCATCTCCTGAAGGTGACATAAATCCATACTGCTGCTGTTCAGTGCCCCACAGCATCCAGTAACCCTCCTCTCTGAACCTTCTGTAATCGATGTTTTAACCTGAAATATATACAACAGAACCTCAGATAAAAAATTTCTGTAACTAAGAACATAGCTGTTTAACTGTTCAGTTGTTTAACTGTCAACAGAACTGAAACCATTTTCAACAGAAATAAAACTCATGTTTGCTGTGTTCACTTTCATATTGTTCTTTTCAATTAAATTTCTGTACAAAATGTGTTTCACTTAGGAAAACTCTTTTGGACTCTAGAAAGTTCAACATTTGTGTTACGGAACTTTCTGCAATATTGTATGACCTGAGCTATTCTCCACCTCTTTAAAAAATGAAAACAAACCAAAAACCCTCTAGCCCCACATCTGTGAAGTTGTTAAATACTGTTTAAAACATACTGGAAGAGTGTCCTTATGGAGACTGCAAAAGTTCTACATTTCACACTGAGTAGTTTTAGAACTGTTTAGAACCAACCAACAACATTCCAAAAAAAAACCACATGGCTTGTTATGCTTCAGAAACATACTGTAAGGCTCACACGCTGGTCTTGTATCTCTGTTTTCTCAGAAAATAAATAGCTTATAATAATGGAAGAACGACCACAGGAAGAAATCAGACTAGCATATTTAAAGTCATCAAGTGCACTGGATACGTTTATTAAAACTTTTTTAAATGGACCTTTTCTGATCGGAGCATCATGGCTTGTTGTTTTATTGTTTGGTTGTCGAGGGTTTTTTTAACTAAGCAGAATAATTAGAGAATATTTGACTTTTCTTTAACCAAATTATTACCTTTCATTTCCTCTGGCTCATCCACTATTAGCCTCCAACAGTCCTTCTGTACTATGGTAACTGTAGCTTGGTGGTCTTCACCAAAGTGGCCTCTCTATATAAGACAGCATTTTCCCCCTCTCCTCCTCCCCAGTACTAATTTACCTTTTCTCTCCAAACTTTCTTCCCTTTGTTTTCTGAATCTCCCTTTCCACAGCATTTATAATCGTTTGAGATACAGTGTTAAGGAGTTCCAAGACCTAACTAATTATTATGCTGCAATTCCTGTTCCCTAAAGGGTTGCATATAAACAGAATTGCAATTTAGAGAAAAATGCTGGTATTCTCCTTCGGTCTACCAAGAAACAGAGGTCTGCCTAGAGATCAAATAGCCAACTTCACGTTTAAACAGATAAAAGGATAACACACAGCAAGCAAAGGCAAAACCAGCCCCATCTCTAAGTCGTCAGAAATCCATACTGCTTACATTTACTCATCCAGTTTTCACAGTATCACCACTCTAGATATGTTGTCCAGTAATGAGCTATGTCATTACATTTGATTTGCTAAATTAGTTTTATATTAAAACACCTCACTGAGGTTAATATAAATGTCCACACATGCAAAACAGAAGAGTGTGCATCAGGCTGCCTGTAGACTCAAACTTCAGCAAACGAGTTGGCATGATTCATATTTACAGTTAACTCTGCAAACCTTAAGGCTTGAAAAATAAAATTCGAAGCAAGCTCATGATTCATTGCGTAACACTTAATACCTGTAAAATGAACAACAAAGAAATATATGCTCCTAATGTACCTCTGTAAGGTGATGTACTTTAGTAATTACACATACACAATCCAGACCTTTTGCCATGAGAACAGTAATCCAGTTTCCAAAGCTGAAATAGAATAATGGTAAAAGTCGAGGCAATGCAATACAAGAAAGCCCTGAAGGAAAGATTTATAAGGGCAAAGTCCTGCAATTTCAGCTCTTTAAAATACCCACAGTCATCCCTCCACGTCTGAAAAGGAATGACACTGATGTGTTTACTACATGGAATTAGAAGATTAAACCCAAATGCTGTTACAATCACAAATATTTACAGTCATGACACATAGTTGTTTTAGATAAGCCCTACAGGATACGTCCATAAAGATTATGTAGGAAGACTTTTTAAGATATGTTGGGGTCACAACCCAAGCAGAAAAATAAACAGTTCACAAAATGTGATTATTTTGCTTCTTGAAATAGCACTACTAAATACTTGAAGTACATGAAGCAACAAATGCACGGTATCTTGGGAATGCATGGGAAAGTATGGCAACAGCATTCACAATAAATGAAAACATAGAAGAGAAAGAAATCAAAATTAAAGACTTTGAAACACTTGATAGGGAAACCTTAAATTTCCTTCTAATATGAGAGGTGAGGTAAAGTCTACTTCCTGCTATCATTTTCACTGGTGTTTGTGTTACTTGCTACAACATGCACTATTTGAAGGCAGACTTACCTCTACCAATGCCACAGTCAGAACAAGGTCCATTTTTGAGTCTGGGAAAAGGGCATCCACTTGTGGAGACATTCCAATCAGTATACAGTTAGTAACAACTGATATTACACTCATAGTTTCAAAGGCCAACTGAAATAAAACACAAATGTATTTACAGCTATGACCATTTCCTCTAACTTACTAGTCCCCAGATTGCTCTGCATGATACCTCTCTATTCATTAAAGCCTCAGAAGACCCACTAGTTTAACTAATTCTCCATCATCTTTTGAATACCATGGCATAGGACTTGTTTGGAAAGCAGTCCAGACCTCATGAGCTTGACAAGATCACAACAAGGTTGTAACCTGAACACGTGAAAGAGTAAGCACTCATCTACAGTTGTACTTCTAAACAAATTCATTTCAGCATAAAGGAAAAACAGCAAAATTTTGAGAGGAATGAGAGGAACTAATGGTACTAACACTGGTTTTGGAGGTTCTGTCTGAATGTTTAGAGGAAAAAGTAAGAATGGTTCAGAATGCCTTTTTTTAAATCCCAACCACTTGAGATTTGTTGAAAGATTTACATTTAAACACAGGCAATAGCACAAGTCTAAGAAGCCCTTGCCTACAGAGCTCCCACAAACGTCTGAAAATGCTAATACGACTTAACAAATACATTTGCAATATAATGGTTACTTATTCCGAGGTCCTGTCTGGAATGAGAAAAACTGACACAGAACTGTAGTGTCTGTCACAATGAATTAGCAGAAATAACTTTCTTCTTGACAAGAAGCTAGTGACTCAGCTCACCTGATAAAATAATTCCAGGATTCCTTTAACAGAAATCTTTCAGCAAATGCTCTTATTTCCCATATGAAATGGATGACTTGAAAATTTAGTTATTATTTTTAATTCACAAAGTCAATTCATTTCTGCTATTAAAAAATTACACCATAAAACAAAATTACTGTACTGTAGTAATGTTCTAATTTTTCAGCCTACTCTCATAATTGAAACAAACTATTCCAGCAAAAACAAATGCTAATAATACACCTGCAGCTATACTTGTGACTTATGACCACAGCCTGATTATTCTGGTGGTTACACAATTGGTCAATGCAGCTATTGCCATTAAGATGTTGGCAGCATAGATCTGGACTGAGAAAGTGCATCGCATACTAAAATGCAATCAGATTATAATTCACTCATTTTAATGACATACTATTAAAAAACTTCACCTTTAAGTCCACTAATATCTATGTATGTGTCTAATGAACATTGCTCAGAATCCTTGGTTTGCATGTTTTTACTGTATGTTTTGCTTGAGGTTTCGGGATTTCATTTCTCACCTCTCACTTGCTTCATTTGATAACATCTACAACCCCTCCAAACCGAATAACCCACTAGCTCGTTGTGCCCTTTATCTCCATGACGTAACATTAGAAAAACAGTTAAATAAAACTAGAATACGGATTCTCCCCTAACCATATCACACTCCCTTATCAAGCACTGCTATTATGGAATGCTAAAGTTTCTGGGTGCAACTTAGTCACTCCAGAAAACTCTGGTCAGGATCAGTCCACTCATGCAGCACACTCAACAGGCCCCAAAATAGCTGGTGGCAGCATGATTGCACGGACAAACAACTGAGGACAGAAAATGCTTAACCCAGTACTATTATCATGAAATTGTTTACACAGACTGCAGTGTTCAGGCTGTGCAGAAAGTTCCAGCTCCTGCTCACAGATCCAGGCTATTTTCAAATTAGTCAGCTTGAGTACCAGCAACCATGGGCGCAGAGGCCACAAGCCTGGCTTAGGAATCCAACTACTTATCTATTCTTCCATTTCTTCTGAAACCCCTGCTGAGCTCCACACTTCTGAAACTGCATCAGAAGTCACCATTTCTAAAATACACTGGCTACAAAGAATACTGGGCAGTATCTGGAAGCTTTGCTTTGTTGAAGCTGCAACACGAGCACAATACATACACAAGAACTAGAGAAAAGATCTGCTTTATTTTCCAAGGCAGCTGAAAGGCATGGGGTCAAAAACCCCACCAAAAATATCACTGGGATATATAGTTGGATAGATGACATTCCAGGACATTGTAGAGAACAAAGTACCTACTGAACTTTAAAGTGGCTCATGGGACAAACACAAAGCTTTTATACTGTTGCTGAAACCTCTTTTAAACAAATGAATAGGCAATATAAGACATAAAAATTACCTGCCAAACACCAATATTTGCTGTGGGTTCTGCAAATGGACGCTTGTAAACTCTGCACATCTTTAAGGCATCGGAGTATATCTCTGTGATGTTGTTTAACACTGCAAAAACAGCTGCCAGAGGATAAACACATGAGAAAAGACTCACATAGCCAAATTGTAGGAACAGCTCCAGGTAATCATCAAAAGTACCCTGAAAAATAGAGGAAATATAAGAAAAACTTCAACCTACAAAAAAACTATGAAGAAACACAGAAATAATATTACAGTCGTAAATATGTTTCCTTATCCCAAATCAGTTGTTTGGAAATGACTGCTGATAGTAGACAAGAAGAATTTTTTAAAAATCTAATTAATTTGGAATTATTCAATCACTAAAAACTTCTTATAAGGGGAGGCCCAGGTTCTTCCTTTTGCCTAACGAATTTTCTGCAAGTCACACTTCCTATCCTTACAGATGAAGTAACTACATAAACACAATCAACCTATGCAGTTAAACAGTAATGGAAGGAATAGCAAGGAATAGAAAAACATCACCATGCATTTAAACTGGCAGAACACTCTCCAGAGAACACTGTGGCAATAAAAGTCCTAGCATTTCAGTCTGTCCATGAGAGACCTAACCAGAATGGTAGGCCGGTAGATAGGCAACTGGTATTTTCTGGTATTTCTGCTTGTTTATTTCAAAATGGGTAGGACAGAGTTAGTGACCCACTTGAAGATTGAAATTTACAAGGCAGCACTGACATCTGAAAGGAACCATTAGTGCAAACAAAAAACCCTATTTAACAAATCCCAATAGGTCTATCACCTGATCTTTAAACCAAGAATGTAGGTACTTAAGGGCTGATTAAGTATTCACATGTAGGTGATCATATATGTATTTGCATATTAGTTTTGTAGTATTAATAATAGTTTGCTATGATTGCAGCAATTTTGTTATGAAAGCCAAACCAACCACTTTAAAAGAAAAAGTGTTCATAAACAAAGGATGGTAAAACACCACAAAGAAGTTAAAGTGAGATCTAGGCATCTCGTATCTACACAGACATAATTATCAATTATCAATTATCCTCTCTCAAAACTGAAATCATGAAGACTTGAAAGTAACTGAAATTATTGCAAGAACCACATGAAAGTAGTTTGGCTCCATGCATCAGACACATGGTTATCTACTCTTTTTTCACCCATCATAGCTGTTAAACTGACTGCCCTCTCCAACACTTAGTGCTTTTTTTCTCCTAGGAAACAGAGAGAGGCAGTAGAAGTCTGCAAGCTCACAAATCAGCATGGGGTACACATTACTTGCATTTCGCACTTGAGCTCATTTTGAAGTTTCACAGTATTGTTCAGTCTCACAAACCAATCTGCAGGCTAGGCCATGAACAGCTACCTAACTTTTAAAGCCACAAAGATTTTTTTCCTCAGAAACACCTTGTACAAATTTTAGATTTTACTAAGGTCTTCTTTAGGGACATTTCCTGGAATACTCACTGGAATGGCAGCCACACATCTGCTACTGCTATCATTTTTTGAATCACTACAGGCAGATAGAGAGATTTCCTTTGTGCTCCTCCTTCTGGTAACTGCACAGTGCTCCCACTGCTTCCTCACACTTCTCATTTCCTTGCCCAATACCTACTGGCTTTTAGAAGAGCAGAGTATGAAGTAAGTATTTATTTTTCTCCTACTCAATTTATGAAATATATTTGTGTAGGAAAACAGGAGTCTGAGACAATGGTAAATAATTTGTAGCTGTGCCATCAGCAGCCATGAGATCAGCTACAGCAACAAGGAAACAAAAACAAGGAATAAATTAAGGGAGAAAATAACTAGAGAAGTGAAGCAAAAAGTAAAAAAATAATTTAAAAATTATTGCAGGATGTTTTTACATCCTCAACAGTGTTAAGGGCTGGATATTTGAAAAGTAAGCAAGAATGAGGACAAAATAATAGAGAATTAAATGCTGAAGGGTATGTGAAAGAAGGAATCAAAACAAAAGAGCCTGAAACACAGAATTCTGTCAAGACTCCTCAGTTACTAAACAGTCAAATGCTTCCCCCTTGTGACAGTTTTAATTTTAGAAATATTCTTGCCTGCTGACAGCTCACTGCTTGCAAACAAATCAACGGTCTAATATCATTTATTCACAAGCACAGCAAAACAATAATCTTTAGACTGAAGATAAAATTAAAGCTTTGAGTACACAGTATTTAGAACTGAAACTGAGCTAGCAGTGGACACATCCAAGGCAAAGTCATAACTCTCTAAAATTGACCTCTTGATTCCTCATCAAAAATTATTCAGGGCACAACAGTACAACAGGTGCAGATTCATTTGATCCAGCTCTGCACAAGAAGCACTGGGCAATGTGACTCAGACACCACACTGGCTTTGTATGTGACAGCTGAGAATCAGGAGTCAGCTCAGGTCTAAGAGGCAGAGCTTGTTTGGTCAGGCCTGATGCTGACACACAACTCTGGGAGCTGGGCTAGCCAATGTGCAGGTGGAGTGCTGCAGGCCTGTGCTGATTTACCAGCTCAGACACTAACACAGGGACTTCTGCTGTGCTCTGCACTGCAAGACAGGCTGTCTAATTCTATCTCCCTCCAACCTTCACACAGGAACACATTTGTACAGTTTTTAAATTGTAAAGATGATAGTTCTTTTCCCATTTCATGGCACTTCATGCAGGAAGAAAGGAATCTGATATAGTATTATTATCAAATTTCAAGCTGGTAATGTCTACCTTTTACATGAAAGGTGCACTATGTACATGTACTTCTTATTCTGTAAAAGCAAAAATCATACAGTACTAAGATTCTTGTGACTGTGCTTGCAGCATCTGGTGAAGCTGTCAGTCAGTCTGTGAGGCCTTAACATACACACTGATGCCCACTGTGTAAATATTCCTTTAGAATTTTAAGCAATGAATTGCATGCAATCTGCTAAATACTATTAAAAATTATATTGGGTAGGAGGTGGTCAAGAACAGAACCAAGACGACAATGAATACCAAAGCTGTGGTTTCAAGAGGCAAGAGCATCCAGGAGAAGTATTGTTTCGAAGAATTGGTTTCCTCTGGCCTCCATTTCTGGCCTCATCCAGATGTAAGTGATCTCTCTCAGGCTCTAGTATAACTGACCATTTAAACTAGTACCACTGCAAAATCAAACCAAAACAGAAATAATTTCCCTCTTTCCTGTGCCAGCCTACCCATCCTGGTAGTCTTTGGGCTACCCTTGGAGATTAAGGGCATATTACACAAATACTTCTTTCCAGTGATATCAGGTTAGGTAGTTCCAGAAAGAGCTGTTCATCCCTTGCCCCTCATTCTGTTGTCACTGGGACCCTGCACTGTATCCACTTCCTGATCCAGGATAACATACAGCTGCTTAAACAGCTACCAGCAAAGCTGATGAAGGTGGAAATAAGCTGCCACACCAGAAAGCCAAAAATATTTTCATTTGCCTTGGCTGATGCCTCTTTCAACTATAGCCCAGAAAAGTTTTAACTCTTTTACAGTACTACAACTTACCAAATAGGTTCCCATTTCCTTCTCCATGTTGACCTGTTCAGCTAATGACAGGTCCATATCTGTTTTCTTGGAACACATGCGTTTCTTCATCCTCCTGTTGTATCTCTTCTGGAGCCAGTAAGGAAGCAAGGATTCTGCAAACTGGTTGAGGATCTGAGAAGTTATCAGCAAAGTGGCCAAGCTCTTAAGTTAAAAAAAAGAAATAAAAAATAATACAACTGTGATGAACCTATGATCATTTGCAATTCTGTGAGCTTGAGTAACACTGTAAATTACTATACTATGAAAAAAAGGTCAGCCTAACAAACCTAACAATAGCATATGAAAAATGTACATCATCTAGTTCCCATCATTTGCTGTGTGCTGAAAAGGACTAATTAGGATTTAGTAGTCTAAATACTTTTGTGTCTAGATGTACCTTGGAAACAGCACGCCAAGTACAATGAAGGGTAATGCATATTTAATATATGGCAATGACAATCACAGAGCCAAAGACTGAATGTTTTTCTATGCTTTTTATTTCTTGATTTTACCAGAAAGTAGAGGAAATGTCACAAATGTTATGTCTGGTATAGGTACATCAAGTGTTTTCCTATAGATCACTTCAGAGTAACAGAGGTCTTGAGCTGAAGTTCTTCTTGTACTGCTCATTATGTTTAGAGCAAAAATATTTTCCTTATACCAAATTCTCATGCAACTGAGTGTGAAAGTTTATCTAAAACACTAACTACAAATTATTTTTGCTTTTATTTATTCTTAGATCCTCACTGTAGTCAAACTTAATCATGACCCTATCCTCAAGAGTCTCTCATTAAGAATACTACAGAGAAGAACATTTTCGAACATAAAAGGACATAAAGAGGAAATTAAAATTTCCTGAGCTCATCTGTGCGAGAGAATAATCAAATTTATTTGAAAACAGTTCCTCATCTATACAGAGAGAAAGAATTACTCTACTCTGTTATGATTCTGCGATAATATTAGGGCAACTGAAACATAGAAGTTGGATTTCTAAGAAAATATAGGTGAAACATAATAATTGCCAACTTTATGTTTTAGAATTAACTACTGAAGTCTGTTTCAACCAATCCTTTATTATCCTAGATTTATCAACATTCTTAAGGTGTTCTTGGAACTCACCTGCCTCAAAAGCTTCATATCAAACAACACAAAGGCAATGTAGAAAAGAGATGCAAAACAATTTAAGAAGTTGAACTGCAAATAAAAATATTTGGTTTTAGTACTTGAGCAAAAGTTCAGATGCAGAATATCATCTAACTTAACAGCTGCATTGACTAAATAGCTTCCATGAAGATGTAAACTGCCTATCAAAATTTTCTTTACCGTTTTTAAACCTCGGGTCAGAAAAAACACATTTTCAATATTGGTCCAACTCAGTTTTTCCCTTAACAAGCCTAATGCTTTCCTAAACCAAAGTGTACAAGGAGTGCTACAAGTGAATTATGAAATGTCAACATTAAAAACACATCATCTACTTAACTTTCATTTTTTGGCAATTTCTCCAGATAACATTAGAAAAGGGATTAGATCAATAAATTGATCTTCATTTAAAGTAGTGATTTTTTTTCAAGCAATACTTTGTCAAAATATACATGTTGGGTGCTATGTCTCTCAAAATCTAAAAATGTTCCTCTATATATATATATATATATNTAAATATATGTTAGTTGCGGTTTATGTTTAATCACTTCAAAAGGTTTTATGGCCAAGAGAAATATTCTCTACTTTTAAAATGAGACATAATCACAGTATTTAATCAAACTCTGAAGTTTCCTACTTGCTGTAAGTGTTGCAGCTCCTGTTTTGGAGCTCTTGGCCAACACAGATAATATGGGAGCGCAGAGAGCCATTCACAGACCGAGAATGAAAACTGGGGGAAACTTACACTTGACATTTCATAATTTTTTTTAATCATTTTGTATAAATACGCCACAGGGAAAAAGAAATGGTTCTAAATTTTATGAGAAAGGCTACAGGAGGAGACAGAACTATAAGTGATATCTACGAGAGTTTTACCAGTAACAGATGGGTAACACGGAGATTTAACACAAAAAACCCAAACCAAAACAAACAAAATAAATCCCAAATAAACATACACACACATACAAAAACATGGTGAAGGAAGTAAAGAGCGAACTCTCAGGAAATTAAGGAAATAAAAAAGGAAGAAACTTAAATGATCTTTTCAAAAAGAAAAGGAAGAAACTTAAATGATCTTTTCAAAAAGAAACAAGAAGATAAGATAAATGAAACAGATCTGCATATGCTATGAACTACACAGGAGTAGACTGACAGATATTTCCAGGTTCCTCTGACTGGTTGTCTGAATGTTAGTGTAGGTGGAATATTTGAACGTTTCAAAATATGTTTTACCATAAAACTCGGCAAAAACTGAAGGGAATAGTTCTCAGTTGAAGACAGGACCACACCAACTAACAGAAACTTATATATACAGCATCCTAATAAAAAAACAATTCAATACAAATAAAAAGCCAACTCTCCACTATAAAAGAGGCATCTAAAATAGTCTAGCAGTTACTGAAACCAACAGAAATCTTGTTTACTCTAATATTTGTGCTACTATTTGGCCTTGAGCAAAACTGTAGGTCACCGTGGTAACGCTAGGAAAGCACTAATAAAACAGAGCACAAGCTGTCTTTTAAAATAATCTTAAAAGCTGCTTATATGACATACTTACCACTAAAACCTTAAGAATTAAATGATTCTGATATGAAGATTCCAGCCTGTGATTTTCTAAAATACCAACAAAAACATTAATTAGTAAACAGCAGAGGCTCCTACTATGTACTACACATTGCTATCCAAAGAGTGAACAGACAGTTTTACTCCACATGAAAATTACTTATCTAATATTTTATATTATTTAATTTGATGGTAGAAAGAATTTATACTGTACCAATACCTCAATCTACGAAGCTAATCTGATTCACAGTATTATCATACATATTTTTGACTACAACTCCAGTATTTTTTCTCCCACAGAAGTTTCTTATGTATTTCTTACTCTGAAGAGCTGTTTCATAAAAGAAAAAACATCCACTGCTCTTAAGACTTAACAAAATGTCTAGTTATTGACTGCTCTTTGGCTAAAAACTAATGCAAGACTAATGGGAATATACAATGAAAAGTAACAATATCAAATTTGATTCAAAACCAGTAAATGCTCACAGAAATATTCCCATCTCTCTCCAAGAAGTTTGGATAATACCCTACACTCTAAAGCAAGACTAGAGTATCTGAAGTTCAATAGATGAATTACTCATTCTAAACTGAGATTTTCAGTTCATTCAAGATAAACTGTCAGAACTTGATGTTTCAGGAAGGCTGATTTACTGGAGGGGAGACAAAGGAAGTGGATGGGAGATTTTCAATTTCTTTCTGCTATTTTGTTAGATTGTACCTTTAAAGCCCTGGGTAAGCAGTAACTGGGAAGGCAGCACACTAGAATGTGCTGGGTCAACAAGGCTGAAAGGAGACACCATCACCTACGGACCTTGCTCAGGACAAAACGGCAGAGCTCTGCTCTGACAGAAGCATCAAGTTAGGCCTGACACGTGAAAATGCACTCAAGTGACTGCAATTTTCACTTTTAGCTTTCGCTACACAATCAGCTTTCATGATAAATGGGTGCAAGAGGGGTGCTTAAAATACACCAGATTGTTTCACGTGCTTTGTCACTTTAGCTGTTGAAGTCAGATACTATCTGAAAATATGCCAGGTGGGAGAGAAGACAGGACAGCCAGATGAGCTTTTCAGCCTATTCAGAGCATGGCAGCAGAAACACATTGGATAGCACAGAAAAGGCACAAGCTGTCAGTGCAGCAGGTTACATAAATACTGCCTCTGCTGAATATGAAACATCAGCTTAAACCCAGAAAAGCCTGGATAAAAAAAAAAACCCAACTTGCCTGTTAAAGATATTTTAGTCTATTAGATAACATAACTGGGTATTTCACAGGAATGCCTTTTCTTGCAATATAGTAAAACCAACAAAACAAAACAGCCAATTAAGCCCTAGATATGAATTTAAACATCATTATTTAAATAAATACCTTGGACAGTCATAAACAAAGAAATTGCTTGCTTTTACTATGATGAATGTCTGGTTGAATTTGCTGAGCAAATCATTTTGGCAAGCATAACCAATCCCCACTTCAACACGTCTTTTTATTCTGTCTTCTGCATCAATCTCCCCTTTGCTTAATTTTTCTTCTGTTAATTTTCTGGGTCTCCAGCTTTAGTAATCTGGAGTCTGTCCTGTAAATCAATGCCATATGGAGCTTCACAAAGCAGTTAATTCTCCATTAGCTTGATCTATTAACTTTGTCTGAAAGTGACTTCACGTGTGTAGAAGTGCTAAAATTCAAAATGAACACCAGCATTTCACAGTCCTTATGTTAGGTTACAAAACACAAGGCCCAATCTGTTAAATAAATCACACACGCAAAGGGGAAAAAAAAGGTAATTATAACATTCCTGCTCTTCTGAGAGTGCCCAGAGAAACACATTTTGATTGGGATATGGAATCCCAGTCTTTAATATATATGTAGCATACATAAACAGTCTTGTGACATTTAGAGTGAGCTTAGATTTGGTTCCATTATCTCAGTGCCTCTGCTCTCTGCACTGACATACATCAGACTAAAGCACAGTAAGCAAACCCAGGTTGCAGGTGCAACTTGCCAGGACAATCCTTCCTGCCATCCATGTACCTCTGAGCTCTTATCCTTGTGCTCTCTCCCCACCCCTTTTGCCAGGACTACGGCTGAGACAGCCAGACAATGAGCTAAATCAGGGAGGGGAAACTTCTGCACCAAAGGCCAAGAGAGGCTGAGGAGGAAAGCAGGATCACCCCTTCTGACTCAGACCAAATTAAACCAAATATGAAACTGCAATCTCAGAACACTCAACATATAGGAAGTTAAAATGGCCATCTCTTCTACCTCACAAGAACACACTTTGAAAAATCTCTTTAGCATTCTGTTGAACAACAGCTCACAGTAATGTGTTCTTCAAGGAAGCAAACACTAGGTATGTAGGATTCTAACTTGAAAGAAGAAGAATGAACAACTTTCTTACCCCACGATGTTAAGAATTCAGCAGCATACCGATAGATACGGTTCATAATTTCAATCACAACGGCATAGATGATACTGGGCACATACAGCATCAAGCTGCTGAAGTTAGACTCATTCTCTTTGTGATAGTCCAGAGCCCACTGCTCCAAGTCAAAGTAAATCATCATCACGTACAGTGAGAAGTAGAGGCA
Organism: Cyanoderma ruficeps; assembly: GCA_008694505.1. Lineage (NCBI taxonomy): Eukaryota > Metazoa > Chordata > Aves > Passeriformes > Timaliidae > Cyanoderma > Cyanoderma ruficeps. The sequence continues at coordinate 9,903,146 of VZDJ01000782.1, forward strand.
AAGGCACACAAATGGTAAGGACACCAGGTAAATCCGTAATTGTCTCTTAATACTTGAGTACACTGGCTCCTCCCTCCCAGTGACAGGATTGATCCCCAGCACACCATGGAAGCCGGGCCTTGGTTCTTCAAACTGTCGTTTCATCAGCAGCGTGCCCCAGCGGTACGTCAGGATGGCGCAGATCCGCTTCCAAACCTCCAGGATCACCGTGGACCACAGCAGATTGAACGTGGCAAACATCACGTACTTGTCGTAGTCTTCCCACGCAAACACGTAATAAGGAATCCCAATGACAGCCATTGGCATCAGAGCAAATGTGAAGTATTCTAAGAAACCGAAGTAGAGAGCAATGGTTTCGCCAAAGTAGCAGCGTATGTCATCTGCAGAAAGAAATTAATCAATTAAGACTACACTTAATAGATCTGTCACTACAATGTCAAACGTGACCTTACATGAACTTACAACTTCCCACTGGCTAGAACGTTTTTCTTCTAAGTAACACAATGAATATCATTGCTTTTTCTTTCTTCCTTCACCATTATTACAAAAAGCCATATGGTTATCTGATTGGTTATCTGATTTTTTTTAATGTGTACATATATACCTACATAAACATATCATTCAGATGGCAAAGAAGTCAAACAGATACCCAGAGAAAAGGAAAAAGAAAAAACCCAACCCATGATAAAACACTGTCATTCTTGAAAACAGAATTGATCAATGAATGGCATGGAAGACATTTGATGTAATAAACACCAAACCTGAACAGCAAGTGACACCCAGCTTCTGAAAATTCCGACTGGCATATGTACTTCTGAGAAACAAATTTATTTCAGCTTGCTCAGAGAAAAAGGGCTACTTGTGCTAAACCTCAAGGAACTAAAGGAATAGATGGACAGGTGTATCAAAACCTTAAATCTTAAACACATCAGATAGAGTACTCAGGTTGAGATACTCTCTTCAGCAGACAACTGATAAATGAAATACTCGCTGTACTTCCGAAGTTTGTCTGCTCAGGTGCTACAAAGACTTAAAGAGTGCACTAGTAATGGGCATATTTCATGACAGATGTATTACCTCCAAGAAGACATCGCACTTATCTTACTAATAAAAAAAAATACAGGGTTATTATTCATATAATCTAGAAGTTATGAGATACAGAAATGCCTATCAAACAGTTTAGAATGCTGAAATCTCTTTTCTTTGCCTGCTTGGATGATCAGATTGCTGATATGCCACTGTTTTGTATCTACCAGCTTAAAGAAACAGCCATAGAAGAATGACCTCTGAATTGACACTGTAAATACACTACCACAATGCATTACTTCTGTAATACACCACAAAGAAACCCCCACATGTAATACCAGAATATTCTTACGGCTTACAAAACACTACAGCAGAAGTTCACAACTGTCAACCAGATAAAAGTCTCTGAAAGCAAGAAGGAAAGGTAAACAGAGTGCTGATCCTTCTGTCTAACATCCCCATCAATCAAAAATTCATTAACAAATACATTCAAGTGTAGGTCATTGGCATCATTTCACACTCCAACATAAAAGACATCCCTAAATTAGTACATACTTAACAGGCTCCTGGGATTTACTTCAAAATTTTGTATGGATTCAGCGTCAGTCCAAAAAAAACCCCTTTCTCGCATAAACAAAAGACCAGCACACAATAAGGCTCCTAACACAATACTCTGGAGGCAGGCATTATCAAGACAGATCTTTAACTTCCTGCAGCTCAGGAAAGAACCTCAAGCAACTGCAATACCCAGAGATTTATAATCAGGGAAGCTCCCAAACGCTTATTTTCTTATTTTTACATAAAGTTTACAGGTTTAGAGTTTAGAACTTAGCTTTCCATATTGCCAGACTAAAAAGTATATTCATCTTCAGATTATTCAGTGTCTAAAATACACTCAAGTGTCGCTGGCATCCAACAACATACAGTCTTCATTCAGACAATGAATTTAAAACAAACAGTTGTAAATACATTTTTGACACACCTACAACACAAAAAAGCTTTGGGAGTTCCAGATACGTGGGAGCTTGACACGAGTCAGTTTGAAAAAACAGTCTTGGCTTTGGACCATTCTTGCTTTACTGATGGGTGGGGAGGATTTGTGATGCACAGACTGCTGTTACATGGAAACTCACAGACACCAAATCTGCAGACTCTGAAACCACCAATTTTGCAAGTCTAGAACCACTTCAGCAGGTCACACAGGAAACACTAAAAGAGGAAAAACCTGTCCAAATGGTAAAAGAGCAGTGGTCTAATTTCACGACTCCACTGCATGACCACAACGCCAAGGCTGTTCACATACCTAAAGGTTGATAACCAACTTTCACTCGGCCATACCAGCTGTGACTAAGCTTTTTCAACTCTTCTCTATCATGCAGAGGAAAAATCTGAACAAGAATACCACTGGTCAATAATCTTCTCACTAGAAGAGAAAACAAAAAATAGATACCTAGCATTCCTTCAAAGGACAGTGAAGCTGACATAAGTAAACAGGTTATGTTGTGTATTTAGCAAGCCTAAAGTTTTTTTGAAGTAGATCTAGCACTCAAATACTAAAAATATTTTCTCATGTTAATTAAAAAAAATATAGAAAGCAATTATACCTATTCCTGCAAATACTGTGCTGTCCACTGGAAGATAAAGAGCAATCTTTTTACATATAATAACTACTTCACAGCTTTGCAATATAACCAGATGTAGCTTCAACTGCAAAAAGTGCTACAGGTCAGGACTGAAATGCTACATGTAGCACTGTGGGGACAGCCACAAAGATGTTTTTGTATTAACTACGGGAAAGTTATAAAAAAAATTTGAATTATCAGTTTCCACTAGTTCATAAATTACATCACTTTGTCATTGCAAACAAACTACATATTCCATAATTTGTATTTAGCTCTGTTACGGAAAGCAATACTACATGTGCAGATAAACAATTAAGAAACTGCTCTGAAGTTAAAACCATAGAAAAAAAATAAATTAAAAAACAAGGAGGCACTGGAAGTGTGACAGTATTTTACTATTTCCCATCATCATCTGCTTGACAAAACTAGAAAAGTATCTTAGCTATACTAAAAAAATTACCAATGTAAACTAGTCTGACATCTACATTTATACATTTTTTAAACCACTAATATGCACAGATCTCCTTTTCTGATGACCAACACTAATGAATAAAGATACTGTTAATAAAAGGACATACAATTATTAAGATACATTCTTCTAAGAATCTGTAGCATCATGCCAACAAACTACTTCCAGCTACCATAAAAATGGCACCAGCTCTCATACTTCTTTCTCCCACGAAAAGGAAAAGCAAAGAGGAAGATCAGGGAAACCAAATAAATTAAATAAAACTTCCTTCTTGTTATGAAATTTCTAAATCTGGAGCACTGGTACTCATTCCAGTATTTTTACACAGAGAGACCAAGTATATAATCGTGTAACTTAAATAACAAATACTTTTGGTACTAATTAAAAATAACGGATAACATCAACACGTGCAAAAACTACCCAGCTGAAGAGAACATAAGGCCAGAGCCTCAGCCTCACAGAACGACTCAGGATGGAAGGGCCTCTGGAAGTAATCCAGCCCATCTTCCTGGTGAAGGTAGGTGTGGTTTAAATTGGGCTGCTCAGGGCCTAGCAAGGATTTAGAGTCTCCCAGGACAGTTATCAACAATCTCTTCAAATCCCTGATCAAATGGTTGATTACCCTGTTAAGAAAAATACTTTCTTGATACCTATTCAGAATTTCTCTTGTTCTATTGTGCATCCATTGCCTTTTTTTCCTAATACTGAAGCAGTGAAAAAACAAAGTTGCTTAAAAATAGCGGGACTTGGACGTCTGAAGGATTTCTCTTCACTGCAGGAAAATTAATTCTTTTTCACCATGAACACTATCCTACACCAACACAATGAGTTAGAGGCAACAAACTACATTACTTACCAATTGATTTTCCTGGGTACAGCTTTGCCTGAGGATATCCAGGGATCATTTTTTCATTTTTGGCTCTCAAATTTTCAAGTTCATGTTTGATGATGTACTGACATTCTGCCATTGTAAGGAAATTGTGATTGTCATCTAAATAAAAAGGAAGGTTGTATGAACCCAAGAAAACAGCACAGGAAAACAACCCTGGCAGAAAACAACTACAAAAAATTACCAGAATTGGGAAAAAAAAAATTACAGCAACAAACCTATGTCAAACCCATCAATTTATCATCATGGAAACAAGAGTCAGATTTCCTTGAGATAAAAACTATTTTTTTCCCCCTTAGGAACCAGAAACTACAGGGATTGACCTAAATACATTAAGTAAGAAGCTAAAATATCAACGAAACTAATACAAAGAACAACAGTATAATATTAGTTTAAATGGACAACCAGAAATACTATCAAGACAACATAGACTGAAGGGTCTTTTCTAGGTGACAATTTCTCTGATTGCACCTGGACAAAACTAAAATTATATATGTGTTTTTAAAAAGACAAAATACCAGGAGATACAGCCAAAAAATCTATTTCCAGCAGTTGGAAATCCAGCTAATCCTAGAGATTCTGTTAGCAGTGGAATTTGTGTCAGATTTGCATTAATAATGTAAAGGCATGGAAGAAATTGAAGTGCCACTTTTGTAACTGACAACTCTTCTGAAGGCTTCCTCATTTCAGGAAAGCAAGGTCACAAAAGTAAAGACACTGCAACAGTTATTGCACAGCAGTGGCATTGAGCAAAACTGCCACTCAACAGCAAAACTTAAAAACAGTTTCAGTCAGACCCAAGAACCTTTACATTGAAAATCTGGTGAAAGGCATCACTCAAACAGGCACATTAAAAGTATTGGCAAGACTAAGCTGGAACTCCAATACTTACCTGCAGAGCAAAAAATGAGTTCTGCCACTGTAGGGACGTTAAACACCCTACTAGCAGCACATTCAAAAGGAAATGTTCCGGTGTTGGCACCCCCACAAAACAAAAGAGGAAAAGGAACGATTCCAGTAATCATGTCCAAATCCCACTGAATGTGAGCATAGTGTTAACTATTGTTTGTTTGAAGCGTACATGTAACGGAGAAAAATGTTCCTATTTTTTCCAGCTAATTTTAAGATAATAAGCCTCAAAACTGGCTCACAGAAATTAAATTACTACATTAATTCATAACATGGATTGTTAATCATAAAATCATGTTTATCAACTCTTTTTCTTGCCTTAGTTTCCAAGAACATCTTTCATACAAGTAAGAGACTATCTGGAGCATAGGAAAGCATGAAGGAAAAGAAACAAAAAATTAAAGCCATGTGAAAGAAACCAAAATTCATTACATGACCTACATTTCCATAGTAAAAAGCAAGTGTTTTTTTCATGGCTTGGTCTTCTACTTGCAGTTCACAGTTACCATTCCAAGGAATAGAAAAACCATAAAAGATTTAGCAGCATAATTGCTTATATAATCTTTAGTCACCACTTTGCAACGACAATGATTGCTACATTCCTAAATTGCTTACCTGCAAAATGTTTGAAAGTCTTTCTACTGCTGTATGTAAAAGTCCTCATTGAGTTATCACTGCATTCCTTCACCAAACCTACAGCTTCGGCTCCCAGCAACAGCCTTAAGTGGGAAGCTCCAACTAGATAAATATTTTCAACTCCATTTTTCGTAACCAGTGGTTTAATCAGTAGTTGTGCACCTTTAAAGTAAGAGGGGTAAAATAAGCAAGAAAATACATTAAAATTAAATCTAAAAGCCCTAGCATTTTAGCATCCAATATACTGGCCCTAGCTAACAGGAGTGCTTAGAATGTCTCTTTTTAAGGGCACAAAGAATTAAGGTTTCAACAGCATTTGACATAGGATGTTCAGAATCTTACAGGGTCACCCCCAGATTTAGCCCTGTTTCTGTTGAAGCACTCTCAACAATGAACTGGAACAATGGGCACTGTTTGGATCTACTCCCCTAAGGTTCACATCATAAAAGCATGAACTGTTCCTGCATACAGTCCCACTGGTTTTAAGGAGACCAGATTTTTGAAGCAGAAACATCCCTAACTTATCTAACAGTGGCCTGAAAGCAAGTTTGTAGTCACAAATCTATCAGCCACAGAAATATTACTGACCATAAGCTATAAGCTACAACAGCTGCAAATAATGATGTTTTTAAAAAAAGTCCAAGGAACTACAACTTAATTAGCCCAACTTCAATTCCCAGAAGCATACCAAAATGAGTAATGAAATATTGTCTCTGTAAGACCCTACAAACTAACAAAAAATACAATTAAAATCCATCATGAACTTATCAAGATTAAATTGCTTTCTGCTAACTTGATTTTGTTCTACCACGCGGTACGAAGGCTTACAGAGAGGATGTGAAGTGTCTTCATTTAGGCAAGGCTTACCATGTTTCTGTAAGCAACAGAGAAACATGTCTAGACAACTGCTATTAAAAACCGACATCAAAACTACATTGAAACATAGGTTATCAGGGCTTCAGTGCAAGAACTGGAAGAATTCTAGAGTTCAACTGGCATTTGACCTTAAGCCAAAGTTTTCATTAATAACACGGTTAAGTGGATTCAAAAAATGCAAAACTAAATGAGACTGGCAAGCAATCATTATACCATAAATTCCCCAAAAACTAATTTTCTGCATATCTTCCTAGTATGGTGACAACCAACTTTATTTCCAAGTGCTACAGAAGATCATACTGTACTCACCTCCATTGGCCTTTTTGTCCACAATTCGTTTAGTGAGCCATTCTATGGTTTCTTCTTTGGTGCCTTTTGCAAGTTCAATTACTACCAGGGGCCTGAAGTTAGACTCAACAGTATCCAAGAAAGACCAGCTTTCCACCAACTTTTTCTTTTCTTCCGCCATCTCTCGAGAGCTTGCTAAGTACAAAACCAAAATAAAATCAAAGTGCTAAAAAATATCTGGTACAAATCTAAAACCCACAAAACTTTACTGTAGTGAGTTACACAAGTCTGTGCTTATCAAAGGCATAAGTGTGCACATTTATGCCCTTACTCATACCAGGCTGAGTAACCTCTGCAATTGTCAAGATGGTACTGATCTCCCACGGCATTTAAGTCCCACTCTCTAGGTAGGAAAACTGTTGTTGCTACGTATAGCAAAGCAGTAATGAGAGGAAAGCAAATAAATAAATTAAAACAAATCCATAAGGTGAAACTATCCTCAAAAAAAAAAAAAAAAANNAAAAAAAAAAAAAAAAAAACCAGCCTGCAACTTCCAATGGTCTATTTGCCAGCAAATGAAAATATTGACAGAAACTTAGTCAAACAGGCATTTAAAAATCAGTAAGCTGCTCGTGGTATGAGTACGCAAACACATTCTAAAGAAAAACCTTCTCAGTTAATCTTGTGAAGCTTTAACCATACCAAGGAAACTTATACCACCTTGGGTAGGTAAGACACCTATCATACTGATAGGCAAATTAACCTCAAAGCACTTCAATGACTTTTCAGAACCTATAAACCAAGTGCTCTGTGACAAAGTCCAGCTGTAAAGCGTTGACAGCACAACTTCATGTGTAAATAATCCAAATAATCTAAGCAAGCCTTTACAGCTCACAGACACATTTAGGCTGGAAAAGACCTTCAAGATTAAGTCCAACCATTAATGCAGAACTTCCAAGTCCATCATTAAACAATATCCCCAGGAGTCCCATCTACAGAGCTTTTAAATACCTTCAGGGATGGTGACTCAACCATTTCCCCAGACAGCCTGGCAACCCTTTCCATGATGAAATTTTTCACAGAATTTTAATGGCTCAACTTGAAGACATTTTCTCTTGTTTTATCACTTGTTACTTGGCAGACTCCCACCTTGCACCAACTTCTTTTTCAGGTAGCTATAGAGAGTGATAAGGTTTCCTCCCAGCCTTCTCTTCTTCAGGCTGAACAACTGCAGCCACTCCCCTTTTGTCTTGTTAACAAATTTTATATTAATTATTCTACAGAGATCATTGTATCATGCTTCATAAAGCAATTTGGAGATGTCGACAGAAAACAATAAATCTGGTAACTAACCTACTCCATTAAAAAAAAAAAGTTTAAAAACCCAAACAAAAAACCTATTACAGATTTAATTTATTAAATTTAAAGGTGAGAGGAAGGTTTGGTGGATTTTTGGGGTTTTTTTCTTTTTGCTATTAACTTGACTGAAGAAAGGAATTTATCCACTGCCTTCAAGCAGTTTCCCCACTCCTGTTAAAATACTTAATTTCTAAGGAAGTTGCTCTAAGGATGCAGTTCAGCTCTTATGACCATTACACTTCTGTGATTCAAGAACAAAACAGTCTCCAATATTTCATATAAATTATCCTGCAAAATACAGTGATACTGCAAACATATGTATATCATAATAAACATGTCTATTCAATGTGTCAATTTCGACTTACAAAAAAAAAGCCTTCAAGCCAAATTTCAATGGGGTTTTTGGTTAGTTTCACTTGCCTTTTCACAGGCACACAATTCTGCAACATACAGATTTACAGCTCCAAAACCAAGTACTCATGTCTTTTAAAAAAAATGCACTGGATTAATAAAGTACTTCTTAAAAATTTCACATGTGTATCTGCACAAACAGAATGAACCAGACAGAAAAAAAAAAACATAAAAAACATAATCAGGGATGAGGCACAGTAACTGAGCTTGAGAGTGACTAACTACACTGTTGTGACAAGTCACTGCACCTTAATGCATCACTATCCATAATCAGGGGTTTGTAGGGGTTGGCTAAAATTACGCTGCACACATAGTGTACATTGCCATTTCTAAAGAATTCTAGGAATGAAAATCACTAGATAATTACAAAATAATACCTACTGGTTAAGAATGTTGCTTTGCAGAACAGTTATCTCTTGAAAACAGCCTCTTTAATAAACACTGAGTGTGCTACTCAGTGAACTTGGCTCCTATCATTTATTCAGAATCATCATCCTTGGCATGGTGACTGTGTAAGAATCACAGAATCATCACAGAATCAAAGAGTGGTTTGGAGGTACTTTAAAGATCATCTAGTTCCAATTCCCCTGCTATGGATAGAAGCACGTTCCTCTAAACCAGGTTGCTCAGACCACATCCAACTTGGCCTTGAACTCTGCCAGGGATGAGGAATCCACAGCTTCTCTGGGCAACCTGTTCCAGCTCCAACCAACCCAAAACTAGTCTCTTTCAGTTTGTTATTTTCAGGCTTATAACTACTGAAAACTACAACAGAGCTGAAGCACTCTTCCAAATCATGCTTGTGTGATTTCAAAATGTATTTCCCTAACATGCTGTCCAGCGCCCAGCACAAACCCCACGGGTGGTAATTTGGGAGGTAATTTGGCCTCTTCTTTCATCCTACACACGGTGTAACCAGTGACAGACCCGGAAGCACAGGGAACATCCCAAACAGACCCTCAAACCCCCGAGCTCCCGCTCTCACGGAACGGCTGGGCGGCGGTCACACTTAATTAGGTTGGAAAAGACCTCTGGGACCACCGACTCCAACCCACGACCAAGGACCACCTTGTCAGCTCAGAGCAGAAGGAGCTGCAGCTCTTTTCCAAGGCGTGTCGGTGCACAGCGGGTCAGAGCCGGGCTCACCGCCCGGCCTCCAGCCGCTCGGCGGCCCCGGGAGCCGCCACGTCCGGGCCGTGCCGGCTCTAAGGCGGCCCATCACGGCTCCTTCCTACTGCCAGGCTGCGCCTCGCTCTCCTTTTTTAGTAACCCAAATACCGGGGAGGAGAGCACCCCGGCCGGCCCCGCCGCCAGCACGGCCGGTGACTCACTGCCTGCCCCGGCCCGGCCCGGCCGTGCTCGCCACCGGCCGCCGCCCTGCGCCGCTGCCCCTGCCGCCCATAGCCCGCAGCCCAAAGCGGCCGCACGCCGCCAACACCACCCCGAGCGCGGCGGGGGCGGCCGGGGAAGCGCCGGGGGTGTCACGGCTGCCCAGGCTCGGCACTGGCTCCGCGTCGCGGCGGGTGGGCGGGAAGGGCGGAGGCTCCTCCCCTGGCGGCGGAACAGGCAACGAGAGCCCCTTCCCGTCGAATCCCGGCCGCCCACTCCCCACTCACCGCCGGTGCCGGCTCCACATCCGCAGGGCAGGGCGGGGCGGAGGCGGGCAGCGGCCGCAGGCACCGGGCGCTGCCAGGATGGGCGCCGGGCCGGCCCAGCGTGACACCGCCCGCCGCTGCCGCTGGCCACGCCCCCCGCCGCGGCCCTGCCCGGCCCGTGTCTGCCCGCCCGCCCCTTCTGCGGCCTGCCGAAGTGCTCCAGTGCCGGCGTTTTGAAAATTCTCTAGTGTCAGTGTTTCAGCAACGCTCGTATTGGCCGCCAGTTCTCACTTCATCCTCTTGTTTATTTCCCCCTTTTGTTGCCTGTGCTGCCTCCTGTCACAGAGTCACGGAATCAGTTAGGTTGGAAAAGACTTCTAAGGCCATCGATTCCCACCTATGACTGAACAGCAGTGTCAACCACCTCATGGCACTGAGTGCCACATCCAGTCTTTCCTTAAACACCTCCAGGAATGGTGACCCCACCAACTCCTTGGACAGTCCATTCCAATATTTATTCATCCTTTCTGTGAAGAAATTGCTACTGATGTCCAACCTAAACCTCCCCTGGTGCAGCTTGAGACCACATCCTCTTGTCCTGCGCTGGTTTCCTGGGACAAGAAACCAACCTTCACCTGGCTACACCCTCCTTTCAGGTGGTTGTAGAGAGCGATAAAGTCACCCCTGAGCCTCCTCTTGTCCAGGCTAAACAAACTCAGCTCCCTCAGCCATTCCTCATGGGACTTGTGTTCCAGACCCTTCACCAACTCCATTGCCCTTCTCTGGATTCACTCCAGCACATCAATGTCCTTCCTGAATTGAGGGGTCCACCTCAAGTGCTATGCTCCACATATAACACTCAAGGTGTGGCCTCCCTTGTGTGGCCTCCCAGGGAGACAACTAGTTCTCCAGTCCTGATGGCCACACTATTCCTGATAGATGTCAGAATGCCATTGGCCTTCCTTGCCACCTGGGAGCTCATGTCCTCTGGCTGGCTCATGTCATACTGCTGGCTAATGTCCTTCTCCAGATGTGGCCCAAACCTCCTCCTGGAGCTTTAGTTATAAAAATCCTGCATTTCAGCTGGGTCAGTTACTTTTCCAAACATTGTTTTGTACAGGAAAAGAGAACATTTTTGCATTTTGATACCAAGACTTTTGCAGAGAATGTAGTTCCAAGCATTCATTTGTAGCTAAGAAACGAGAAGTGTGATGATGCATCTCATGAATATCCACAATGTCTTCATGAGCTTCGAGCCTCCAGCCTTCTTGGCCTGACATCTTCAGTCTTATAGTAGTTTATAAACAATTCTCTTAAAACTATCTCTGACACCTCCTACATTTATGAGTTTTCAGTGGGGACTTGACATTATCCAATTACTTTGGCCCATGCAAATAGTCATTCAAAATCAATCTCTTTTCTGCTCTCAAATTAATTTTTCTATTGGACAGGGTCATCTTACAGCGATATTGCTTGATGAGACTGTCACATTTCCTCAATGTCGTGTATCCACTAGGTGTCACATTCTTGCTATGCAATGAATTCTTTACTGCTACACTCTCAGTTTCTCTCTAGTAAGTTCACATTTTGCTAGCCATGCATAACAGCACATAATGCTGTATTCACAGAAGAAAAATAGGATTCATAAATAGATGGTGGATGTGTCTACAAAGTAATCTACACACACATACATTGCTGGCGCAGTGGAAACAGCCTCACCATGATGGCAAAAAGTAAATTACTTTGTGCCAATCACCGTGTTGTAGAGGCTAGAAATTTGCTCTTGAGAGGATTAGCTAATTTAAAGATGAATCAGGTATGCCCATCCTAAATTGCAAACTGCACTAGCACTGTAGCTAAATATAAATCCCAAGCTTGTATCTGTTAGTGACTGTAGTCCAGCCTTGTGATTCTACTAGCTGATTATAGCATTTTCATGGTCTGTCTCTGTCAGGCACCATGCAGACTGCAGACATAGTAGAATGGATGAGCTGTGGTAAGGCAGGAAGAAAAAGGAGAAAAAAAGAGACAAAAGAAGAATCCATGAAAATTTCAAGAGCAGAGGATTTATTTTTATTCTGTGGTTAACTCTCTTCTCCCTGGACTAATGACTACCACAGTACTGAACTAAATTAAGAACCGATTAACTTACTGCAAAGTGAAACTGGTTTTGACACCTAGCTGAAACTTCAACCATATTTTGGGTATAGTTCAATGGCTAGCTGAGACCCTCCAACATCTCACTGCCACTAAAAGGGTGAGATCTCACTCCCAGTCCACCATTATCATTTCCTTCTCTCTGTACCCACTTTGTGAGATCTAAGGCTCTGCCCTACACTTAAGCCAACTCTAGCATTTACCAGATCCATCTCAAAGTCCATTCAATTTACCAGCTCCACAGAGAACCACCCACTTTCGGTTTGTTTTGCTTTGTTCTCTTTCAGTGACTTAAATAAACTCAGATAAAGGTTAAAGAGCTGGCACAAGGAAAGCACCTTTCCATATAGCAATCCTCATTAATTCAAATGCATGTAGATGTATGTACGGTATGACAACCACACTTCACATAGTCACATAATGAGATTAATATTGATTCTTATCTGAAGTCATATATAATAGCAATCATTCTCATAAGATTTACCTTTACCTAGGTTTTGAGCCATACTGGAATGCTGTGTTATAAAAGTAAGGAGCAATTAACAGAAAAATATCCTTTTAATTCACAAGCTAATGACATATTAGTTTGAGTGCAAAATGGATGATGAGATACCTAAAGGTTAAGGGTAACATTAAATTACCTTATTATGTTATTAATAACAATTACATTAAAATTTTAGTAATTAAATTTCAATCAATGTGTTTGTCAGAGTAAGATACAGTGACATTTTACCAAATTTCAATGACTTTTTTTGTCAGATTATACAGGATCTTTCCAAAAGTGTAATTAACATTATTAAATTGCATTCCTGCAAATGGAGGGTAAGTTATTTTTTGAGTCACACTTGGCACAATTTTTACATTCTGACAGGAATTTTCACATAAGTGTGTTCAGGCAGTACAAGTGCTGTTTGTATTAAAGTATGAAAGCTTTGATTCATAAACACTGAACAACAAAGCTGATTGATTGTAATCTCTAAGGTACAAGGAAGACACATCTCTTCCATTTTACATTGTGTCCATCTGATTAGAAACATTTAGTTTTAACTTATTTATTTCCAAATAAGATCATCAAGGAACAAAAAGCCCTGTCCTGTCCAACAAAATGGAAACAACATAAAAAGAGGAGGATCAGCCTGCCTAAGCCAGGAAAAAAGTAAGATAAACCATTTTCAAATAATTACCTGGGAGGAGTAAATAATAAAGCATGCGTAAGATGTTATTCATCATTTATATGTGAAGAAAAATAAATTTAAAGTTATCAAGGCAAACAGCATTCTAGCCTGTATCAGAAATTCTGTGACTAGCAGGAATAGGGCTGTGATCTCCCCCTGGACTTTGAACTGGTCAGGCTGCACCTCAAGTCCTGTGTCCAGTTCTAGACCCTTCACTCCAAGGAAGACATCGAGATGCTGGAGCAAGTCCAGAGAATGGCAATGAAACTGGTGCAAGGACAAGGTCACAAGTCCTATGAGGTGCATAGGGAGCTGAGGGATCAGGGGTTGTTTAGCCTGGAGAAAAGGAGGCTCAGAGGAGAACTTATCACTCTCTGCAACCACCTGAAAGGAGTGTGTAGCAAGGTGGAGGTTGGTATTTTCTCCCAGGCAACCAGTAGGACAAGAGGAAATAGCCTCAAGTTGCACCAGGAAAGGTTTAGATCGGCTATCAGGAAAAATGTCTTCACTGAAAGGGTTGTCAAGACCTGGAACAGACTGCTCAGGGAAGTGGTTGAGTCACCATCCACAGAGGTATTTAAAAGCTGTGTAGATGTGGCACTTGGGGACATGGTTTAGTGATGGACTTTGCATTGCTGGGTTAACAATTGGACTCAATTATCTTAGAGGTCCTTTCCAACCTAAATGATTCTATGTCTAATTCCTCAGTATTAGAGTAGCCTGCACAGCTGGGCAATGATGAGGGAGATCCTGCAAGCCAAGTGATCTTTATGTTTTGGGAAAGTGAATAAAGTCAGTATTTTTACGGTAAATGAGGAAGTATTTCAAAATTTCATCACAGAACTTTAAAAACAATGCATCCTTTCTGATTTTCTTTTGAAATATATGTGTCAATGTTTAGGATGCCCCAAATGGCGAGCTAGAATTTTGGCTTACAGAGCCCCCCTGAACTTGCAAAAATAATATATGAATTCATGTAAAAACTTCGCAATTAACCACTGGGGTCCAGTTAATATCATTGTGATAATGTCAGGAGCTAAAAGGCTGAATTATGCTGCACTTAGACAAATGGAGCCATGATGTTACTGAGGTTACAATGGTTCTGATTAATTTATATGGCCTTTTGTTTCCATTAGTTATCCCTTCATTCCTAAAAGAATGTAGTTTACTAGACTTCACCATCCATCTGCTGTGGAATAGCATCCTATATCCTATGATCGCTGGTCTATTCAGAAGTAACTCAATCACTGGAATTTTCAATACGTTCAGTTGGACTGCCTCCATTCAGTGACTGGCATATGACACCTTTTTTTTCTCTCATCTGGAGACTTCATCAATTGTAAAGGCTGCATTTAGCATGTCCTGCAAAAACAGCAACAACAAGAAAAAACCTGAACATTTTGTATATTTCAATTTTAATTTTCCTTCTTTGCATATTTTGTATTATAGAGAATGGTGTCTGTCATTCCACCTGGGCAGAAAATAGTTGGTTTATCTGTTAGCGCATGGCTAGAAACAGTACTACACAGTCAATTGGTTAATTACTATGATTTACTGGATAGCATAATTTAACACATTCTAACAAAATGTGCAGTTTGGATTCATCTGTAGCCATAATACCATGCCTGGGGCTGTGCCTCACAGAGGCAGTCCCTGACTATACTATCTGATGCAGCCTTTCAGCCTTTTGTGCTTTTCAAATACCTCTTTTAACAATATCTCTGCCTGGATTTAGGAACTGAATGAAGATTATTCTAAAAAGCTGAAAGATCTTGAACAAGGTTTGGACACGTCAAGTTCAGGGATTTGTTATTCAGTAAAAGTCCTTCCAGCCACTGCCTTCAAAGTAACACTCACTGAAGATAACAACATGATAAATCCCCTTACAGTCCTATGCTGAGGGCTCTGAATTATGAATGGGAATTGCTGTAGGAGGGCTGAAGAAGTTAATGATTCCAGTTGTCTTTCACCTCTTGTGCCTGAATTCAGCAGTTGGACAACCACAGCATGAGGCTTTTAGGCAAACCAAAATCAGAGAAAAGGAACACCATCAGCCATTCCAAATGACGTCAGATATGTACATGGTGGTTTTTATCAGGCTTTGTGAATCATTTGTGAACATTTAATGCATTCTTACAGACAACTTCATGAGCTTATTTATATTGATTGCAAATGCCACACCTCTATATAATCCATTTTAATCTAATTTTTAAGTAACTTGAAGCATAACTTGCGAACTGGTCTTTTATGGAGCTCTTGATTATGAAAAGACGAGTTCTGTAGATTTTCTAGCTGATTCTTCACGGTGTCCTAAACTGATTCCTCTAGGGAAATAAGTTCACTTATATAGTTAGGCAAGGGCTGTAGCACTGGCATTGTGCTGGCAAAGCGATCATAGATTTGACAGCTGTCCAACAATTTTAAATCTAAAGACACTGAGATCTGTTTTCCTTCCATGCAGTATACATGTTGCACAGTAAGATACATTTCCAAGTCTGCATGTAATTTCTTTGTTTAACTGCTACCCCCTAGTATGAATTGTACACCTGTTTATTTGACTGTTCTCACCATTACTTGGAAACTGCAAGACTGCAAAACTAGAAAACTACAGATATCCTACTGCTTTTAATTGCTATTTCTAAGGGCCCAAACTTGTCATTACTCCTTATGTCAGTCTAGTTTTACGTACTACATGTCCATACTCAGATTAGTATCTTCGCCTTCATTTTCAGATGACGCCAATTTCATGCATACAGGTATTTACTCATCAAAGACTTCAAAACAGAAATAAAAATTGCAGGCCTTGAATAAATCACTCTTAATTTTTTCATCAAAATATAAAGGTGGTCACTGGACCTCACGATATTATGGTCCTTCCCCCCTTAGAAACCAACAACACCAAGTGGAACTAATGAAAACAGCACTATTTGAAATACTCAGTGAAACATTTTAGCAATCACTGAAGTAAGACTAGCTATAAAAGAAAAATGGGATGAGTCAAAAAAGAAAGCCGTTTGCTGTGATCTCTTCTACAGCATACTGACGAGAAGAGTACTGACAGAACTAGGAGGTGAGCATATGCTATTGTTAACAGACTGCATGTGCTGATCTAGTTCAGCATGTACTTTTAGTATCGGGCTAGTTCCTTGAATGCAAAGTCAGGTACAGATTTTCAACATCTGCATTCACGTGGGTCCCAGTGCTGTCATCAAATGTTCAGAGCACAGGGTAATAAAGATATATGATATCTTCTGGCAGTTCAGGGCATCACAAGGTACTCAAAGTGAATCTGAAAAAATGTTTAACCTGACTTGTCTG
The DNA here is from genome assembly GCA_008694505.1 of Cyanoderma ruficeps. Classification (NCBI taxonomy): domain Eukaryota; kingdom Metazoa; phylum Chordata; class Aves; order Passeriformes; family Timaliidae; genus Cyanoderma; species Cyanoderma ruficeps. Next base: position 9,919,876 of record VZDJ01000782.1, read on the forward strand.
CTATAGTCATACATTCAAAAACACCAGATACAAAATATTTGTAATGGTAACGATATTTTATAAAAATTCCAGCTAATTAGAGACTAGTATATTATCTTTCTCAGTATCAAGTGTTTCATTTAAAATCTAGTACTATGAGTCTGTACAGAAAAACCTTTATTTTTTCAAGATCTTTGAATTTCTCCTTTTTTTCTGGAGTCTGTAATTCTATAATCTGATTTGAAGCACACTCAGATATAGCAAACCTAATTTTAGGAAGAATTTAGTTTAGTAAAAATCATCTCCAATCAGCAATTAGAAATGCAGCGTGGTAGAAAACAGAAATTCTATTTCTGTTATCAGCTCCTTCTGAAGCAGATGTCTAGTGTTTGTCAAGAGGGAATGGCAGAAGAGTGTAGTATTTGCCCTGTTTTAAGTTGCACAAGGGAGTGCTCTCTTGTGCTGGTACTACAGTGAAATAATCTAAGCAAAACATTAAATTAAAGAATTCTCCATTCATAATCAAATGTCAAGTACAAGTCAAAAAAAGATTAACAATTAATGTTGCCCTTAAAAATCTTATGCCTGGGGCATCTGAAGTCATGTACTAAAAACAGAGAATGGAATGCAAGTTCCATTTGGGGTTTCTTCCCATTTCAGGAAAAATAATGTTTTACTTAGGCATTGGGTTATATAACCAGGAGTCTGTGTTCACTTCAGATTTAATGAGGGTGTCAGGTGTCTGGGTACAGACAATCTCAGTCAGTCCAGCCTAGGTGTTAGTGGGTGTATTTAAAACTGTATGTGAGTCACAGCCAGTCTCACTAGTACTGCATGTAAGACCCTAGAACTCATGGGAACATAAAGCTTTATATGTTACTGCAGTACTGGGATGCATGGAGACTCTACACAAAGTCAGCAGGTGAAGGTTTCTCTCTTCTCTGTAGGGCCATGCATTGCAGGTGCACACCCTGGCCATACTGAGCTGTGTGGCAAGAACCCACTGCCCTGGAGACACAGAGGGTAGGCAGGCCCCTGGGGCTGGCACACACAACAGCATGGACCAGCAGTGCAGGCAGAGATGTGCCCTTCCTAGAGACAGCCACAGCTTCTTCCCAGATGCCTGGGACTGGTGGCTCTGTGAGAAGCTGCAGTGCTATACTAATAGCACCAGTTCCCTGGACTAGAGCAGGGAACGACCTGGTGAAGGCCAGTGTGGAGGTGTGGGAGAATTAATCTATTGCTTTATGAAAACCACACCTGCAACAGCATGATTCTTTCTCACTTGATTGTGAGAGAACTTGACTGCTTTTCCAGACACTCAGGAAATGCTGGGAAATACTGACTGACTGTCAGCACCCATTTATGTTGTCACTCTGAAGCTGACATCTTGCTAACACAAGTAAGAGTAAGAAGCAGGGTTGGTTCTTTCCCCCAGCTGAACCAGCTTGTCTGAACTGAAATCCCACCTCCAGACTAAGTGAAGTGGTTTCAGGTGTCCACAAGCAGTCACCATGCCAGTGTAAGTGCACAAGTAACATGCGAAATCCCTCAGGCACCTCCTCATGCACTTATAAAGGACTGGTGGTAAGGGTTGAAAAGCAGCCCTTAGTGGTATTTAACAATATGTTCAGAGAGGTTTTCCACATGTCACATAGGCAGAACCTTCAGAATTGATGATCCTTGTATGTCTGGAAATATGGATCTGTGCAACAACTGGTAGAACAGGCTGTTCTGGGCCAGTTCCAGCTTAATATGGTTGTGTACTCTGAAATGGCTGAGGATGCGTGCAGCTGCAGAGCTCTACCAATTCAGAGAAGTTGGAAACTCACACTAACCTAGGTTTGAAACATCTAAAACATCTGATCTAAAACATTCTGGGCATTTAACGTTCTTAGAAGCAGGGAGATTGGTAGATGGCATAATTAAAGTGGGTACTGGCAATATTAGATGGTGTCAGTAACAGTATCTGGCACTGGAGGTGATGATCCACTTCACAGCACTGACCTAGCATGCTGGAATACTATAGATGTCAGCATCATATAGCCAGAAGAAAGACATGTTGTGAATATACTTGGATTTTGCATATCCTTTGCTTAGGCACCTGTTAATAAGCAATACTGAGTTATCAGATACACTGGATTTTTTCCTTGATCATTAGCAAAGTAATCAAATATACATCCCTCTCTGGCTTTTTAAAGGAGGACCTTAAATTCAAAGGTGAAATGTGTTTTGCCTTCAATGGACAGTATTTGTGCCCCATTTAGTTAAATGGTCTTTCAGGAGACCTCAATATATTCATGGGAATTTGTTGTATAACCACAGCAATATTGTATGATAAATATGAAGAGAAACAATATGTTTAAGTTTCCCAAAAATGTTAACATTGATTTAAAAAATACAGAGCTTTTACCGTAAGATGTAATATTATTTGCACAATATAATTTAAATTATTTTTATGGACATTTTGCAGCTTACTTTATACATTACTATCTTCCTTGATTATGTTATGTAGATCTGCAATTGTTGTTTTATTAATTTTTTTATTTGTTTGTCATGGGATGATTACATTTAATTATTGTTTTATTCACTATGACATCATTCAATTTTCTGAGGGATACAGAGGGTAATAAAGGTACTTCACCAAATTGGGGGATTTTAATTTCAAAAGCCAAATACATTTATTTGTTATTTTAAATGCACGTTTGGTATAGGACAAATTCAACATCATTTGAACATATTTGAATAAGGAGGAAAATTGTAAAAAATTATAGTTCCTTAAAAGACCAGAAGAAACAATATCTTAGCCTTTAAATGACTTTTACTTTTATTTCTTCCATACTAGATACCAAAATCAAATAAAAATTGAATCCAAGTAAAGCATCCAGTACTGTACTCTCTACAGTGTGCAGTCTGTTCTTACATAACTCACACATACATGATTTTTTAAATGTGATTTATTTGTCTTGACTCCACTAAGTTCAGCCCATGTAACTGAAGTATAAATGTTTATATTTTCAGGGCTGCACATCAGTGGTCTGACACATCTAGGTGAGGAATTGGTTCCCCAGATAGATTCCTCCACACTCTTGGCACCTGAAAGAGTGTCAGTCGAAGCTCCTCAGGCGACCTTTCAGCTGCCACTAACAGATATTATCTGCATGATCTACTGCCACTTGACACACCCTTGGGTATCAAAGGTACCTGCAGACGGCTCCTAGGGACACCACAGGACTGAAGACAGACCTGCACGGTTCTGAAGGAACAATGGGAGTACAGGAGAGATCACACAGCAGTGAAAATGGTACTAGACAGAGGTGTTTAAGCAGCTTATGTAGGTTTTTGCTTCTCTGGCTCAATATGGTGGGCATTTTATCTGTCTTCTCAAGAGACGAGTGTTCTGCATCAGCCTCAAAAGCCAACAGTTCTCTACACAAGAAGTTACCCATCAAGGACATGACAGCATATATTTTTCTCATTTTGATTAGCAAGCATAAGCATTATTTTTTTCTTTCACACAGCCTACAGAAACACCTTCATACATACATCTTTCTATTATTTCTCCAGCACTACAAACCATAATGAAACTTTGGGTGTGCCTACAAAGAAAATACACAGTACTAAATACACTCACATCAGTATGATTACTTAGCCACACACCAGTAAGCACATGGAACATTTTGACACAAGTAAACTTTAAAAGTTTCCCCTTTCTTCTCGGAATTGCTCTACATGACCAAATGCCCTACACAACAAAATCAAGATAAGCCTGCAGCAGAGGGAGGTAAATGTGTGCTAGGCTTAATCCAATTAGCATAGTTACAAGTAGCAGCCTAGATGCAACAGCATAGGCCAGACATTATATACATTGATACATTACATAAAGCAGAGTACAAGCCATACAAAAATCTAGCAACATGCTCTGAACCTTCTTTTTGTTTTCTTAGGCTTCCAGCAATCAGTGACCAAAGGATTGAGATACGATTTGTCTCTGGCCATTATTTTCAATGCCAATCAAGAGACACCTCCCATTGCCTACTCCCTTATCTACAGTTCTATCTCCTCAGTCTTCAACAGCATCACATTCCACGATTTCTGTCACATGAAAAGGTACTCCCTGATGATTTTTTTTCATCTATACCATGAGTCACAGGATGCTCCTAATTCTTGTATTGTGAGGTTTTGTGAATGCTTGCTTCTTGTTTACCTTTCCACACCATCCATTGCTTTAAAGATTTTTTTTTCTTGCACTGCTTTCCATTATCTCTCTTCTAGGCCAAGAATTCTAAACAATTTAACTTCTACACACATGAGAGAATAACATGGTAGTTATTCTTTAACTCTGAAAGTCTCTGCCACTCTGCCTTCAACTTCTTCTTGTCCTAGGCTACTATACTTTTTTCAAAATGGCATAAGCAAAACTCCATACAGAAGTAAGAATACTTTGGTCACAATTAAAATGCTTGGTTTATTCCTTCTGTATACTTACTTTCCCTATCCCATGACTAAAACAGAAGAATTCATGTAAGGTGTTCCAGGAAATAACTTGCAGCCAGCCTTAACACTACAAAAATGAATCTCTCTCTGTTTATCTCTAAATATTAGTATTCTCATAAGTTACACAGTGATTGGCCTTTACTTGGCATAATTGTGCCGTGTTTGTAACTGACAGTAAAGAAATGCAATAGTAAGCTGTTCGATGTTACACAGGGTATACCATACCTAAACCCACAGATGTGTGATCAAAGACAAAAGTTCTGCTGAAACCAAGGTGCCAGGCAACTACATTTAAAAACCTAAAAATATTCAGTAACAATCCATTTATATTGCCCAAAGCACAGAAAAAAAAACAAGATGCAACCAAGTGTCTCATGTAGAAAAGCGTATCCAAGCAACAACACTAAGACTCAAAAAAAATAGGTCATGTGAAGAGAAGCACTAAATTTAGTAATCAAATGTATATTCAGCAGAAAAGATAAAGAAGCTTTAGTGAAATAACGTAAAGAAAACCAAAAGAAATTAAGAGATTTCTGAAGCTGGGAGACACACGAGACAAAAGATGTGCACTTGGTTGCAACTGTGCAATTGAAAAGAAATTTCATGATAGCGGAGTTAAATTTGTATGCAACATGAAATAACTCAGAGCAGATTTTGGTACAGCATTTTATTTTTAGTCAGTTTTACCCCAGAAGCTTTATAAGAGTTCTAGTTTATTGTGTCTCTGCACAAGCAGACTGAAATTGTGATATGTCAAGCTGGCACACAAGCACAATGGTAAAACTTTTACTGACATCATGGGGTCTTGCAGGCAGCCACTAGGATTTGCTTTTCATTGTAATTAGGTCGGTGACAGAGCTCTCTTACACAGAATAGCACACATGACTTAATGAAAAGGTGTGACCACAGCTGATGTTGGCATCCCATCTGAGCCTAGTCAGTTCAGCTGAAGAACTTGCTCACCAAGGAGATTACCTGGAGGTGTTACAGCTAGCTGTCTTGAGCCACTGATGTGGTAACGCTGAAGGAATCACTCTGTTCCACAGCTTGTTACAAAAAAAATTGTACTCCCTTCCTTCCTGAAGGATTTTTACTCCATTTCAGAGACTGTCTTGTTAAATCCTTGAACACCCATGGATGGCATTTTTTCTAACAGGGGAGTCTCTGCCACTTCTGATGCACCAGCTTTGCCACTCACAAGAGCTTTTCTTCCACTCTTAAACTGCAGGTTTTCTCACCTTTGGAAAAGGTCTGAACTCATTGGGCACTCCCTGCCCAACACAAAGGTAAATCATGCAGCTGTGATAGTAGCCGCAGGACAGCTGAATCAGGACTCAGGAAGAATGCAGAACTCACAGCATGCAGGAAAGGAAAGGGCTGACTCCTGAGCAGCAGAGCCACTTGTTCTTTCCTCTGACTTAGCTCAAGACTCAGCAGAAGCTGTGCTCTGGGGGTGCTTGCTTCCCACAGCAAGAGTTTAGCACCATTCTGCTGCTTTGGGAAGCAGCAGTTTCAAAGACAGCCCTCTCCTGAAGTCCTGTGGGGAATACCAGTAGGAGAAAAAGTACACTTCTCTTGGAAGTGATAGCATATTTTCATTCAGAAGGTTAAAAAACAACAAACAAATGCAGCATATATGCTGCTATATACTGCAGCAATTGGAGCATTGTGATTACAGAAATATGTATTTCATGTTTAATAAAAATTCATCCTGTAGATTTGCTGTTTTGGGAGTAGCCATTGACTTTGCTCTGTGAGCACTGCTGAAAATAGTGGGCAGAACAGGATTATCTAATGATGCTAAATTTGCCTTTGTTTATCAGTACTGACATAGCAAAAAATCCTGGCTGAAACCCAGACAAATATGGCAAGTCTGAGGTGGGAACTAAGCTAATGTGGTATAAAGGGTAGCACTGTGGTTTGAATGTGAATGCAAAGGTTGAGTATATTTAGGAAGGACAGTGCATATCTGTCTGTCATCAGCATCCAGTAAACAAACAGAAAAAAAGCCATGGAGAGCAAGAGAAGCAGCAGTTACACGCCTCCAAGAGAAAGCTGAAAGAACAAACTGTAAGCAGACATTTTGCTTTGTGTAGTTTGTTTCTTCCTCTTTCCAGGGAAATAGGACTTTGTGAACATTTTTTGTAAAAAAAGAGTGCAGCACAGACATAACTGGGTTCTCTGTCATGGCATTCCCTAATTTTAAAAAAAACAAACAAACCAACAAACTCATAAGGCTGAATCTGGCCAGGAACAGAGGCTACAGAGTAGGGGCGAGGGGGAAAAGTACTTTAAACTGAGCTTAAGCAGTTAGTCATCTTGACATTGCCTTACAAAAGTGATCTTTATGTTGAAAACGCGAAACTCCAAGGAGAAAGGTATTTTCCACTCTGCTACTTACTATTGCCATTGTCAACAAGCTAGACTGAGTACAAATAACAATTATTTATTTTTTTGCCTTATTGAGCCCTAATACTTTATTATCAAAAGAGAACAATAAAAAAGGGACATTTTCTCTCAAAAGAAGAAACAAAAATTAAAACATGTTCACTGATTTTAAATATTGTTTTCAGTGTTCTCTTCACACACACAAAGCAGATTTTACTAGTAAAGGTAATTATTCTTTATCCATATTGTATACATAAATAACTGGGACCTAACAGGGATGAAAAACTCTGAACTATTTTGATTAATCTGGTTGAAAACACTTATTGTATTTCAAGTACAGAGGTATCAAAATAACATTTTTTAACAAAAAAGCCTGCAATAAGAACTTATTTCACAAGAGAAATGACTGGAAATTGTCAGGTTCAGAGTATACCAGATATCAAGTACAATACCCATAGGAGGCTTCCTGTATTTACTCATGGCAGATGTTTGGAGATTGTTGACCAGTTGAGTATTACAACATATGCTTTAGGGATTAAAAAAAAAAAAAAAGAGATGTGGTTTTATGTACAAAGAAAACTCCAAAACATTGCACAAGTTTTTATTTACAACCAACAGGGTGAAGATGAGATCAAGATTACACCAGAGAAGTTGCACTGTGTTACATAGGTAGGTTAATTTAACTAGGAGCAGGATTGTAAAGAATATTTTTTGGTTTGAAACCTTCCACTAGTATAAAATGGAGCGGCATGGGCTCCAGGCCATGAGACAGGACAAGGGGTGTACTGCTGGACAAGATCCACTTTTTACCAAAACCTGTAGTGATAGGAAAAGGGGAAACATTTTCAAACTTTAAAATGGAAGATTTATATTTGATATAAGAATGAACTTTCTTATGGTAAGAGTAGTGAGATACTGGAACAGGTTGCCCAGAGAAACTGAGGATGCCCCATCTCTAGGGGTGCTCATGTTCAGGTTGATAGGGCTTTGAGTAACATGGTCTAGTGGAAGGTGTCCCTGCTCACTGCAGTGGGACAGGACTAGACAACTTTTAAAGCTCCCTTCCAACCCTAACCCTTCTGTCCTTCTATGATCCTAAGACATTAAAAACAATCAAAGCAGAGGGCTGAAGGGTCTTCAGAAAGTCATACTAACAGCCTCATTATAGCTACTAATTTTCTTATTATGAAGGAGATGCACACAGCCTGTTCTTGAAGTGACAATACAAACTTTGATCATACCACTGGCAACTTTTTTTCCAGTATTCTACCCTTTAAAAACATTTTTCCTAATGTTTAACCTAAAATATCCTGGTTGCAATTTATGCTCCTGGTGGACATAGGAAAGAAATTATTCCCATCTCATCAGTAACTTCTCGTATACTTGCGGACTGTTGTCATTCTACCCTTACTCTTCCCTAATTAACCAATCTGAAATAATTCACTATTTCCTCTAGGTCCCTTGACATTCTGGTTGCTCTTTAGGTGGTCCACATAATTTTTCATGTGCAGTATTCAAAACTAGCTTTACAATTGTTAAGCAAAGCAAAATTCCTTGCCAGGTCTTGCAAACGCTAATCCTCCTAATACATCCTAGCAGAACATTTATCTTTTTTTCTTTTTTTTTTTTTTTGCAATAACGAGCCATGGTTGATTCACACCCAGTCTGTGACCACTGAAAGCCTGAGTTACTATTGTACAGAATTTCTACCTAATCAGCTTGCCCTACCAGCTGATTATTCCTGCCTAGGGCTGCATCTGTTTTGGCTGAATAACTTTCCATTTTTTTTCATATTTCTAACTGGAGATAATTTTTTTACTTTGTCCCTGCCCTCCAGCATACCTACTTCATCCCAGCCTGATACGTATGTGAATTTGATGTGTGTTTTTTCCTTTTATAAGCATGCATCTATGTCACCAGATTCTGAATCTGTGCAATCCAACTTGATACACGTTACCATTTTGATAGAAAAACACTCTGTAACTCTGGTTTTCCAACAAGTGTTGCACGTGCTTAGCTGCAGACCAACATGGAACACACATTATTAATTTCTATATGGGAAACACATAAAAAGTTCCCGGAAAATCAAGACATACTGAATCTAGAGCTTTTCTCTATCCATAAGGTATATCATGTGGTTGTAAGGGTAATCAGATTTTTGAGATGTGAGTTCTTGTTGCCAGTTACTCATCCCTATGTTATTTTTCAGAAATGTACAAATATATTTTCACTATTTTTTTAGAAAAAATAATTTGCCTAATAATGTCATACCTTTTTTTCTCCTTCCTCTCTCCACCAGGCTTGTCACTTTACAGTCTCCCTCTATCCTACCTAGCATCCATAACTTCTCGAGTATGTTGATTACTGACACTGGGATTCTGTTAGTGAGAGCTTTAAATACTCTAGGACATAGTTAAAGAGAGAATTCAGATCAACTTGAAAATACGTGGCTTCAACATTCTACCCTTTTCTTAACTGAAAATGCGCTTCACTTGTACATTGGTTTCCTGATTTTACTACTTTAGATAGTGAAATCTAGACAGTTCTGCATTCCTGACACCTTTTAGTCTTTTCATTTTACAATTAGAGTACATTTTCTATTCCACACAATTAATGAGCTTCTGGAGTCATGTGGGGGTTTTATTTTGCTTGCTAGTTGCATTTCATCTCATGCTTGTCTTTCTGATTTTGTGCTCACATGCCTCTGCTGTACTTTTAGTCTCAGCCCTAACAACCAACATAAAAGCTAATTTACTTTCTCCTTTCCTGTAGGTTTGTCTCTCTAGTTTGAGTGATTTAGCCAAGCTGGTTTCTTAACTCCAAGTTCATTGAAAACTGCCTTCCTGACTCCTGTAGGGTTCATGTTGATCATACTCCTTGTTCTGGTCCTGCAGATCACTAATCCCTCATCACTCTGCCACGTCATGTACAGTCTCAACAAATGCTTACCCTGACCTTTTCAGCTACTTGCTTCTTTCTGGCTGTAATCAAAACCAGAATAGCCTCATTGCTCTGTGCAGACTTCTCCAGAAAATCTGGAAGGATCAATTGTCTTCAGCCTTGTGTTCATGTAGGTATTCACATTCACAGGTGTGGGAGAGAAAACAAGAAGGTTGTGGCACAAGAAGGTTGTGGGATGCTGCTTAAATTACACGCCCAGTCTCATGTGGCAAATGTCTCATCGTCATGGGTTCTTCATTCTGTTGTATGACCCAACAGACATAGTCACAGCACCCTTGGTGGGAGCACCCTGTCACCCACCTGAAAACATGAGCCCTTGTCTCTCCCCAGCCACTCCTGTATCTAGAATGGAATTTTAGGTTAGTCACGTGTGAGTCAGAAACTCTGGAATAGCCAAGCATGACAAGATGGACGTTCTACCTGGCAACACGGCCTGTCACAGCCTCAGCTGCTGAATATACTGATATATTAATAAATATGTATCTAGGCACCCCTCTTTGCAGTTCACTCCCTCCTTGAACACTTAAACTTCTCCTGGCCTTCTCGTAGCTGACTCTTGCACACAGTTACTCAATTTTCTACTGCAACTGCCATGGGCACATTTCCAAAATGTTGCTTATACAGCAGATAGAGGCTATGAATGCAAACCCATTCTGAGACGGTGTGAACAACAGCTCAGTCAGGACTGCTCTGCTCTTTACTCCTATCACACGATCATGGTGAAGTAACCAGCAAAACTTTTCTTACAATTCTCTTCAACGGCACCTCTTTTGTTCAAGTGCCAAAACTCACAGAGACTCTGGTTTGCCCCAAACATTCACTCCAGGACTGTCCCCTTACAGTCGTGGCCACACAGTGTCATTTATTTGCCAGTTCACAGACAGCCTGCTCCCAGAGTGGGATCAGAAGGGGCACAAGAAAGCTTGCCCTCCTGCACAGCAAGGATGTGAAAGGACAAGAGGCTGAGAAAGACAGCTTTCCCATGCAGGGCAGGCCTTGGGCACAAGGAATTAATTCACATTAGTGAAGCACTAGCCTTGCTTCAAGGAGGACCTCCCATGTCACTAATATCGCCCACAGCTTCCAGGAGTTTGGGAATCTGTAGAAATAGCCTCCTTATGCTTGCCATAGGCGGACATGTCGGTTGGAAGATGTTGGCAAAGTGAATGTGAAGGAGGATCTCTAAGTATTTGAACAATTCTTGGTCAACCCATCCTCATTTAAAACTCTGCCTACGCCCATGTTTGTCTAGGAAACAGGATAGCATAGCAGACACATTAGGAACACAACAAGCATGTTGCCACTGGTCTCAAAGTGCCACTCCAGTTTGGAGGGGAGCACTAAGACAGAGTCCACAAAGAAGCAGGACAGATCAGAGGTTGAAAAACCCAGGGCTGCCGTAGCCCTGTAGATGACTGTGGTCTGAGAGAGCCCAACAGTACGGGTCTCCAGACTACTGAAAACTGACACGGTTACGACTTTTTGTTTCTTCAATGACTTAGCCAAGGCTGAAGCATCCTGCTGCCATAGTAGTGAGGTCCAGAACCAGGCAGAAGAAGCTCAGTTAATCTCAGGATTCCTCCCACACCTCAGCAACACAAAGAGCCCTCCTCAGAGAAACACAGACAACAGGACTCTGGGCAGAGTTCCTCATTTACATCTTCAGTCTTCAGTCTTCCAAGGCTATTTGGGCTTCCACTCAGGCTTAGCCACAGCTAACTTCAACTCCTACACCTCCAGTCCCTGAGGCAGCTGACAAACAGCCTTCTCCCCTGAAGGAGCACAGCAGAGGAAGTCAAACCTCCAGTGACAGCAGTGCATGGACAGGAGATCCCAGGGGCATTATACAACAGCTCCAAGATACTCTTGCCATGACAAACAGGTTCATTTGCAGAAATCAATCAGTTTTATTCTGCTTTCTCCCTGCTATTCTGACACTGCACAAAATGTCAAAATAAGAGCAGATGTAATAAATGACCTTACTTTCATATAAACATGTTTAAACAGACTTCGTCTGTAATACTTGGCCACGTCAACCCCCTCTGCAGTTTGTTGCTCAGACTGATTTTAGCAAGCTGCAAACTGCAACTGATGCAGTTTGGAGAAGTAGCCTACTCATGAGTAACATACCACTTATTAAACAGAATGGTACTAAACCAATTCAATAATGAGGGCCAGATACAAGCCCCACTAAACATCAAAGCAGAAAAGTGAGAGATTAAACAGCTGGAGCAATCATTCCCTTTGAGATATTTCCAGTGTCCAGAAATTTTTCTGAAATACAAAAATGGAAATATTCATCTGAACTATTTGCTTCTCATTATAATACAGCTGTCCTTCATTCATTGACACTCTGCTGCAACATTAGCCAACTGATGCACGACTCTTTCTTCTACCAGCATTATAGCAGTCATTTCTTCACGCACAGAAATACAGCTGATTTACCCACATAATCAAATCAGCTCTGAAGAAACTGAGTCATTCCCCAGTAAGAGAAAGGACTGCTAAGTGGGAGTGGCTGCTTGTACACTTACACTCTTAAACGAGTGTAACCAACTACTGTTCGTGTGAGCACCACTGAATTAAAATCAGAGAGATAATTGTGTCTGAACACTTGGACATTCCATGAGTAGGACATAAATCTCATTTATGAAGTTTTAAACTTACTATTCCATTGAAATTAGAAAGAAATAAAATCATAGCATTCAGAGCTATTGTTTCAGGCTGTTTGCAAATTCCAGCGGCCATCTTTGCAAAACTTTGCCAGCGATCATATACTTCTACATACACTGATAGTCACTTTTCTTGTAAATAAAATCTTTCGGAGCAATAATAAAAATAAATACACTCTCCTGAGAAAAATATCAGATTGCCAAACCATTGTGACACAGCCAAACAAACTTTAGCTGAGATTGTGTAATCTCAACAATCACTGTTGTTAAATTGCAGAATGGTTTTAGCTGAGAATCATTTCAGCTATTACCAAATTCACTTTATACCTCTTATCAAAGAACTTCAGAAACCAAAAGAAACAGTAATCATCATTCCATCTGTTCTTCTAAAAACAGCATTAGAGCTCAGTGACAAAATTCAGAAGAAACAGAAGACTTAAAATCTTCTCGCCACTCCTTCCACTTGCTGCACTTTGCTGCTCTGTTTCAATTAAGGTTTGTTGCTTGCCCAATACAAAAGCAGTACTTACGTAGCTGAACAATACCATAACAAATATCAGGAGGCCAAATGCTATCTAAAAGAAGCACATCCCAGCATTCTCCTCCCCATAGGCATGGCTGCACTTAAGTCTTTCAAAACACTTGAAAACGACAATCGCAATAGGTATTCTAGTTGGAATCATCTTAGGGACAGATAATACTTAATTTACATCCAGAACTCCTAATTTACTTCTTATATGTAAGAACAAACATTACAACCTGGAACACTTAGTCCTGGCTAACCCTGTCGCCCTCTTTGCAGGCCTTGCTGAGCGAGTTGGCCCAAGCATATGTCTGTGGGGGTGCTGACGCTTTACTTTAGGTTCTGCTCCCTCTCCTGCTTTACTTGTCAGCTGTTAATTGGCATGGGGGCTTTGCCACCTCTCCAATGCCACTGCCCGCTGTTATGTTTCCCCTGTGCGCCACTCGGTGGGAAAACAGTGGGGAACGCAGCCCCTGAGCAGAAGTGTACAGTACGGTGTGTACACAGTATGCCTGCACAGGGTACAGTGCGCACAGTACAGGATACACACACATGCACCGTGCGCCCCACACTCACGGGGCAGAGACGCCCCTCCGCCTGCCCGGGAAGCCGCGGCCCTTCTGCACCGGCCTCATCCGTGCCGCCATCCCGGGATCAGGGGCCTACCAACGGGAACCCTCTGTGGGGGACCGTGCCCAGCGCCCGCCCGACGCCCACACAGCCCCCTGGGGCTGCCCCGCAGCGCTCCGGCCATTGCCGGGCCGCGAACAGAGCCGCTCCGGTGTGTGGGTGGCCCCGCGGGGATGACGCAGGCGGCGGGCGGGCAGGAGGGAGGGAGTAAGAGAGGGAGGAGCCCGTGATGGCCGGTGCCGCGGCTGTTGCGCTGTCCCTCTCTGCGCTGCCGGCCACCGCCACCGCCGCCCCTCCGCCGCTGTCAGCTCCCGATCACCGCGCCGCCGCCATGGCCGAAGAGGAGGCTCCCAGCGAAGGGTGAGTGGAGCGGCCGCGGGGTGACCCCCGTCCTCTCCGCAGGTGTCCTGGGCGGCGGCAGGAAACCTTTCGGGGTGCCCGGGCCGTGCCGTGCCGCAACGGGTGCTGCTCGCCCGCCTCCTCCCGCCGCCGGCCCGTCTGCCCGCGGCGCCTACAGGCTGCGGGGTGGCGGCGGGGGCCGGCCCCTGTGCCGGGGGCTGGGCGGGCTCCCGACTCCCCGAGCGCCCGCCGGGCTCCGCGCTCCGCTCCGGCCCTGCCGCGTTCCGGCATCGCCGCTCGGGCGCTCCCCGGCGTGCGGGCACACTGCCTGCCATGTTTTCCTGCCGCACAGCCCGCCCTCCTGTCATGGCTTCCCGCCTTCTGGCACGGGCAGGCTCCCGGCAGGGTTTGGCACCGGCTCCCTGCCAGCCCCGTGTCCCCTCTGGTTCGCCTGCTGCACTGGAGCTCCGCCGTGGCTGGCCAGCTGTTGTCATTGCACACCTGCCTGCAGGCGTGTCCCCGAGCGTTTTCTGCCGCTTTCCTTTGGCGTATGTACGCGCTCCGGTTGTCATCCACCCTTCCCTTTGTGCCCCAGGGGTCACACGGCTGTGTACAGTGCTGGCCCATGCTGCTGTGTGCCTCTGCGGCTTTATCTGTGCGTACAGATACCCCGTCTTCATTCTATACGTTCACTTTGATGTCGAGCAGGCAGTACACTTGTCACCCTCTCCGTGTCATTAAATTACAAGCATACGCTGTTGCTCTAACTTTTCCAGTACTGTATACTGTCCCTGATAACTTTTTCTTTCCTTTCACTGTCCCAAGGCATTCACATCTACTGAAATAACTCCTATGGCATAAGTTACCTTGCCCCGTTCTTAATATGTATCTCTAATATTTGTTTGCAAGCACTTACACCCTTGACACATGACTTTTTTATAGCTAATAGTCATTCTTCTTATGGCCTGAAATTACGTAATTCCTCACTGTATCTTTTGCGTGTGTACATTCAAACTTGTATACAAGTTACTAACCAATGGTCTGTTTTTCAATTCACATGTTCTTTACTCAAGTATGCCTTCTTAGGGTGTGATTTATTTCTTGTTACACTTAAGCTTCCACTGCTGACTCATTTTTATACCTTTCCATTGCCCCCAAATATGTTGTCTGCCCCTATAGAATATTACAGTCATCCTATCTCTGAGTTTGTTTACCAAATGTACTTAATATATCTGCTGGGCACTTATCTCAAAGTTTGTTCCATCATATTTTATGGTTCTAGTCCAAACACTGCTCTATCAGAGTATATTTAGCTCTGCTTTAGTCATATATGTGCTTTATTCCTTCTGTCAGATGTGTAAATATGCTTTGTATGCATTGTTTACGTGAATTTTTCCTCTTTCTGTGTGCTTTAAATATCAGGTGGTATATCCCATTGCTGATGGCCTGGTCCTCAAAAACCCATTTCTTGCCTTTTCTTCTACATCTCTCTTCTTGCGTAACTAAGTCTTGTGTTATTTTTGAGAAATCACACTTAAAATTCTTCAGCTATTTGCATGAAAATCATGCCGGCCATTCACAACTTCTTAATTAAGGATATTGCTATTTGCATGTTGTCACGTTAAGTGTCTGTTTTATTATCTTTCAAAACTATCTGCATCCTCAGTCTTGTTCTCTTTTTAGTCCTTTTTCCAGCTTGGGATTTTGGTATTTCCTCTTACATATTTTCCTGTTCTGCCAGCTCCATCTGATCAGATCTGGACTATCCATCTTTTCCAAATTCCCTGTTATGCTATTATCACCATATGTACACAGCATTCTCAGGTAAAATGCAAACTCCAAAAGCTTGCCTTTCAAAGCCTATGCAGTTTTGTCTGCTCTGTAACTCTGCACTCTCCTCCCTTCCTCAAACTTAAAAATAGCCTTCCAAAATCTTCCCCTCCACACAACCTCTGCCTTCTGCAACATTACCCATTTGAAACTTCAAGTGAAACCCTTCTTGGTTCTGTGTTCTTTCTGACCTCTTGACAGTCTTAAATACAAGTAGTTTGTGAAGCTTCTTGTTGCTGGTTTACAGGTTTTCTAAGTACAAGTCTTAAAATAGCTCTGCCTCAGCCTGTTTTGTTTCTGTGTTCATTCAGCGCATTAGCCTGAACGGCATTAGCTGTCTGGTTTGATCACACAGAGTGCTGAGTGCTGCTGAGACGGTGCCAAGCACCCTCAACTCAAGTTGCCTTTCAGGATTGCAGGATCGTAACACTCGTTGATCTGGACATAGGGCTAGGCTGAATTTTCAAGAGGATTATTGCAAGTTTCTCGTGTGGTTTACACAGCTGGATGGCTTTTAAGGGGTGTTGATTTTCAGAACTCCTGAACAATTAGATGTTAATGTGGGATTTTTCAGAGTAAGCCTCCCAATTCACTAAAGTCTTCTAAGAACAAAATCTTATCATCCTTCT
This sequence comes from Cyanoderma ruficeps, assembly GCA_008694505.1. Classification (NCBI taxonomy): domain Eukaryota; kingdom Metazoa; phylum Chordata; class Aves; order Passeriformes; family Timaliidae; genus Cyanoderma; species Cyanoderma ruficeps. The sequence goes on from VZDJ01000782.1 coordinate 9,936,324, forward strand.
CCATCAATTCAGAAGGTGCATTTGTGTTGAAATGTTAGTGCTTTTATTTCTAGCAATAATTAAAATTAGCATTTGTTCATCTTTCGAAGTTGAGCAAACTCAGTTCCAAGGGGAAGTTTATAAAAACACAAATATGTTAAATAATTTTGCATTTAGAATGCAATGATAGGAAGTTAAAATATACCATCAAACCCCTAGATTAAATTACTAGTGACAGGTATACACAAAGAATAAACTCAAAGTTTGTCTGCTTTGAAAACAATAGCGTGACTCAATTTGTTATGCAACATACTTGTTTTGTTGCAATTTGATAACTGTGCAAAGCATGGTGAAAACAGAATAACAGTGGTTCAGTTACTTTCTGGAAGATCTCAGCTGAAAAATATTCATGAAAAATATTCATGGCCCTGTCAAAGTTTGAATTAGAAGATTAACTAAACAAATGTTTTAGTAGTCACAATGACATTGCTTGGTTAACATGTCACCTGCTAGTGATTTCCAAACCTGTTTACAGCCTTGGACCTCCTCTGTGTAAGTTTTAGGTGGAGACTTCTGCCTGTGAGGCAGATAGTCTAGTGTGAGCCTTTTGCCAGTATTGAGTTCACTTATTCACTCTGGATGCAGTAGGATTGCTTATGGCTTCTAATATAACAAGGGAGAACAGCTACTAAATGTATACATACAAAAAAAGATCCCCAAACTGCACCTGGCCTTTAGTCTCACAAAATAGTGGCTTAGAGTAAAGGTAAAGACATAGACTCTTAACACCAGTGTTCACAATTATTTTTGTGTTATCCTTCAAGCTTGTTTGTATTAAAGAACTCAATTTTGAAGTTAGCTGTTCGATTAATAAAAGAGGAATAGTTTATTAGGCTTGATAGAACCTGCATCTTCTCCTTAGTAGGATGGTTCACAGTGTTACAGCATGGAGGAACACTCTCAACTCAGAATTTTTGCCTGAATTTTTTGCTGGTTATGTGATCTAGATTATAAAGCAAAATGAGTGGGTAGGCTGCTGAAAGCAGGCTCCTACTTACTCTTCTTCTTTCCTATAAGTGCAGGTGATTGAACGCAGGTTTGGTAGCTACAACTTGCATTTTTAAAAACTGAGTGAGGTGCAAGTGCAGTGGGGAAAGCAGATGCGGAAAAAAGATTAAAGGTCATTTCCTTCCTCTTCTGATTTTGTCTTCTTGGCTGCCTGGGTTGTGTCAGTCACAGCTTCAGTACTTAATGTCTTTTGTGTTACATGCATGAGCTCATCAGAAGGTATTTGTATGAGCAGGTTTTCAGGTATTTATGGGATTATTTCTAATGGTTTCTGGTACTTGTTTGAATCTAGGGAGGGAAGGTCTGTGTTCATCAAGATCTCTAATCTCACCTAATGCAGACTAAAGGGAGAGAGGGAAAGATGGCAGAATGTAACAGGGGCTATCTTCTCATTTTGGTGGCAGAAGAAAGATGCTTATAATCCCACTTTACAAGTATCAAGCAAAGGCACTTCTTCAGAAGCTGCCACAGCAGAGTTAGGGGGGGTCTTAGCCCCAATGGAAATGACAGTGAAGCTAGAAATCTGGAGGGGTAGCAACTAGCTGTGGGGATGCTGTAGTGCTGGTGACGATGGGTCATTTGAAAACACAAATTTTAGCCAGTATGGCATGTATTTGAGTATATGAAAAGGTGTTTTAGAACCTGCTGGGGGCTGATAGGCTCAGTTAGAGACTCACCTCTTTGGAAGGGATAGTGTCTGTGTGCTGGGGCTTCTCTGGCTGTTCTGAACTTCTATGGGAGACTGAACAACTCTCACAACTGATAAGCTATTAAAATGTCTTTTTTTTTATGTAGTGGTTTTTTAAGATTTTTTGCTGAGGGAATTTTGATTCTTGTGTTTCATAACTTCTGAGTATTTACTTGCAATTCTGACATTCTTTTGGGATAGTTTTTTGTACATGATTTGCACTGACAGCCAGGGAGAAGAGGGCATGGGAGGAAAGGTGAGTGTCTGCATTTATATTGGCTCAGAAGGATCCACATGAGAAGCTGAGCAGCAGGAGAGAGGTCAGTGGAGAAGAGAGATTTGTGAGTCAGTAAAGCTGTGTAAGGGAATGAGGTCAATCTGGAATAAGGTTAAGAGGGTAAAAGGAGGATTTTAAGTGGCAGCAAGAACACATGGTGAGGAATGGCAAAGAAGGAAGGTGCTCTAAATGTGTTGTACTAGAAAACTCAGGATGATAGGAGACTGTGGAAAGGAGGGAAACATGCAGGCATAAAAAATGCATTCTCTAAAAGAAGATGCAAGAGCGCCTGTTGCCATTGAGAAAATCTGCTCATATATTGAAGTGAGGGAGAGAAGGGTGTGGCAAAGAGCAAAATACAGAAATGGGGTGCGTTAGTGCTCTAACAGACCATTGTAGAATTTTTTTCTTGGTTGTATTTAGTAATTTGGTGTCATACTGACACCAAAAGCTTCTTAATTACATCTTTACCTTTCCATAAGGATACTTTAGATATGATGGCTTTTTAGACGTATTTAACTTCTTAACTATTTTTAAGACTGCTTGCACTTCCTTGACACCTGAAGCATTTGTGATGTATGCTTGTAGAGAAAAGAGTCTGTTGTCAAAAGGGTTGTGAGCCTCTTATATTTTCCAGAAAATGGATATGGAGATAGGTAGTCCAAAATGTTGATTTACAGTTCTTGCATTTTGACATAGGTAACTCTTTGTCACCTTAGGTGACTATGATAAAGGAACACATCATAGAAGCTGCTCTAGTGAGTTGCAGTGAAACAACCCTCAGTGTGTATTCATACTTGTGTACAAGTGGGGTTTGTGTATAGCATGTTTGGTGATGAGGGAAGTGATCACATGCTCTAGATAATCTTATATCTCTGTTCTTATATGGGCCTTTGTGGAAAAACGAAAACATTCACCTCCTAATGTTTTAATCTAAATTGTGCGTGATACAAAATGGAATTTTACCAAAAGAGAAGCAAGGTAGAGTGTGGGTGGGCAATGGTGCAGGTTAGTGAGAGGTGCCTGTTGCATGTGTGCTCTGCTCTTGTCCAGTTTGATGGAATTTGGGAACAGGGTGAAATGTGGGCTGCTGGCATGGTAAGTCTTAGAAGGCTGACAAGGATTAAGCCTGGTTGAAGTCATGCAATATCTGAAGGGCAGCAGGAGTACATCAGTTGATGTACAAATAAAATAAAAGCAGTAGAAAGTTGAACAACATCTGAGGGGCACCAAGAGGGAATTTTCATTTCCTTAATTATGCTTTTCTTCAGACATTCTTACTGCAATGTGCAGTGTGTTGTTTTTAAAAACATGTGAAATGCATGTCATGGCCAAGTTCTATCAGATGGGAGTTTACTGTGGAGGTGGCAGAGGTAGGACCTCTGTGGTGCCTAACCCATGGTCTCTGTCACAAGGCTGAGGAGTTTTAGTGGCGCTGGGCAGCTCCCCCCTTGCTTCTCCTCTGCTTCATGTCTGTATTCTGTGTTATTCCATACTTGGTATGTAGTTGTTAGTATGTTTTTTCATTGTTTTTTTGTTCGCTTGGGGTTTTTTTTAGCTTTTAAATAAGAATGTAAAACTGAGTTGGATGCTATCACAGCTTCTTTGTAAGCAGTGTGAGCATTGCAGGTTGTAGGCTTGGGTGGCACTCCATGGGTAAACTTCATTCTTATGGTACATACTGGAAAAGCACTTGCCCTGAAATGGACACATTTGGGTATAGCTAAAAAGAGGGTGGAAGAAATTATAAAAGCATAGAAAAAATGACATGTGGTTGAAAAAAAAAAAGGCCATGCTAGAAGACACAGAAGAAAGGAGGAGGGGTCTGCAATGGTGCAAGTTATACTGCAAGGTGTACCTGTGTCTGAGGTTCAACATGGGAGAGAGCAGAATTGTAGGTCCTTTCCTTCATGAATGCTCAGGTTGCTAAAGTGACTTAAAATAAGCATGCTAAACTTTACTATCTCTAAAATAGCCAGAAAATCTCATTGGTTTTGGATTCACATTAATAAGGTAAATTTTCTAGTTAATTTTGATAAAAACAGTAATAAAACTTGCTTCTGAATTTTTATATTAATTCTGATGCTGAATGTTCTGAACACAGAGTTCAAGATGCAGTAAATACATGAGGAATGCATTGTTTTCACCTCTGCCCTAATGTCGTGCAATATTCTGCAATAACCTATTATGGGTTCTGTGTTGGAATGGAGCTGATGTATGTTACACTTCCTAGAAATAATATGCAGAGGTTTTCAAAATATTCTGTTTTAATGTTACTGAACTATCCAAGAGTTTCGCAACATCTAATTGCATGGAACATCTTGGCTCGAAACTCATCTAAACAGAACTTTATGGGCAGGGTTATAATGTCATCTGAGAAAAAAAAGTTATCCTTTTTTAACCTGTTGACAATGATTTCATCCTTTTTTTTTTGTCTCCTCATGAAAATGGTAAACAGACATTTCTTAAAGCAAGGAGGGGTTTTTTTGTTCCCATACCATATTCCTAATACTTGCTTCTGGGTCTTGCCTCTTTAGTATGCACTTCAAGGTCTTTCCCTGAGGGTTTTTAGTCTGTTCATGCAGTGAAAGTGAAACAGGGAATGTTTTTCTTCTCCTGATTTTTTTCTCCAGCTGCCAGAGTGTTTTGTCCTAGGAACATCTCATGCAAATTGTTGTGGTTGCTACATCTGACTTCTATTGTATATGCAGAAGCTTTGTCCCTGAATATACAGCCTTCACAACAACAGTTACTGTGTATGTCTGAATGATTCTGACTATATTCACTGTTCTCAGAAGACAAACATTAAAGAACATGCTGCACTTTAGGGACAGGAATCAAGGACTTCAAGGACTTCTAAAATTGCTTATGCTCTTAAGGTTCTCATGAAATCATATCCTGAGCCTTGTTGCAGAAACATCCCTGCCTAGTTAAATGTGGACTTGATGTCATGATTATATGTTACTGTCTGTCAGTGGCAGCTCTGACTTAAAAGCTTGATGTCCTCCACCTTGACTCACAGTCTTTCTTTCCACCTTGTTAGTTCATAGGTCTGTTGTTTTACTTTGTTTTTTCTGTGGCAGGGTTAAACCGTAATTATCTGGTTCAAAATCTAGTGCCTTTTAAACCTGAATTTCACAAACCTGTCACAGAGAACAGCCACCAAGACAGACCTTGGATATAGTGATTACTAAAACATTTTTCTTTACCTATTAGGGAGTTTTGCCATGGTGGTGTTGCTGGTAACTGTTAACAAAGAAGGATCGATTCTTGCCATAATCAGTCATGTAAACAGCACCCAATATTCTTATATTGCAGGCTATTAATTTAATGAACTGGGAAAGGAAAAGTTTATTATAACTCAATTCTGTCATGGATAGAAACGAGCCAGATGTAAACCTGCTACTTTTCTCTGACATTTTGACACAGAAAGTTCTGTTTGATTGTGTCATCCTTGACTGTTTCTTTTGCTTTTTATTGTTTCAGGTTATTAGCCATAAACTTGAAATTTAGTAACCAAATGTAGAATTTGCTCTGAAAACTTGGTGGTGTTGATGGTGGAAGAAACCATCCTATATACATCTTAAGCTTTGTGTAGACTACTGCTGATGCTGAGGAAAATGCAGAAAGCATCCAGTAAAAAGGAGATAATGAAAATATAAAAGGGTATCTGTAGTTACTTCACATAAGCATCCATCCTGTGTTAACTGTAAAGTGTTTATAGAGCATTATAGTAAAAGTTTTGTTTTTAAAATTTACACTTTGCCTTAAATTTTATATGCTGGCCTCTTTCCCAGTTATAAATACCAGATACTTCTTTTCACTCCTCCTTTTTTGTCCATTCTTATTATTTCTGTAACAACTGAAACGGCTGAATGAGTTTTGAGAAGTAACATGGTGTTTTTATGGGATGAAGTTTATGTAAGACTTAGAACTTAGTGAACCTTATGTTGCTTATATTTAGATTTCAACATATGGGCAATTTTGAATTCCTTTGCTAGCACAGTACTGCAAAAATATTTCATGCATAAAAAAGAGGGTAGAATCTGAGCTGGCTTTCCAATAGCTTACCTTTGTTTTCTTCTGTTACAGTGTAAGAGTCTCTTAATTTGGAGTTAGCTCGAATTGCTGGGTGCTTATAACTGCATTGTTGGCTGAAGGACCCTGAAAATCCCAATGCCATTGTTCTTGGTGTTGGGCAGAAACAGTATCAAATTCTCTGCATTAATTTTTCTTTCCTTTCTTCTACATGGGTGAAATTAATTTTGAGAGTCAAGAGAGGAGAGGGTTAGGGTTTTTGAGAGATCAGCTTCACTCTAATAAGATTTAAGGGTAAAGGGCAAAGCTCGAAGTAGTTTAGCTTGAACAGTGAGTTCACTCAGTGTTTCAGCTTTTAAGTTTTTGAGCTTGCTCTCTAGCTAAAATCTTGGTGGTTTGCAATATTGTCTGCGAAAGTTTGATTAAAAATATTAAACATACATTTGTTTCCAGAGAGCAAGACAAACAGATTGCAGCTCTGTTGCTTGTGCATTCAGTTGCTTTCCCATAATCCTTCCTTTGCAAGTTACTGTGTATTTGTTGTATAACCTGAGCTCTGCCTTCCTTACTGATGTAATTTTTAAGTCCAGATAATTCTTTGTGACAGGAGAATCTGTTCTCCACACTCCTGTCACTACTGCATGGGTTTTGGTCTGTACTGGGAGTTTTGATTATCATACTGACTTCAAAATTCTTAATGAAAAGCTGATTTTATATTCAACACTTTAGAAAGCTTTTTGCATGTTCTGTCCTTGGTGGGTCAGAAATTTTTGACAGGTGATCATGTAGCAAATGGTATTGTATTCATTTACTCTGGTTTGGTGGAGTTCTGTTACCTTTTTGCAACCTGTTTGCAAACCCCAGGTTTTTTGGTTTGCTGTTCTGCCACACAGACTTTCCACAGGTCATGGCAGCCAGGTCTGCCATGCTGGTGTATGTGGGGAGATTCCTCCATTGAATGATTTCAAGCTTACTACATCTTGTAAGCCATGCATTCATATAACTCTAATGTAGGTAAATCATAAGCTTTAAAAGTGAGAGAATGAGCTCCATTTCTGTACATTTTATCTCCTGGATAGAGTTATAAGCAACTTCTGCTGATTATTTTTATGTGGTAGAGCTTCCATTTTTTAAATCCACATTACAAGCCAGAAATCAAATAGATTGTTCAGCTGTTTCAGTACATACCTCGTTGTTAAAATATATTTTTTCAATTCTTCAGCAGTATCTAAGCTTTCACAAACTTTTTGTGAGTATGTCAAATTTGTAACTGGCTACAGATCCATTAATTGTCTTCCATGGAATCAATTCTCACCAAGCTGAATAGGGTTAATGGAGCTGACAGTAAGGTAACTGTGGTACAAGCAATTTGCCACATTCTTCATTGGGTTTGATCTGAGTAGTGGAGGTGACTGCGTGGGTCAGGCTCACTGTACCTCTGCCTCTACTTGATTCTCAGTTCTTTCGAAAGTTACCACCAGGCAATTCAGTCAGTGCTGTGACAGCATGTTCTTGATTCAAATTAACATTCAAGCAGCTGAGGGCAAGCAGTATTATCCTGTGCTCCACTTAACACGATGCTCATTCACTCATTAAGTGTCAAAATATATTAATAATTTCTTTTTCCTTTCTTGTGCTTCCAGCCAGTGTTGGAGTCCAGGGCATCCCTTTGGATGACCTGGGACCTGAGAAAGGGAGTTTGGACCCTGGACAGGGGGGTGTGGAGCCGGTCCAGGGGGGTTGGAGACCTTGGCACAGAGCCCAGAAAAACACCAAATTTGATTTCAGTCCATGGGAGAAGCTTCCAACACTGAGAGANAGGGCTTTCAGAGGGCTGGGGACTTTTAACATCCTTGAATCTCGGCAAGGAAAAGAACAGAGACAAACCCGAGAAGCCAGGGTCTCAGAACACTTGCTCCAGCAAGCCAGTGTGTTAGATTCTGCCTGATGGCTTGGCCCCTGCATGCTGTGGTTGCAGCTCCACTTTGTCAGATGTTTGTGCATGTGTCTCTTTCGTTTGCATTATTTATTACTGCATTTGGTCATCAGTATAGGCTACTGATGGTCCTCACTAATCTTCTAGTCTCACACTAATCACTGACTTTCACTGAGGTCATTCAGTGGGTGTCTCCAGGGCTCTCCCTAACCTTCTGGTCTCCTTCCCTAGATGTGTTAGAAGAGGTGTGGAAGTTTGTGTGGAGGTCTGTCGACAAAGAGAGTGACTTCTTGGAATGCCTGGCAGGCCCACAGCCCTCCATCCCATCTGCTAGCCTCTGTTTTTTCCAGCCTCTGTTACTCCAGATGTTCTCAGGCAGATGTGAAAAATTTAACTAACCCCAAACTGAAGATGCCAGGAATCACCCTATGCAATGCTTTGCCCTACTGCTGGTTATTGATTATTGTGGATGTGCACCCTGGTTTTTGTTACTACATGGCGACAAACAACTACACAGGTTAAATTCCACTGGTTGTGTGCCTTGGTAATTTGATGTGTAACACCTGTAAGTAGATTCAGTAAAAAATTATAAAAATTTGGACTGTCAGTTGCCAGATTTATTTTACACTTTCTGAAACAGCAAGCAGATGAGGCCAGTGGATGTCTTAACTCCTCGAAATACAAGATTCTGCTCTTGATTTTTTGTAAAAAGACGGGTGGGAACAGAGTGTAAGGGAAGTGGTGGGTGATGAGAACAGTGTGGGGTTTACCTCTGCCGGCAGTGGTAAACTTACAATGTGAAACTGCTGCTGGAATCTTTCATTTTCTTTCATAACTCTTCTCCATTGCTGGTGTGCACACTGTGTTGAAAGGTCCATTGCTTCATTTTTGACATTATGTAGCACTTAACAGCTTTATGTGACAAAAATAAAAATGATAGACCATGTAAGCAATGGATGCTCCTCTATGCATTTAGAAGACACATTTAGCACGGATGTGCAAAAGAAACGATACAACTATAGCCTCCCAAAGTTATCAGAAAAATTATTCTAATAGACTAAACAGGTGTTTATTCTTCATGTCTGAAAAACATCTAGTAATGTGGTAAATCATTCTTGGAAGGAGGCAAACAAAGGATTAAGTCTTGAATATGGGTAACTAAATATTTTCTTTCAAAATGAATGTTTCTAGAAACTGCTCACTTTTTTTTGCCTGAAAGCCTTCACCACTTACTCTTTTAGTTCAGCAAGTACAACAGGACAGAATTGCAGTTTTAATTTTAAAAGCTTCAGCTTGCTGACTGTATTTGTCAAACCATATGTGTATGCAGTGTCTCTTCTGAATTAAAATCAAAGTATTTGTAAGCAGTTCTTATAACTAAAAAAAGAAGGAGTGGGTAACTTTACCATTCCGATATGCTTTCCTAAATAATTTTCCTAAGTATTCAGGTGCATCCCTAGAACTAGGAAATACAATTCTGGGACTGTGATCTGTAGATATCACATCTGTTTCATTGTGGCCATATCCCTCCACTATTTTCTTGTTGACATGTTGCAGCTTTACATTTCTGTAAATAAATAAAATCCTTAAAGTATTTTCTTTGCTGATTCAGTGGTTTTTCTGAGAAGAAACAGTACATAGAGTTTCAGCTCAGGGGAAATAGTGACTGGTTTTGTTTCTGACCTGAGAATTAAGAATGAAAATGCCTAGTTGAGCATTTAACTACTGGAAAGCTTGACTCAGAAGAGTGGTGACCTAGCTGTTGTTTAATAATTTACCAGAGTAATTCATAGCACTGGATATAATTAGTGTTATTGTTAAACTTGGATTTCACAGTTACTTGCGGGTAAAATTACTTTTGGCTTCTCACAGCTTTAACTTCTTAAAAATCTTACTTTTAAATAAGTGTATAGTTTAATGTGGAAGCAGAATACTTGGATACCCATTTTCCTATAACGTGCTAAATTCCTTCATTTCTGAGATTGCATGAGCACATGGCATGGAAGGATGTACAACCATCTGTTCCCAGCCCCTCAATTAAAGTGATTATAACAATTCCCATGGTCCCTCCTTATAACAATTCCAGTGGTCTGGTAGATCAGTTATTTACAGAACAGCCAGATATCAGTGTAGAGGAGTAAATAACACTGAATAGTAGTGGGCCTGAGTGATTGGATGATTAATCCTTTCTGGTCAGATATGGTTTGGGGCCTTTTTCCTTAATGTCCCCTCACAGGTTTCTGTGAATCTGAAAAATGCTGCTTGCAGTTGCATTGTGCATTCCCAGGAAACCTTTCATGTCGTATCATAAACCTAAGGAGCTATACAGCTGTAGTAGGTCAGCCCCTTAAAGTGTGTGGAGGAGATCCTTTGGATAAAGAACTTGTGGGGCCTGATCTTTAATTTATTACTGATGTGTTGTGCACACTGAAAAACTGGACATTAGTAACCTAATAGTCTTTTAACATTAGTTATTGTATAACTGATACTGTCAGTGTTCAGTCCTGAAAATTCCTGAAAAACTAACCGGAAAGCAGTTTAGTGTAGAAAAAGAGTGCTAGAGAAAGTTGATTTGGTGACTGACATTCTGTTCCCTGTGAGGAATGGTCCTGCAGTGGCAGCTTTGCACTAGCAGTCTAAGCCACTTCAAAACCAGGTGAGAGGTGGAAAAATAAGATTCTGTCATGAAAAGAAGGGGTAAATTAGCGTCCAGGAAGAGCTGTACCAAATTACCGTATCCTTTGTGGCACTGGGGGAGGCAATGCTGCCAGCTGAGTCATTCCCCCTGTCGTCATGGTCAAGCTGGCAGTACCAAGATAGTAACTGACACCTGGAAAAGGAGCTACTGTCGAAAGAATTGCTGGTTTGTTTTCCTCTGGGACTTTGTTTCTAAGTTCATAATTAAGGTCCTAGGTTTTTGTTTTGCTAGGATAAACCTGCTTACTTTTCAGTTTTTAAATTTAAAGTAATAATCAGTTCAGGTTAGGCTGGTGAACCCGGAGCTTATTGCTTTTTTGGAAATGATGGGTTCATGAAAGGTGATGCCTGTGCAGGCAGACTTCCAAAGGAACTTGAGAGGAGGTTGGAAACTCCAGTGATTGTTACATATCCTGCCAAGCTTGTTGGGTCGATGTGAGGGCTCAAGTCTCCAGATCAGTACGCTGTGATAGGAGGACACAGTGGAAAAGCTGCTCACCCTTTGAAGAATGCCTCTTTGTGATGCCACTTTTTATAAAGTCAGGAAGAAATTAAATCCCTCCCCCTGCAAAATAATGTTCTTCACACCGTGTGCTTAATGAGGACTCTCTTATGAAGAGCAGCAAAAGAAATGTCTTCAAAGTATCAGTGCCAAAAATTACCATGCTGCTCAAGACATTTTTATTCTGTATTGCTGTTGTAGGTTTGGATGGTTATTCAGCTGGCTTCCTGCCTGGTGTCCCACATCACTGCTACACCTTAAAGAGGCTGAGGACAAAATGCTAAAATGTAAGTCTTTGGTTTTTAGTAAGTTTCATAGATATAACTAGATTTTCTATAAATTTACGTTAAATATGATGAGAGAAGTTTTTCAGTACGTCTTTTACTGAAATAAACTGGCTTAAAATCACATTTTCGTTTTTCACTTATGTAGATACTTGATTAGAAGCTCTCTCCTTTGAAAGGAGTTCCTATTTAAAACAGTGGTTTCAGTAGAGTGTACTATATATTTTGTCAGGTGTGTCTAGCAACATAATTTTCCCCTTTTTTTCTCCAGGTATTGCAAGCATATACAATAAACGATACGTGTATATATCTAATGGAAATAAAATATGGACTCTGACGTTCTCTCCAGACCTTTCAAATAAAACTCCACTTGTTCTCCTGCATGGCTTTGGAGGAGGTGTTGGACTGTGGGCTCTCAACTTTGAAGATCTCTGTCAGAACAGGACCGTTCATGCTTTCGACCTCTTGGGATTTGGACGTAGCAGTAGACCACACTTTGACACTGATGCTCGGGAAGCAGAAAATCAGTTTGTGGAATCCATAGAAGAATGGAGAAAGGAGGTGGGACTAGAAAAAATGATTTTGCTTGGACACAACCTAGGTGGATTCCTGGCTGCTGCTTACTCCTTAAAATATCCATCAAGGTATGTGAAAATAAAGGAATAAAGGGATTCCTTTTCTGTATTTATTTGACTATTGATTTTAATGTAGATTTTATTTCATTAAGCTCTTCATCGATAATCTTTATGTAGATGACTGTGGTGATTTAAAGAAATTATATTGAATTCTAAGACCAAACTATTAATTGTATGGTTTGTTTCCAGGTGAATGAAATAGGTAGATATGGTAAACATGATTTTCTTTACTGTATGCTTTTCTGTACCTCTTCAGCTCAGTATCCCCTTGCCATGTTATAAGGTGAAATAGCAATGGATATATTTATGGGTGAATGTTTTGTCTCAGAGATTGTTTTGTGAAGGGAAAATAGGCCTGTTTCCACCAAACTTCTCACTCTTATGGATAACATAGAAACTTCTGAATATAATTCCCCTAGGTAATTTATCCCTATATGCTAGCAGTCAGCCTGGTGCCAGCAGAATGATGTAAAAATTATTTTAGTGACTCTTTGGTTTGAATTGTCTGTATGCCACCTCGTATTTCTTTGCAAGACAACCCATGTGCAGCAGTTCTCTAATTGTATTTCATCAGCATTTTCTGCACCATGTTGTGTCCAACAGTTAATATTTTTTTCCCCCTTAAAGTAGTAATTTGTTTCTTTTATATATCTGGTTATAAGTCCAGTTATATATCCCCTGCTGAGCTAGGATCTCACCAACTGAGGTAATTCTGTATCAAAAAAGGAAAATGCTTTTGTTGGGATACACATAGTGGTCTCCTATGAAAACCTGAATATAAGCTTAACTCTCCACATCATATAACAAATTCTGTATCATACTAAACATATCTTATTCTTTTCTATTTGTGTCAAGTTTTACCATTTCTTTGTTTCTCACTTGGATATATTTGAAGTAATTTCATGCATCATTTTCCCCTAAAACACTTTGCCTTTTTCTTTCTAAATGGACAACAGTTAGCACAAGTGAATGGAAATCATGTGTGAAAGTAGATGTGTTTCTAAGTCCAGCATTGCAATAAAGGAATGCAATCCTCTGCTTTAAGGATATAAACCTATTATCCTTTTAGTTATAAACCAACTTCTAGCTAACTGTAGTTAGCTTTGTGTAGGGATCACTTATAAGTTCCTTACCTCTTTTTCCAGTCTATAAGTGGTGCAGTCCTGTCCCTGTGGGATGGGTTATTGGTTTTGCCCACTGCTGACTTACATCAAAAGTGATGCTTTATTTTTATGCTTAAGTTGGAGTTAATTAATTTGGGGGCGTTTCATTTCATGCTCTCACATTACTGATGTTTCTCTGAAATTAAACTAAGACCACCAAAATAACAAATTGACTGTTAGGGTCTTAAAAGAGCATTGAAACAAGTGATAAATATAGCACAGCTTTCAGCCAGGTTATCTAACAATGCATTAGAAGCTTAAGGGATTCTGGATACATATTGTTAGGAAAGTAGATCTGTTTTTTCAAGCATAGATGATCCGTTAATTTGCTGTACTGTACTAGAGTCACTCATGGAAAATCCAAGGCTACTAATCCAAAAAAATTCCCATTTAGCATCTTGCCAAGTTGAAGTGGGCCATATTTTCAAATACTGCAATTTCTGGACCTTTACTTCTGGAATGATTCTCATGCTCAACTTCCCATTATCCTGGGTTATGTTTTAGGCTTGATTGCCAAGAGGAGAAATGCCCAACAGGAAGGAAAGTATTAAGAAAGGAAATATGAAACAAAGCATACTCTATTTTTATTCATTTGTTTGCTGTATTATACTTAATGCCATAGTTTGTACACGGAATGTGTGGCTGTCCTGAAGGGCTCCTCCTTGCTTGCACTGCTGTGCCTCTGGTCTCCTGCTTGGTTTGTACAGTTAGATTCTACCCTGTCCTCCTTTACTGTTGCTGTTTGCTGCAGGGTGGGGAGTATGCTCATAGCTGAGCCAACAACCAAGAAACATCTTCATGAGGTTAATCCTTTCCAGCCCTTCATTCCAGCACAGGTTTTTGGTGTCCCAACTGATCATAACCCAGAAATAACTTCTGGGATCATTTCTGGCATCATTTTAGGCACTATGAACTCTTCCATGTTAATATGTAATCTCATGGCTTTAACAGGGAAGGAAGTAATGAAGGAAAAAGTAAAGATAAAAAGGCAAAAAGTTACAGATAAAAATACAAAACCCATTAGGTTTTAGGATTTAGGTTAGATAAGACTTTTAGGATCTAGTCCAACTGTTAACCTAGCACTTCTAAGTCCACCACTAACCCGTGTCCTTAAGCACTGCATTCACACATCTAAATACCTCTGAAGGTGGGTACTCAATTGCTTCCCTGGGCACAGTCTCATAAAATGGTTTAGGTTGGAAGGGACCTCAAGGATCATCTAGTTCCAAACCCTCTGCCATGGGCAGAAACACCTCCCACTAGACCAGATTGAACAAGACAGCCTGTTCCAATGCTTGACAGCCTGTTCAGTGAAGAAATTTTTCCTAATATTCAATCAAAACCTCCTTGAGGCCATTTTCTCATGTCCTATTGCTTGCTATTTGGGACAAGAGACCGACCTCCACCTTGCTACAACCTTCTGACAGGTAGTTGTAGAGAACCGTGATGAGGAAGCTGATATGGAAAATCATCTTAAAATGGAAAACTATAGTTAAGAGTCACTTTTTTCCAGAAATCACCACTATCTAGGACAGTTAAGAGTAGGTGTTATTATGGGATTAAACAGAAGAGGGACAATTAAAGGGAAAGGGACAATTCTAATCTACTGGGATGAATTAGAACTTTGCTTGAGGAAGGCCCACAGCAAGAAGTGATCAATAATTGCATGTGCTGGGGACTCCTACAATGCTCTCTGTACTGATATTCCTTTGAGTAATAATTTTACAAATTGCCTCTCTGATGTTTTCTTCCATGACCTAAAATCAATAAGTTTAGAAGACTAGTGCTAGTTTTACTCTGCCTTTTTCAGTTCAAATTTTACTTTGATAAGATGATTTTTCAGTTAAACTGTGTCTCTTTGAACAGAGATCTTAGACTTCTAGAAACTTCACTTTAATGAAACAGATAAAATTATCCTCTTTTCTGTCAAATTAAACCGCTCCTGCAAATAATATTGACTGAGCATTTAGATTAGGCTATTTTTAAAAACAGAAACAAGACTATCCTTTCTCTCAAATGTTTGTGATGGTGAGTATCTGTAAAATACTGAGTTTCTCTTTGTGACACATGCTTCCGCGTTTCTGGTTCATACATATGATTAGGTGCAATTCACTCTCTAATTAGTAATTGAAATCAAAACTGTGATGAATCAGAAATCTGTCAGAGAAGTGGCTAAATTAGGCTGTATGTTTGTATCTGTAAAACAGCTCATTTTCATCGTGCTCAGTTGAAGAAAAGCTACTGTACTTTAAACCGATGAACCTTTTTTGCCAACAGGGTCAAGCATCTTATCTTAGTGGAGCCATGGGGTTTTCCAGAGAGGCCTGACAATGCTGAACACGAAAGACCAATTCCAATCTGGATCAAAGCACTAGGAGCTATATTGAGTCCATTTAATCCATTAGCTGGGCTAAGAATAGCAGGACCCTTTGGTGAGTTTTAGCTGCTCTTAAATACCATTTCTATTTTGGTTAAACATAAACATGGAACAGAGAGCGCATTATGATAAGCTTTTTTGCAAGTCTGTATCACCCACGAAGGAAAAAGTTGGAGGAGAAAGTGGAAGAGGTTAAAGAAAGTTTGAATTCTTTAGGAAAGAAGGCAAACTCTTGCTATTAGAAATACTAGTATGGTAGTTTACAGCAAGCTACACTATATGGCTTCAGTTATAGTGAGTTGGATTATGCAGACATCTCTTGGGGAACCCTGACAAAGAGGCGTGAATGTGAGAGGTTCTGGTCACAGTCCATTTAGCTTCCCTTCTAATTCTAGTTTAATGAGCAAATTCCCCTAACATTAGAAGGCATTCTCTCATAAATGCAAAAATCTTTGGCCTGAGTAGAGAAGTGGAAACTAAGTTCTTTCCATTAGCCATTTTCTTGCTACTCTAGCAAATCTAGTGGGCCTCACTGGTGTCCTGCATTATGGTGGCAGTTCATATTTCCATTTCTTCAACAGCACTGATGGAATGATAGATAAACTCTCTATATCCTGATACTAGGGCTAGGTGGGGTTTACCAAAAATATTATGGTTTTAGTTCTTCTGCAGAGTGGGGAGAAAAGTGTAATAAAATCTGAAAGTCATTTTATGTATTCCTTCTAGAGGAGAAAGAGGTTATCTGTCTGTTACTCTCTGTGCTACAGAAGTATCTTCTGGAGAGGCTTGGAAAAAGATACCCTTCAGGCCCCTTACAAGTTATAATTAACTCACCTATTCATCATTTTTGGTATTCAGTCTGAAGATAAACTCATGAGATTTCTAGGCTTTGTTTATCTTTAAACCACATCTGTTTCCTAAATCTATTTCTATAGAAGATATATTTTAATATACTGCATATGCTGATTTGTTTGTTTCTTTTTAATAGTGTGACAAATTTAGTTTTTCAGACAAGCAACATATTTTGTACAAACAGATTTTTTTAAAGTAGAATGCTAATTTGGTTAACAAAACAACCTGGAAGATATTGAGTGATATGCACTGATTTAATGTATTCTATCCAATAACAAAAACATGCATAAATCAATCCATGTGAGAAATTTCAAAGCTGAAATTTTCTCTCTTAGCAATAAGTGTAGTCAAACCATGCTGCAGAAGCAGACTGTCTTGGCAAGATGTCACCAAACCTAGCCTCACTTATAGGTTATTTTGGAGGGCAGTGCCTTTAAAAAAATTTTCGTATGTTTCTTACTGCACTGGTAAAAAAGTTTTCTGTCACCAACTTAAGTTCTTGACAGGTGAAACATAATTGTTGGAGAAGGGTAGGTCTAAACACTGTGCTGCAAGTAGGCGTCAGACCTAACCTGATGAAAGCACTGAACTGAACCCAGGTTTCGTTCCACATGCAAATGTGCTTAAGCAGATGAGCAGACACAGTTGTTTGAACCTCACTCTAAAGCCAATTGCTTTTGTTCAAAGGTATGAGTTCAAATGTGAGCCAGGTTCATTGGGATATCACAGTAATATCACATGGATATTTAATCAGACCCACAGGTGAACACTTAAAACTGGAAGAGAGACAGAATCCAGAGATTTTTTTTTCTTTGAGTGGTTTCCAGGTAGTTGATTTGCATGTTTTCCCTCAGTTAACCGGAATAGTCACCCAGGAGTCTCACAGTTTGGTGGGGGTTTGGTGCTTAGGTTGGATTTCTGGATTCCATTTCTAGAGCTGCATGCCTGAAAATTCCTCATGACAACAGAAATGTCATTGTGATCACACCCTTTTTGTGGAACTCGGTGTCTTCAGTGTTAGAATTTCTTACAGTATTTTCATAGACACTGTGGAAAACACCAGCCAGACAATTCAGAATTTCTTCAATAAATATTACAACAATGATGTACATTCTGATTTCATTCTGAAATTTGATCCTAGGTGCCTTGAATCCTTGTTTCATTCTTCCTGTAAATTCCTAGGGGAAGAATGTTTTGGAATTGGACCCAGAGACAAAGCACTTCTTACCAAAACAGAAAGTGAATTCTGAAATTTGGTAACACTTCACGCCTCTATGCTGATAGCAGGGCAAGACATAGAGTTAGTCTCTTTCTTCCAAGTACTCTTATGCCAAGCCAGCTGTGTTCACTTGTGTCCAAAAAACCCAAACGCGCAGAAAAAGAAGTCCAGCAATTGTACTCTATGTAGGGAAAATAGAGCAGAGCCAATTGCCAGACTTTTACAAAATCTTCATTGGTTTGGTAAGTTAAATCACTGTTTCATAAGGGATTATTTTCTCTTGCACTGTATTAGTTTTCTAAATCTGTTTAAAGCATGCATAAGGGCGTGTTGCAATAATCTCAAGGTTATGAAAGCATAGATCACTGTGACAAGGTCTACATAAATAATACCAGGCCTTTGCCCAGGACTGGGTGGGAAGAAGTGACATCATCATAATTGCACAGATTAACAACAGTATGAAGTTCCTACTGTCTGGAAAAGGAGAAACATAACCATGAATAATCACACTCAGTTCACTGTCCACGTGGACACCAGTGATGAGTATCATTCCTTGCAGATCAGTGTTGGGATCAGCTGTTATGCATCTTCATCAGCAACACAGACAGTGGGATTGAGTGTGCCCTCACCAAATCTGCTGGTGGCACAAGCTGTGTGGTCAACAAGCTGTAGTGGAGGGATGCCAACCAGAGGAACATGGACAGGCTTGAGAGGTGGGCCCATACCAACCTCATGAAGTTCAACAGGGCCATGTGCAAGGTTCTGAACCTGGGTTGGGGCAGTCCTGACCACCTCTGAACAGAGAATAGATTGATAGCAGCTCTGAGGAGAAAGACCTGGGGTGTTGTTTGATGAGAAGCCCAAAATGACCCAGCAATGTACTCGCAGCCCAGAAAGCCAGCCTCATCCTGGGCCGCATCAAAAGCACCGTGGCCAGCAGATTGACTCCCCCTCCACTCTCCTCTCGTGAGATCCCACGTGGAATACTGCATCCAGCTCTGGGGCCCCAGTATAAGAGTACTGGAGACACTCCCATTGGAGACAGTTGAGAGGAGGGACATGAAGATGATCAGAGGGCTGGAGCACCTCTGCTATGAAGATAAGCTGAAAGAGTTGGGATTCAGAAGAGAAGACTTTGGGAGGCCTTCCAGTACGTAAAGGGGGCCTACAAGAGAGTTGGAGAGCAACTTTTTACAAGGCTCTGTAATGATAGGACAGGGGCTAATGGCTTCAAAGTGAAAAGTTTAGATCAGATATTAGGAATGACTAATACTCTTAAACTAAGATTAGCTTTGTGGCAAGGCTCTTGTCCCAAAGATCCATCTGGTCAATGTAGAAGAGGCTTCTTCCTTAGAGAAATTATTCAGGAAAGATGCTTAAGTTTAGAAGGCCTGAACTGGCCCCTGAAAAGACCCACTTCTCTAACTGGCTTGTTAGGAGAGCGTGAGGACAATGGTTTTC
Source organism: Cyanoderma ruficeps (assembly GCA_008694505.1). Classification (NCBI taxonomy): domain Eukaryota; kingdom Metazoa; phylum Chordata; class Aves; order Passeriformes; family Timaliidae; genus Cyanoderma; species Cyanoderma ruficeps. Next base: position 9,955,500 of record VZDJ01000782.1, read on the forward strand.
AACATTAAATCTCTTCATTTATACCAGTACTTGTGCCTTATGTTAAGATTTCCACACCTGTTTCTCATCATAGACTTCTGTTCTTTCAACCACACACTAGTTAGATGAACTAGCTTCAGAAACAGACTGCTCTGTAAGAGGAGAAGAGAGACATAAGCAAGAAAAACACCCCAGCTTTTTCAACAGTGCCTTCTGGTCCTGAAAGGTTTTAACCTACAGTGCTGCCAGAGCAAGGAGAACATATTGGTATCATGTGAGACTAAACTGGTGACAAAAAGACACTGCTTAGCCCTTTTGCTGGTCCTCATTGTAGGTTTCTTCTACTGCTGTAGTGACTCTACACAAACATTCCCCATATGTATTCAGTGGGGGGAGTAGCATGAAATTCTTTACGGTATTTATATTTTATTCCTGTTAAGTGTAATTCCATCTTGTTTCCCTAAGACATACAAGTGGTAAAAACAAATACAGGTTTGGAAGCCACAAGTTTTGAGGGGATGTGTTCTGAGGCCTCTAATGGAAAGCATTAGGCAATCTGATAAAGGAATTTATACACATTCCCCCTCTAATAGTGTTTTTTTGTTTTAACAGGATTAAGCCTTGTTCAGCGTTTAAGACCAGATTTCAAGCGAAAATATTCATCAATGTTTGATGATAATACTGTGGCTGAATATATCTATCACTGCAATGTACAGTCACCCAGGTGAGTATGAATTTCCCAGTGTGTATTTTGAAGCCTGTTGTTCATTTACTGAGTGCCTGCTACTCCCTCCAATGGCCATGGCAGCAGTGTGCATGCTATTTTTTTTTAATTGTGGCATTTCTTATATTGAAGAAAAAGGTACCATTGCACTTCTTCTGAATTCCAGATACTGATAAATGTAAAAAGTATCCTAATTCTGTATTTATTCTCAATCTGTGTTAATTCTGTGAGAGTTTGGGCACTGCATTTAATTAAATAATTGCTGGGAGAATTTTAATGTGTAAAGAATTTCTTCAAAAATAAGGCGTTTTATTCTTTTAAGTGCTACCACTCAGTCATGCAAAAACACAGTCTCTTTCTGTTGAAAATTACATGTAAACCTTGGAAACTTACTTTTCTTAATTGTAAAAAATCCCAACTTTATGTACTCTGTGCTACCAAAAGGGATTAATACTCCATTTTAGATAAAAAGCAGGTCCAGTGGCAATTGAAATTTTTTTTTACCCTTTTGAATGTCTTGAAGTGGTGAAACAGCTTTCAAGAACATGACGATTCCTTACGGATGGGCAAAAAGGCCAATGCTGCAACGGATTTCACAAATGGATCGAGACATTCCTATCACTGTGGTCTATGGAGCACGTTCATGTATAGATGGCAATTCTGGCAGTACTATCCAGTCTCTGAGACCAAATTCCTATGTGAAGACAATAGTAAGTTTGACTTCTAAAGCGGTTGTTTGTTTCTTTTTGTGGATTTGTTCAAGTCTTACCTATGTGGCCAAGTTGGATGGGGCCCTGAGCCACCTGATCTATGGGGAGATGTCCCTGCCCACGGCAGGGGGTTGGAACTAGAAAAGCTTTAAGGTTCTTTCCAACCCAAACTATTCTATGACTCTGTTTTTTCATACCAGCAGTGGAAATGGTGTCACTTGATTTAGAGCCTGGGGTAATAAGCTCTGTTTTCTGTAACAGAGAGAGAAAAAAGAAATGTTACATCAGAGAAAACCTAGACAAAAGTGTTGAGTCCCCAGGCTAAGAAGAAAACTTAGTGTAGCACTAGAAGCCAAACTAAATCTGTAAGCAAGGTGATTCTTCATTTTGTTCTACAATGTGCTAATAGAAGTAGGTGTCGTGGTCACTGTGTTTGAAACCACACCAGTCCTACTATCACCATATATATATAAGATAGTGGGGAAGCTCTCAAACTCTCTTCATCTGTCTATATAATGAATTTGTTCCTCTGATAAGAGGGTAGTTTGTACCTGGTGCTTAGGTTCTTGTCAGCATCTTTCTTTAAGTCATTAAAAAAATACTTAGTGTTGTCTTACATAGTAAGACATTTTTGTTTAGAGATATTGTCATTTAAAGTGTGTGTACTTACAACTTGATGTGAATGTACACGCTGCATTTTTTGTTGTTGATTTCCATTAAAATAAAGTAATTTAAAAGTATTCTTCACACATTTTCACATCAGTCAGCTGTGATAATTGAATATGCATACATGTTAAAATGCTGTGAGGTGATGAAGTGTTTGAACACAGCAGCTGTGATGTTACTGGTGTCTGGAGCTATCTGGACACAGCTGTACAATATGTAATGTTGATCGTATACTATAACAAGTCATCCAAATAAAATTTTATAACTCGATGCAGCTGAATTTAGAGCTGGAACTCAGAGAAAAGACATTGTTATCCAACTCTTTTAAGTGTGTTAAAGAGCACAGATGCATTTCATAAATGTTGACATCCAGACTGAAAGTGTCACTTAACTGCTGAAGCAGAGAGAGGGAGTTGTAACAGAAAGTCACTGTTAAAAAGTGTCCAGTATATTGCTGAGATAAGCTTATACCATTCAGGGAGATTTTTTTCCATGCTGGTCAGGGGCTTTTAGAAGGGACTGTGGGAAATCATATTCCAGGTTAAAATTTTGCCAAGCCAAATACAGATTCTAAAAGGTAAATTGGAGTGGTAGAATTGCAGGCACGCTCAAAAAACCATAGGAGGCCAAGGGCTCTAATGAGACTGAGACACGGACTGGCAGTGCCATGCTTGGTAAAATGCACAGAGGTTCTGTGGTTTTGTTACATGCATTTATTCCTAAATAATTTTTGCTCTGAGTTTCTGGGAGTTTGTAGCACAATAACATCCCTATACTTGTAGGAGATTTGGTTAGAGACTTAAGAGAGGGTGTTTTAAGGAGGAGAGGGAAAAGTAGTGTTAAATGAAGATTAATCTTGGACTGACTGTAAAATAGAAAGAAAACAGGTCAAGTACCTTTGCTGTACATTGTGGTGACAGTTTACTTTGTACCATTTTTACATATAACAGAGAATAACAAATTATAGAAATGGCTATTTAAGTAGAGAGTGAAGAGAACCAAGATTCATCAGAAATTTGATATGCAAGGCACATATATCTACTAAATTTGTTGTGCAATGGCTTGTGCACACTTCAGTGGTGGGCTTATTTCAACAAGGTGAGCAGTTGAATAAGCAGTGGTTTTACTTTCTTTTCCTGTGTAGGAAAGTTTCTCTACAAGGAAAAGTTTAGAGTGTTTTTTAGGTAGTATGATGCCAACTCTTAGGTCATGTGTAAAAGCCAGGTTCTTCACCTGTCTCAGTATTTATTTGCTTATTACATTTCTGGGATATTGACGTGCTTCTTCACCTTTATCCTCCAGGCTATCCTCGGTGCAGGTCACTATGTGTACGCCGATCAACCTGAAGACTTCAACGAGAAAGTGAAAGACATCTGTGACTCTGTGGACTGAATGGCCTCTGATCTTTAGAAAGTCATACCGTAGATAGCATTTAATGGCAATACTCTCTAGGAAATCACTAAGGAATGCAGAGCTAATGGAACAGGCTCTGTTTGCACACTGTTTCTTCTAAGAAGCCATTTGCACACTTAAACCACTGAGTGCCTATTTTTGGGGGGGATGAAGAGGTTTGAAGCTAACTTTGTACAGCTTTTTTTTTTCTAATTGTCCTGTCAGATACAAAATTACATGTAACTTTTGAAACTGGAATTTTCTGCAAAATTTAATTGAACTTTGCACATGTTGAACTCTCTAAAAATGTTGAATTCTCCAACATGGAGAACTGTATCAATAGAGATACAATGTACAAAATGCAATTTGGTTTCTTTATGAATGTTGGTACTTTTTAGCTGATGTTTCATAGCAAGAATATGAAACTGCATATGTATTTTATTTTTGGAACCCAGAACTCCATATACAATGTTTTAAGAGGGTTTGTTTTTTAATTGGAGTGGTTAACAGCTTATGAAACTGATCTTGAGAAAGGGACGGGACCAAAATAATGAGCAGTGTCTGTCACTGAAATGTGTTTGTTAGTTTATAAGAAATTGAGGCTCAATACTGGGAAATCTATCTTCTGTTGGATTTTATTTCCACTTATCTCAAGGCATCCTTTCCCATCGGTGCAACTTTTACGGAAGACTCAGTTTCTAAGAGTCAATGATGTCACCAGCACTCATGCTTCCATAAGTACTTTGATGTGTAGATTTCTGTGATTTAAAATACAGAAGATGGCTTGTTAGTTACTCCATCTATTTTTAACACGTTACTACAAGATTTGTTACTAGTCTAAATATAACGATTGTGGATAAGCTGATAAAATTTTGATTAGGGCTCAGAGATATCCACCTGGATAGTGAGCATATTTCCCATCTTCTTTCAGTAGAAAGCCTAGTCCATATTTTAGTGAATTTGAGCTGAAGGAGAGGCAGAGGCAGAATATTGATGTTCTCTAATTGGGAACTACAACAGCTTAATGTGTTTTATTTAACATTCAGCCTCCTTATAGGAAGGATTATTATTGGAATAAACAATACCACTGTAATGAAGTACAATTACATATTTTGGAGATTATTTATGTATTTTAATTGAGTATTTCAATATCAGAGATAGTCCAGTCTCTGCTACATTTTGAATTATAGCTTGATGTTAGTACTTCACATGCCTAGTAAATTATATTAAGAAAAATACTTTGTCACTTTAAAGCCAAATAATGTGGTGGTTTGTTTTTTAACAAGTTTACATAAAACTATTGATCTGTTTTTGAATATTCAATTGACTACTGAAGAGTTCTTGATACTTTTATACAAAGAGAATTTGAATTAAGGATAGCACCATCTTAATGCTTGAATTATGTGCATTTTTTTCTCAAATTAAGGAATCATTGCACATATTTATGATGTGGAAGGCAAAGATACCTAAAATATTCAGGAGATGATGTGGTTATGTTCCCCAGCAGAACATAATCTCTCTTACTGGAGGTGGTATTTATCTATATGGTGCTATGTAAACATCAAACAGTTTTTGTGACTGCCTTGACTGGTAGCACTTCATATCTAGCAAGATAAATATCTTAATTAAAAATAAGTATTGGATTGAATTACTTTTTCCATTAGCAGATGCCAGAACTGTAAAACAAATTTTTTGGTTATTTGCTAAAATCTTGAGTTGAAAATGGAAAATCAGGATTCTGTTTTTTAATATAAGCTATAAATTATCAGTCATGCCACCATTTAGGTGGATGCCTTCAACATGTTGGTTATTTTTTACCCTTTTCAGTGTCTTATTTTGTATTTATCAACTTTTAAACAGCTGTTTTAGTTGTGCGTAAAAACCTAATGCAAAAATAAATTTTGAGTCTCCTCCAAATAATAAAAGGTGAAACAAATTATTGGTATTTTCAGATAGCACTTACTGATGGGAATTGTAGATTCTACATCAAATGTTGGAAGTAGGGATAAAAATTGCACACTGGATGTGAATATTGTTTTAAATATCCCCTGCTTTTTCAGCTTATTGTACTAATAAGAATTATTGCTTATGTTTTGCACAATAAAAAAAAACTTAAATGTTATATTTGATCGATGTTAAGACATTATATTGCTTTTTTTTTAAATCATGTGCAATTAAGCCCTGGAAATCAAGAGTTATTAGTAAGTTGAGGCAAACGATCCAAAGTACATTGAAAATACAGTCATGCCTATTTTAAAATGTCTCAATGTTCTTAGGTTTCCTTGTATTTAACTGAGATTGGTGATTGTTTGTCAACAAGTAGCTGCAAGCTGAGAATGTTGATTGTATGTATAAGGAAAAGGATTCTATATTATCTTCCAGGCAATATTAGATGCTGCTGAGAAGGTCAAGATGGAATCTGAATGTCCTACTGTGTGCAACATAACCTGATCAAATTACTTTAATAAATGTCATAGGAGGTGCTGAACAGAAAATGAATGGTTGAAAAGACTTGGGAGCTAGACCTTTTGTGAGCAATTACTGCCTGGAAATAATCTCAGTTTCTCCAGAAGTTCTGTTTCAGTGCAATGACCAGTTGCTTAAATGTCCCGTGGTGAGCACTGAATGCTGATGATGCTATTTTTATTACAGCACTATAAAATAAGACAAGAATCACAGGCATAAAGGCACCCAAAGATCTATCCCATTTTAACATCAAAATGAAAACAGCTGTGTATCAGAGTCTAGATCATAACAAAAAGAATCCAAAATATTAATAAAAATTTCAGATAAACTGCCTAAACCTCCTGTACACACTCTTCCTGAGGTTGTTGTGATAAAATTTATTTAAAGTAACTTAGCAATATTTTGTTTTCCATGGCTGAGTTCATCTTGTTACTTATTGAACCCTGCCAGATTAGATTTTAGTTCTGAAAAAGTGATTTTCAGAGAACTTGTTGATAAGACTCTATAATAAAATATTTGCAACCATCACAAGGAAGTCCCTGTTTGTAGCTGATTGTGAAATGGAAAATGTGAATTCATATGTGTTGATCTTGGAAAAATGGGTCCAAAAAAGAGAAATGTCGTCATCTGGTTTCACTTGGATTAAACCAATGCTGGCCTTTATTTTTAAAAGTTATCTTTTTAAGGTTGCTTAACAGTTGCAACTGTTTGTACTGAACTGATGTGCCAGTCGCTGTCTGAAATGCATTCTGTGGTCTTTGTGGTTCCTCAAATTTCTAGCCCTTCCAGATCAGAGTTATTCAGCTTTTTCAGTGGGATGAAAACAAGATTAAATGCAATAAAAACATCTGGAATTAATGTATGGGCAGGCATTTTCAGGAATGCCTGTTCTGTTAGCATTCATTAATAGGTGATCCTGCAGAATCCTAAGGCTTACAGTGAACTGCTTTTAAATGGGTAATTTCTTGGGGCTCCTCAGCATATCTGCCATTTTGCTGGGTTCTTTTGGCCAGTTGACCCTCAACCCATCCTGCAATCTCTGAGCATGGCAGCACAGCCATGTTGCCTTGAAGCCTTCATTGAGGGATTTATGTTTTGTAGGAAACACGAGTGAAACTTGTGAAAGGATGAGGCACTACAGGAGCTGAAGAGCCACATTCTAGTGGAACTAGTAAGATCCGAACAGAACACAGGTGTGTGCAGCATCTGTCTTCTGGTGTTAGTGGCAGTAGATGGAAATGGATGGAGCCTTAGGTTTTTAGGGAGGTGATGGACAGACCAGTGTGGAGACCAGAGGCATGTGGCTGGAATGACAGCCTACAGCACAAGGAACAACAGTAAGAGCTAGAAATGAGGCAGCTAAGAATGAGGCAGCTGGAAACAGCAAAATTCAGCTGAAGAACTTTGGGGTGGGAACATTCAAGAGCCGGTCAGTTCTGGAGGAGGATGAGGGAAACGGTGAAGGAAAGGTTTAGGGTGTCTAGTGTGCAAGTAACACGGCTTACCAAGATAAGGAGGATGGAGGATGCTTGCAGCGCCAGCTGGAGGGAAGTCTGGTTGGAAAGCTTGGATCTACACTATACGGGGCACTTTAAAGTTTTGGTGTCCCTTCTTTGACTAAGGCTTGTCCTTGGAATGCAAGTGCTTTTTGCTAAGCTGGACACCATTCCCTCAGACTGCTACTTGGGCAGGAACCTTAAAAAATTACCTCTTGTGCAGCACTCAAGAAATCATGAGAAACTATTTCACAAATCAAGTGAGCTGATGGCAAAGCATGTGATAGGGGGTCACTGGACTGCCTGAGGTAAGATGAAAAATCAAGATGTATAATGAGACTTGTCTCTAAAGATCATGAATTCATCTTTTACAAGAGGAGTGGCTCTGTTCTGGTGTGCCTTGTTGCCTTTGATCTCGGGGATATCCTACCTTAAGGTTTGAGTGTGGGTAGTAGAATGTAGAAGTATAAAATATGGAAATATTTGCCACATATACTTTAAAAATAAGAAACACAAGTAGCAGGAATGTACTGAAGACATTTTTAGATATGTACATAATCTGCATTAGTAATTAGCAGCAAGATGAAAGTGGTGACAACACTACAAGTTAGGTGTTTACTTGGATTTTATGCTTCGCTTGCAGAGGAAAGCTAGCAAACTGAAACTGTTAGTTTTGGGAAGTGGGGCAGGGCTGTAAAATGGAGTGTGACCCCAAATGCATGCTAAGGAGTAGATGTGCTTTGAAAATGAGCTACTGCAAAAGCAGGATCTCCATATATTTACAGGTCTATTTCTGCACTCTCGAATTCATCTACTTGATGTGTAAATGACTGGAGCTGTGAATGGAGCAAGGTGCGGCTATCACTTCCTTTGTAGCATTGTGATATTTAAATGCTTGCCTGATACCCACCTGCCTTTCTGCTTTGACTTTATTTAAGGATTATCACACTCACTCAGAGCTCAAACCTAAAATGGAGGCTAAACTGCTCAGTCCATGCAAATCCCCCAGCTAGAGACCCCCTCTGAAAAGAAGATTATTACTCATGTCTACCCAAGGTTCGCATTCTTCTTGGTGCCTGCCAGGAGTGAGATTGCTTGTCCTGCTGGACACTGAGCCCCTGTGTTCAATCATGAACTCTGCCTCATGAGTACCTCCAGTAGATGCTTTGATCAGTATACAGAGTTAAGGAAAATAACCTGCAAACACAGTGGAAAGAAGATTCTGGTAGTGGGGTTATGCATGGTGGAAGAAAGACCAGCACATGATGATTCCTGAGAGTGGTGGGATGGTGAGCCCCATCCAGCACTTGATCCTGGTTTGTTTCCCATCTTGCAGGGCCTGAGCACCATGCTGCTGTCAGGCTTGCTTGCTGCACACCCCCAGCTCACAATTTATTTCCCCATGTCCAGCTCCTTGAGCTGCAGCATGAAGCCTTTGAGCCTCTTGGGCATCTTAAACACCTCTGTCCAAGCATTCCACCAGCAGTGAACCTGCTCACAGCTGAAGACACTGTGGCTGTTTCTGCAAAGGAACCTGGCAGAGCAATAGTGAGTGCATGTAAGGTGCAGAGAAAAGTGAGAAGCCAGCTGGCTGGTCCCCTGGCACTGACTCCTTCCTGGCTTTCACCCCCTCCCTGTGCTCGGTGCAGGGCCTGGCCATGCAGGAGGTTCCCCAGCTGGGAACATATCTTCCTGGCCAAAGTTGTAGAATCACAGAATGGGTAGAGTTGTAATAAACTTCTAAGATTATCTGGTTCCAACCCTAGAAGCTGCATCCAACCTGAATTACCTTCGTGGAGATCTCCCATGCCTCAGCCCCCATGCCAATGGATAACTCGGCCGCACAGGCAGGATCAGGCTGCACTGGGATTTTGTGCATTACTCTGAAGCAGCTTGTAGGCTGTGTGACGCCTCCCATAGTTCCTGACAGCAAAGCCTGCCTGAGTACATTAGTTGGGGTCATGCTTTGTTCACAGAAAACAAGAATTCGGGTGCATCACAGGGCCAGTTGTCATCAAAATGATGCATTAACTATTTTGGAGGTTTTTTGAATACGGGCAGATTTCAGCAGCAGTTTGGGGGACAGCATCTGCTAAGCACACAGTAGTGTTTGCCTGTTGTAGGATGGCTATAGATTTGTTTTATGAGGGTTCTAAAAATAGTTTTTGCTAAAATGCTGGAGGGTTAGTGAGAAAATGAATGCATTTATTTTAATCCCAGCAATATCTGGAAACAGATGAAAATCCAGCCAGGTGAACGAATCCAGCCTCTCATCAAGTCACATCTTTAATTAATAGGCAAATTATTACAGCAGTATTTTCCTCGGCTCCTTCAGTGCAAGCCAGCTTGCAGCTGGGGCTGCACATCCCTACCACCCCAGTATCTCCATGCCTGCACTGCTGGTCTCGTGGAGCAGGGATGGCCGGAGCAGGGAGGGAGGGGGAGGGATGGCCGGAGCCGGGAGGGAGGGGGAGCATATCCCCTCCTTTCCCCCATCGGTTGGGAAGCTGAGGCTCTCTTCTCCTTTGCTCCATCAATTCTCCGCAGACCCCACTAGAGGGGACACGGCGCTCCCAAACGGCCCCGGCACTTCCTCCGGGCTCCTGCTTCTGCACGGCGCTGCTTTTAAAGAAGGAGCAGCACTGCAATTTCTTCTTCCACACCTGATAGATTGATACCTAAAGGCATGGGGCAGGGCTGAAATAGGGATTCCAGCCGTTTGATTCACCCCTGTCACATGGGAAAGGGCAGAAAGGGGTGAGTACGGTGCCATCCCATTAATGTAGATCCCTGAGTACTGCATCTTTGTTTTATTTCTCCTAATGCCTTTTCACAAGGCAGAAATGAAATCCACACAGAAAGGCTAGACATTGGAAAGAGGAGGGGGAGCACAAATGAACCTCCTCTATTATTACAGACCAGTCCCAGAATGAGAATAAATGGTGATAAGAGGAAAAAATAACTGCGACAGAATTATTAAATAAGGGGCCACTTTTAAAGTGGCTCCAGTCTGGCTTCTAATTTTGTTCCTATAATTTGATTGTGGGTTTAAATGGGACTGCTTAGACATTAGCTACTTGATCTGCAAGCAGCAGCAGGTAAGCAGTGCAGGAGTATGTGCCAGGGCGGGGCGGGTGCTGCGCCCTGCCCGCCTGCGGAGACGGACGGAGGGCGGGGGAGACGCTCCCTTCCTGCCAGGGATTCCATCACAGGCAGGTGTTGAGACCCCCAGAAATGGGCTGAGTGGGACACGGGGCATGTATCCCACAGGAATCCCCCCATCTGTGCCAGCCTCGCCCCTCGCTCCGGGAAATGCAGCAGCACCTGGCTGGCCGTGCCCTGGGAAAAGCGGTGCCAGCTTTGCTGCTGCTTAGCCAGCTCTCCACAGACGGGGCTGTGGCAGGCCTGTGTGTGTGCACTCACAGCTGTGACAGAATGGAGCTAGGAGGAAACGATGCTGTGGGAAACAAGGGCAGAAGTCACTATCGAGATAAAATACTGACCCTTCAGTAGAAAACATAAAGGTACGGCTACAGAAGCGTGTTAGGGGCCGTAGCTGGCGCTAGCACAAGGGTACCTCCAGCCTCCATAGCAGCCTGCCGCCACTGCATGTCACTGTTAGGACAGAGCGACCCGGACTGAGGACTGTGCAGCTTTGGTGGGGACACACTCCGCTATCCCCCGGGTGGCACCACCCCGTGGAGATGGGCTGTGGGAATCCAATCCCCAGGGACTGTTGCCCCGTGGTGAAAGCAGTCAAAAAGCTTAGTGTGCCCTGCAAAAACAGGTTGTCCCTGAAGTGACAGAAATGAGTAGCTGGAATTACATGTTTCATTAGAAGAGTGAAAGAGTTTCATTAGAAGAGCTTTTTCTGAGACAGGCGCCAAAGTAGAACCTGGTGTGGACAACTGGGAACAGGGGATTAGGAAGTGCCCTTCCTACTGGTCATTCCCAGTCAGTCCAGTTCCTCACTGGGGAAACTGAGGCTGCACCAACTCCTGCTGAGGGGGAGGGGATGGTTCACCAGACCTTAATGGTAAGGTTGTTGACCGTGGGAGCTGGGACAGGGTGAGATTCCTTCCATCAGCTCTCCCACTCAGGATGGTGATCAGCCCATAACAGGGAGCAGGATTTGGCCCTACTACAATGGGATCATGGGACTGGCCGGGATGCTGAGAGTTGCTGGGGCAAACCTGTGGGGCTGAAAGTTCACTCCAAAATTTAGAGGATTTATGGCCACAGCCATGGGAAAACCCTTATGGGCATTGCGCTACTGGGCACCTGCCTTCCCAGTCTGAGTGCTGATGGTGCAAGAAGAGGTGACACCTTGGCCCATGCCATCCCCGTTGTCTGCATTCCTGTTTCCCATTGGAGCTAGGATTAAGGTGACAGACTGCATGAGGGATGGTCATGTGTCTGCCTCAAAAGCACCTACTACAGAAACAGGGCATGATTCACAGTTCAAGGGGAAAACTGTGCCAGGCACCAGTCATCAGGGGACATGACTGTAAGTAAAGCAGAGGCTCTTGCACCTTGTGGGCCGCAGCCCCATGTGCTTCTGGATATCTAACAACACTCTCTGGAAGCAAGGATATGTGGTGAGAGGGGAAGGAAAAATACCTGCAGCAACATCACCTCTTTGTTTGATGTGAAATACAGAAGGAGAAGTGACATTGCTGCAGCCAGGAGTGCACTTATGACACAGGCTCATGGTGGCCAGCAGTGTGACCATATGCAAAGCCATGTTTGACCTACCCAATACCTATATTCATCACCAGGTGATGAATGTAACAGCTAGAAAAAAGCATTATAGTGTCCCAGTGGCTTTCGAGGAGATCACATGGGAGATGTCCCTGGCACCCTATGACTCGTTGGACCAACCATCTCAGCACTTGTCCTATCATCTCCCCGTCCTGCTGCAATCTGCTCTCCATGGTCTGTTACCACTGCACCCAAGTGCCTGACCCAGACCCTGTGGCCATGTCACATCTCTCTGTTGCTCCTGAGGGACTCAATATTGGGACAGGAACAATTTAGCAGCCCAGAACTTCCTGCAGTACTGAATTTCTTAGAGCACCTTTCAGACTGAAATCCTCTAAAATGCTCAGCTGCTCAGCAGATCCCCCCAGCACACTTGCACAGGCTGCTTGTCTCAACAGGATATTAAAAAGAAGAGGTTATAAAAGCAAGGCGTGATACGAGGCGAAGCTTTGCTCACAGCACCAACATTTATATCCTCTCTGCAGCTCATGTTCAGCAAGCAGGAAACATCTGCAGCCCTCACTGCCCCCTCCTCATGCCCTCCTGGGCTGCCACATTCCCCCTGGGGGCTCTGGTGCTGTGATGGCAGTCGACTACACTGGTCCTACTGAGTTGCTGTCTCATGGGGGACCAGGAAGCTTGTTCTAGCTCTGGCTGGGGCAGTCAGCCCTGCCTGCATTATGTTGCCTCCCTCTGGTCCTTCCTGCTGCACGGACTGTAGTCCTGTGGTGTGGGTGGCTTCTCCTCAGCACAGACACCTTGCTTTAAGCATTGCTGCTCATCTTCAACCTCATCTGCTTTTGCTCTTGTCTGGATTTCCTGGTGGCAACCTGGACCATGCCAGGGGCTGTCAGTGATCTCAAGGTCCGACCCTGCTACGCCAAATTCCCATTACTGGCCAAGATGTGGTTACTCAGTTTCCCAAAATTCCTGAAGAAAATTCCCCTTTGATATTTGATTCCCACCAGCTCCACATCTGGTTAATCATTCAGGGCAAATGGTGTTTCCCATAACATTATCAGGGAAAGAAAGAAAGACCAGGCATCACATCCTGCTGGGCCACAGGTACTGGTGGTGCCCCAGCCAGGACAGGGTACAGATGGTGAAGCAGTGAGCAGTCACACAGGACTACCCACTGTGACATGCAATGGCATCTCTTAATATCAAAATAGCTGGCCACATTTTCTCAATGTGTGCAGAGACAAGTTAAGATAGCTTCCTGTCTAGCTCCAGATCCCAATGATCAGGAACACATGCAAGAGAGATTTCTCTCTGTCATGGCTGCTCGAACTCATAATTGTTTATTCCTTTTTGCCCCTAGCCTCTTCCCCNCCCCCCCCGGTCATTTTTCTCCTTCTATCTCCCTTCTGGATAGACAGGCTAACAGGCTATTTTTAGGTTTCTAAATTACTTTTCAGATCTATTCTAAATTTATCTCCCAATAATCTGAAATCTTGACATTGCAGGAGTGAGAACCAAGTCTGAAAAAGGGGAAAAAAGTTTAAGGTCTGTCTTACTGACCCCTTTGCTGTGGTAGTCTCTTGGTCTTCTTTCCCCTCATCCCTCATCCCTCCCACAGCGTGTACCCTGAGCATCCTGACCAGCCTCTGCCAGAGGCAGAGTGGTTATTCCCACTCAAGCAGCGTCCAGGACCAGGGATGCCCTGGGGAATGTGGGAACAGAGGAGCCCATGGACAGAGGGGAATGGAGGCAGCACCCCAGCATCATGCTTTACCTGGGTGCAAAGCAGGGAGCCAGATGTTTAGCTGGGTTTGCAACTGCACTGCCTTGAACTCCAATGGCTTTTGCACCTGCAGAGCTTCCTGTGGGGGTGGGGGTGGCGTAAGTAATGTTTTTGAAAATTCACCAGGAAAACAGGTATTCTTGAAGAAGGTGACGCTGCACGCCCAAGGCAAAGCTAGGAAGAGGAGGCAGGAGTCCTGCTGCGCGATTGCTGAGGGTTGCTCTTACGCAGAGCTACAAAATAGGAAAACTTTAAAATATTCCTTCGGGGCTGGGCACCTTTTGAGCCGCTGCCAGCTCCTCCCTGCAGTGCCTGAAGGATAAAGCTTTTGTCCTCACTTCTAAATGTTCCACACCCTGCAAACATCAGACCCCCCAAACCCTCAATAATTGCCCTTTTCACAAACCACGTGCAAATGATTTTATCTCATGGCCTCAGATGGATGAAACCTCTGGCTGTCGGTGCAAGGCTGCGTTCCCGACACCCCGAGTCAAGAAGCTGTAAGGGCTAAATGCTCTTAAAAATAAACTATTTCCTCCTCCGTCGCTCCCGACAGCCAGTTCCTAGGCAAACCAGCAGGATGATGCGCTGGGCTGGGGGGAAGGGGAGGGAAGGAGAAAAGGAGGGAAGGAGTTAACCTTCTTCCCATGGTAAAGCACTGAGGCTGCTTGCCAGTTTTCGGAAAAGCTGCAAGTCATTCTGCCAGGACGAGGAGGAGGTTTTGAAGTCTCTGGGATGTTCTCAGGAAAGTGCCGCAGTACGAGCCCAGCTGAGCTGGCATGACAGGCGGGGAGGGGACCTACCCGAGACGGGAAGTGCGGAAAGAAACCCCAAGCAGGAGCATCCTGGCAGGACTGCAAAAATGCTGTTGTCTTCAGGTTTCCTTCCTAACCTTCCCCTGTCCTTTGGCCCTCATCCTTTCATGTGTCCCAGCCCCAGTGTTCCAGACACCTCCATGCAGAGAAGTAATTTGGGGAGTGAGATGGTGCTGCAAGCCCAAGGCAGGAGTGGGAGCAGCCACCGCAACCCTGGTTCCCTGGATCGCTGGAAAATAATGGATATCCTCTGACTGGAGGAGAGATCTGCCAGGGGTTCACCGAGCACTGCTTCCCTATGCTGAAGGGAATAGCTGTGCCTGGCCTCCTCTTCTTTCCCCCAGCCCCAAAGATCCCACTAACCCTGAAGATCCCCCAGGCATGCCCACACTAGTTTCTGAGAGAAATGTGCTGGGACTGATGGAACATAAGGTGACATCTTGCTATCAATACCCATTTCCTGGGAGGAAAAATGTTTTCTGGAAAAAAATAAGTCCATGGTGCATTATATTTAAAGAGAAAATAAGTAACCAAGTAACCAGGGTAAAATGTCATCAGCAAAATATAGGGGGTCCCCTCAGGCACATCTCGGTGGCGTCTCAGCAAGGTGGCTGCACTGAGCCTGTGGTGAATGCCCAGAAAGGTGAAGATAGATTAGGCAGAAAAAAATAAAACCCTACTGCGTGGTGTCACTTTGGAGCCCAAATTAGCAGGTTTGGGAAGCAGAGGCGGCAGGATGGAG
This sequence comes from Cyanoderma ruficeps, assembly GCA_008694505.1. Classification (NCBI taxonomy): domain Eukaryota; kingdom Metazoa; phylum Chordata; class Aves; order Passeriformes; family Timaliidae; genus Cyanoderma; species Cyanoderma ruficeps. Next base: position 9,970,995 of record VZDJ01000782.1, read on the forward strand.
CAGCAATGCAAGGCCACTGAGCACCAGAGTTCCTCTTTTGGGGAAAAAAAATCCTCCTCACAGATGGATCCCACCTTGATTTTGTTGCTTGGCAGCATAAAACCCATTCGATTAAAGCCATGTAAAACCACCAGTGTAATTTCCTGGCTTATATTTTTATGTTTAGAGCATATTACATTCAGCATGACCCAGTCTTTTGAGGGAAGCTTTGGTCAATTAAGATTAGCTGTCATTCCTCATTTATTACCATCATTTATGAATTCTTCTCATTGCCAACAGGCAGAAGAAGAAGATGGTGCACGAAATAAATAAATAATTGAGGGAGAAGCTCATCAGGGCTCTGATTTCTATCCCCCTGTCATCTCTGGCACAGCTCTGTTCTGTGAGTCAGCTCCGGCGGGCTCTGGAAAGCCATCGCCATTTCAGCCCCGCTATTAACCCGCACATGGATTCTCCTGATGGCACTTGGGGTGAGCCAGGGGGGCATGAGCAAGGGCTGCCTGCCAGCTGGGGTGCCACTGCCCCGAACCTATAGAGGTCCCAAAGGCACTGAGCTCTACTGCACTGTGCATTGCTGGAGGGAGGGGATTGGTCTCGAGGCACCATCAGGCTGACCTGGCACGGGGGTTTCTGGCTATGGCTGTTCAGGGTGGGACTGAAGCATATGCCTCGTGCTCCAGATGGGCGGAAAGGTGGTGGGGATGTTGGCACAGCACCCTCATTACACAGCTCCAGCCTGGCACAGGAAGAGTGGAGACCCAAGACACCCAGCATACAGGGACGGCACTTCTCACCCTCAGACTGCATAGGGGCTGCACCAAAAAAGGGCCAAATTGAGAGAAAACGTGGGAAATATTTCAGATATATGTACCTAAATGGGCAGTCCTAAAGACCCTGTGCTTGTGGGAGTGAGTCAAAATCTTCTTTGTCTATTTACACCTTTAGTTCCTGCCTTGCTTGTGCAATTGCATAATAACAGTATGACCTTGAGAGAGAAAAATGAGCAATTCCAGGATGCTGGTTCAGATGATGAGAGCTTGTGTAACACTGTATTTCTGGCAGCCTGTCACTCCAAAAATGTATGTCCCTAATCAAAGGTAGATTTAAAAAAAAATACTTTCCCCCTCTGCTACCACAGTACTATTTCCAAGGCACAAGTTGTTAGCAGTACATTGTTGGCCGAGGGGTTAAGTCTTCATGTCTTTTACATTGCCTGATGTGCACCTATCATTTCTGCATAGATCTAGAGTGAAGATGGAATACCTCATGACTCATCAGTGACAAACAAAAAGTACCATGAATCAAACTAATGGTCATGGGGGGAAAAGGAAGATGATTGGGTTACCATTGTTCAATGTCTTTCTTATCTTTCAGGAGCACCAAGGAGCAAGCAAGCCCCCAGCTTGTGCAGAGGACCTTCCCCCATCGAGAGGAAGCAACCCACACACTAAACCACAAGTCCTCTGCACAGTTAATAATTAGAGAATCTGCTGAAAGCAAAAGAAAACAAACATTGATTAATATGGTACCTAGAGGGAAGATTAGGGACAGGTTATGGTTCTCGGACAATGGGTCCGCAAAGCTCACAGAGGCAGTGCTGGTCAGGGTGAAGATGCAAAGATTCATTATCAGCCCACCTTATCTGGTAACCCCCCACACGGGCTGGGCAAGGCTCCTCACTGCCTGTTTGTAAAGGGCTGCTGCAGCCCACCTGAGCACAGCCGCCTCAACAAGTCAAATATGGGCAAAAGGGCAAAAGGGGCCTTGCCTGGAGGCCACAGGCCAAAGATCAATTGGCTCCCTGCAAACCATGCTGCCAATACAGATTTGGGCATGAACAAAGATGATGCTGAGGAGAACTCGATGGTGCTGGTGGATGAAAATCTGGACATGACCCAACAACATGTGCTCAAAAGCCCAGAAAACCAACCGCACCATGGGTTGCATCAAAAGCAGCATGATCAGCAGGCTGAGGAGGTGATTCTGTCCCTTTGCTCCACTCTGGTGAGACCCCACCTGGAGTGCTGCATCTAACTCTGGGGTCCTCAGCTCAGGAAGGACATGAACCTGCTGGAGTGAGTCCAGAGGAGGCCATGAAGGTGATGCTCTGGAGCACCTCTCCTGTGGAGAGAGCTGGAATTGTTCAGTCTGAAGAGGAAAAGGCTCTGGGGAGGCCTTCCAGCCTTCCAGTACCTATAAGGAGCTTACAATAGAGCTAGATAGGGACTTTTTAAAAGGGTCTGTAGTGATAGGACAAGGTGGAATGGCTTTTAATTAGAAGAGGGTTGGTTTATATAAGATATAAGGAAGAAGGTTTTACGGTGAGGGTGGTAAAATGCTGGAACAGGTCACCCAGAGAGGTTGTGGATGCCCCATCCCTGGAAAGATTGAAGATAAGGCTGGAAGGGGCTCTGAGCAACATAATCTAGTTGAAGATGCCATGGCTCATTTCAGGGGCCTTGGACTAGGTGATCTCTAAAAGTCCCTTTCAACCCAAACCATTCTATGATTTCTATGATTCTATCACAGCCCTGCACATTCTTTTTCCTTGGGAGTGAGGATACCATAGATCTCATCCAAAGGGGTGTGAAGGCAATTTATCTGTTCCTGGACACCAAACAGGGTTTTATCAGAACATCTTCAAATCCACATGTGGTCATCACATTGTTTCTCACCTCTCTTAATTTTGAGCCACACTCCTCACAAGGCCACAGCCTCCACCTCCCTGCAGCAACATTCAGGGCAAAGAGCGTCATTTTCCCCTGCAGCATTATCTTTCCATATTCCCTCACTTCCAACACTGGTTCAGCACTGAACTCTTTCAAGCAGCTAGTGGCAGCACAAAGTAAACTTTGAATTACACTGACTCTTGTCTGAATCCTTTTCTGCAGTATCACCTCTTGGGGGTCACAAGAGACCTTCAGTTGCACAGGGAAGCACTGTCACCCTTTCTTTGAATTCCCGTCATTTCTGATCAGAAACTCTCACACTTTTTCCTTGGATAAGTAGTTTCCATGAGGTATGGCTCAAGAAAGGAAAACTTTCCCCTTGGAGCTGATGATTACGAATATATTATTACAATGATTGTCTTGGACTGTGTGGACTAGGATGACTTCCAACTGTAATATCCTTTGCAGGAGCTGTGGAAGTTCAGCTCATCTGAACCCCATGTGCTGCCTGGGGCCCCATCCTGCTCTGAGACCTACCAAACACAGGTGCCCGCTTTGCTGAGCCACCAAGGGGACCATGGGGCAGCCAGTACTCAGAACTCTGCTACGAGACTCTGCTACCTCCCGTATTTCCCCTGCCATGATATGTTACTTTCAGGTGGAGGTACACAATATTTTCAAAGCAAACTCCCCTCTACCATTTTTCCATCCCAGAAACACCTGCTACTTATTCTTCCCATTCTCCCAGAAGAACCTTGGCTACACCAAGAAGCTTCACCAGCAGCAGTTTCTCTAAGCTGTCCCTTGGTTTCCCCCTGAAGCCCCTCAGCTCTGGAGGACTCAAGGAAACATTTTGCTTGTGATGCTGGAAAAATTCAAACCAACCTGGTGTGTTATGCATGATGGGGCTGCTACTGAGAATTTCGATGTTTTTTGGCACTTGGAAAAGGTGGTAAGTGACTGGTGCAGATGCAGCGGGTCCCTGGCACAGTTACAGGACTTACTCTTTTGAGTAGTCATAGATTTTCAAATAATTTGCAAATAAATTAGAAAATCTGCCTGAGTTACAAGTACTTTGGAAAATACATCCTTTGACAACTTTAGCAGCAGTTTTCAGACTTCTGCCTTCTCATGCATGCACTGGAGGAAATGTGTAGATGTTTCTCCAGCCTTCCCTTAGGGGCAAAGTGTTTCACATGTGTTGCTCTCATGGGCTCTCAAAGAAAGGTTAGGTGAGTCCTTCTCCTGCCTTTGAGCACTGAAACTTTGTCACTCTTTGGGAAAGGAAAAGGCAATAGTAGCTGTCCCAGGGGTTGTCCTATTTCCGAGGAGATGGAGCTCCCTTCTGGGACAATGGGGCTGATGGGTTAGCAGAATTCATACATCCCTTTAGAGAAGAGGAAGGTGAAAGTAGGTATCTTCTCATAAATGGGGATGTTTGCTGGGGCAGGAATGGTCTCAGGGCAGCTGAAAACACTGGGAGCTGACACATTTTGGAAAAGCATGAGGGGTGTGGGCTATGTGGAGAGGATATGGACAGAAGGATAATGAGGGGCATGTGAGTGGCATGAACTGCAGAAGCAGCGGAGAGGTCTGCAGGTTGTGCAGACAGCTTCAGCAGCTCTGCTTCACAAAACCAGCTTTGTTCCTCTGCATCCCTGCAGGAAAGCAAGAGCTTACAAATGAGCATGCTCATGAAAACCCAGATATGGAAATAGAGCTGGTATTCTCCAGATATAAGTCATTACATTTCCTGAATGTAAAAGTGTTCTCTTTGCAATTCACAATCACTGTACCAATGGAAGCTCCTCAAACAGATACATACACACTAGCAATAAATACATACATGGATGCATGATTAAAAAAAAATCCAAATTGTACATTCTGATATCCTCCTCTCCACAGCCATTGTAGTCTGTAAAGGTGCAAATTTGGAATAAAACATCTAAAAATCTGGAAAGTCATAGTTGAGGCATCCCCAAATCCCTGACTCAGCCCAGTGTTGTTAGCATCAGAAAAAATAGAGGAAGGTTAATTATACGGTATTTTAGAAGACAGGTTCATCTAGTGCTGGAATGAAAACTAAATTGAACTTGTCATAGCTGTGCAATTATTTCAGTGTCACTAAAGGGCAGGTCTCAGTCATTAAGGTTTGTCTCAGCCTAACAAATACACAACTCCTTATTCTGAATAAGTTTGGGTTTTCTTTTGAATTTAACAATTGTTTGTGTTTTCAGGATTCACAATGTTTTGGCAGAATCAAAATATGTCAGTGATGCACTTTTCCCTAAATATGGCTACTCTAACTTACCACTGTCAATGCCACAGAAGAATAGAAAAAAAGTGGGTTTAGGGAGTTGATTTATTTTCACACCTTTTAAGGTTTCTCTAGTCCAAATTCCTTCACATACAGGGGCAGTGGCTGGCCATGAAGCAGTTCTAAAGTTCTTGCTCTTCACACTCTCAGCCATGGTTCACCATTTCCCAGGCAACTGAGGTATGGATGGACAGACTAGAGAGGTGCTGTCAGGTGGACATGTGTCCCAGAGCCTCTCCCTTATTGATGCACCCGCAAATGCATCTGTGTTAGCATGACAGTGTAAATGAAAAAGCCTTGTCATCCTTTCCATCTCCCACCTCCTCCTTGGGACTGCTTCCCCTACCTAAGCGCACATAGACATCACATGAGATGAAAATGGGGTGAACTGTCTGTCTGGATTGAAAAGGGAGCGCTAGAGAGGGAACCAGCCCACCTCTGCGTGTTGTAGCCCTTGGTGTGAAATGGTGATTTCAGCCTGGTAACACCCAGCTCCCTCACACATGGTCCTTGTCTGCGCTTGTGGGGACTGAGATGGGATACCCATCCTATCCCTGCTGTTTTCCACCAGCTCTGTGGGGATGTGGTGTTGTGGGGAGCCAGACACAGCCCCATGGCCAGCCCCACCATCTGGTGCTTCCCTCCCATCACTGTCCCTGCAGATTGTAACTTATCCCACTCCACTGTCCTGCCTCAAATTCCTTTAATGTAGAAGCCACACAGCTTTTTTTGGTGGTCTTTCCCTCTGGAATTGTGACAGCAGGTCTTGAGGCTGCTCCCAGGCAGAGAAGTGGGTGGCATGGGGCTGGAGCAAGGAGACAGGACCCCCTGCTCCCTCCCTTTGCTTGTTGGAGCTGACCTCTTGAGAAGGCAAAGTGCTGACCACAGATCTTCTCCTCCTCCTCCATTCGCTCTCCAACAGTAATGCACATGTGCTTTGTCCATAAATATATTATTTTGTGTTCCTGCCAGCCCAGACTAATAGGGCTAATGTTTCCTGAGGAGCAGCCCAAAGCTACATTAGCCGCAGATGTTTGATTGATTTAAAACAAAGAGCCTGACCGCCAAACTGCTCCATATGGTTTCTCTTCCTGTCACTTTGCCTGCAG
>VZDJ01000782.1:9977101-10146684 GCA_008694505.1 Cyanoderma ruficeps
ATTTTCAGGAAGATGCAGAATTGATGAGGGTGGGTTTGCCGATGGGTTCCTCCAAACTGTTAGAGCAAGAGCAAGGAAAGTCATGCCCTACCCTTAGCAGCTGCACACATGGTTTTTCCACTTACATGAGGACCTTAGGAGGGCAGGCCAAAAAATGCCCCCGTTGTAAAGATTTTGTCGTAGATGTACTCTGCCAGTACTCATGTTTCTTGATATTCTGCTCATTTATTATTGAAGTCAAACATTTCTCTAATTAGATATCTACTTGTGAACTTAAGTGCTGCAGAGATTTCGTTCAACCTCACCTCTCCCCCACTCACTCCCACTGCCTGGGCATAGGAGATTAAACCCTTTGCCTGCGCAACTCAGGCAGCTGGGTTGAAGGCCCAGTGATGCTGCAGAGGACAAGCCAAGCTCTGCTTGTCATTTGCTGTGAGGAGGGTACCAGCCCTGCCTGGTCACCAGGGGACTGACACTGCCTGGGGACCCACCCAGCCACTGCAAGCCTGGCTGCTGAAACTGTCCCCCAGCTCCCTGTAGGGCTGCCCCATGCAGACCCATGAGACCCATGCCCCATCCAGCTCCTATCAGGACCACAGCCTCGTATGCCCTGAAGGGGTTGAGGAGACTAAAGGAAAGTTATGGCTTCTTTGGTTTTAATGCACAGAGTAGATGTTTATAGATGAAAGAAGTGTGCTTCTGTGTGCCAATCCTCTATCTTCCTCTCAGTTCAGCTGACACAGAGGAGAGCCACAGCCCCTTACACCTTTTTTACAAATTTACTTCAATTTTTGAGAATTGAAGTACTTTGGTTTCAGAAAACTGTTTATCATTTTCCATGAAAAAATTCCAAAATAGGTGCCTGATGTCTGGTACTTCAACCCATGTCTTGGTGTGTAAGGAAAGGAGAGCATGGTAAGTCACCTGCAATGACCTAAGGCACAGCCAGGTCCTCTCTCTGGACCACAGACAAAAAATACCTATGGATTTGAAAAGGGAATCCCAAGCCATGGTGCAGAATTAATATCATATTATGGAAAACAGAAATAATTACACTGCAACAGGTCTGAAGATTCATGGCAACGGTACATGCTGTAAATATACAGCACTGCAGGATAATTATCTGGTGCTCAACTGTCTTCAAACTAGACCTCTGTTAACCTTGTCCTCACCTCTCTCAGAATTAAAATCCTAAGGTAATTCATCACAGAATTTCTTGGTAACTTCAAGTATAATTGCTAAGTCGTGTTCAGGCACATACAATTACTACACCCAGTTAATCTCACCACGAGTCTTAAAGCCAGGTTGTTAAATGGGCCTTAGATCCAAATAAACATTTGTGTGTGTGTGTATATATATATATATATATATATATATATATATATATATGTATGTCTGTGTCTGTGTGTAAGTACATACATGGGTGTGAGTCTGTATTGGAGAGAAGGAGAGCAGCTCTCAGAAATGCATCTTTCTGTGTCACCTGCTTTGTTCTCTAATTGGGCATTTGTAGAAATATTACCCCGGCTACTGCATAGTCCCTAAATTCACATACATAATCACCACTATCCAGATCTTTGTAACTATTTAAAGTGAAGTTTTTCACAGAAAACCGATTGTACAAACAACACCATATTGCACGGTGTTTATTTTCTTTCAAGGGCTTCCAGAACAAATGTTCTTCAGCTCCAAACAAGAGGAGTAGCTTGCTTTCTTTTTTTGTCCGTGCTGCAAAATCAACCTGAGATATGAAACCTCAGCTGTTTTCTCCTCCTGGCTTTTATACCCCTCTCAGTGAGGGGAAGCAAGGATTAGAAGACTCTACCCAATCTTTGCTGCCCTGAAAGATTAAGCAAATGAACTTAGTCGCTTTCTGATTCATCCCTACACGCCTGAACATCAGTAATAAAACAGCAGAAAGGCTCATTCCTTCTGTGTGTGTGGGAAATGGAAGGGTTTGGTCCTTTCAAGGGAGAGTACAAAACACATTGCTGGCTTGAAGTACCTTCCCCATGGCCTTACCAGTGCTGGGCAGGAATTTCATGAGCAGGAGGTTCCATCCCTTCTGCAGACACAGACCCAGGCTCCACACAGCCAGGATGGCTCTGGTGGCATACCAAATGCATGAGCAGGCTCCTGTGTGGAGCATCCACCCACATCTGCTGTTCTCATGGGACAAGGTCCTTGCCAGGGCCACTGCAGAGTCCACCTTTGAGGGCTAATAACAGCATGGCCTTTATAAGCTGCTTGGGGATAACATGCAACATGCAGCTCATAAATAAAAAGAAATTTTGCTGCAAAGGTCTGTATTTGGTAGGTTCTGCCACAGACATTAGGCACCTGAGGCCTGCCTGTGGTGCTCGGGGAACGTGTTAGAATAATATGATGGGTAACTGGAGTCACTCAAGGTGACACAAATTCCCACCCAACAATTTGCCATTGCTATAATCTGAGGGCATTTCCTTTGAACTGAAGACCCTCACAGGGACCCAACCACTCGATTCAGAAACCTCAAAGCAAGAGGAGTGGAAGTGGCCTGTACTCTTCAGAACTGAGCATGCCCTTCAGGCTTTAAATGCATTTTACAGAAATTATTTAAAATAACTTTCTAAAATGAACAGGGAGTAAGATTCATGGTATGAAATTTGAGAAAAATGTCTAAAAACTTCTAGGAAGAGAAAGATGATATTTTCCTTTCCTGCACTCTTCAGCTTTGCATTTACATACAAGGTTGAATCTGCAATTTCCTGCTGTTTCTCCTTTCTTCTGATAAATATTTTTCAAGAGAAGTGCCAGGAACATTGCCAGCCAGGCAAATGTACTGTGAGGCGTTATTTGTGATGCTCCTCCCCAACCCCTGCAGACATCTGTGTCCCCTGCCTTCTCGCCCTTGCAGGGCTTGTACCTGTGTAATACCTGTCCTTGGATGTTGCTGCTCTCGGTGCCTGCTGTGCCTGACATCAGGTTCCCTGCCCCACCACTGGGACAACCCTCTTGCCTTTTCTGCATTCAGGAATAAAGCCTGATCTTCCCTCAAATCTGCTTCTCTGGGAAAACACTGCTGAAAACTCCGTGTGAGCAACTGCTTCCCAACCAGAAGAATGGATGCAACCCTGGGACCAGAATGCTGCAAGCAGCAGGAAATGTGGCCATGTTAATGGGAAATAACCATGGCACTGAGGCATTGCCCACTTTGGACCCTTCTCTGATTCATCTCTACATTACAGCAAATTCAGCTGGTTCTCAGAGTTACGCTTTATCTCCCCTCTGGGAGGTTCCTGGGTCAGCTGTATTAAAATGCATTTATTCTTAAGGGGGTCAGTAATCTGACACAATAGTGATGTACGAGGGAGTGGGGAGAATACATAAATTTCTAACAGTGCAGAAAGAAGAATCCTGGAGTTTTGCTATCTGTAAAAACATAGCACAGGATCTGTCACTTCATGTCACGACAGCCAAATTAAACAAATGCAAGATGACAGGAGGAAAAGAAACAAAGGACTTCTATCCAATTACTTCCAGAAGCATATTAAATTATGGGGGCACTTGCTTTTGTGCTAGCAAATAAGTATTTAAATGGACCCAAAATTCTTCATATTCTGAAATTTGGGTTTATCTGCATAGGAGAAATGGATGCTGTGGACACTTATTCCTGAAAGGGAAATGGAGGGCAGACAGCACCTTTGCCAGAGGCTATAGGTTGCCATGTGCAGGTTCCATGGCCAGGAACGGTGTTGAGAAGAGTGGTAGGGACAGTAAGAACACCTGGACATCCAGTTTTGGATGCCTCCATCACCACTGCTGAAGCAACTACTTGAGGGTGTCACAGGAGTCCTTGGGATGAAGATATCAAGCAATAGCTCAAGTTTTCTTTCCACAGCAAGGGACAGGTGTGAGCCACATTTAAGTCATTTTAAAGTCCAGCCTGACTAGGAAAAGGTGAGCATGGACCTGCCACTCCTAGATGCTCTCAAGATCAAAGTGATCTTTTTGGCCAAGTCTGTGAAAGGCAGACTTGGTCAATGCAAAGGTTCTTCATCAGAAATGCAGTTTGGAAAGACAAATCTCATCAACCTCTGGCATGTCTGACGTGCTGCGCTCTGGCGAGTGGTCAGAGCAGGCTGCAGCAGGGCTGAAATGCGTCACGGTGAAACGGGAGCGTGAGTCAAAGACACTTTCCCCTGGGTGCACACAAGGAAGAGGAAGGTGGAAGTGTCAGGAAACATCAGGGCACTCATGAGGGAGAGAAAGCAGACATTGAAAGACAGCTGTGAGCCGTGACAGAGCATGATAAGGTGCTTTCCCAGAGTGCAAGTAGCCACCCACTGCCACAGCCTGGGTACCTGCCTGAGTAACTCATGAAGGATCCAGCAGGAGATGGCCCGAGCCTGGCTTGCATGGACAAGCTTTGGGAGGCTCAGGGGGAAGGTCAGTACCTGGGACCCAGGGGGTCCATGCCAGGACAGGAGGCATCCTGTGAGGAGAGGTGCATTCCTGAGGGAGCAGGACAGCACTGCCACGGCTTTTGGGCCATCTTCATCTCCCCCAGCATTAAACAAGGAAGGCAAAAATGAGAGCCGAGGAGGTTGGAATGGGTGGATCAAAGCTCCATATCCCATGCACCTCTGGGCTATCCTGGCCAATGCTTCTCCAGCTATCTGTCTTGCAGGCAGTGAAGGTGCAGTGAAGGTGCAATGGGTCTCAGGCAAAGGGAACTCACTGTTGGCCAGTGTCTCCTGTGCAGGAAACAGGCAGAAGGCCAAGGAGCAGCTTCAACTCTTCTCAGAGCAGGGAGGGCAACAGGTAAAGGATGCCAGGGCAGAACACCTGCATCAGTCCTCTGCACAGCAGCACCCTTGGCCAAATTCTAGACCTATTTAGAAATTGTTCTGCCATGTTACTTCTACCTGTGTAAGGCCGGAGATGTCCCTGTTTAAGGAGAACTAAGAAGAGCCTCTTTGGATCACAAACTAGCATGACCAGACTCTTATACTGTTGAATATTGAGGGAGGGAGGGAAAAAAGAGAAGGCCAAATTCCTTTGTCACATAGCCTGCTCTAAGTCCAGAGTAATTACATTAAGTGTAATGAGCCTCCACACTTCCTTCCCCACTCCCACTTGGGAACAGTAATTTGTTGCTGGCCAATTCCTGCAGCAGCCAGTGTCCTTACCTACTGCATTGGCAGAATCCTGGCCAGAGAACAACAGAGAGAAGCAAAAGCTGTTGCCTTGCCCTGCCTTCTCCTTCTCCTCTTCCTCTTTGCCCAAGGAGAAAAGAAACACTGGCATCTTTTCTCTTTTCATCTTTGCCCAGGGCATCAAAGAAACACAAAGAAAATTAGGCGTCTAAAAAGCAAACATTAATTTTATCTACACCCAAGCTCTCTGTGACTCTCAGTGGTGCTGCCAGTCCTGCTTCCCACACTGATTTACCACTCTGCACCATTTTCCTCTGCATCTACCTGAGGGAGGTTCTTCCCCAAAGAAACACAGTCCAGTAGTTCCTTCAGAGCAATGCCCGCAGGTCTCCTGGAGGCTGGTGGTGGCCAACTGCACTCAGCTCCCCGGACCCACAGGCCGGGAAAGTGGGGAAACCATGGAAAGAGAAGCTCTGTTTTGGCTAGAAGGAGGTGGTGAAGAGAAGAGGTGCAAGAACAGGGAGCAGAACAGTGTGACCTTCCTAAGGCCAGGAGTATATGGGTAGTGCTCCAAACAACATTCAGTTTCCTAGACCTCAGGCAAAAGTTTTCCTGCCAGTCCAGGTCACCCCACTGCAGCCCACACAGCAAGATGCTGGGCATCATGAAAGCATCCTGCCAGCCTGGCAAGCCCCTCCAGGTGCAGACACAGAAGACCACGAACAGCAGATAGAGGTGATTAATCTTCTCACTTTGTGTGCGGTAGGTCTGATCCTTGTGGGGCTGGTTGCCTGCAATCCTCTTCACCTGGGGGTTTTATGGATCTGCACCTCCCAGACAGGAAGTCTGTTCCAGGGAGCCATGAAGCCATATATAATAACTGCATGTTGCTATTATTAACTTGAGCACCTGGAGGAGGTGACAGCAAAAGCATTATGGAGGTGATGAGTAGTTGTATTTAAGCCTATCACTTTCAGCAGAGGAAGTTTTGGGGCCTTGACATAACAGCAAAGCTACCTTCAGCACCTGGACCTCCTCTCTGCTTTTCTTCCCCAAGCAGGCAAATATTTTCAGGCATGTAAATTAACTCTTTTGTGCTCAATCCCACTGTGCATTTGAAGCATCTATGCTCAACACAAAGCAAGGTAGGGAAAGAGGTGAGATGAAATTCCTCCCTCCCCCCCAACAGCAGCATTTGAGAGGAAAATCCTCCAGCAAAAAACCCAACCCATGCTCTGCTTTCTTCTGATGGTGCAGAGCTGATTTGTGCTGTCTGTAATTGTAATCAAAGTTAATTTAATCCTGGCGTGGAGGTTGCTGAGCAACTGAAGACATTTATCCAGAGGAGACAGGGGCTGTAATCACGTCACCTCGAGTAAAGTTGGTAGGGCAGCCACATAGCACTGCTAATGCCCAGGGCAGAGAGCTGTCGGTCACGGGAATACATTGGTATTCATGGTAGGTACAGAAGCCAAGGGAAAAGCACTAAGGTCATGCCAAAACTATGCTTCTTCTGTAATACAGACAGATTGGATCAGATTTGGAATAAAGCCCCATATGGGTGCCATACATGAAGGCACAACTTCCCAGAGGATGAGCAGAGAGTGCCTGTCTGGCTTACAGACATGTGGCTGTAAGCAAAAATGTGCAACGCCAGGAAAATGGTCAGTCAAGCCAGTTTGTGTCACAGGTGGCCCCCTGATGCTGCTTTTCCTCAGAAATCCCATTTTTTCCCCAAGGAGCTGTAAGTCCTCTCTCTCAAAACTGAGAGTACTGGGCTGTGCTATCACTGCCGGCGCCTCAAGGACTCGAGGCTGAGCATCCCACACCCAGAGCCAAGGGAGCTGCCCAGGGAAGGGGCAGAGTTGGCTCCCTGCTGCCAGCATTGCAGAAAGATGGGAAGCTCCAGCACTGCCGGAGAAGCTCCTCTGAGCTCGGGAAGAGCCGGCCTCGCAGGGTCCCTGCTGAGCCATCATCAGGACCATTTGCCGGTGATGAGGAGATTTCCCGAGGCTGCCTCGGTGGGCACCTGCTGCTGCCGGGGGGCCAGCCTGATTAAGTGGTTCAGCAGGGAAGGAGGGGTCCTGCCATCAGCGCCTCAGCAATCAAGGAAGATTTTTTTTCCCTCTGCTTTTTCTTTTTTATCTTTCTAATTATTATTTTCTCCAGAACCAAAGAGCTTTTGTGGAATTTAAAGGCCTGTGGGTGCACCGAGGGCAGGAGGAGGGCGGCAGCCTGCCATGGAAAAGGAGTAAAGCATGGTGGGATCCCAAGCACGCTAAAGTGGCTCCTTACCCCAGCTGCTTCCTCCTGTCAGACCCTTTTCCTTTGGAAAAGGAGATACTGCAGAGCTACCGAAGTCCATCTCCTGCTGCACTGGCTGGGCTGTCTCTGTAATAGCTGTTGCAGGGGGGAAAAAGGAATTATTTTGCTTTTTTCAAAAGCATGTTGGGTTTCTAGCTGAGAGGAGGAGCAGCTTGATGACTTAGGAGGAGATTGTGGCTTTTCAAAGCAGAGCTGTGCTTTGGTATGTTGAAGTAACCAAAAACTTGGACATATGGCAGGAAAAAGACAATACACTGAGCAGTAGCATTGCTACATGTCAGACCTTGTGAAACAGTGACAGCTCAACCCAGCCAAAGCAGGAGAATGGAGCAGGTAAAGCCTAGTTTCAAGAAGATTTCCCAAAGATAGGCTTTTCAAATCCAGAAAAGCCGTAGGAATTTATTTAGCTTTTTACTTTGTGCTGCAAAGTTTGCTACCTTTTCCATAATTTTGCTCTTTTTCATAGAATTCTTTAGGTTGGAAGAGGAGTTTAAGACCATTGAGTCCAACTCTTAACCAGGCATTGCCAAGTCCATCACTAAACCGTGTTCCTAAGTGCCACAGCTACACAGCTTTTAAATACCACCAGGGATGGTGACTCAGCTACTTCCCTGGGCAGCCTGTTCCAAGCCTTGACAACCCTTTTGGTGAAGACACTTTTTCTCACATCCAGTATAAAACTCCCGTGGTGCAACTTGAGGCCATTTCCTCTGGTCTTATCCCATGTACTGGGTATTTGCCAGCCCACCACCCACCCCAGCACCCTCCAAAATGTGCCCATTCCAGGTGGATGTGGCTCTTCCTCGCTGGGGGAGGCCGTGCTTCTGCTTGCCAGCTGGGCTATTTGCCAGTCCCTGCTGCTCATTTGCTTTGCTTCAAGCACTTGGTGGTGACAGCAACACTCAGAGTTTGCCTGCCCTGGGGAGTGCCAGTGAAGCTTCAAGGTTCTGTGCCAAGCCAGTAAGGAGAAATGCACCAGCCACTCTGTGCTGGGCTCAAGGCATGCAGAACTCCTCCCCAGGAAACCCCAGACAGAAGGGAAGGATAAGGCAGTGCTGAGATGTGGTTACCAAAACAAAAAAAAAGAAGGGTAAGCAAAAACTAAAATTTAAAAAAAAAAAATCCTGAGAATTTTTCTTCTGTTAAAATTAAGATGGAGTTTTGGTTAAATCCCACACCTCTTGGGTTGTCAAGGCTTTAGTTTCACACCTCAGTTTAGGTCAGTCCTGGTTCTGATGGTTCCATATATGAGACCTTTTGGAGCAATTCCTTAAAGGAAGTGGAGAGATGAAGAAATGCAATGAACTTTAATGAAATCCCACCATGGAAGCAAAAACAACCATTAATGCACAACCCTGCACAAGACTGTTTTCCATTTTCTCCAGGGGAAAGCCCCTCGGAAACCCCACCACCTTTCTGCAGTGTTTTTTGGCAGATGGTAGTCCAGCAAGGGTCCCCTCCTAATCCATTCCTGGGGGTTTGAGGACTTGCACAGGCCCTGCCTATGCCTCATGGGTGAAGTTTTCCCAAGGGGACTGAGAATACAAGACCTACAGGGATTTCACCTGTGCAGCAGGCTGGGTATCACTATCTGTGTGGCACATCCTAGATCTCTTCAGCACCGTGTTGCTCAAAAGGGAGAGAAGTGAACAAGCCAAAGCATTCCCCTTCCCACAAGGAGATTCAAAGCCTGTCCCCAGGCTTTCGACTTTACATTTATTCCTATGTTACAGGCGCCTTTTTTTTTTTTTTTTACTATAAAGGAAATATTAATTTCATGCTTGGCTTGGTTCTCGAGCAGGAGCATTCTCCCTTCTGCATCATGACATGCACTTTTTTCTCCACATCAGGAGCTGCTGAGCCATTTCCTCTCCCTGGGGCCATGGGGATGGGCTGCAGACAGTAGGTTTTTATGGCTGCCACGGGGTTGTTTAGTATCAGCATGGAGGCGGCAGCCCACCTTCACCTCCAAGCCTGACCCTGGGTGCTGACTGGTGACATTCCTGTGATGGAGCCACACCACTGTGTAAAATGTTTGAGAGAAATGCAGCATGTCTCAGCTTTGCTTTAAAACATGTTTCCTGTGATAGAATCCAAAGTGTTACTTGATCGTGCTAGAAACCGTTTACATTATTTTCTGTTTTTTTCTTCCCGAATACTTGCCTCAAAATCTTCAAACTTACAGAGCCTTGGATGGACCATTTGCAAAAATAAATCTATGTTGTATGTATGCCAAGAAAAATAGAATATTTATCTCTTTCTTAATTTTTCTGAGTGGCGTTTGTTCCTAACACCTTTAAACCCCTCTGGTTTTCTGCAATTCCTTTCTTTAAGTCAGTGAGTACAGAGAAAGCAAATGCAGAAGCAGCAGTTTCAGTAGCTGGCGAGGCTACTGAAGATTTACGCTGACATATACGCTGTGCCTATGGCTGAATTAATAGTGCCGCCAAAGCATTTGTATTTTCTGGGTTTTTTCACTCTGACATTAGAAACGGAAGCACAGCCACACGTGCACACAGGGAGTGTGGATGGAATGTATATGGAATTCATCTGCAATTCTTACTTATTCTCTAAATTAGATCGTTGTTGAGGTTACAGGTCCAGAAATATCATCCACAGAATCACTGGGTTAGAAGAGACCTCCAAGATCATCGAGTACAACCCATGCCCTAACACCTCAACTAAACCATGGCACCGAGTGCCACATCCAGTCTTTTTTTAAACATATCCAGTGATGGTGACTCCACCACCTCCCTGGGCAGATCATTCCAGTACTTTATCACTCTTTCCATAAAAAACTTTTTCCTAACATCCAGCCTAAATTTCCCTTGGTGCAGCTTAAGACTGTGTCCTCTCATTCTGTCAGTTGCTGACTGAAGAAAGAGACCAACCCTCCCCTGACAACAACCAAATTTTAGGAGGTTGTAGACAGTGATAAAGTCACCCCTGAGTCTCCTTTTCTCCGGCTAAACAACCCCAGCTCCCTCAATCATTCCTCACAGGGTTTGTGTTCCAAGCCCCTCACCAGCCTCATTGCCTCCTCTGGACACGCCCAAACATTTCAACATCCTTCCTAAACTGAAGGGCCAGAACTGGACACAGCACTCAAGGTGTGGCCTCACCAGTGCCCAGTACAGGGGAAGAATGACCTCCCTGCTCCTGCTGGCCACACTACTCCTGATCCAGGCCAGGATGCCTTTGGCCTTCTTGGCCACCAGGGCACAGTGCTGGCTCATGTTCAGCTGCTGTCACCAGTACCCCCAGGTCCCTTTCCTCCTGGGCACTGTCCAGCCACACTCTCCCCAGCCTATGACGTTGCAGGGGGTTATTGTGCCCAAAATGCAGGACTCGTCACGTGGACTTATTAAACTTCATCTTGCTGGACTCTGCCCATCCATCCAACCATTCCAGGTCTCTCTGCAGAGCCCTCCAACCTTCCAACAGATTGACACATGCTCCCAGTTTAGTGTCATCTGCAAATTTACTAATGAAAGACTCAATACCCTCATCCAAGTCATCAATAAAAATATTGAGCAGAACTGGCTGCCAGCCAGATGCAGCATTGTTCACCACTATTCTCTGGGCCTGGCCAACCAGCCAGTTCTTAACCCAGCAAAGAGTGCTCCTGTCCAAACCACGGGACTCCCCTTTGTTTCTATCCTGCATAGGTGAGGATTTGTCTTTCTGCAGAACTGGTTGTCAGACCAGTTCTACACCTAGATATTTTCATTGTCTTCAGTAAAGTTTACCTTCATTCATCTAAATGTAACTGACAGCAGAATCCAGCCCAGACTGCGGAATTTAATTTTTCTCCTAAATATTTTATTGCTTGTTGTTTTAATAAAAACTAAACTAGAAATATTTTCTTCCACTGAAAAATATTGAAAAATAATTTCCTTCTTTCACTTCCAGAATTCAGTGTATTTTGGAGCCAAAATTCAGCTTCCCACATAGCAATGTGAACCACTTGGAGATGTCAAGCAGTCTATTCATTGCTCAGATTGTATTTTGATTCTGCTCAGAGTTCCCAGGTAAGAAAACACGTTCAATCATTTATAGCTGTGAACCAGAGCAAAAGACCAATGCCTTAAAGGGAAAAGAAGGAAGGAAAGAAGAGATGTTGGTTGTTAAGTGAAAGTGGAGAGCAAAACAGACGAAATTGATAAAGAGGAAAGCTATATTATTCACTCCAAGGCTCCATTTAGTCCCTCTGGCCTGGTAGTTTCAGCAAAGTGAAACTCTTGCTGGAATCAATACTGCTATCATTTCACAAAATTACAGTGGTTTGAACAGAAAACTAGTCATAAATCAACTTCGTGCATGGACAGCTGGAGGAAATATTTCTTGCTTCGAAGATTTGGGTGCTTCAGAACTAGTAAAGAGAATCTTGGCTCACCAAAAATCCATATTTACTGCATTTCTTGGAAATAGAAGCTGCTGTTGCATATTCAAACAAGTCAAAATAGCAATGTGAAAAAAGGCAGTGCCTCCATTTTAATCAGATGAGGAAAGAGTTTGCCTGATTTCAGTGAAACTCGGGTGTTTTGGAGATAGTCCCATTCTCTGGCACTCACTATGAGTTCCTTCAAACTAGGCTAAGAATGTTCCTCGTTGCTTCTTTTTCATATGCCTAGCCTAGATCCCATAGATTCTGAGGGGCTTTTGCCACTTTCAGCCTAATGACTCAATAGACATATGGATAGAGCCTTTCAAGTCTTTGCCACAGGAAGACATACAGCCCTCAGCTTCCAGGGAAAGGGACTGGACTTGGAGACTGACCTTGTCTTCAAGGAACACATTTTAGGAACTATTTTAGGAACACATCCTTGAAGATCCTTCAAAGAAAAGCATGGAAAGCACAGCTGATGCCCACCTCAGGAAGGTTTCACTACATTCTTCTGTGTCTTCTTTAAAAATTCTGCAATTCAACATTTTCTGTAGTTCTTGTTTTCCAAAAAATTATGTCAGATGGCAAGAAATTATCTGTGTGGGTGCTGGAAGCTTCAGAGATATAATGCACAGGAGAAAAGAAGTAGGGAAAGATAATGTCTCCACATCTAATTCCTTGGTCTGGACAGAATAAACATCAGCCACAGCTCCATGACCATTGGCTGATCAACTCATCAAGCCTGAAGGACTCTTAGACATCCCTCTTACTGCTGGAACCCCTTTCCTCTTTTTCCATGAGGCAGAAAGGGGTGGCACTGGGGCCAGGGCAGAGCTGGGAAAGCTGCTGGAATGGGGCAGCCCTGCTTGTGAAACCCAAAACCTGAAAACATCCCAGGTTTCCAAACTACAGCTTCTATCAGAGCTCTGTCTTGAAGCGAGAGACCTTTGGATGCGGTTGTCTTTGCTCAGCCCTGCTTGCAGTGAAAAGGCCAGCACCTGACTGGGTGCTGCCAAATTGAAGAAGTGGAGATACAGCATTTGCTAATTTGGGATTGCATCTGAGGTAACTCTGCTTGTTTTCCCTTTAAGGTGTCTGTGAAACCCACATTTGGGCAATATCTGAGCACCATACAGCTGTAATTATTTCTAATGGTTTCCCCTATCTCTTGCATTTAGTGCACTGGAATTTTCTCTTAATTTTGTCAGATATTTCTGGAAATTGCTTAGCTAAATTTGAATTCATTAAAGACAGCAATCATCATTATTTGATAAATAGCATCATTAAATCCATTACACAATAAAATATTGCAAATAAGAGCACAAGTAAATATTTGCAAGAGTATTCACACTGTATTTCCTCTCCTGGCATTTTGAAAAGCTCTTTTATTGTCTCACAACAGAATTGCCAAGTAGCTACAAATGTTCATGCATCATCTGCAAGCAAAGGAGAAAGAAGACTGCTGTTTAATAAAATTTGATTCATCCAATCAGGGAAGGGAGGGAATAACGTATGATGTGAAGAGCCAATTGGGTAGCATGGGCTCTGACGATTAACGCCAGCCAATTTGCTAATGAGACACAAATAATAATCCGTAATCAAAAATAATTCAAGTGACTGAGGCAAATAGACACATTTACTTGAACCGTGACCTGTTCCTTACTTCATTGGCATGAAGAAAAATGGGCTGAGGATATCGGGTGAGTTACTTGTGAAGGACTCAGTCAGCTTGGTTTCCAGACTTTTAGAGATTTGGAGAATGGCAGGGCAGGCTGGGAAGTGCCCAGGAGAGGCAGGGTGACTCAGGGGAGGAGCACCTGCCTGCTAGCCTTGGGGTCATGTGGAGAGGACTTCGTGGGACCCCGCTGAGGTTGGTCCTCACCTCCAGAGTGCTCTTCTCCTGCCAGGTTTCCACTGCCCCTCTGAAAAGCAAACAGAGAAGAGGAAAAGTGCCTACACCTCCAAAGAGGGTTCAAGGGCAGCAGTGGTTCTGTGGCCTCTTGTCCTGCTGCCCATATGTGGTGCCCCAAATTCCATGTGCTCTGTTGCTGCTGTCCCAAGTGCAGGCACCCACCAGCAGGGACATCCAGCTGCCTGTGGAGTGGGAAGGCAGCGACAGGATTTTACAGCTTATTTCAGCCAAACAGTCACACTTTGGAGCCAAGGCACCAGTAACAGTGAGCAGCCAGGACACTTCCCTGACGCTTAACAAGTCAAGCTCCACTGCACTGGAGCCGAGTCAAGGAGGCAGGAGCCATTTAATTAGACCAAAGCAACTGACAGCCACTCTGCCATAAATCTTCCCTCACTGCCTTTGATGTCTCTGGTCCTCTGTGTCTTAATAGTAGATGATATCTCAATGATGGGAGAGAAGGGAACAAACATGCCTCTGCCTGTTGCTCTGGTGGAGCAGGACAGCAGGACTTGTAAGGGATCAGCTCATAGGCCAAGGTAACAATGCAGGGCTTCTACTCAGGTTTTTTTGGGTAGCTACAAGATGATGATCACAACAAAAAAGAGTCAATTAGAGATTCAGCTGCGGTTTTGTGCATGAGGAGGAGGGAAAACACCTTTGCCACCCTGTTTGCAAAACCTCTCTGCTGACCTGAACCAGTCTTCTCCATAGGCTGCTCTATCGACACCAGGATGTTGAAACCGATGCTGAAAGAGAAAAATTGTACTTGGGTAATAATGACAGTCAGGAAAAGCATTGTTGTCTGGCCTGATAGTCAGGCGGGATTTCTTTTCCCAGTCTGTTTCCTCTGTGCCTGCCAAAGAAATTAGGATAGGAGTACAAGTATGCCGATGAAATTTGGTGAATACTGATATAAGGACTATTTTCCCCTACATACTTCATCTGAGGTATAGTGAAGCAAATGTGTTCACCTAATTGCTTAAAACAGTGAGCAGTGGGCATTAATTAGTTGCAAATGGCAATAAAATTGTGCCTACTGTACATCAGGAGTGGATCAGAGCTAATAACCTCACAGGAGACAGAAAGGACTGACATCTCCAATAAACAGATTCCTGACTTGTCTTCTCTTCAGCAGCCAACAGCTGCTCATTCCTTCAGATCCCATGCCCTGTCTTCTTGCTGGGAGGCAGAGCAATTGTTAAATATTCACCAATCTCCATTGCAGACTGAAGCTCTGTCCTCAAAAAGCAGCCTCACAGCTCACTCTTGGCCACTGCTGAGTGGTCTGGCTCCTCTTGGCACTCGTGTTTCCCATGTTCCTGGCAGCAGAAGGTTCCACCTCAGCATCATTTCCACCCGCTCACTCCTTTCCATGCCGTGCAAGGACCATGTGAGCATTGGAGGAATAGTTGCCCAGTTTCCTTCCAGATCTCTTCCCATTCTTTAGGGCATTTTCCTTCATTGGTCCTCCTGAGTCCATATCTCCCCGTGGCTGATAGCAGTGTAGATATCCCCTCAGGGTGGTCACTGTGTGGGTCACCCCCTGGCTGTCTCCCTTCTGCCTCCTGGGGTAACCTTGGGTGGCTGAGCTGGGCAAAGCATCATCTTTTAGCAGTATTTGGAACCAAACAGTCTCTCACTTCTAACCTGCTGACAGACTTCCATCTCTAGGTCAACTTTACTGTGACATTTTATGACAGCCCCCAGACAGTGCTGAGGACACTGTGGTTCACAGAGGTCCAGCCCTGGAAGGGCATAATTTCCCCACCCCAAATCATTGATGCTACCAACTGCTGGCAAGGCAGTGAGCCACAGTGATGCCATTCCACTGCTCAAGAGATGCCCCACTGTGAGGCTGCAGGCATGGCACGGCTCTGCTGCTCTTGTTCCTGTGCTGCTTCCATGTGGCATTTCCACTCATACATTATGTTGATGCAACCAATCTACAATACCTTTTGTTGGGGAATTTTTTTTTGAGTCTCCTTCCTCAGGCCAGGACTCTTCCCACACACACTTCATTTTTGTTTGGCTTCTAAAGTCATTCTCCTGAATTTTAGGATCTCATGAGAGCTTCTACCAACTGAGGACTGAAGGTATCTGCTCATCACATGCCATGGCTGCTGGTATTCACCAACCCTTCAGCTCCTTCCCACAGTATCCTTCCAGCCTACAGAGCTTTCCAAGAGCTTGGTCCTCCCCCCCTGCTGCCCTCAAAGCCCTCTCTCCCAGCCTTGGCCTCTTCCCTGCACCTCACCACCCTTCCCCACACCTCTGAGTCACGCTCACTGGTGCTGACCCATCCACCATATTGAGAATATCTCTGCAAGTCACTGAGTCACCATTTAAATCTGATATTAAATTTTTCTTTCAACCTTTAGCTGGTTCGTTCCTTATCCCATAAAGCATTCAGTAGATACAGTGCATTCAGGCATATATATATATGTATATATATGTATATGAAGGAGGTGTGCAGTGTTGCAATGCATAAAACCATCACCTCTTGCCATCTCTCACTGCATTTTTTCCTGCCTTTTTTTTTTTCCACCAGTGGCCTTACATAAAATGATTTGCAATCAGCATGTGGGTTAAATGATAACCTTTCTAGGCAACCTTGCTGAGAAGGGTGCAGAAAGATCAAACCCTCTGCCTTGTAATGGTCCCTTTTGAATTCCTGAAGTAATATGTGCCTAATGCCACTATACCCAATCGTGGAGAGGGCATTACTCTAGCACCTGGATGGAGGCACGTGGGGAATCAGGAAAACCTGCCTTGGCCACTGCTGGAAAAACACAGCCTGAGCACTTGCCTTGCCTGGGACTTTGGTTACTCCTGGCTGGCGTAGGTTAGCCCAGTTCCTAAGCTGCAGTGTTATGGGAAAAAAAAAAAAGTATTGCAGGCACACAGGAGATGGGGTGGGGGTAGCCAGGGGAAGGGCTGCCAAGTCCTGGCACAAGGGGCAGGACCACCAAAACATGGTAGAGCAGCATCAGTGGGGGCAGCAGGAGTGGACAAAGGGTAAGACACAGGGACTTAGGGAATCCTTATGGGGTAATGGCAGCTGCTCCCCCATGACTTTATCCCATTTCCCTGCCATAAGGCATGGTAAAGCCCTTGAAGCAACTGAACAGCCCAGGACTGAGACCAGCTTTGTGGTGCAGACAGATTTTCTGCAGTGACAACTATTTGGCCCAGCTCTTCAATAAAATATCTTAACTAAAGCAGTGGTGAAGGTGGCCTGCTGGTAAAATCATGACCAAGGACATTGCATCAAACTCATCAGACAGAAAGTTACTTTTGAACTTTTTGTTTTCTACAGCTCCCCTCACACAGACACTTTACAGTGACAAATTGTTTTCCCTGCAAATGTCTACACGCTATATGCATATAGACATCTTGCAGAGAAAGGCAGAGTTTTCCTAGGTCTGATCCATCCAGGCAGTGCCAGGAGGCCACACCACAGTTTCTTGGGTGGCTTCAGCCTTCTCACAGTATCAAAATTTAATAGGACAATAATCACAGGGTGCTGGCCAGACCACAGCTCTGGTAAATGGCACCAGCATTTCCCAGAGGTACAGCAGATTGTCCAAGAAATTTCCCAACAGACAAGACATTTTGAGATGAATTTGGGATGCAATGACTATCATTTCCAGACCTATTTTCTTTCAGGGTTAAGGAGGGAAACCTCCAGGTTTTCTCCTGGCTGTCCACTCCCCAGTTAGCTCTCTGAAGGCTCAGGCATCTGTAGTTACTAATTTTGCCCTGTGTGAGGGAACAAGGCGGCCACGCTTTACCATGAAGCACTACATAGTCAAAGCATGGCTCCAGCAAGCATGAATTTTTATTTTTGGTGCTTACTCTCCCTGGGGGACCTGCAAGCTTCCCTCACTGTGGTACAGAAGGCTGTAAACAAGCGGGGAAAGCCTGGGCAAGCAGGTGCTGTTCTCTTGTCTGATGATTTGAAATAGTATAGACAGCACTGGCATGTATCTGAAGCACAATCATTATATTTCCATAACTTTATCTGCAGAGGACATAGGAGTTACAATGCAATCAGTGCTATACAGTTTAAAGTGTAGCTGAGATGTATTATAAAGTCAGCTGCAGCAAGGAACATATGGTACAGCTTGCCACCCCACTATAGTATTTCTTCAAAAGACATTTTTCTTACAAAAACTAAGACATTATCAGTCAAATTATAAGTAACCCATTTCCATTTATAGCATGCAGTCTACCCTCTGAGTCACACACATGATCAGCAATAGCAGCTGTGAGACTTCTGAAAGTTCGGTTGAGTTTTTTTTCTCCCTTTTATTTTTATACTCTTCATTCTGAAAATGTTTCTGCTTGAGTGGTGAAGTCTTCCCTCACCTCCGTTGTGAAAGCTAAGCATTGCCAGGGCTGTCCCTTGCCTTGCTCGGAGGGCACATGTGGCCCTGCCGCTCACAGTGCTTGGTGCTTCCAGCCGTGGCAGTGCCTGGAGGAGCCCATGGGATGTGCCTAAACTGGGGCATATAGCAGACACCTCAGTACCTAGTGCTACTTAGGAACCATTTCTGCTGTGGCTGGGTTGATTTAGCACAAAAAGCCCATCAGACACTGGGTGGAAATTGCCTGAAACCACTTATTATTTACCACCGTGTCATGGCTCACCCCCGGCCAGCAGCTAAGCACCACACAGGCTCCCTACCAGCAGGGTTGGGGAAAGAATTGGAAAGGAAAACCTTGTGAGTTGTGATAAAGTCAGTTTAATAGGTAAAGGAAAAGCCATGCTCCCAAGTGAAGCAAAATAAAGAACTAGTTCACTGATTCCCGTGGGCAGGCAGGTGTTCAGCCACCTCCAGGAAAACAGGTTTTCATCACATCTGACAGTTAGCTGGGGAGACAAATGCCATCACACCAAACATGTTCCCCTTCCTTCTTCTTCCCCCACTTTATATGCTGAGCATGACTCCATATGGTATGTAATATCCTTTTGGTCAGTGGGGGTCAGCTGTCCCAACTGTGTTCCCTGACAACTTCTTATGCACTTCCAGCTCACTCACCAGTGTGAAAAGCAGAAAAGGCCTTGACTCTGTGCAAGCACTGCTCAGCAATAACAAAACCATCCCTGAACTATCAACTCTGCATTCAGCACAAATCCAGAACAGAGCCCCATGGCATCTATTATGAAGAAAATTAGCTCTACCCCAGCCAAAACCAGCAAAGCCTGTTACTGAATCCTTCCTACTACTGTTTGCATCACCTGCAAGAACCAAGTCTCCCTTTTCTCTAAGGAGCAGAAGTGCTCTTTGTCATAGTTAGCAAGACTTTGGCACTTCTTGATATGGAATTGCTTTCAATTATAGCATGCTTGGTGTTTGCTCTTATTCCAATGTGTTTTCATTTAGAAGCCACTCTTAAGGATTTCCCAGCAAAGAAAAAAAGGTCAGGGTTATTTCCTTGGGGAAAGAGGGCAAGAGGAAGGGCAGAAAATTATTTAACAAAATAAATAACACACTGAATTGTCAGGGAAGTATTGAAGTGGAGCAGATGGGTTGTGTTTGCAAGCTCATTTGCATCATGAATACTTTGGCATCTCCTAGATTTTACATAAGCCTCTTCCTTAATATTTTGTTACTTTACAATCATCTTTGTGCTCCCTTACTCACAGACACACTTTTCAAAGAGACTGAATTCACAACTAGTGAGAGATGATGCAAGTACGGTAAAGAAGAATTGTATATTTAAAGGTCTGAAGTCAGGGTCTGTGACTGTCACATATAGCCCTAGAGCCATATCCTCCAGGGTCTATTAATAAGGGAACTTTTATACAAAACTTCCTTAAACCTTCAGCAAAATCAGGGCCTGAAGCTTCAGTCCCACCTCATTTGAAGGAGGGGGTGTCTTTTGTTTCCACTGAAAAAACCAACAATATTTCCTCTTGAAGATATTGAAATTAGATCCGGCAAAATGAAAAGTGTTATGGAGTCTATGATTGTGGAGATAAAGACCATTGTGGAGATAAAGACCATGAAGAAGAATCTGAAAGAAGATTTCAAGTCCACACATTTTCAAGTCCATCAACACTTCGCTGATTCCATCCTTCTCCTCTTCTCAGGTTGCATCAGCAGAATGAGGTTCCTGAGTAATACTGGAGTGGCTAAGGATGTGCATCTGAGACCTCCATGCTGCAAAGTTTACCCTCATAAGTGTCCTATTTTTCCACGATGGACAAATTGCTAAGTACACAGCAGTCAACCTGTGGGGACTGGTGGCAGGACAGCCTTTGAGTACAGCACAGCAGCTTGAATGACAAATAACTGGGGAAAGAAGTGTGCAAGAAGGAGAGTGAGTGATTGTGAAAGGGCTTGATGAGGTGAAAGGCAGATGTAAGAGTCCTTCATTCCCTAATAACTCTGGGTTACTGCAGGTGGACCCTGAAACTTTGGACTTTAATCCTCTCCTTATTATTCTTTCTTAGATCCCACCAGACATCATCAGAGGTGGGCTTTACCAAGAACTGCACATTTACCAGCTAATCCACCACCACCTTAAAAAAAGCCCACTTAAAACTAGCTGGAAAGAGAGGGTAGATTGAGCCACAGCCTTTCAGGGTGTTTGTGATGCCACTCTGCCTCTGGACATGGGGAGCAGAGAAAGAAAATCCCATGACTGCACATTGCAAGCTATGCCTGTGTTCATGCTTGACACTGCTGCAAGGCATCTGGGTGGGGACCTGTGCCACCTGCTCTGCTCAAGAAGGATGACTGCAACACACCTTGCTGCAGCCATTCATTTTCTGATAAGAAAGTAGTCTGTGGCAAACATGGCTGGTTCTCAGTACAAAAGATTTCATTGTCTGATTCACTGATTCAATAGGCTCCCAAATGAGTCTTTGCTGGGGAGAGGGGTGTCTGGTCCTCATCTTGGCAAGCTTTTGACATCTCTACATATAACTGTGGATGAAGCTGAGGAATTTTTTTGCACTTGCTTGTGAGAAGAACTGCATGGAGTTCAGTATAATCCCCTCACATGAGCTACTTTCCCCAAGAAAAAGTGACAGTTGGATGTAAAGTCCTGTGTCCTGGGTTTAATAATTCAAGTCTCAAATGAGATCATACTGGTTTTGTTCAAATAAACCAGCACCTGAATTTGACTCCAAGGGAGAAAGCAAACTGCAGAAGGTGCCTAAGCTATGCACATGAACAGATAAAGAAAATGGAACTGAATCCAGAAGTTTCTCCCTTGCTCCCACTTGTGGCATCCTCTAGCAGTAGAGGGTAAGAAGTGACCTGAGGCTTGGGTGCCAAAGCAAGGATCCAGGATGGTCCTTACAGACCCACCTATCCAGGGCAACTTTGTGCCAACCCAGTGAATAATCTCTTCCACACTCTGGAGCACTGTAACCTCCCAGGAGGGTGGAGAAATCATTACGAGATGAGTCCAGGGATGGTAGAGGAAACTGGGCAGAAGTTTTTCACTCCTGGCACACTGGTTTCCTCCTCACTGGAAGAGTAAGCAGTGCATTTCTATTTGCAGACTTCTGGATGCAAGTCCTTCACACGTCTGTTCCCAATTAGTTCTTCTCTTGCAAAGGAAGGGAGACAACATAATGAATACATCTATTTTGTGGAACACAGTTTTAATTGAAAAGTTTGCTGCTGTTGCCACCATTGGATTACGAGAGCAGATCTTCGATAGCGAAGAGATTAAGTTAGACTGTATCTGCAGAATGCAAGTGAGAGGAGTAATTGGAAACTATAAAGAGAGAAAAAAAAGAGATCACAACTCCAGCATCACGAATGGGGAGAAAGTTCTGCGCTGCTATGGTCACACACTACTGTCACATTGAAGTAGATGCATGAAATAAAAGCAGCCCTCGCTGTGAATGCTCCTGTCCTGCACTAGGGCTTGTATGTACACACTGTCCTCTGGCCTGGAAACAAGATCCATGCTTGAAGGAAGTTCCTTTACACATTGGAGAAGTAAAATTGTGCTCAGATCTTCCAATGTTACTAACACAAAGCTAAAAACACCTGCAAAAAAGCCTGTTATGCCCTCCCCTAAAGTAAAAACTCTTCCTAGCATCCATGGCTTGCCAGCTTGTGACCAGTGTATGTTCCTTCAACTCAACAGACTTTGGGGGATTTACACCACATGAGAACCCGACCCTGTGAGCTCGCCCTTGGTTGCAGCAATCACTGCAGGGAGGTGGGCTGGATTCCACTGTGCAAAGTGTTTTGTAACTGGGTATGGTGCAATCATGCAAAGGCTTGGCCAGCCACCTACAAAGCCAGGTTGTGCTGCCCTTCGTGGGCTGAAACTCAGGCTCAAAAGGATCTGCCTTGCTCAGGCAGGACCTGCCTTTTCTTCTTGTTTTCTGTGGTCTTTTTTTCTTCCCTTTAGGAGACCGAAGACTTGTTCATTTCCCATTTCTGCTTACTGAATTATTCATCAAAAATGTTCCACTGGTATCTTCTTTTCTGCCAGGGAGCTCATCATCCAACAATTCCTCTTCAGTCTTCACTTGTAATCAAAGCAATTAGCAACCCATTAAAGGTCTCAGCACCCCTGTGTCTGTGGGGGTACGGAGTGCAACTCAGGAGCTGGCTCCAAAAATCGTGCAGGAGACCCACAGGCTACAGTCTGTTGTGCAGAACAACAAACCTACATCAAGAGGAGGGGTCGGATGCTCAGAAAAGGAGTTTTCAGCAGACACAGTGAGATCACAGAAATCAGCACATTGATTTGGACTGATCTCAGTGGTGAGAACACAAGGTCCCAGGCACTGCCTGAGGGGTGGGATCTACTTCTCATGTGGGCATTCAGCCTGCTCCAAACAAGATTGTTCAGCTCCCAGGTGTATGGTACTTCTGCCCCTTTTTTTGCTGGAAGGGGCCAAAGGCAACATGAAGGCCTGTCATTTATTTCCTCTGATGCTCTGAAAATGAAAGAAAGTGATAACCAGATGGCAGTGGAAAGCAGGGTAGTAGGGCCAGGCTGTTCATCCCTTCAGTGGGCTGAGTGAGCCTGGCTTGGCAAAGTCCACAGTACCTTTGCAGGCATCTGATTGTTGCTACTGCTCAGGACCAACACATTCTGGGGCTTCAACACCACACTTTTGCCCCTAGAGAAGCACTTTACCACGACTCAGGTTCCTCCCTGGTCACCATGAGCTCATCAGCTGACAGGGGAAGGAAGTCCTGAGCCAAAATCTCTTTCTACATGCTCTCTGCACCAGTGATTGATAGCCAGCATGTAACAAGAAGTGGTGGACACCCTCGGTGTGAAAGGTCAACATAAACACCATTCTTATAAATGTTCCTTTTAGAAAATAGGTGCATGGATTTCCTATTCTATCTGCCAACCTGTGCATGGGGCTTAATAGGTCAGGACCAGAGCAATCCATCACCTTTCCCCTCTGTCCTTTGCCTTCCTAACATATTAAAGATGCTCTTCTGCACTTCTGGGCTCTGCCTCTGCTAATGTCTCTGGAAAGATAATCTGTTGAGAAAGAATGAGAATTATTAAATCAATAAACAGTGCTAACCTTTCAACTGTGTCCATCCAAGGAGATCTTCTCACCACTGCAGCAATTGCTTGCTTTAACAGATTGAAAGCAAAGTGTTCTTATTGCATATGTCAAACAAGACAGGGAAAAAACATGCTCTTTCTCTGTCAGGAAAGTGGAAGTGTCCGTGGGGGCTCCCAGCATATTTCTCATACCTCCAAGTCTGAAAGCCCTAAACCCTGTATGAAATTTTCCTGTGTATGCCCAGATGTTTTTACTGGGAGGGAAAAAACCACACTTATATACAGCCAGGTCAAAATACGTGAATAATGCCTCAAATTATGTTAATGACTTTTGCCAGAGTTGGGATTCTTGAGCAGGAAACATCTGCATTTTTTTTTTTTTCCAACTGTTCTTCTGGAAGTCAAAATGCAGAACTGCAGCATGTGCTTGAGCCTAAGCCTGCCAGGAGGAGCAGTGAGCTGCTGGGGCATCTTTCAGATCCTTAGCAGTGAGGGGATGACTAAACATTTTGCTGTTCTCACGAAGGCCAAGGTCTCCAATAAGCACATGGCGACTCGGCTTATTAGGAATATCAGCAGGAATTGCACATGCTTATCTCATTTTACAGTTTTAGCAAGTTTGTTTCTTTGGTCTGCACAAGAAGTATCTGTTCTCAAAGCCAAATCTGCAACGTGGCTCCGCAGTAATGACTGGAGAGAAAGATTTTGTTCATTCAGGAAATTTCTCTCTCCTCCAAATATCAACAGGATTCCTCAGCTTCCTGAAAAACACATGAATGAACCGTTAATAGGTCTTGGCTCTTGTATAGAAAAACATGATATAAATTGTATTTGGGGATCATCCCTGTTTACATGCCTGCAGGAACTGAAATTGCTTTCCAGAAACTATTTCCAGATAATACTAGTGTACATTCCCCTGACTTAAAAATAGCGAACTCACTGTTTAAAGCACAGAGTAAAAATCTTTCTATCTGTAAAAGAGATCTTAGTTGTCATGAGATCCTCCTAAAGCCTGTTGTATTTATGTTTTTCATAGTAGAAGTATGACTCCGAACCTCCTCTATCTTGCAGCAGGAATGGGCCAGGGTCCTGTGTTTTGTGTGTATGTTGTGTCAGTGAGCTTCCCAGAGACTGCAGGAGAGGGATTTTCAGGAACAATATTGTCAAAGATAATCCTTTAGGGGGAAGGTACACTGAAATCCACTGCAGTTTTAAATGACATAACTTGTAACACAAGTGTTTAGGTTTTGTTGTTTGTTTGTTTTCCTTTCACACATTCTGAGGAGAAAGCAAGAAAAAAAGAATCTGTGTGGTTTTTGTTTTCTGGGGTTTTTTTGGTGGTTTTTGTTGGTTTGTTTTTTTTTTTTTGTAAGAGCTGGTACTGCAACAGTAACATGCACAGTGAACAACAGGGCAACACAAAACAGCACTTCCAGGGCATGGAGTCCTTTCCCAGCATCTGTGGCTATGAGCTGCAATGCCCTACACTGACTTATTTGCTTATTTGCTTGGCCTGGCTGCAGAAAGACTTTGATGTGACTTAGCATCACAACTCCTCAAGGTGTCTCAGCGCAAGAAAGGATGCACCAAGCCTTGAGTCACATCCTGTCCACAACACAGCAACTGAGATCCACAGGCCAGGCCAAAGAAGAAGTGATTTGTTAAATTAATGAAACAGCCATCAAAACAGATTAGAGGTCCAGCAGTACTGTAAGCAAGCCAGATGTCTCTCAGGCTTGTTGGAGACAAGCTGTTGGAGCAAGCTGCATTGTGCCCATACTCAACCTTGGTACGACTTGCCCAAGTCCAAGGGCAGCTTTAAGAAAGTGTCTTTGCCTTTATCAAATGCAGGTGCATTTAACAATTGCATCATCCCACTGCCACCATGCTCTTGAGCGTCTTCCAAGCAAGGAGCAATGCCCATATGCTCTCTCCTCTCCTCTCTTCCCCAGTCACCTGTAGGAGACACTGCCCAGAGCCAATGCCCACCTCAGTCCCTCCTAGGACTGGAGCCAGAAATGGTGTACCCAGGACAGCATCCTCTGCTGCCCTCTCCTCCCTCTGCCGGGGTGCTGCCAAATTACACACCAATTTTTGGGATGATGGACGTCAGCATCGCAGCAGTGTCTGTCACAGGTGCATCAGGGTGGGCTTCTCTGACAAGCCAGGCACGTTTGTCACCATAAGAGCTGTCAGTCAGTCGGCCTGGCAGTGTCTCACGGGGGCAAAGGGAGGTGCAGGCTAGCACAGCTCACACTGAAATCTTTCCAGACCTGCCGCCAAGCAGCAGCACCTCCAGAGACTCCCCTTCAAACAGGAGATCCACGAGAGCTACGTGCCAAGCTGCAATAAGAAACGGAAGCTGCGAGTTGTGTAATATTTACATTTAATACAATCCACTGACATCTGACATTTTTCTGGTAAATTTTACGTGGGCCATAAACACTTCTGGATCACTGAGTAAATTTTAACTCCTCTGAAGGTCTTTTTGTGCTGGTGGTATCCGGAATGAAATATTTCTCTGCCTTTTCTCCCCAAACCGCATCCATTCTCATTTCATTGAGCACTGAGATTTGCCATGAGACTTCTTATGCATCCTTGATGCACCAACGCTGCGAAGTATCCACCCTTTTTATATTTTTAGTGTGATATTCCCTGCTATTGGTTTCCCTCCATGGTGCAAACAGCAGGCACATGGCAAACCCAGCTTTCCTGCACCTCAGCAGCACTGTTCCTCAGTGGGGTTTGCAGGAGCCGTCGCCTTGGTTCCAGCAGGGCTTCACTTTCACTTGGTGATTTGCACACAGCTGCCCTGTAAAGTAACAGTGTCACAAAGAGATACCCATTCAAAAACAGGGAAAGAAAATTAATGGTTGAGCAGCTAGTCCACCTCTGGTAATGAAACACAAAGCGGAGAGACAAGGAAAACTTGAGTGAAATGCGATGGCTCCAGGCTCTGTCTCCAATCCCTTCCCTTCAGACCTTGGAAGGAGGCCAGCACAGCATCCTGGTATCTGAAACAGTATCCAACTCTGAAGTTCAGATCAATTTGCGCTCTGCAGCCTATTAACTGTTTGTTAATCCTCCACACATTGTTTTACATCTTGCCTTCCATCACGGATGAGGAGGGTTGGTGGCAGTGCCAGGGTGACTAATGGCCAGTGCCCCCTTGAAACTGGGGGATGTTCAAGTTTCAGGCAGGTGCGGGGCTTAATGGGCTCTGGCGAGGCTGCCAAGACGTAATTGCCGTAAATCAGCCTGAGCCTTGCGGAGACAGTTCCCTGTGTTTTGAAGCCCATTTGCCCTCATTGCTTGTTCAGCTCCTTAATGCATTAATGATAAGATAGCACGGGGAATACGCAGCACGGCCTCCTCTCCACCCACAAAAATCCTGGAGTAATGGATCAATACTGCGCCTTTCTGTTCTGACCATGGAGCAGAGGAACGTAGACAGTGCTGGATGCAGGGGAGATCTCTTTTTCCAAAGGTTTCTTTGCAATCCCAGGGGAGTGTTAAGTATCTTTAAGGACTGTGGGGGCTGGATTGAAGAAATATCCCCCAGTTTTCCACAAGACTGTGGCAATTCTTCCCTTACTACCTGTCTGCATGCTTATATTTTTATTTGTGGCTGTCAATGCTGTTCAAATGCTTTTTTGATTGAAATCTGCTGCATTAACAAAAAGAAAAAAAAAACAAATAACAAGGAGAGTACCACTAAAGGACTGGAATGCTTTTTCTTATGTCTGGCAAACTCAGTAAATCAGGTGTTGAGTGGTACTTCATGGCAAATAACTTGTCTCTAGATGGACCAAGCTCTTGACCTTCAAGTAGCTGACAGTGTTGGGTCTCTGAGCTGACCCCAGACAGGCAGAGGACAACTGTGGGCAGCTAAGGAGGCTGTCCTGATGCTCAGTGCCACCATCTCCTGCTGTTGGGGCACGCAAGGGTCATGGCATTGCTCGTCAGCACATGGCAGCTGTGTGGGAACCAGGAAGACAGAGAAGCCGTGATCCAGCCAGTGAAGCCAGGGCAGCCAAGGCTACCTCCGGAATACCAGGACTGATCAGCTCCTGGGAAGTTATTGGGCTTGCCCACAAATGAAAGAGCCCCAGCACTGTGCACAAGCAGCAGCTCCCTTTGAGCTGGCTGAGTCTTGGCAGAGTTTTCTCCCCTCCACCCCCCTGATTAGTGCATTATAACTGCTTGACAAATTGCTGGTGCTCTATTGACACGGTTATGCCACTGCTTTCTTCCCAGCCAGTCAAGAGGATCCTGGCTGCTGGTAACAGGCGCTCCTGGGCATTGCAAACGCCTACTGATGCAAGCATCACCCTGCAAGAGTGAAAAATGTAGACATCCATGCAGAGACTATCATCCTTGTGACGCTGACATTGTTTTCATCCTGCCCCATCTCTTTTTCATGTAAAAAAATTAGAAGCAGGAAAACCAGACAGAAAGGGCAAAGAGGTAAAAATCTCTGTCGGTCTGTTCTTCATTGCCTAGTGCAGATTTAGGCCATGAACAGTTTCTACCCACAGAACAGTCAGAGCAGTCAGCTACCTCTGCCTGTCTTAGTCTGATGGCACATCTTGTCCCTATCCTTGTCACCAGTGCAAAGTAGGGGCCGGCCTGACCTCTACCAGAAAGCACAGCCCCAGCAGGAGAGCTGGGATGGATCTCAGTGTGGGCACAATCTAACTTGTCAGAATAACCCCTTCCCCAGCTCCTGCCCCCAGCTAGTGGAACGTGTGGTGAGCTTGGGAACTGGCTGTTCCTCAGGTATCAGCTGTGAAGCTGTCTCTGCACCCTCTTAACTTGCTTGGGAGGAGGATGACCAGTTGAGGTCTGCTTAGCTGCCATCAAAGAAGCAGATGAATAATGGAGTAAAGTCTGGGCCCCTGTATTTTTTCTCTGGGGCAAAAGGCAGTCTTGATATCCTGGTTCTGTTTTTATTTTGAAATATTTTTAATCCATTGTCTCTTGGAAAACTTTACTCCCTGGATCAATTTGTGTTCTGAGCATTACAGTGCACCTAAAATGGCTCTGCAAGCTGGTGTCACAGGTAATAAAACTTACTTATTCACTCTGCTATCCATTACTGGATTGCATGCATTAACTTCTCAAAATACTGTGGACCAGCTAGTTGGGTGGGTCCTTCCACAGAGGTCCATGTCTTTGGAGGCGAAGGTCAGGAGTTTTGCTCCTGCTGCTGCCTATGTGTAACTGGCTGTCACCCAGGGCTGGCTCCACTGGCACGTGCCAACAGACTGCCACCTCTGCTGCTGCTGCCAGCAGAGCTACGTGGAAGTCAAGAGATGCTGCACAATTAGCAAGTGGCAATCCCTCTGGCAGGGTGCAAAGCAGAGAAGTCAGCTCGTCACGGTGTGGTGGTGGCTCCCCTCGAGGCATGACTCAGTTCAGAGGATCTGCTGCATCAGAACATGGGGCTCAACAGGCCACCAAAGATGCTCAGTGCAGAGGACCAAAGGGTTGCAGGCAGATGCTATAGAAGAGGGACAAATAGCCCAGCTTTGTTACAAACAAACAAACAAACAAAAAACCAAACAGTGCAGAGAGATGGAAAAGGGTTAAAACTTACCCACTGAACTCACTGCAGATGCAGATCTGTGCCTTTTAGTACATTTTTGAGTGCTTTTCTAGCCTAGTGCTAAATAACCCAAGATATTACTGGTTCCCTTAGGAGAGGATTTCGTAGCTCATGAAATGGCTCCATAAGGAACCATTTCTCATGCCTCCACCTGAACTTTTATTTGTGCAGTTTCACCCATTTCTCCCCATTATATAGTTCCCAGCCTTGCGTGGCCCTGGGGAATCTTCTCGTTCCTAGGTGCCCAAACCTTCAAGTCCTTGGAGTCGGCAATTATGTTCCCCAGAGATGTCATTTGTCTGAGTGATGTGCATTTAGTTACTTTAATCTTTCCCCATAAATCAGCTTGTTCAACTTTCTCTCTGTTTCCCATTTATGAGTTTTTCCCTCACTGCCATCTTTCCAGTATTACTGAGGCATCTATAAGGGAATTTGGCATCATATTTTCAGCCTTGTGGGGGAGGACCATAATTTTCTTGAACAATCAGATGACATTTACTATAGGCTAGGTATTTTCTAGGCTATACAACTCACCACTACCATACTTTTAATATCACTTATCACAGCTGGGTTTCTCTTTGCAGTACATATTTCCCATTAATTACCCACTACCACCTACTTCACTGCTTAAATTGGACAACAGGTTCTGGAATAGGTCCTAACTTGTGTTTTTGTGCATTACACTGTCTGAATCTTAGAGAACTATGTGAGCAGAAGACCATTAGACATCTGTTCATCTTGGTTTCCTTATGCCTTTCTTTGAGGCATCGAAAGCCAGGTTTGCCTAGTATCCCATCTCCAACAAGCCCGAAAAATTTGGCAGTTCCTGTGATCTTAACTGAGATGACTCTTCTCACAGATAAATACACGCTTCTATTATCTTTTTCCAAGTGCAGAACTGAGACTGCAAAAAGGTCCACAGGTCACCATTCTCCTCAATTACACGCAGCTGCTTGAAATAGATGCTTAGTCTGGAAGAGTCCAGCAAGCTTCTGATATATATTCACACAGGACAAGGCTCACTCCATCACTGTTGCAAGCACAAGACTTGTAGCACAGAGGACCAAAAGCTACACAAATAGCAATACACTTCAAGTAAAGAGCAATGAAGGACACTACCAATGTCCTAAATCCCCACACCAGCAAGAAATTTGTCAGCTGAAAATGTCCAAATGAAAGATGGATCTCCATCCTTACAGTAATTCTAACTGTTCTTCGTTGTGTTTTGCCCAGATGACTTCAGTTATTTCATAAATCACTGCAGCTCCATGGAAGACAAGCAAGGCACCCAGACATGCCCCTGTTTTGAGATGAGCGATACTGAGTTGTCACTTGGCACAGAGGAAGAAGAAAAGACTTTTTTGATCCTCTGCTCAAGGTGGGAAGTCTAAAGCCATGTAGTCAAACCTGTTCAAAGGCATCAGAATAAGTGGCCTATACTTACTCTGGGCATTTATAACCCCACTTTTTGTTGCCCTTATCTAGCAAAACACCTTGTGCATGAACACAGAGAAACAGAAGCAGGTTGATAAACACTGATAGCTCAGAGTCTGCTTCTCAAAATGTGGTTGTAATATTTTTCCTTCACTTGCTGCACTGTAATGTACTTCATGTCTGTGTACGTATTTCTTCTGATCTGAAATTCCATACAGAGCATCACCATTTATACAGCAATAAAGCCAGTTTTCAGGCCAAGTGCTTCACATTTTACACAGACCAAATAGCTGCAAACAAGTATGATGGAAAACATAGATTACTATACGAAATTCTTGGGGCGCTGTCCAAAATGCAGGCCTTTCTCTAGAAATGTGGAATTATTGTTCAGGTTTCAAGAAGCCCAAAGGACATGGAATAACAACTTGTGTCCCTTCTTACAGAGACGACCAATTTCTTTCCACAGGAACGCAATCAGTAGAACAATGAAAATAATTCATCAGATTAAAGTACTAATAAATCCTGTCCTGACAATTGGATGTTATCGTGCTCAATTTCAGCTTAATTATTTTTGTATTTAATTACAAAATGGTTAATGACTTCATTTTAATTATGTATCTCTTTTAATTAGATTGAGGCTTAAAAACACGATAAGGCTGCTGCCACCCCACAGCCCTTCCATTCTTCATTTTATCTCACACTGTACCGGTTCCTTCCCCTTGCTTTGCTGTTAGTTCCCTGTGCCAGGTCTCTCCCAAATCCCATGCATTGTATTTACCTTCACTTCAGCAAAGCCCTGGCATACAAGTGTTGTGGCAGGGACAGGAGCCT
This sequence comes from Cyanoderma ruficeps, assembly GCA_008694505.1. Lineage (NCBI taxonomy): Eukaryota > Metazoa > Chordata > Aves > Passeriformes > Timaliidae > Cyanoderma > Cyanoderma ruficeps. The sequence continues at coordinate 10,008,253 of VZDJ01000782.1, forward strand.
GCACAGCAAGACAGTGTGCCAAAATCCCACAGAAGTGTCTGCTGGGCACAGGGGCTTTGCTTTCCTCATGCATTTTTTTCTGTTGTGTGAGTTCAGGAATGCCTTTTTTTGTGTGTGTTTGTTTTGGTGGTAGGTTGAGAGAAGCGTTGTTCACCTTTCCCTGTTGCCCTATCAGATATGTCCCAGACTGCCCATCCCACGAGGCTGAAGACTCCAAAAGGAAGCACTGGCCTGACCTCCACTTCCAACCACAACTGGTGCCATCTCCATCTGCCCTGCTCCCAGCTTTTGCATTCCCTACACTACTGGTCAGAATTAAGTCAACAGCTCTCTTTGCATCACTAAAACAACTAACAGGCCCTTGAAATCAATGGAAATGTTTATTGTAACACAACAGCTTGACCTGCCAATGCAATCCAACCTGCCATTCCCACAGTTCTGGTGTGCACCCCGCAAGCAGAGGCGATCTGATACAATGCAATTTGACGCATTGTGTTTGTTTCAGACGGGTTTTTTTATCCCAGCCCATCTGGGTAATTCTAATATCAGCAGAATTGCTGAAATATTTATGCTGTGCTTTTGAAGAAAAGCAGCTTACATTTAAGAACTGGTCTGGCTGAGGTTTTTTCTGACTCTTTAATGTCCTGGCTTCCTGCTGTGGGAAAGGATGAGTTTCAGGGAGATTGCAATCTCCCTGGAAAGTCTCTGATGGTGAAGTGTGTAGGTAGGTTTGGGGCCACGGGAGAGCAGCAGTGGTGTGGACCCTGTTCCCACCTCTTTCCTGCAGCTTCTCCTGTTCTTCACTCCAAGGCCAAGCTAAACAGAGGCTGGCCTGGCATCCATGTCCTCAGACTTTTCAGGCTCAGCAACTAAATCACAGACAAGGCTGGAGTACTATTTAAGTAAAACTGTACCAGGCAGTTCACTTCTGCCTTGTGTTGGTACTGTCATGACAGCTGTACACAGCCGTGGTACCTGAGAAGCAACCTGATGGATTGGAAAGAAATATATATATATATTTATNATATATAATATGTGTATCACAATCTTCTTCAAAGGGTAGTGGATGATTATAAAAGCATTTATGGTAGAGAGAGCCCACCTTCAACACAGGACATTCCCCCTTTCCTTGAAGCTGATAAAATAGTTTTAAGCAGAACCCCCTGCAATGTCGCCAGTTAAAGATTCCAGAGAGGACCCTGGGCTGGGAAGGAGGAGAAGGGGAATTGTGGTGATGATGGTGGCAGCAATGGCAGTGACTCTGCTCCCAGGCTCTGGCAGAGCATCCCTGGGCTCCCTACATGTACAACTGAACAACAGTGAGCACTAAAGCCAGGCTTTAGATAAAGTTGTACTTTTTTCTGCCAACTCCCCATCATCATGCTGGACTAAGCAGAGGGTCTGACTAGCCCCTGCCCACCACTGCTGTTTCGGGTCAGCCCATCCTGTAAGGAAAGGAAGCAGACAAAATTCTCAACTCCTTACAGATCAGGGCATTTAAATTCAATATTCAACGGGACTTCCCTAGCGACTTAACCATCCTGACTTGCGATATAAACCTTATTGCAACACCCAGCACAGGGTCAGGGACTGCAAACCTGGTTTTGGGGATCAGAGGTCAGAGTTACCCAGAGCAGCTCCTTCCTGCACAGCTTGAAATTGCTTGTGCTTTGCCACACCATGGCTGCAGCCAGGCTGGTGTCACAAACAGCTGTAATCCCATTAATGGATGTGACTTGGGGGGGAAATGGAGAGAACAGGGGAATGTGGTGGTACTGTGAGGGAATTTGAGTGAAATACTTTTTAACCACCCTTTCGAAGAGCTCCTATCAAGTGCTTTATTTTTAATGCTTCAATTTGCTTTCCTTTTCTTGATTGTAATACCCTTCTTGAACTTTGCAAATAAAATGTGCTTTCCCTTTTGATTTTTGTCATCATCTCCCTGGCAAATTATCAGACTTTTAATTCTAAGCCTCCATTTCACTCCCCCCTCCACCTAGCCTACCAGCAGGGTGAGAAGATAATAAAGTATTTCTCCTGGATTCCCGTCTCTCCAGTGAATCAGCACTCTGCTCACAGCCCTGGGTGAGCTATATGAGATCAGCTGTACTGCCTCTTCTCTTCAGGTAAAGAGGTATAAGATGTTAACTGAGCTCTTGAACCAGGTAAGTCTATCACAACCTAGACTGTACTAACTTCTCCTCTGTCAAAAGTCTTCTTCAGTTGAAGCAAGGTCATAACCCCGTGTCTGCAAATACAAAAATGTTCCTTTTCTGCTCGTATCTCAAATGACTGGAAGGAGAAGAGGTGCCTCTGGAAGAAAAAAGGCAGTGCTGGAGATTAATACACAGTCCTTAATGACAACCTGCAAGGAAGTCATAAGTGCCTAGATGCTATCTATATAGAAACCACAAGCTAAATCAGAGCCAACGGTGTTACTTTCAGGTCACTAATAAGAATTGCAATAGAAAGATGATCCAGAATAGACTGGCCAGCAGAGAAACAGGCAAACTGAGCAGCTCTTCTCCAGTTGTGGTACAGAGAGGACAATGGCTCTTCCTCAGGTCCCAGCCACCGTGCCCTGCCCTGGGCAGACCCAGCCATCAGTGAGGATCCCTGCTCAGGCAGCCCCTTAAAGCCACTACTGAGCTTATCACAACTGCTTAACAAGAGTAAAACAGCCACAGGGCAGTGGCTGCTGGGAAGGCCAGACCAGAGGCTTAACTTGCTCAGTGGTGGTGAAATTCAGACATGATGCTGGGGATGGTGCAGGCACCTGGTACCCACTTCTTCTGGGGTCAGCAAGAAATAGAAAGTGATGAAGCCACCACAGAACACACCAGCCAGACAACTCCATGGGGCAGCAAGGGCAGCAAAGTTGACCACATCCCTACAGATATGTTCTCCAGAGCCAGGGAAACGAAACCTTTTTTCTCAGGAGCATGAAGACATCTGTGAGGGCAGTTAATTGAACCAGTGTCACAGAAAATGATGTGGGTAATGACAGAGTCAGCTCATGCTGCTGTTTCAGTTACTGCAAAAAAATGAGAAGAGGGCAGAAATAGAAACAAATGGAAGAGAAATTTCTAACAAACGTCAGGGAGAAGGTTTTATTTTTATCTCTCCACCTTTCCTTATTCAGATATTAAGCAGCCTGTGCCACTAGAAGGACTCTATCCAGATATACATCATCAGCCTGGTTCTATGCTGAGATCCTGGAGGTCCTGGCATGGAGTCTTAAACACCCACCACTGCTTTCCCAGAGCCTTCCTCTCATACCTAACTGGGGAACAAGCAGATACCAAGCACAGGCTGCCTTGGCAGCACCCAGGGATCCCTCAGAGAAGCAGCACCCTTGGAATGCCTGCACAACACTCATCTCTAGTGAAGGAAATGAGGTGACATTTGATCTCTGATGCAACTATTGGCTAACTTCCCCTGATTTCTGAAGGACCAGGGTTCCACTCTGAGAAAGGTTCATTTCCTTGGCTGACACTCCTTGCGTATGTGTTCCTTTGACAGTCATCTCCAAGCCTTGAGAAGGGATGCTGAAGTTCAGATGTTATCTCACTGTACCACCACATGAAACACTAAATAAACAGAATACTAAAATCTGATGTTGTGAAAGATAGCACAGAAGTACAAACTACGGAGGACTCTGTCTCACTCTCACTCCCTGTCTGTGCTAGTCCTGGCAGCCAACTCAAAGGAGGAGCAGCCTGGCCAGGAGCAGGATGCTCACACCATGTTCCTGAGCTGCCTGGGACCAGGCAGGGACATGCACAGGAACAAGGGAAAAGCCAGCTCTGCCCTGGGGTGGCTTTGCTGTACACGGCAGATACAAAGCCAGACATCCACAGTGGATCCTGGGCCAAAGCAGAGCCTGCCCACAGGACACTGCCCAGCAGCTACCACTGAGAGAGAACAGGAGTGTCGAGAGCATCTGAGTGAAGGACCTGAGGGTTAGCCTGTTTCTGGCTCATTCTGTGATAATGCAGCTTGTGTTTTAGATGCTTGCTTGCACTTAAGCCTTTTAATCACTTGTTCATTAAGAAAAGATTCTCAGGACACCTTGCTGAGAGGCAGCATCTCATATACCTCTGAGGGGAAAAAAAAACCCCACTTAGTCAAACACTCAAACCACTCAGATCCTAATGATAGAATAGCAATGAGATTGAAGTGTATTATCGACTTAATGATAAACTAAGAGATTTGGCACCCATAACATGGGTTGACTCTTTAAGCCCCTTGGCTGGTTCCTGAAGGATATGTCAGATGCAACTGGTGGGGGCTGGAAATAGGTTATTTTTCTGTTGAGAACTAGGCCAACTAAATTGCATTTTTAAAATGGTTTCATGATACACTGAAGGAGTGGTCCAAGGTGGTGGAAAAAAACCCTAGACCTTCCTTCACGTCATGAGATTCATGACATAACAGAATCAGAAATTGGATTTATGGAGGGAAAAACCCTGATGGGGTGCATATTATTTCCTATTTACCTCTGTGCACGTCAATCTTGGTGCGTAAATTGACATTTCTTACCCCGTGTTAGAGGAACCAACAATTTTGGGACAAAAAGGAGGTAAAGTCAATGACTAAGCCCAACTTGTCCACAGTTATTCAGGATTCATTCTGAGAGCTGAACTCTTCTTTGAGAAGCCTCCTTTTGCCATTGCTGAAGGCCACCACTGGCAAACCTGGAGAAAGCTCTCCTATAAGAGTCAGATTACCATTGTAGCTGGGATAAATGCCTTTTTTTCTTTTTCTGCAAAGCCATCAGAATTTGAATGTATCAGTCTTTTCCTGTTCTGTTCTTGGATCCTCACTGCTGAGCAGCCAAGATATGAGACTGCCAGTCCTGCACTTACTGCAGACTTTTCTCTGGCACTGGAGAAATGGGGAGAGATGCCTATGACACCACACCTACATGAATATTGCATTGGCTAGGAAATTATGCACCCTTACGTACTTATATACACAAACATATTGATTGGCCACATATAAATCTAATGCAATGCCCACCTAAGCAATTTGCAATTGTTTTAAAGCATCCTTTTCTGACAGAGTGATACATTTGTAATCCACATAGACACAGGCCATTTAGTGTGTTTTACCTTTAAGAGTGCTCTTCAGCTTGGCCAAAAGGCAAACCAGCTCTGCTGGAGGCCCAGGGAGGCCAGAAAGAGCTAAGTGTAAACCTGGGCTTTCAAATCTCCATCTCCTCAAATGTAATGCTATATTTTTGAGGTGACCTCATTTCAAATACTTGGAAGTCTGGCTCAGCCATTTCTGGGCCCTCCAGATGGGTAACATGCTGTGAAATAACATGCTGGGGAACCCATGTAAGTCAATGCTGGGGAACCCATAAGAGGAACAAGGGAGGTGGGGGTGCCACATGAGCTGTGGCTGAGGTCTTTTGGTTTGTTCAGCCTGTGGGAATGGTGTGAAGCTAAGTCAGGGAAGGGTTAGATTGGATATTAGGAAAAGGTGCTTCATCCAGAGCGTGGCTGGGCACTGGGACAGGTTCCCCAGTGAAGTGGTCACAGCACCAAGCCTGACAGAGCTCAAGAAGTGTTTGGACAACACTGTCAGACACGTGGTGTGATTCTCAGGGTATCCTGAACAGGGCAGGAAGTTGGAAAAGATGATCCTTGAGGGCTCCCTCCTGCTCAGGATATTCTGTGATTCTGAGAAATCAAACTTGAATGAGTGCATAGGTGTCTGTTCAGGATGGAGGGCGATAGTCAGGAGGCAGTAGGTTCAATTGAAATTGAAAGACTCCCAGCACAAGTCTAAAATTCTTATCATAACTCTAAAATGCTCAGATAACTGCATTTTTTCCAGAGAGGGTGTTTCATTTTTGCTTAGACTTTCTGGTTTCAGAGTCAAAACAGTCATTATGGAACTTTTTTTCACTGGGGGAAAAAAAAACATATTTCAAACACTACAGAAACAGCTGCCTTTGGAGCATCTAATTTAAAGCTGAGGCTTCAACTCATCCCCAAATTTCAGTCCTAAAGGACCGGATGTGTAAATGTATCCTATTAGCTTGCACACTTCATTGAGGAGCATCAGCAGTGGCTCTTGGCAGCCCGGGATGGGCCTGATCACATGCAGAGATGCTGCTGCTTGTGGCAAAGCTCCTGTGGGAGACCCAGGAGCATGGCTGGCATGCTGGCCAGGAGATGCCCTGCATGGTACCTGTGTTACTGGGCATCACTGGTGGCAGGGGCTGGGCACATTGGTAGCTGTCACACCAATACTTGTCTCCTGAGACATCTTCCCAGAAGCGTCACTGATGCCCCACAGCATCCTGTCATCTCTCATCTGGGATCTATATGTTGCAAACCCCTCTCCAGTAGCAGAGGGATGATGTGTGCCCACATGCTCTCCAGGTATCACAGGAGGCATTTCTCCAGGCAGCAGGCACCTCCTTCTTGGGTGTGCTATTTCCCACCAGCTCCCAGCACTCCCTTTCCTTGTCTGAGGACAGGCAGATGAAGTGCTGTTCACAGCACGGTTCTGGGACACCGCATTGCTTGTTTTGAAGGCCTGGAACTAAATTTGTTGGATAAACACAACATTATTTTCTTTAGTAACAGATACAATAGACAATAATTTCATTTTTGAAAATGAAAAGGCACCAGCTTTTACTAAGGTGATTGTTTTCCCCTCTCAGTCTCTTACATGTCTAAGCACAGGCCTCTCAAAATCAGCTCTACCTGTTATGTAAATCACTTTAATAGAAGGGTTAAAAATACTTCACACCGTCATGCTCTGTGGGCTAGGGTGCATTTCTCTCACGCACCAATGTTCAGCTTTTGCACATTCTCTGAGGTTCAGAGGTTGGTAGCAGATGTAGGTAACATTTTAAAAGAAAAATATAAGTTAGTAAGAAGGGTAGGGGGTTTATCAGTGTCTGTACTACTTTCTCTGCTGTAATTACTGTTTTTAAAGATTTTTTTTCAACTGCATGTTGTAGGATTCTTCTTTCTTGTCTAGTGCAGATCTGGCACCCTGAAGGAGCCTGAGCCACCCAGCCACTCCTTCTGCAGCAGTGGGATTGTTATTCCCTGCAGCAGCCCTGAACTGACACCATGCTCTTACTGGTAACCTGAGGCACAGTTTCTGTTTAAAAATTTGGCTTAAAACTATCAGGTGTTATTATCCAGCCCTTTTGCAGGCATCAGGGTGTGTGCATGGGGAAGAGAGGACAGGGCACACTGCAGGACCATGGGGAGCTGCTCAGACCACCCAATAGAGCAGTCTCCAGCCTCCAAGTCCCCCTTGTCCAAGACCTCCTTCCAAAATCACAGGACACGGAAAACCCAGAGTTCAACTCTGCTTTTTGGCTGATGTGTTGCTGCTCACTTTTTCTACAAATAAATTAGTGGAGCAATAATTTATGAGAAAATAGCACGATGAAATCTGGAGCGAAATCCCAGTTTAACTGAAGCCAGAGGGGTTTTTGCTTCCTGTGTAGCAGGAGTCCACATGTCAGCAGGGAGATAAAATAGAAGATGAGGAAGCAGTTAATTATTCTTGTGTTTTTCACTGTGATCACTAGGCCAGGGAGTCCCCTCCCATCCCTCATTCTGCAGCCACTTTCCTCCCTTGCTGCTGGAGGCCTGTTGTGCTTACAGACACGCAGACAAACCCCTAAGATGGGACCCTGCTGCTGGATGCTGCAGCCCAGCAAGGAATTTGTTTGTGAAGTAGATTGCTCAAACACCAGAGGATTTTTTTTTTTTACCTTCAGAGGCTGTTTTTCCATTTCTGGTCATCTGACATGAGATAACAGGAGAACAAGGGAAGGAAGAACTGCAAGGTAGACGTGCCTGGCACTAGGCACCGCTCTGTGCTCCGAGTGTTGGTGTAGCAGGAGATACCCACAGAGAATTCGTTCCCCCATCTGTTCCTCTGTAGATCACTTTAAAAATTAACTTACTCTGTTAAAAAGAAAATGTGATTGTTACCGTTAAGTGGCTGCAGTGCTAGAGATAGTTTGTCCTACCCCCCTCAAATTATATCCAAAAATGCACAATTAATAATGCATTAACTTAGACAGAAATGAGTGAGAATAAGTGAAGATTTTGTTATAAATCCATTATATTTTGTGTAATAAACAGATTTTTTTTCCCTGGCCTATAATGTCGCAGAAGAGATAAATCCTCTCTACAGCACATTTCACACTTACCCAGTTTCAGGCAGATTAGCACAAATGACATTTCTTGCTCAACTCATCTGATTTTAGAAAGCACTCCTCCATCAAGTTACACTACAGTCAGATAGTTATTCTATAAATATATTCTTAAACTAATCGTATGAATGGAGCAAAAATACAGCCACATCAGCTAGACACTCTTTTTGAGCCCAGCAGAAAATGCAGAGCACAGGGAGCTGCCAGAGTCCTTCCACCAGTGGAGGGAGCAGACATCTGACAAGGTCAATATTTATGCACAGTTCGCAAATAAGAGAATAGTCGTTAAAATCAAGGTAATACAAATAAAAATAGGTTTTAATGTTTCAAAAAGCTCAAAGGAGCCTTATAAATCCATTAATTTTTCATCAAGACTGAATCCATTGGAGCCCAGATCCTTCTTTCTAATAAATTCAGTTGTCAGATGCAGAGTCTTTTACTGCAAATGCTGACAGTGCTCTATCAGTACCCAGGTTAGGGTCTGCTACAGCGGGATTTTCTTTCTTTGTATTTAAATTGATCATGTAATAAAACCTGCTGCTTGAGTAGTGGGTCCTGCATCAATTAAATCACTTAGTTTATCTTCTTTTCATTCCACAGCAAATAAAAATAAAATGGCTACAGGTAGCATTTAGTTGTCTTCAGAGCTAATCTGGGATCAGTTCTCGTATGAGAAAAACACTGCCTGAAATGAGATGTGAGTTCTGCCTTGTTACACTCCAAAGCACAGAGCAGCATAGTAGCACTCCAGAGAGCCATTTTCCAAAACAGTTTCCTTGCAAGTATTACACTGATAACCTGGGCAAAGCAAAATGTAGAAACATCTTTGTGCAGTTATCAGTAAATCTGACCTTGGAACACTGAGTTCTGTCTCTGTTTCACAGGATGTTTTCACCACCTTGGATAAATCCTACATGAAGTTTGCCAGCAATGCTTGTCCTGGCTGATGTTGTGTTAAATCCTTCTCTAAAAGCTTCTTTGCAAGGTGTAACTGCAGGCCTGAGTTTCTAACTTCCTTGATAGCATTGCTGAGATATTGGTGGAAAAGCCACAAAGATGCCAGGCCTGCTGATATTGATCCTTGCCCTTCATTAGGTTTCCAACCTAACTTTCCACAAGTTAAAAGAGGTCATAAAATCATAGAAAGATCTGGGTTGAAAGGGACCTTAAAGACCATCCACGGTAGCTCCCTTGCCATGGTCAGGGACATCTCCCACTAGACCAGGTTGCTCAGAGCCCCCTCCAATCTGGCCTTGAACACTTCCAGGGATGAGGCATCCACAGCTTTTCTGGGCGACCTATGCCAGTGCCTCACCAAGCTTGTAGAGAAGAATTTCCTCCTAATAAACTAACTCTACTCTCTCTTAGTTTGAAGTTATTCCCCCTTGTCCTATTGCTACATGCCCTTGTAAGAAATTCCTCCAAAGCTCTCCTGTAGCTCCTTTAGGTACTGGAAGATGCTCTAAGGTCTCCCTGGAGCCTGCTCTTCTCCAGGATGAACAAGAGCATCTCTCAGCCTGTCTTTGTAGAAGAGGTGCTTCAGCTCTGATCAGCAGCCATTAGCAGTCAGAACAGCATTTCATTCTCCAAGCTGTAAACAGCCAGGAGTTTGTGACCATTCCTCTTCTGTTTCATGATTGTACCTCTGTGCCTGGGCATGGATTGCTATGCTTCACTTGCTGGTTCACCTTAAATCCAGTTAGCTGGTTAAGATGGTGCAGGACCTTTGCTTCAAGCAGTGTCTGTACTACAGAAAGGTGCAGTGGCTTCCTGGTGGCTTCTGTGGTGAGAAACTTAACTTCAGGATTGCCTCACCACCGATTCAGCGTGGGCAGAACCTGGAAGTTCAGCCAGGGAAGATATTTGGGATAGAGTCTTCATCCCACTCCCCCTTTGCAAAAGCAAAGCTCAGTTAACTGCCCCAAAGGCACACAGGAAATCTGCAATGAGACAGCTTGGAGTCCACTTTCTTATATATTATAATGCATTTGAAGAACAAAGTACAGGTATTCTAAAATGTATGTGAAAATTATTAGTACTCAGCTGATTCAGAAAATGTACAGAGAATAATTCTAATAAAGTCTATGACAAATAAAGATGCAAGGGATAAAAATCCCTGTGAATTTTTAATCCAAGAAACAAAGAGCATAGTGTTAATACAGCATAATTGTTTCATTAAATATTTAAAATATACCTTCCATACTAAATTTGTATTTTAACAAATATCTATTCCATTTATAAACTTGTAACACATTTTATGAATATTGCATACAGGCAGGAGAAACTTGATATAAAGAAACTCGATATAAAGGACTTAATCCTTACATATTCAGCCTCTTGATCGAACATTTCCCTTTTATGTCAGGATACATTTGTATAATTCATTATAATTTATAAATTTTCTACTTAGAGATAATGCAATTACAAATGTTTCTTGCAAATCTTTCTTACTGGCCTTACATACAGTTTCATTTAAATATCATTCTGTTATTTACAATTGCTTCATTTTAATGAGAAAAGATGCTCACAACCAATTATTTAATTGCATGGTGCTTTGCAACACACTATTCATCTCTTTCAAAACAATTTGCATTTTGTGTATTTGGAGCAGATATCAGAAAACATTATTGTAATTTTCTCAAATAACATTTTTGCAGCGTGCCACTACTTGGGGCAAGAGCTGATACAACAATAGAAATCAGCAGTCTCAGCAGCCTTACCAAGCTTGTATCCTCCTTTACTAGATGGAATAAATATCTTACTGTACGCAGAACTTAATCCCCTGAAAACTGAGCTGAAATGTTAATTTGGCAGGGGCTTGTAAATGTGCCTTATTTTTTCATGTTCCCAAAAGAGTGGGCAAATCCACCAGAAACTCAGGCTATGAAGGAAAGCTTCTCAGCCCCACCGTACCTCAGTAAAGACATCCATACAGTTCTCCTTTTTGTTCTCCTAAATTTTTTCCCTTTATTTTCTTTTTTGTCATTTACATTTAATGAAAGTCCAGGTTGTTCAAGGAGAAGAAAGGGAGCTGAACAATGAAATCATCAGTAGGCAGACAGCATCTTCATAGCACAGCAAAACCCTTCCACAGAGTTTTCGTGAGGTTTTTTTATGGTGTGTATTCAGGTTTTTCCCATTTCCACATCATTAAAATTCATATGAATAGTAGTTGCAGGAGGCCATCTAGCATTGCCAGCAGAGGTGGTATTTGTGCCTTGATGCTCTTTGAAACACAAGTGTCAGTTTTACATCTGATATAAAAATATCAATATGGATGCAATCATATTTTCTTAGACCAAGGGGATGTGCTCAGACCTCACTTCTGCAAATACCAAAGCAACTGGTGAATGGGATTACTCAAGATCTCCTAAATGAGCGTTTAATTTTGCATGGTTGTCTGAGCAATTGTTACCATTTCCTATGGGCACATGGGTTACAAACCATCTTTAATTATTTCACGATACGACTGAGGTTTTTTTCCACTTGACCCCTCCCTCACTAATTGCTCCTCAAATCCTGCCTGTCCTCATCATCAATGCATGACTGTCTTATTTATTGCACACTTCTCTAACCCTGCTCTGAAAGCAGCATCTCACAGACATTTAACTGACTCTCACAGTGCTGCTGGTGAGATGAATTATCAGTGGAGATGGTTATGCGTAGAGAGCCAAGACACACTGAGCAAACACTCCAAACTACCCACTAAGTCAGGATGGAGGGTTTGAAATGCCTAAGGCTTATCATTTCATAGTGCATCATATTTTCTACAGCACTTTATAGACTTAGAAAACAGCTTCTATTGATTTCAGATGCAACTGTGCACGCCAAGTACTCCTGCAAGACCAATCCTGAGATTTCAAGCTAGGTACCACAATGTGCAAATTGCCATCTCCGAATAGCTTGGTTCATGTGCCTTTCCACCACCACAAAGGGATTCTGTGGTAGAAAACAAGGCTAGGCTGGGATTCCAGGTGAGGATTCAGCTGTGCCACAGAACAGACCTTTGGCTGCCCACAGCACGTTGCCATGTGCAATCCATGTTCTGCTGGTGTGAGAAAGGAGATGCAGAGAACCACTCAGCTGGTTTTGCAGCTCTGATCAGTTCCAGAAGCAGACCCTCCGTATGCACTGTGCTGATCTGTTGCATTCCAGTGCCCAGTTGTCCTTTAGAGAACTCAGTTTGGTCCTAATATACTGTAGATGTACCACAATCAAATGACAGTCATCCAGGCTGTCTTAGTTTTGGCAGCTTTCAATGTTTGAGGCATTTCTTTTATTAGCTTTAAGACAGTTACTTTTTCATGCAGTCTTCTGCATCCTTTTTCTGAGGAAGATATTAAAAAATTAATCCCATCATTTAGTGTCAGATAACAGACAAAGTAGTTAATAAGCAGATGCATCCCACAGTGGAAGGGGTTTTTCATATTCTTGTACTTTAAACCAGTTTGGGATGGGGATGGTAAAAAGCGTGTCCTGACACAAGGTCTTGGCCACAGAAAAATTGTCAGGCCATCTCAAAGCTTTAAAAATTCAGCTGAGAGATATGTTTTTCCTCAGCTTCTTTCTGAGAAAAAAATAATGAGCAGTGAACATCCAGCATAGAAAACAATATGCAAATATGCAATAATAAATTAATGCAAACACTTTTCTATGTGCAGAAAGAAATGTTTTATCACATAAAATACCAGCAAAAGGTAAAGGCCCCAATGTCTTCTGTAAGTAAAATAGCTTCTGCAGTCTTAAATAGTAATTTTAAATAATAATATTGTCCAAGTTTTTTTGATTGATTAAATAACGAGCAACAAGCAGGAATCTAGAAAGATTATTGAAATAGTTGTAAGCTATTTGATATGCAATCCTGAGCCTGTAAGCAGGTGAGTGGGGCCCTGCTTGGGAGGGGGAGGCCAACACTTTCCAGGATCATCACCTCCAAGTGATCACTGAAATCCTTTTAATCTAATATTTTATGTGACACCTTTCTTTATGCCTGGGACTCTCTGACCAACAGCATTAGGACAGACTTCCTGTAGATGCATGGCATGGACAGATACTGGCTTCATTGACACGATTTGTCTTCCCTTCCTGATCCCCTGCTTTCATACAGGTTTGTGGAACCTGCCTGCAAAACCTCTGGGAGATTTTGCTGTGAAAGGTTCAAAAGTTAAGCAGAGAGGGCAAGTTGACATGATAAGGTCACAAACACTTTCATTAAGGAGCTGGAGCTAGGAAGGTCTGTGCGTATATGGTCACAGAAGGACACTGCATACAGAGCACAACTGGAACAGCTGGAGCCACACCAGTTGACATGAGCAGAAGATTTGGCACATAATTTGTGTGGTGTGGAGAAAGCCCAAATGGTTTCCTTTCCTTAAAGCAGTGCAACACTTGAAGTAGATTTCTAGGGCATAATTGCTGTAGCTACTGCGTGTATTTATTATCTTTACACAATAACTGACTCCAAAGCTTAATAGACTGGGATATCATTTCTTGCACAATAGTGATGTCTTGTTAAATTATTCACATTATTTATTTGACAGATACTAATAACCGTTATTTGGTATTCAAGAGGGAGACAAAAATGGCTATTTTTTACATTCCTCCATTATCTAGTATTCATGAAATGTGTGTGATGCAAAATGTCTCTGATGGATGGCCGTCTAGGATGTGTTTACATGTTTTGTTTTATTAACAGAGAAAACAGCTACTGAAACTTATTTACAACTCTCCCCTGGTGCTCAGGACAGAAAAACTGATTTCTGATCACTGGTCCTCCTTCTTCCACATTCAAAAAATATCCTGATTTGGATCATATCCCACTCTCACAACATTCATCAGCCTTTCCCTGCGTGGCTGCCAGCCCGATCTCACATCTGCTAAAACGTGGGCATTGGATTTGTGCTCTGACCTCCCCACACAGGGCTGAGATCCCTCAGGAGGTCTCACTTATCCCAGAGGTAAATTGATGTTGACATTTGCCTTCAGAGATGAAAACCTATTATATGAACATTGGCTGTGCTTTCCACCCCAGCCAATACCCCACCAAGAAACCGTACCTCTCATAGGCTCAATTCATAGGACAGAATGGGCTGCAGGCAGGATTTATTTTCCCATTGTCAGTTCCCATTGATGCAAAGGGTATTTAAGTGTTTTAATAGACATTGGTCATGTAAATCCCCAGTTCATCAATGGGAAAGAAGGACTCTGAAAATTGTTAAATCTGATTTTCCACGCTTAACCTGCTGCTTCTATCACAATTCTTCTTTCTGTTGTTGTTTTTAAGAATGTTATTTTGTTTATTCAGATATAATGACCTAAATATATTCAGTTATGCTGAACAATGAAGGGAAATCAAGTGTCCTTGGTTTCCTGACATGCTCCTATGAAAATAACTGGCTAAATCGTTCAAAGCAACAGATTTCCTCATCCTCCATTTTAATCATCACATTATATACCATTACTATTCAAAGGCAAAACCAGAAATGTATTTTTGAATGCACATCCAGCAGCTTCCTTGTTCGATTTAGTCTTTTAAACCCCACAAACAAGTTTATCAGCTGACTCTGTAACTTCGAGCAATGGTCTTTCTAATTAGCAAAACAGGACCAAACAAATCCCAAAAAAGAAGAACCATTCCAAGTTTCCTTTCCAGTATGCCCCAATCAAGGCACAGGAACCAGGCTGCCAGCTCAAAAATGGGAATTCCTCATATTGCTTTGAATAGCTTAGGTATTTATTTTACTTGCAGATAAGGCCAAACTAAATAGGTTTACAGGTAGGCTTCAGGTTGAGATTAGAGCTCAGGACCAACTTGGAAAACCTAGGATCTTATCTCCAGCAGCAGACACAATCCAATAAATAGAAGAACAAGATAGGAATAATGCCCTGTACAAGCAAAAGGGTGGTCAGGCAGCAGTGCTGCAGGAAAGGATGTGGGCTGGAAAGGGTTTTTTGGCCCAAACTTTAGCTCTGGTGGTGAGCTCTGGAACAGCCGAGACAAGAAACCATCCCTTACAGAAGAATCAAATCCAGTCTTGGATACTGTCTCTAAGTATCATTGTATGTATTGTAGCTACAATATTTATGGGCAAGAACCCATTTTTTTCATTATTATTGCCTCTGTATATCACATAACACTATGGGGTTTGTGTTAAGCTAAGGCACTCACTCAATGATGAAGATGATGATATTTACTGACTCCACATCCCCAGTAGGAGCTCCAAGACACAGTGAGGTGTGCCCAGGTGGGACATGAGACACAGGGCAGGTGTCTCTCCTCCTCCTCAGCCCCTGCAGAGCTCAGCCCAGCTCACACATAAGGGTGAGAGCAAAACTCAGAGCATATCATCAACACTACTGCTGCAGAGACACATCTGTGTGCTTTCCTAAACGATAAGCAGACACTTGGGTGACAGACCTGTCATCACCTTTTGGGGAAGCCAAATGAACTGTGTCCAGAGTCATCCACAAACCTACCAGTTCTTCTGAACGGCTATAACAGATCTTTGGTATCAATTCAACATGTCTGTCTGGTCTTTTTTTCATCACACTGCCTGACAATTTGCTTGGAAGGGAAGGCAGACAGACAAAACTGTGGTTTCCCAAAGCTCTTTTTTTTTTTTTTTTAAGAAAGTATCCTATTTACCACCTCCATTTCCTGTTACATGACTGATGGAAGGCAGCGGTTGCACATTGCAGTCAGTAGTTTGGCAGTCTTGTAATTGAGTCTCCTTGGGACCCCAGGCTGAACCCAGCTGGACCTGGTGATTTGTTGCTATTCATTTCATCAACTTGTTCTAAACCCCCCGCTTCTGACAGTTCAATCTGAGGCTGTTTCTTGCTCATCTTCAGCTGGAAAAAGCTGTGGCATGGGAGGTCTCCTGAGGCTCCTCTCCAGCAAACACCAGCACAGAGATCTTGTCTGCCTTCGCTCTTATGGTCCTGTCATCTTTAAGTGCTCCCATTACCCCACAGTCATCTCTAGGCCCTACGTCTTGGTGGGCAAGTAGTGTATGTCTGATGTAGTTGAAAAAAGTTTTGTTGTTGGGTTTAATGCCCAACAACAAAATTATTCCACAAAAATCAATTTTGGCTGCTTTTACTATGGGTTTCCACCTGTTCGCTCTTCTGCTTTCCCTGGTGTGGACACAACCTATGCTTCTTAAGGACATTTTTGACAGCCTGTGCAGCTGCTTACCTTCTGCCTGTTTTAATTTCCTTTTAAAACATTTTCTGATAACTGGAAATATCTTTACTGTAACCAGGTGGTGAGGTGCCTTTTGACATAACCTGCCAGCATTTTACCCTCTTGGCTGTTGCTTCTATTTCCCTTCTAACAAGCTGCACATCACCAGTTTCTTTGGAGCACCCAGATGCTCTACAGGCTGCATTGCTGCTGCACCTGTTGGATACCTTGGCCAGACATGGTAACCCACCTATCTGCTAAACAGACTGAGGATGGGCACCACCACTTCCCACTGGCCTTCCTCCTTTGCTCTGCTGTACCTGTAGTCCTTGGCAGGGGAGCTGGGGAAGAAGGAAGAAGACTGTTTCTTGTTTACCTACTTAAATCCATCCGGTATGGACTCTGGGGACTGAAGGACTCTCTTTTTCTGGCACTGGGGATGAAGACTCCTCTTGCCCTCTTCTGCATCACCTTGTCTCACTCAGCCAAAGCAAGTGAAGTGACCAAGGCTGCCCTACAGTGCTGTCCTGCTCCTCCACAGCTCCACAACACCATGGCCCAACAATGAATGAGAAAACAAACTCTGCTGCGTGTGAAAATCAGCTCCATTGTGAAGTCTGTGGTCACAGCAAACCTCTTCACAGCCTCTAATTTTGACTCCTGTAATGTCTTCTTTTACGATGCCTGCTCACTAAATATCAATCTTCAAAATGCAATGGCTCATCCCTTAATATGCATGTGACTGGACTCATGCCTATGTGCTTCCTGTGCATTTCACAATGCAATAAAAAACCTGCTCCCTGCTCTTAATGACTTTGTGATTTATTGACTTGCCCATCTTTCCTCACTTCAGCTTGCCAAGCTTTATTTATTCCTTTTGTACATCAGTTGAGAGAAATAAACAGCACACACACCCCACCATTGCAAGCAAACAAATGCATGATGGTGATACAACAAAATCATCATTAAGAAGAGTCTTTCCTTGGAGGTATTCACATTCACTACTTTTTTGGCAGCTTGCATAACTAGGCATACTAAACACTGAGTAATTATCCCTGCTTGGTATTTCTCCCTAATGCCATTATCTCTAACAACACTGGCAAAGATTTTGCTTCATGTACAGCCTTCACTGATCATGTAATCACAAATATATTCACACAAGTTGTCTTCTGGATGTTGAAAGAAATGTCTTGGTGTGAATTGCTGAAATTCAAGAAACTTTCAGCACAAAATTTCTCACAACTTGTTCCCTCATTATCTCTTGTGCTTATCCATGAAGCAAACTATTCCTCTTTCCTTGAAAAGGGCTGTGCTTCCCAAACCACAATCCAATTTTTTTTTTCCTGAGACCCAAAGACCTAAACTGTCTTTAATTCACAAGTCCTGCAATGTCCCTCTAGATTCCTGGGAAAACTTGTTTATTCAAAGAGATCCTTCGCTGGATAATGCTCTCTGTGCTCAGTTTCTCCCTGGCTACTCCTGCACTTAATGTTTGCTGTTTAGTCTTGTGTGTATGAGAAAGGGAATTAATAATCTACGCCCCTAGAATCCCTTTGCTCTCACAATGTAAGAGACACTAAAAAATAAAGGGCCAAGATTAAGCAAGTGCTAGGACAACTGACTGAACGGGACTCTCAGCAAAGAACGGGTGAGCCAGCTCCAGAATTGAAGGAGGAGGGATCTGTATCCTGAAAAAGAAGCGGTGGCTGTGAGGACAAGAAACGCAAAGTGAGGTGCAAATGGTCGATGCTTCTACAAAAAATGTCTACAGCCTGGGATGGGTCCTTCAGAGAAATCCTGGGACCCCAATGTCCAAGGATGAAACAGCTAGCTATTTAAAACAAAAANACACACATAAAAAACCAAACAAACAACCCCACACACAAAAAAAAACCCCAAATAAACACTCCCCCACACACATCTGTATGTAGCACTGATGAAACTAAACTGGAAATAGTGAGTGTATTTCTGACATCCATGTTATCAGAAGTATTTGGAAAAAGACAGCAAAGATGTAAAGAAGGGAGATCCAAACCAACAGGACAACCAGGGAGCGATTCTCTGGTGGATGGCTGGGAGTTCAATCTGTCTAGGTCATCAGGAAGACTACTGAGGAATGATTTGATAGACAGCAGCTTTTTCCACTCTAACGGAGGAAAAATATTTGGCATATAAGAGCTCTTTTAACCTCATGGAGGAAAAGGACAGCAAATATCAAAGACTGGATGGTGAGATCAGACCTGTTTAATCGGAAATATGGCACACATTTTTAGCACTAGGGTTGATGGGCAGTGGGAGCAAACTGCCACAGAAAGTTATGGATTTCCTCACCCTTAATTATTTCAATGAATTATTAAAGTCTTTCTGAAATATGTGCTTCAGGCAAACATGAACATCCTGTGCTTCATACAGAAATTAAATGTGCTATACCGAGGGGCAGAGGAAGCAAGAAGAAATGAGAGTAGCCTTCTGGCCTTGGACACAACCACCATGACCAACCTCCTTCATGCTCTTAGGGGCCCTGACTGCCCATTCAGAGGAGAAAGACAGATTTTTCTGGGTGCCAGTGGTCAGATCTGGGGACCTGTTTATTTCTTATACAGGGGGGCTCTGATGATTCTACTCCTGGGCTTTGTTGCCTGAGGACCTTTGGCGGCACTGCAGAAAGCAGAAGGCTCTTGGTTTTGTTTGCATCTTGGGTATTTGCAGAAATGACTCTTCAATTAGCCTCCCCTCCTGACATACGTCCAGCCAGCTGTCACTAATTGAATTATTGCCTTTTGAGTTTTATTTCCTTTTTTTTTCCTACTAAATAATCCGTCTTGCATTTCTGATTCTGTAAAACTAACATTGTTTCATAGGATTTTGCTGGCATTTTCTTGGTTACCCTTTAAAACTCTCCTAACCACCACCATGTGTCAAAACTGGTGTCCAACAGGCTGCTGGCTGCTGTTGGATACATTCAACCAACACTAGCTGGGGTACCATGTTTCCTGCATGCATTGGCATATTAGCCTACAAAGTTATTCATACCAAAGTGCATTTCTGCTGCTTAGTTGAAATCCTATCATCTTTACCCTTGCAGGGCTTTTCTTGGCTGAATTTGCAGTTGTTTTTGTCGTTTCCTTGCCAGGTACAACACAAAGGCCTTATTGACCATTCTTGCTGGAGCCAAGGGAAGATACCAAGCAGAGTTCTGCTTACCTGGTAGCCTTCAGCTCATAAAAGGCTTAGGCTGATACCATTTTCAGCACAGTGGGAGCCAGGGCTGCTGAGAGCCTGAGTTAATCATACCAGATTTTAATTTTTTATTATTGCACCTACTACAATTCATCCATTGATAAAAATAGTTCTGTGTATACACACTTCCTATCCTGTTTTTCCACCTTTGGGCAGTCAGTGTCCACAGCCCTGTGAACTGGGAATCATCTCTGGGAACACAATTTTGCTCTTTTGAAAGGCTGAGAAAGCTGAAGCAGTTCCTCACTATCCAGAGGAGGAGCCTGGTGAAAGGTGTGCCAGAGTAGAGGGCACAAGGCAGCAGACAACCCATGGATGCTCTCTGGGCTAAAACCTCCAAGAAGGCATCTCTCTTGCACAGGTAAAGATGCTTTGCTCATCCTGCAAGCTCACTTGGGGACCCTTGCACTGCCTGGGCAGCTGGCATGTGCTGGGGACAACCTCAGTGGCAGAACTCTGCTGCCTCTCAGATGTCTTCCTGTACAACCTCCTGATCAATACACAAAACCCCCTGGCTGAAGCTGGGTAGCATTTCTGAGCCAGGCAAACTGTTCTGGCCAGGGTATCCACTTCCAGCTGAGTTGGTGAGGATGCAGGTCATAAGCATTTGCATCGTGCTGGTCCCTCAACACCTGCACAAGGATGGGTACAAGTCCTCTCCCGCTGAAGGGAGGGAAGAAGGAAGCTTAATGGATGGCACTTGGGGCAATATATGCCATGCCCTGACCATTCCTTGCCATTTACTCTCTGTAGCTTGGATGTAGCCAAATGAAAACACTGTAACTTGGAGCTGGGAATCACTGGTGTTAGCTCTGAACACAAGGACAGACACAACAGGTCAGAGGAAGGTCCCCCTGGCTAGTGGCAGAAGAGCAATGTAAGGAAGTGCCTCTCCTTTAGACACTCAGCCTCCAGACACCGACAGACAGCTCAGAGGGCACCTGAGGCTGCCTTCATATTTTTTGATAAGAAGAAGTGCCCACAAAGTGCCCAGCCTTTGTGGGCACTTCTTCCTATCAATCTACTTTGCAATCTATGTCATTTTGGAGGCACCACTAAAAATTTCTCCTCCTGCAAAAGCTACCACAGACATAATGCTTGCTTTGGAGGCAAACCATTCCACCAAGACTTTAAGCCATGGTATAAATTACAGTAACCTTTGGTCCTTCCAACGCAGCAGGTGGCAGAGGAAGAGGAAATTGAGACTCGTCTCTGACAGCCACCTTTATTCCCTTTGCTGAGCCGCCTCCAGCTTTGGCTGACAGTCAAGCTCTGCAGCACAAAAATTCTGAGACCTTGTACGTGTAGCTCACGTGAGCAGCTCTTCCTCCAGAAAAAGCCCCTTGTAAGCCATGGAGCTGGCCCACAAACAGGTTTTCTTTTCATCAGAAAAGGTTGCAGGTTCAGGCTCTAATTTGTTTGATAATTTTTTTATTGTGCTGGTCAACATGCTAAAAAGAGATTTATTCATGGAAAGGACAACGTCAGCATCTATTCCCTGTGCAAACAGATGAGGAAAAAAATATCTGTAAACAGCAAAAGTAAGACGGAAAGCACAAAGAGCAGCATACTAAATTACCCCTGCCGTGTGGGTCACTTTGGAGCATGTTTTTATTTTATTAAACAGCTCCTGCACAAAGTGTGTTTTGCTCAACTAGGGCATCATACATCGAATATTAAAATGATGCTGAGGCTTGTAAGTGCTGGGGGCAGGGGGAGAGTGGATACGCCCCTTTTATTCCTGGAGTTATTGTTTTACAAATAAAAGGTGCTGATGACACTGTGTGTACAACACAGATAGGGCATAAAAAAAATCACTGCAGTGGCTTGATAGGGATGATCTGTAGCTGAAAACCCAGTAATGCAGACAGTAGGTGAGGCAAATGTGCTGAAATGTCAGGATGTGGAATGCCAGGAGAACAATCCTTAAAATAGTTGCACCAAAAATATCTTCTGTGGACAATAGGAAGGGGGTTCGCCTTCATTTATTTCTATTACCAGCTCCTTGACATGCCGTCCCTCGAGCACTGCTCGTCCCAGACAGAGCAGGAGACACCCTTTTGTCCCACACATATGTGCCATTGCTGCAGTTCCCGCAGGGATGGGAGCACCCACCAAAAAGCAAAGAGTGCTGGGGCTGCCACAGCCAGGGGAGGAGACAGTCTCCTCATGTGGCTGGCAAACACACCAGCTAAAATTACACCTCCCTAGAAGCTTCAGAGCAGCGCTCTGCAAAGAGCAGCAAATCCTCTGACAGGGCCCAGAGGAAAAAAATTGCATGGTGCCTCATGAGCTGGCAGGGTCTGCACAAGAGCAGAGGAAAAGCAGTGATGGTGCCGCTCTGGTGGGGAAGCAGACTCTACCCTCCACCATGCTGAGCACACCCCTATCTAGTAATCTGAAAATAATCGCCTCTTCCCAATATATCTTCCCTGCAAAGCTGGGCAAGCCATCAGGAACTGCAGGCGGTGCCCACACAGTCATCATTTCTCTGGGCAAGAACTTAGATGGTTCTGGAAGGAAAGCCATCCCTCAAGGCTAAATCAGCACACAGCTTCAGGGTGACTCCAGAGCTGCTGAACAGTACCAGTGTGACCTTAGCGAGGCTTAAAAGGAAGGACCTTTGGTTTCATCAGGTAAAAAAGCTGGAAAACCAGGTGTGTAGGCAAGAACCAAGTCACCACGTGTCTGAGCACGATGGTCTGAGGACTAGTTACACCAGTCTTAGCTCTCGGTAAGTGGCAGGACCCAAGGCAGGGAGGGGAAACCTCCAAGGAAAAAAAACATACGAGAAACTCACATTTTGGCGTGCAGTGAAGTGCAGCTATGTCAGCAAAATTTACTTTCCAATACATGCAGTGAACATAGGTGGGAATTCAATGCTGGATTTGCAGCCAGCAGCTTACAATTCAGTGTGATGACTCAGGACTTTCAGTTGCTCTGCAGGCAAAGGCTGCCCAGAACTTATTCAGACAGAATTTCCATTTTCCATGACAAGAGGCCATGCCTAGCTTTTCCTAGCTCTTTTCCTGATAAAGCTAATATTGCTAAGTCACAGCATTTCAGAGATTTTGTATGCAGTCATCACAGCCCTGAAGAGTTGTAACCATTGTTTGTTGCCTTTATAGTCACCATTCTGTTCTTAGAAGTGATGTTGTCACACTTTTTTTTTTTTTTTTGAAACCTATTATCTGATGCTGTATCTGCCAGACCTCCCTGGGATCAGAGGGTGAAACAGTCATTCATTCCATCATTCCTCTCCCTCGGGATGAGATGTTAGAGGCCACTCCTACTCCTGATTTTGGTTTTCTAAAGGGTTATGGTGTATTTATTTCTATGTACTCTATGACACTCTGCAGTGTCACCCTGTGCAAGTACAAGGGGTCCAGCCTTTCCTTGAAGCAGAGGGCTCCCAACACCTCCAGTGCTTTGTCTGCCTCCAGGTGACAGCAAAGATGGGAATAAGATTTATTCCTAGGTCAGGGATAATTAGGTAACACAGGGTTTGGAATAAATGAAGCATGAACAATTCAGGTGTTGGTAAGTATGACATGGAAGTAAATCTGAGTGAAGCTTTGACTCTTTCTAGAGCTGAGTGAACACAGACATTGAAGCACTTGGGAAGGTATAGGAAGGAGGCAGACTGTAGCCTTTGGAAGCATAAATCATAGCCTGTATCTATCTTCTCCAGTCATTAGGAAAAAAGAACGAAAGACAGAAAAAGAGAAAGGAGAGTAGGTCAACAGGGAAGGGTTAAAGGTTAATTTCCTGATTGCTGGGATATGAAATGTAATGGCCCCAGATGCCTGTGAATTTCCTTTCAAAAGAGGCATCATCATTTAATGCACTCTTTTATTGCCCCTTTCACAGCAGCTTCCTCGTCTTCCAAAACAGTCTTTTCTTCTGCTATCAAGCATTATATTTCACATACTGTGGACCTGGATGGTTTTGACATGCTAGTTGAGGGCAGTAAATCTCCCAGAAACATAATCTACTCCTGCTGAAGGTAACGGGAACTCTGCCACTGGTGGCTGTGGCAATGCGGAAGGTCCACTGCTGATGACTAATGGCATTAGTCACATTTTTACTGGAACCCCTTGTTTGTGAACAATTCCAAAGAATTTGTTCAGAGAACTCAATTTAAATGCAAACATTGCAGCTCGTATTCCATTTTATGATATCATGAGCTCCTGAACTCCAGTTTATGTCACCTGTAGTCTGCAGGCTGACCACTGCTCTCATTTTAAGTGGAGGATTTGCATTTTGGAGGGCAGGTGGCATACAAAGGACTCTTTCTTACAAACATTGTATGTGAAACTGTATGGGAAAGCACAAGAAGCAGCCTATGTGACGGTGGCAGTTGTGATCCCTCCCTGGTCATTTTCTACTGTTAAATAAATGGGCAGACTCATTGGAAATGATGGGCATTGACCCCTTAAATTCAGTCAATTCAACCCAGACAACCAACAATAAATTAATTTTTTGTAGGCCAGCTGCTATGGTCCAGCTCCATCATTCCCTGATGGAGGACTAAGGACATGACAAGGGATGTCCCCTGGGCCGCTCTGCAGTTTTGTACCCGTATGGAGAAATCTCTCCCAGCGTCTCCTAGATCCTGCCTCACAGAGGGTTGCTGGACCCATATGCACTGCAAGATGGTCCAAAAAAAGTCCTTTCTGGAGTAGAGGGAGGGAAGCAGAGGGGTGTCTCTTCCCCAAGCCCCATGGGAAACCAGCAAGCCTCTGAAGGTCTGAGTTGCAGTCTGCTGTTTTTACCACTGCTATTACTCCAAGCATGTGGCCCCATGTGGGTACTAGATGAGCAAATCATTTTTGCTGTGCCTTCATCTCTCAGCTAAGTTCAGGGCCCCATTTGGTGTATGATTATTTTGTGGTCACTGGTGTCTAGGTCCTAAATAGACATGGCAGAGCAAGGCAATATTATCTCTTTATTGCAGGGAAAAGGGCTGGCAGCTGACAGGAGAACAAGGCAATGGTACCCACAGCATAGGGCAAGAATAAAGCCAAATCTACAAAGTGTGCCCCCAACACAACCACGAGCTCACCCTTTGTCTTTGTAAGGCTTTTCAAGTCAAGCTCCACCGCTCAGAGACAAGAGTCCACAGGACTATAATGGGTAAATGGGGTTTGCCAGCTTCTGACAGGGGTAATACAGCACTTACCCTGTTCTCATGCTCTGCAAATAAATCTGAGTTCACCTGCTGCTTTTTGGAGAGGAGCTTGAAGTGCCTGGGTAATCAGAAGGCGGCTCTGAACATGTTGTGAGGGTTGTCTGATGGCTGAACTACCACATCAGCCTTCCCCCAAAAGGATGTTAAATACTGACATACAGATCCAGTGCAGGCAACTTACTTTTGTATCCTCCAACTACGCCAAAACAGTATTTTCACTTCAGCAGAGAGCTGGGATCTATGTAAAAAGGCCACTAAATGGAGTTATGTGGTATTGACATTTCTCAGAATATCAGACACGGATATTGCCATTTTTTGAGGCGTGGGATGTAAGATGAATAAATTTCATACCATGACTTCCAAGCCTCCATACTAGAACTTCTGATCAACTGCCCTATTCACCATAGTTATGGAAGTTATTTATGTTAAATAGATTAAAGGCTGAGCAATTTAGATTTTCTCTGAGTGATTTGTTGTTTCAGCTTCTTTTATGTTAACATCTGTTTGCATTAGTGCGGAAATACCATACTTGCCTTCCCTTGAGATAAAAATTTGCTTGTGGACTCCAGTTTATCTATTTCTTGTCAGAGTAGTAATGTCCTCTGGGTGGGGCCAAACAGGCTGATGGTTCCTGGTGACCATTACTCAACAAAGCATGCAATTCTTTACACACCTGGTGAGGAAAAGTCTATGACAGAAGCAGTGAGAAAGACTCCATCTCACAAAAATAATTTTAATAGGTTTTAAGCCCAACTCTTTTCCCACTTAAATCACCAGCTTAATTCCTAGAAGTGTACCTTAAAAGCAATTTTATGTACTGTAAGTTGCAAGACTCAAAAGTAATCAACTCCTTCTGCTATTTGCAGCTTTGCTATTCATTGGCATTAGAGGCAGACTCTCTGGAAACACTTAGTAGTACTGTTTAAAGACTTTCAATTTTCTGTTTTATGTAATGTAACCTCATGTACTCAAAAGGAACTCTGAAAGTATTCTTCTACCATAACTATAATGGGATGATTGCATTACTACGGAAATTTGGGAAATTTATACAAATATGATGACAAAATCTCTGTTTGACTCAGGCTGCTTGTGCATGTTTTCCCCCTCTTTCTCTGCCCACCCTGCCTCTTGATCTGTGCTGGTGACAGATTAATAGATTCTTATTTTGAAACAATTACCAGAACTTCTGTAGTCCCTCCTGTAAGAGTCTCTTAGGCGAGGAGGGAGAAGCTACAGGGGTATCATACTCAAGCAGGGAGGCAGCCCTTATTCTTCAGTGCCTTTTCTGAGCCCTGGAGCCCCGTGTCCCCACCATGGGCAAATGTTTAATTCTGCTGGCTGTGCAGCCTGGCTGGGAACATCTGAGCATGGGATGGGGCAAAAATGGGGCAAAGGGGTGTTTCAGGTGAAGGTGAGCCAGAGGCTTTACCTGAGTACTGCTGGGAGCAGAACAGAGTTTTATATTATACTTCTTTTGTAACCTGTTCCTCCCGAGCTTTGCTGCTGCTTCTTCGTAGTGCTAAGGGTTTAGAGCATCTGTGCACCAGAAAGCTTTCCTAAATCAATAGTCTCCTGCAGCTACATAAATAGCTAACTGGAGCAAAGATGTTTATTTTTGAAGTGGGAGATGTTGCTCCTGCGACAATGTTTTATTATAATGATTTTGATCCTCAACCTGCAATCTTTACACCAAGACAAGACTCCCCTTGATTTCTGTGCAAGCTTTGTCTGACTAAGGATTTCAGAATTAGCTCTTTGCTTTTATTTTTATTGAAAAACAAGCCTGCACTTGACAAGGGAAAAACAATAAGTGGATCATGTCAGAGAGACAAGTTCCTATGAGAAATTTCTAGCAGGAAAAACACAGCTTTATGATTACATGGCAGTAAACTGCAAGGTTAAAGCTTCAAGAGTTTTCTGGGAGAAAAAGATGCTAATGTACTAATGTGAAGGGTACTTATTCCATCAGAGGAAAAGGTGCAACACAGCACACACCTCTGCTTCCTCTTCACCAGAGACTACACAAATGAGTAAAGGTCGCAGCAATGAAATGAATAATAATAAAACATAAACTAGAAAACATAAAATAGAAAAATATTTCCACAAAAAAATGAAAACATCAACAGAAATAGATACATTTTGATCTAAGGATTGAATCTGAAGAAAACACATCAGTCTAGACATATTTTATGTCTAGACCAAAAGGGCCCCGATCCCAAGGACAATATAAGCCTGCACAGGAGTGACAGCTCTGCACCAGTGCACTTCCCTCCATGAGAACTACCTAAAAATGTGCCATTTGCAGAGAGGAGCCACATGACAATCAAACCCTGCAAAGACGGGGAGCACAGTACCGCTAAGAGCAATTGCAGAGACATGGAAATGGCAGCAGAAGGGTTGGGATGTGCCTGCCCAGGGTGGGGTGTGCCTGCCCACCAGCCCTGCTGTGTGGTGCAGACAGGTAAGAAGAACCAGGGGAGCGGGATAGGTACGTGTCTGGGACACTGGGAATGGAACGGGCAGCTGCAGAGCTGGGGCTTTACTTGGGGTTTGTCCCCTGCCCCCAGCATCAGTGGACACAAAAAAACCCAGGAAAAAAATGTCAGCAGGGTACGGGCATCTACTGCCTGGTCTGGCAAACAGGAGCAAACAGGGTGTTCGGATGGGTTTGGTGTTTGGGACTTTTTTGGAGGGGGGAGTGGACTTTGGGAATCATGGGGTTTTATCTGTTTTAAAGGCAAAATCTCCCCTGGAAGCAGAGGGTTGTGAACGTGTTGCTCAGCCTGCAGCTGCTTGCTGAGCCCTAGGATGTGCTTCAGCGCCCTGCTGATGCAGGTGGGTGCTCCCAGAAGTTCGTCTCAGTTCTCGTTTGTCCGTAAGCCTCGTTTGACACAAAATCGGGATGCAGGCAAAGACATAGCAAAGTGGAATGTGGGGGTGGATTCTCCAAGGGGGTGGGGGTGGTGAGCATTAAAGAGCAGCAGCCCCGTTGCCCAGAAGAGGGGTCAGGAGCCTGGATTAAGTAACCCAGTGTTCTAAGGCACTAGATTTCAGAGGTGGGGAGTAGTGGGAGTCACGTGTCAGCCAAGCCTGCTGCTTTTCCAGCACTCCGCGTGGGCAGCAGACAGGAGACAAGAACCCTGGCAGGGCGGGTGTTCCCCCGCAGGAGGCTGCACCAAACACTCATCTTCAGAAGCGGAGGTTCACCCGCATCACACTGTAAAAGCGAGCTGTCAGCTCACCCTTACTGCAGGCTGACAGTCCCTTTCAATGAGAACGTGCAGCCCTCTTGATCGTGCTTTTTCAGTAGAGAAAACCCCGGGGTCAGTGTGTTTAATGAAACTCATCCCATCATAGGCGTGGACCGCAGGCACTGTCCCCACGCCACCAGAGCGCGCGGTGCGGGGACACAGGCGGCTCCTCCCGCCATGCCCCCCCCGCACAACCCTCTGCCCACTTCAGAACGGCCTGGGCGCGCTGGTTTCTGTCCCCCCCGCTCGCCCGAGCCGCGGGTACCTTCGCCACCGGGGAACTCACTGCGGCGGCGCTACCCAGCGATCGGTACCGACCCCCGGGGGGAGGCAGGACAGGGCAGGGCAGGGCAGGGTCCCCGCGGGAGCGGCACCTCCGACGGTGCGGGCCGGCCGATGCTGCACGGGGTCCCCCGCCGGCCGGGCGCGCCTCGGGATGGACGGAGGTGGAGAAGGGGTGTCAGGGACCCGGCGCTCCAGGACGGAGCCGCTCCCGATCCGCCCCCGGCCCCTTCCCGCGGCATTCCAGAGCCCGCACGTCCCGCCCGCGGTGTGGCGCGGCGTGGCGCGGTGCTCCCCCCGCCGCCCCCCGCGGCCGCCGCCCGGCGGGTCCCGCCCGGCTCCGCAGTGTCGGGGGCTGCCCCGTCACCTGATCGTCGCCGTCGCCGCGCGCGCGCGCTCACCGCACCGCCCCTCCCGCACCGACCGGCCCCCCCCCTCCCCGCGAACGGGGGCGGGGGTGCCTGGTATATACGGCCCCGCCGCCCCCGCCCCTGCCTGCCTCCTGCAGTACGGGAGGCTGCGAGCCGCCGCCGCCGCCGCGCCGGGCCGGGCCCCGGCAGGTGGGCGAGCCGTGCCGAGCCGGGGTGCTGCGGGGTGAGTGCGCGGGCGGCGGGCGCGGGGCTCCGGCCCCCCCATCCCATCCCCTCCCCGTGGGGGGCGGGGGAGCGGCGGCGCCGCCGCCGAGGGAAGGCGCCGGGGCCGGCGGCCGCGGGGGGCTCGCCCGGGTCGTACCTGTTGCGGGGCTCGGGGGGGCCGGGGGCGTGGGCGGGGGTGCGGACTTCGGGGGGGCGGCGGTGCAGCCCCGCCGCGCCCGTGGGTGCAGCCCCGTGGACCCGCAGCGGGCCGGCCGGGATGCGGAGCGGAGCGTCTCGTCCTGCCCGCCCCGGGGTCGCGGTGCCGGTGGGGGCGGATGCTCGGCCGGGGCCGGGCACCTGCACTACGGCAGCCCGAGGGCGCAGCCCCCGCTCGCCCCGGGCGCTTCCCGGAAAGTTTCTAGAACTCCGTAAGATGGGAAGTGGCATTAACAAAATCCCGACCCGGGGGCCGGGCTGCCGCGCCGCCGCCGCCCGGTGAGGATGCTGGCGTGGGGGGCTCGCCTTGGCGACCTGCCCTTCCCGCAGCGCTGCGCGGGCTGGCGCGGCGGAGCCGCGCGTGGCCCTGCCTCGGCCAGGTGCGGTGCGGGGCGATGCAGAGCCTGCTGCGGGCACGGGGCTGTGCGGCTAGGGGTTGCAGGACACGCGTCCCTAAGAGAGAGCAGCTGCGGGGAAAAGGGTACTGCTGTACCTCGGTTGTCGGGGTGTGTGTTTCTGGACTTAGTTGGGTTTTGGTGTTTGTGGGGTTTTCTAGTTAAAATCCCTCCAAACTTAGCGGGCATCACATTCTAGCCACCACATACCCCGCGGGGAGCAAGCAAAAGCACAGTTAATTACTTTAAGGTTTCGTTGGGGAATACAGTGTATGAAAAAGCCCTCTTCTGATTGCTGGTGTGTCGGGAAGAGCAGCCGCTCTCCAGGAGCGCACTTTTGCCAGGCAGATTTTGGGATGCAGGCACTAGGCTGGCATGCGCAGGAAGGTTCCAGAACAGCGGTGCCGCCTGTTCCCCGGGCAAGGGAGCGCCCCAGAGCGCCCACCTCCTCCTAGGGACTGCGCGGGGGGAATGAGCAATCAGGCTTCCGCACCGACACAGCACATCTCGCTGTCACCCGGGACGGGGGATGCCAAGGTAAAGCTGGAACACTGCGTGTTCGGGATGAGGGGAGCTCGGCTGCCCTCGTGCAGTCGTGGTTTGGTGACCAGGCTGTAGTAGCTCGGTGCAGTCATTAGCAGGGAGCCACCAGGAAACGCCTTTGCTGTGCTGCTTTTACTGTGGTGGTTTTGATCAATCCAGGTTGCCACAACCTGAGAGAAGTCTAAAATGGCCATAGTGGGTGATAACTCCCTTTTGGCAGTAATAGCTTATAGCAAGCCGTCTCCCTCTGCAGTAGGGCACTAGCTCTCCTGGTAGCATATGCTGCAGGATGGGTTCTTTTCGCTTTTTAACAAACTAGACCAATTACACAAAATGAGCTGAAAGGGGTGACCTACTTGGAGGGAGAAGAAGAAAAAAAGTATTTGAGAAGGAGACCTTGATTTCAGGCATCACCTTGCCTGTCCTACCGTTTTTCCTAACCAAGCAGGATCCTTCCTTCTGAAGGTGTGAACTGTATGGCTCAAGGGCTTGCTTCCCCCTTCCTCCCCCCCCCCCAACCCCTTCTGCTTCAGCAGGAAAGAAATAGTTACTCATGAAGGGGCATTTCAGGTGTTTCTTAAACGTTCTTGCATTTCAGCTGTAGCATCAAGAGGCTAAAACACCTAGAACGTTTCTCCTTACCCTGTCTCTCACACACTACGTTTAAAATTAGAACATCATTAGCAAAATTGTAAGTGGCTCTGGGGAGGCAGGGGATATTTTACGGCTGAAAGTCACAAAGCCATCAAATAACATCTTCACAAATACCTGGGTCTTGCAGGTCTTCAACATGGCTGGCGCTGACACAGCTACCTTCCTGCATGCGGCTCAGTGCAGCGTGTAAGTACAAGAGATCTTTCTATTAATTTTGTGTGTGTGTGTGTGTATCTGTGTGTATTTTGGTAGATTAATGTCTTCTTCCCCCCGCTTTAAATAGGTGGGTTGATTGCGACAAACGGGGAATGTAGCATATTGCAGATGTTTTTGGTTCTGGGGCATCATGGGTAATATCTGAAAGGCTCTGCTTCTCGTACCAAGAAAAAAAAATATACTAACTAGGAAAGAATTTACCTGTGTTTCCAGTGCTTGCATTATCAGCACCTATCCCCTGTTAAAGAATGAGATGCATTTCAAGTAATTTGTGACAATGTTATGGCCTTTCTTGAGCCATTAGAATGTTGGAAGGTAGGTACCCCAAGGATTCCATTAATACCACTCAACAGTCAAGGAACAGATGAAAACTGCAAAGCAGAAGTAAGGTACGGTAATGAATTCAACTTATTTAATGTGGAAATAGTCTTTTTAATGTAATAAGAATTAAAACTGTCTTACCAGCATGAAACATCGACGTATTAAATGCGCGTTCAGAAGGGAAGAGTTGGCCACATTTCACCACAGGTTAAGTAATTGTGGGTTAATAGGACTCTGTCAAATACATGCTGGGAAATATTAGTTCAAGAAGTAAGGTTTCTTTGCAGTATGCCTGCATTTTACCTTGAAAAGAAGTCCACATTTCTGAAAACTCTTGCTGCTGCATGTACACATGATGGCTGTCTGGAGATGTAAGAGGGGTTTTTAAAAGATGCTGTGGAGGGGAGAAATAATGGGTGCTCATAAGATCAGTTTTAAAAATAGAAGGAAGAGGAGAATTGGGCCTTCTCATGAAAACTGTGTCCTACCTGACTATTTTCCCTTTAATCCATCAAGCTAAGAGATGTTCAATTTTGAGTCGTATTAGCATCGTGTGTTGTTGGCCAGTGCTAGTCAGGCTTGCGTTTTAAAAGATAGATGAGGGGTTTAGTTAAACTGAGTGTACATAGAGAGACCTGGGAGAATGTTCTATTACTTTAAATTGTTTTAAAAACAGAAAACGTTTTTAAACAGTGTCTTCAGTATTCTCTCAGAGTGCGTACTTGGTATTTCACGATAAGGTATAGCTGCCTCAAATCAGATAAACAGCGGTTAAGTAAACGTGACATTCTTTCATGATGAACTTGTCATTTACTGTTCTTATGAATGGTTAAATTCATGTGTTTGTTGAAAATCTCATAGCCTGGATTTCATAAGTATGAAGTTTTTAACATTCTTTTCACATACTGTGCGTTTGCGTAGTGTCAATATATATGCATGGTGCAAGGAGAGAAAAGAGTACTATTTATTTCATCTTATTTTACTCATTACATTTGGTATGTCATATGCAGATAGAGTGAGGTTGATGCAGGATGCGTGCATGGAAAAATCCTCGTTCTCGAAATATATTTAGAATAAAAAATTGTCCAATATGGGCTTGCCTGATTTTGGGGAGGAGTGGGTGCTTTGAAGAAGGGTTGAGTTTTTTCCTTCTGGTAATTAATTTTTAAAGAAGTGGTTTCCTAGTTTAAGAAACCAGCAAGAGAGGGAGAGATGCAAGACATTATTACAAGAAAAGGTCAGTACTACCCTGTTCCTTCATTGTTTCATTCGTGGGTTTGTTTTTTTTTTTCTCCTCGTGTCTGACTAGCTAAAAGATTATTTAGGAGGGGAGGGAAAGAACAGAGTGTGTTTATAAGGTGGACACATGTATCGGAGGGAATGCTTAATTAGGAAATTGTGATACAGCCCTACAGCCTAATGGAGTGAGAAGATGACAATTCTCAGCCAGCTGGGTGGGGCACAATGCAGTGCTAACTGTAAGCCTTTTGTCTAATAAAAATGCCTGAAACAAAGTGCTTGACTGGCAATCAGCATCCCACTTGACCTTTTTAAAGCCAGGAAAACAAAGTTAATGAATGTATCTTTCAGTCACCATCCTGTATATCGGGATTTTTGTGCATTACTGGAGAGCCACGACTCTTGCAGCTTTGGTTCTTATCGCAGCATGGCTATTCAGAGTTTGAAAGATGATTTGTGAAATTGTGCCCGTTGAAATTATTAAAGCCTCGAGCGAAAGAAAAGCCCTGTACACAGCTGCTAAACTACTTTGCCTGACTGGTTTTGAGGTTTCTTTTCTTCTCAGTGCAATGAATTAACTTCACCAGAGTTTCACAGGGTAGCTGGAAAATACAAATCTTCCTGTTCCTAAGCTGTGCTTTAAGTCTCCTGTATTACTGAATAGTTGGAATTACTAGATAATTACAGCAAACCCAGTGCATTATGTAAGTTAAATGTAGACATTGTTTAAAACTTCATTTTAATGAGGTAAGGCATTCCTAAATGCTCTTGCTAGAAATTGATTTTGAGCTTTTTTTTTTTTTTAATGCTGAAAATACTGCATGACTATTAAAGAGTTTGTAGCATTTTGTAGGCAGGATACTGGCAAGACGCTGTTGTTTTTTAATGCTCTAGAATGTAAAATCAAGTCTAATAGCCCCAGATATGTGTAAGCAGCTATTTATGTGTTGCTAAATTTGAAACAATATAAGTCGTATAGCTTGTGCAAGGCTCTGGTTAGCCTGCATCTGCTGAAAATGGTGTGCAAGAGTCTGTTCTGATGCAGATCATCAGCGTGAGGGGAATTTTTTATGGTTGTGAGATACCTTGGAAACAGAACTAATATTTGTGCTGGTTTGTTAGTACATTAAATGCTTAATTACTTCCTTTGAACACGATTGAGGAGGTTGGTTTACAAATTAATACTTGTTTTTAATGCTAGGTGACAGTATCGCCGCTGAAATGCAGAATTCTCCGTGGTTTACACTTTCTGTAGAGACAAACAATTTAATTTGCATGTATCAAAAAGAAAATGGTGGCTTCTCATCTCTCGGTGAAGACTGAATAGAAAACTGATGTGATGATGTCTTAACACTGGGGCACTGTTTCGCAGAGAATGTATGCGCTGAACTGTCATCATAAAATTAGACAAACTTTTTAATGAGCAGTGAACGTTTTAAGATGCAGTTCCTTTCTGCTGCACTTAATGTCTGAATGTTATAACGGGTGTCTGCCTTAATAGAACACACTCAGGCTCGTGTATTGTGTTATAGATAAAACAGGGAATAGGCTAGAAGGGGGAAATGTAAGTGCTATCCAGGAACTGATTTTTCTTAGGCTTGCTGTAGGATATTCAATAAGATGAAAAAGTATAAATGGTACATATTTATCATCTAAGCATTATTGATCTAGATGAAAAGAAAACAAGTACAAATCAGCATTTTAAACAGAACTTAAAAATGAGTCTCTAAGACTTTGAAACCTGTAATCAATGTAAATTGGAGGGGAGGAGAAGGAAGGGATTGGGGGAACAGTTGCAGGCATTGAGCACATGTTCTACTTCTTCAGCTTTGTCTAAGGAAATAGGTATCGTGATGAAGAAGATAAAGCAACCACCTAAATTTACTGGATTTCAAATCAACTAGTAGCACTTCTGAATTTTGCGGGGTATTGCTGCAAATCAGCGTGTTGTGTCTGTGCTTTGTTGGAGCAGCAGACCTATTTGCAAAGCTGTTTGTCACACTGTTGTTTTTATTATAATAAGGCTTATATGGAAATACTCCTGCAATGCATCTAAAGAAAAGACGAATGGCAGCATTTATAGGAGGTGGCAGATTATACCACAGCCTGAGCGTAGGGAGGAGGGGGCTGGTGTCACTCGTCCCAGCCCCCTTACTAAAGAGGGATTGGCATTACTTTGTTTAATTATGAGGCACGTTGCACTGGACTAATGTAAAGATTAACACAACGGGCCCCTTAACCTGGTTAAGGAGTCGGGGTCCTGCCCCAAGGTAAATAATGAATACGAGTTTGTTTGCCCAGTGAGTCTTACTGGGTGGAAAAATAGCTGGGAGTCTGATCCTTTTTCTTTTTAACTGTGCGTCTAGCATATAAATCAATTAAAATTAGGAGTGTTTTGGAAGAAGTTTGGCCTTTCTAAACAAACCAAGAGACTTGGATTTTGTTGTTTTATTCCCACTGAAGGGTCTGATCCCATTTTAATATTTTTGAACTTTAAAAGCAAACCCGTCAATTTCAAGATAAAGAAGAATAAATGGTGACCACTTTAGCTGATGTAAAGCCACAGCTGCTCTTGTGGATTTGAGCTGTTCACCCTCCAGTGATTGTGGTCCTCCATAATGCAGCAATATGCTGTTAATTCTTGCAAATTTGGAATTTCATTTGTTTTAATGCATAAAAGGGATCTCAGCAAGGAAGGCAGAGATGAGGAAAAAAAGTGGTTTTTCCTTTTGTGAAAAACTGCTTTCTGTGCTGAATAGATTTAGTTTCTCTGCCTTACTTACGTGAAGGGTGTAAGTCCTGAAGGAAGATGCAGACTTTATGTGCGGGAAGTTGCAAAGCCGGACTCAAGTTCCTTGGCATCATGATGGGTCACGCTTCCCTCTGTGGACCTCAACCGGGAATGGGTAGCTTTCGCTCCGTTTTTGGCTGTTCTTGGTTCTGCTGAAAACCTACGTTTGTTTTGGAGGCTAAGAGATAAGAAATTGTTAATTTTAAAGATTTACTAAAGTGTGAGCTTAAATTAGAATGCTTCTAATCTAAAACAGATCTAGCCTAGATTTAGACTACAACTAGGGAAAAAAAAAAGGTTGTAAATTATCATTTTTGTTACCTATCAAGGTAACGATGCCGCAGACAGTTTTGGAGCACACTGCAGGAAAATGGCTGCCTTCGTTTTTCTTGGCTGGGCTTACAGCAGTGAGCTCTGCCCCAAGTCATCGCTGCTGGCTCGTGGTCCCATTAGCTCCGATGAGGTGCACCTTGCACTCCTGGCATCCTCTGTTAGCACAGGCTCCGTGTTCTCACTCACATTGCCCGCAGGCTGTGGACTTTCATCCTGAGCAGCTTGACTCGTCAAGATCTCTTACAACAAATATTAGCAAGGCAGAGAGACCAAAAACACTGCCAGGGGAATGGTGCTGTTGACTGCAGTTGAGCTGAGGTGTTCCCTGCCAGTGGCCACATCATGGCTGTGCATCCCCTTCCTCTGGCATAGCTTCCTCCTGAGAGAGGAGGGTCTGCAAAAGGCACCAGGAAAGAGTCTCCTACCACCTGCTTTCCAACTCAGAGGTAGCCAGCTTACCAGAACAGCGTTAGTCTAGCCTAAAGA
Organism: Cyanoderma ruficeps; assembly: GCA_008694505.1. Classification (NCBI taxonomy): domain Eukaryota; kingdom Metazoa; phylum Chordata; class Aves; order Passeriformes; family Timaliidae; genus Cyanoderma; species Cyanoderma ruficeps. Next base: position 10,044,371 of record VZDJ01000782.1, read on the forward strand.
AAGAAAAATCTAGCACTCCGTGACCGATGCCACACGTGTCAGACAGTTGCTCGAAGGTGATCATCAGCCTTACTGTGCCAGAACAGATACCAGTGCTTTGGCACTAGCTCTGCTTCCAAGTCACCATTGAGGACTTGCAGGTTCATTGGAAGCCAGCAGAAACCCTTTTGTCATGCTGTGGTAGGTATGGCATTGGTGAAGATGCTGGTGGCTGTACCTTTACGTCTGCTCTTGGCTGATGTGCAGGTCCAGGGGAGCCAAGGAAAGACCAGACAGAAGACTGGACAAAACCCCACACTCCTAGTGTGAGTTATGCCCTGCTTTCCCCTCACCTCAGTCTGGTATGTTACTGGTTCTGAGAGCCATTGAGGATGGGCACAGCCTGAGGAGCTTGGAGCTGGTACTGGCAGGGAAAAGCTTGCTCCCAAAGGGAAGGATGGTGTTGCAGCTGAATTCAGAAGTACAGTCTCTTCAGATCTTCCAGTGGGTCTCCAGCTAGGCTGTAAATGTTTTTTTCCTTTTCCTTGAATGCTTGTTCTTTAAAAGTTAGAGGCACTGCCTGGTGTCTGATAGTAGGATTGAAGGCTGGATGCGCAGGGACTTAAGATGGCTCAATCTGTCACAGATGCCAAGCCTGACCTTGGACACATAGATAAGCTTCCCTCTAGCATTGCTTTTTCAGCAAAGACTTGGGTGAGGTGGCAGAAATGATGTTTATCGACTTCTTCCAAGCATGCTGTGAGGTCTAATATTTGTAAAGATGTTTGTGATTCTTTGGGAAGAAGGGCAGTCTGCTTCTGGCTGGCACTCCTGCTTCCTACCCTAACCACTCCTAACCCACTTTGGTTAGGAGTGAGGTGGGAAGCATGGCTTGAATCTCCACTCCTCAAAACCTACTCACCAGGGGGCTCCTTTAGCAAACGGGGACAGATTTCCTGGATAAAGGCTTTGATCCCCAGAGTGCTTGAATGCATTATCCAGCTGGCTGTCAATATCAGAACTGCTCAAATGGGGAGTGTACAGGGTTGCATGCAGCCTTCTTTTGGATAACAGAAGATGCTTTTTTCCTTGTTTTGTGTTCTAAGTGAAAACAAAGTCTGCTGGCAAGAGAAGGCTCAGAAGCACAGTGTGCTCTGTAGCCTTGCGAAGGGGGCTTTGACACTGCTTGGAGCTGAGCAGCTGGAGCAAGGATGGGATTTGCTGCTGTGAGTGATGTGCCCTCTTCCCTCTGTGGTGTTTTCAGTGGGAAGGCTCCACATCTGGCTGTGACTTTTGCCTCTGGACAGCAGCACTTGCTGGATTATGGAGGCTGTCATTCATCATCACTGTCTCTGACTGTAAAAGACAGTCCAGCGCTCCTGACAAAGTGATGGGGAAGATTGGGTATGGTCGAGAAACAGCTTGAAGGCTTTTTTAACTGGGAAAGTGATTTCAGAGAAACTAAAGGAGGTTGGGAGAGAGGTAAAGACTCCCAAAGACCTACAGCGACAACTTTACAACCTTGCACAGAGGGTTGAAATTTGCATGAAGAATGGAAAGGGGAAAAAATAAGTGTGCCCGACCACAAGTGGAGACAGGGATTATTTAAGAAAATAAAGAGCGGAAGGACTTGTATTCAGAAAGGTCAGAAGGATTAAGATTCCTTGCAGGGAAAGCCAGTGGGAGGTGAGTTCTCTGGGAGGGAAGATGCAGCATATGTCAGAAAAGGGAACTGATGGATCACCCAGGTGCTGCAGGGGACTCATCAGGGCTTGTGGGTTTTCAGTGACATAGAAGTGTAAAACCCATTTGCCTAAATCTTGAGCAGGGTTGATCAGTTTAAAAGATAATCCAGCAGTGTTAGGAAAACAAGTTGAAGGTTCCAGAAAAATTCAGCAGACACCCATCTGAGTGGAAATGGGCACCTAGCCAGGGTGCAGTGTGCTGCACAGACAGGTGCACCGGGAAAGTTCTGCTGCTGTCTGGTGGCTGTACTGCCCCAGAGATACAGGCAGGACCGCTGGTCAATGCCACCAGGTGGGGGGAGAAAAGCTGCTGATTTTGTGCCGTGTGTGTCCACTGCGTTGTAAATCCTGGTGAGGCTTGACTGAACAGTGTGGTGAGGCACAGTGGAGCAAGCCTGTGGAGTTGGGGTGAGAGGCCCTCCTCCCTTACCCCCATACTGTGGTGCCTTCACCAACAAGGTGCCTTAAAAGCCACTAATCTTCTCTCATGGGAAGTGTGAGGTTTTTCATGGCAACTGCTGGATCCTGCCCAGGCATATCACTGTCACATACTCTGCTGCCTGCCTGTTACACAGTGGCCATCCCAGTCTTGGTGACTTCCCTTCGTGGCTCATCTTGTTCTTCCCTGGCTGCCACTGTGCCTGCAGCAGGTCTGGGTGCTGTCACAGGCTGGCATCCCCATGCAGCGGTGATGCAAATAACAGATGGTGCAAGAAACTCCTGTCTTCAGTGTGTCCCAGCAGAGGCGTGGATGCAAGTTCAGGCTTCTCCTTAGGAGCAGGGATTTCTGGAAACACTTACCCCATTAGCAGCAATGGTGGCAGTAGCAGTAGAAAGCTTTAGTAGGTATCTCCACCCACACCCTATTTCAAAATAGTAACGAGAACATTCAGCAGTTGGCAGTCTAATGTGTCCAGGGATATTACAGATTTCTTTTCTTTTTTTTTTTTTTNTTTTTTTTTTTCAGCTGGCCTAGCTGGTTATTCAGGAATCATGTGATCAGAAGTTAAAAGGGTTTTATTTTTCTGCATCTTGAAGGTTCAAGTGGCAACAGTTTCTTTGATTCTGCGTCAAACAGTTTTCTGTTTGACGCAGAATTCAGCCACAGCCCAAGAGCACCGCGGCTTCCCTTCGGTGGTGCGTGCCTGGCGGATGATAACATATCACATACCAAGGAACAGCTAAACAAAAGCTCTTTTTAATAAAAACAAACAAAAAAAGCCCTACACCAAACCTCACAGAGGCTGTAGCATTGCTTGGACAACTGGGCTAGGGTTGGAAAGCACATTGGATACATGTGCCATGTCAGGGAAACAGAACAAAAAATAAGTAATCCCTCTACTCCTGCTTGCAAAGATAATCCAGGCTAAACCATACCATTCCTTAGCTCCACCTGCGCTGAAACTTGATGAAAACCACCATTCCTGCTACTTGTCTTAGGTCAGAAAGTGTAACTTCGATGCCTCGGGAAATGCAGAGGGACAGGGCTGCCTTGTTGATTCTAAAGATGCTTAGGACCTACCCTCTGGTATGGACCCACCAAAACCACAGCCACGTTGTTGCTGCACCTCATGAAATGGTTAGTGCGGGCAGTGTTAGAAGCTGTAGTGTTTGACTGCTTCCAGATTTTTTGGAAGAGATAATTGACATGATGGAGATTTTTTCAGGCAGGAAAAGGCATGTGAGTCACTCTGTGGGTACCAGTTTTTGCATTGTCTGCATCTAGCTTTATATTGCTTGGTCATTTTTTAAATAGATCCAGGCAGGAATATGCCTGTTTATACAAATCTGCAAAAAAACATGGTAGGTTTCTGTGTGTTGTGTAGCCAGCCTACAAGGGATTTTGTTCTTGTATCTGATTCTGGAGAGACCAGTGTGTGTGATTTGCAGTGCTAATGGGGATGTAGTCAAAAAAAGAAAGGCAGAAGGGTCTTTGTGCAGAGCAGTGGACCAGCCAGACCAGAAGGAGTTCAATCTTGCAAACTGCCAGCTGTTGGGAGGATTTGAGAGGAGTGTGATAGGGAGCACTTGGTTTGGCAAATAGCTATTAGGGGTTAATGCCACCCAGAGCATTTCAACCCCACAGGTTGGCAGGTCCCTGGGGCTGTTGCATAGGGGGGGCAGGCAAGAGGTTTCTCTTTCATTGTAGCATTAGGTTTTGGGTTTTTTTGGTTGGTTGGGGTTTTTTTATTATTTTTCTGGCCTCAAATGCTCTGGAGGTTGTGCCCTCCCTCTCCTATGACTGGGTAAGCAGGGTGATGCCCCTTATCTGGCAGCATCATCCCAAGCAGGGCAAGGGCAGCCAGGCTGTGGGATGGTGAGGCATCCCAGCTCAGGGACTTCCCAGACTATGGAAAACACAGCAGCACCCACAGTCCTCCTTGGTCCCTTAAAAGTAAACCCACAGGGGGTTCAAAAAATGGTGAAAGCCAGGATAGTAGTTCTGGAGAATGGCTAATACTTTATTATTGGGAAGAGATCGTCTCTGTGTGAGTAGGAAAAAGGAAAATGTGAGAAAGCGTGTTCTGTAAGGACGCAGGGTGTGGCTCAAGCATCAGTAACAAATGCTGGAAGAAAAATGCTCTTTGTTCTGCAGTCAGGTGGGTTGACAACTATTCTCACCCATCCCTGGCATGCATAACACCCAATGCAATTAAAAGATCGAGGAAGGCTTGACATGCTGAAACTGCTGCAAGTGCTGCTTTGCCTTCCAAACAATTAAGTTCTGAAGGTTGTAGCTATCAGAATCAGTATGTTTGTTTCATACTGCTGCATTGTTTTACTGTCCATGTTTTGTGTGTTTAATGCTTCAAATGGTAAGTTAAAGCTCTCTAGCACTAAAATTTATACTAGCCTACATGTGACTAGAATTGGAGCAAAGCGTGCATTAAAGTGTATTAAAAACGTGTACATCCATATATGCGTGCAGTACAGCAAATTGACTTGTAATGACAGTCTTGCTAATTGGAAAATAATTTCAAAGCTATTCCTTTTAAACTACCCTTGTTTGTCTCGCAGGTTTAACGCTTTTTATTTTCCATTTATTTAACTAAAAAAAAAAATTACATTCACAGTTGCTTTTAGATCGCTACAGGCTGAAACAGTATCTTGAGCTTAAAAAAAAAGCCCTATTATCCTGGTTTTTTATGCTTTGTTCATTCTGTTGTGGGTTGGTTTCATTCAGTGACTAAAATGCTGCTGTCTTTTCTCCCCCTAAGCATCGGGACTAAAACTTGGTCTCGTTGCAGTTGCTGGCAAGAAGCGAAAATCTTGCGCGAGTGAAATACTATGAACTTGTTCATAGACAGGCAAGTGGGACTGACTGTGTAAAGCAATGAAAAGAAGATGTGACCAATATACATCTTCTCTCTTTCCATTTTAAATAAATTCTTCTAAGTTCAGGGTCAGGAATTTGGACAGTTACTCATTTTGTGTGTCTGTATAAATATATATGTATTTATATCTTCTAAAACTGTCCTATTTCTTTTTCTGGGAGGATGAGAAATCTACTTGCAAATTTACATCTTGTGACATTTCCTTACAACTGCACACTGGCATATGTACTGCTAGAGGCCAGCCCATCATTTCTTGGTAAAAAGAACCTTTCAGCTCGGTTACCTCCTGTAGAGAGCTAATTTTCCAGCAGTCAGGCTTGATCTGGATAAATAATTAGAGAGCGCGAGAGAGAGATGAAGATGATCACATCAGTGCTGTCTGTAATTCAGTTAATACAGCCAGACCCTGTGATTTTGCGTCTGCAGCGTACTTGCGTGGTCTCAAAAGCCACAGAGGCGAGCAGGCAACAAAGCCAATCGGTTACATTTGTCTTGGAAGAATTAGCGGCACTTTTCATTCATTTGTGGAAAGCCAGCAAACAGCTGCAGCATGCATCTGCAGCACAAGAAGGTGATTCTTGACACGTTCGCTCTCCCCAGCCTACCCCCACACATGCAAAAATTTCATCGTGCAATTAGTGCTGGGGTATTTCCATCCTTAAGGATGCCTTTTTCTTTTCCTCTGTAGTTTGAGGCATTGAGGTGTTTTTGTTTTTTTTTTTTAGTTTAGTTAAAATTGGTATCTTGTGTAGCGGAGTAAAAGCAGACTTGGGGAAGCCTACTGTTTTGGCATTTCTGGATTTTTATTTTTTTTTTAAGCTGGCCAAAATTATCTGATAGCAATGCTGAAGTGCAGAGATGTGCCTGGCTCTCTGAGAAGCAGTAGCATTTCACATGACTCTTAACACCAGTGGAAGAGATCTAGTTAAAGCAAACTGCATTCTCATACAGTCTTTGAGGATATGTTTGTTATTGATGTGCATTTGTTCCTCCTGTGTACGGTGCTATAAAGGGGTTAAAAATACATCTCTGGTTCACTTTATTCCCAGTGGTAGCTCCATTGCATTTATACATGGATCAGATTAAAATAGGTCAATATCTTTTGTGGAAGGTCTTTTGACACTTTGGTGCATGACTGCAGTACACCTGCCTTGAGGATGAATGGACCCGGAGGAAATCCAGGCATTAACAAAACACAGCCTAGGGATACTTTAGGATCACATTCCTTTATTCATTAACTAAATCAAAGGTTTGACAGAAGATACTTTATCGTCGAGTCAGTCTAAATAATACTTTTTAAGGTGACAGATAACTTCTGCTGAAGAAATAAACTATGCATTTTGTTGAAAAAATGAGAACAGTGTGGGATTATGCTGTTCTTTATACTGCATCATTTGCATGGGAATAAATGTATGCGCTCTAGCTGAAAAATTTCAGAACCTTATTAAAAAGAAAATTGTGTATTCAGGAGTTGCCTTATGGCAGGAAGTCTTTGTCTGCCTGTTTGCTTTATTGCAGTTGTTTGCTGCTTTGAATCGATTTTGTCTACCAGATCAGTATATTGAGGATGGCTGGGGAAGGCAGGGTGAAGGGAGAGGGTGCAGCTCCGCAGTTTGCAGGACCAAGAAGCTGTTTGCTGTCTCATGGTGTGTAGGGGTTTTGCTTCAGTTTTTGGTTGGTTTTTTTAAAGTAAAAAACCAGAAACAAACCTAACTTGGAATTTTGGAATTTCCATAACATAAAGAGGAAGAGGCTTCTTTTCGATATAATGGCGCCATTAACATCTATTAATAATGCAGACAGGGTAAGTAGCTGGAGTTGGAGCTCCCTGGGGGCCTCGTAAAACAGATGTGCACTATATCTTCCCGGATTTGATAGCTGCTGGGGTCGAGGGGGTCGCTGTGGTTCCCGTTTATTTCCTCTGGCAGCGGTTTTCTAATTTAAGCACCTCTGTCTCCTGGCTACAGTTGCCTGCTGTGCCGTGGAGGGGGTGTTCGCGCATTGTCATGCCTGCTGCCGGGAAAGGGGGCACGGCCACCGTCGCCCCTGCCGCGCTCGCCGCTGCCTCACGGCTCCTCTCGCTCTCGCCAGCCTCTGTTCAGACGGGTTTGCTGTTCAAGGTGCTGGAGCTGGCCTCTTTTCGATCCCTTTTTTTATTATTTTTTTCTTTTTTTTTCCAAAAAGAAATTAAGGTAAGTGTTTCCTCCTCTGCAGATCTTTTTTTTTTTTTTTTTAACATGGGAAGGAAGAAATATTCCACCTTGCAAGAGCATGTAGTGTATCACTTGAGGTGAGGTCTGGCTCCTGGTGGGAAATGCAGTTGCCGTATCCCCTTTTTCAAGACGATGCTTTGCAGTTCTAATTGAATGTATTCACGGCGCTGCCTCTGAATACATAGCTCTGCGTGTTCCTTCTCTAGCTGTCAGCATTTAACTCAGGGGGTGGGTTATACCAGAAGGACCTAAAAATATTTCATTCTTTATGCTATCTCTTTAATTGCAGGTTACTCTACAAAAGTAGTGATAAAATATTAGTGGTCACAGTGTATACCAAAAAGTCTTTATAATCGGTTCTGTATCAGATGTATTCCTATCTTAAAGGTTTAGGTTTGCCTGAAGTCCAGTATGAGATGTGAACATCTGTCCTTGTGTGCACTTCCTTTGCAACGTAGTCTTCTTATTTGTATTTAAATGTAGAGCTATGCACTTTTGCTAGCTTGTCACAGACATGCAGGAGGGAAAAATCCTGGCATCGGGTCCAGATCCTTTTCAGCTGCTTCCACCCTCTGCATTATTCCAGTTGAAAGTTTAGCAGTGTGCAGAAAGGTAGTGTAACTCCTTGGAAAGAAAGAGACAGAGCATTACTTCTCTGCCTTTTTTATTCTTCCATTACTATGTATGCAAATGACCAACAGTATCTGACTGCGAGGAACACCCTATTATATAGGGAAGCATGATGTCTGCTGTATACACTATAGTAAGCCCCTCAGCTGAGAATCAGGTTGCATCTGGTTTTTCAGCAAGATAAAGGTACATCAGGTGCAAGGAAACAGCAGAGGTGTGAGCAGGTTGTTTTTGGAAGTGCTGCGTGAGCCAGTGCATGGGATTTCAGCAGGCAGCCTTCTGAGTAAAATGGATGGACTTTACTCTTCCCCCACATTCACTGGAAACTTAAAATACAATTTTCCTCTGACTTATCCCACACTTAAGACCCCCTTGCTGAATTGCTTTCTTCTCTTCCCCATGCCGAGACACTGTCCTTGAGTATGTGTGCTGACAGAGCAGGTGCCTCACTTAAAATGGTACCGCATGGTTTCGACCAGACCTGTGCTGAACTGGGGTGTGAGTGGACATGCTAATAACTGTCTGGCAAAATTTAAAAGCATAAATATTTATAACGTTTGTTCCTCAAATGTTTTTTTCTTGCTAACAGTGTCCAAAGCTAAGAGGTAGAAATTAAATTATTTTTTTAAATGTATGTGAAACTTGAAGGGGGAAAAAAGATTTACAAGCAAAACTGCACAGTCATATAAAACTTAAGGGTTTTTTCCCTTTTATTAGTCTAGGATATACTCGCAGATAGTTGTCTTTTTTAATATATTGATTGTTCTTATCTTTCTGACAGAATTGCAGTGTAATGCTAATAGAATTTAGACTTCAAATATAAATGCGCAGATTTTACTAGTTAAATGGCTTTAATTTTAAAATGTGAGCATGTTTGCAAATAACTTTTAGAAACAGAGTCATTTTTCTTGGGGAAATTTGCTGTCTGTTACTTCTGGTAATTTTGTTTTCTGAATAACACAGAACATTTGCCCCCTCATTACAGAAAAGGTCAATAAGGCTCATAACTGACAGGTTCGAAAGAACAATAAAATGCTCTGTGTTTTTAATCAGATACTTGAGTCAATGGTTTTTATTGATATTTTGCTAACTTATAGTCTGTTCAGTAAATTCTGTTACGAATGTATACAATATTTGTATCATTGAGACCTTTCTTTGTGAAATTGGTGTGTGAAGCTATGACTACTGCTGTTAGTGCTCAGTGAATCCTTTTCTCCTGACTCTGTGAAACAATCCCTTCAGAATTAATTGAAGACCTAAACGTTACCCGGCATAAGGAGAGATGGTAGGACCAAGCTTTGTGTTTTGTAATTTATATACAAAACCAACAAAACTAAAACCATTTTCCTTTTCGTTTGTGGCATGGGTGGTTTATTTGGGCCCCTTTTGGATTATCAGTGGCAAATTTAACATCTGAAATGCTGTTCAGGTGCATATTTGGTGGCTTAATATTTAATGACTAATTATGATTGAGTTTATATATCATTCTCTTTTGCCCTGGTAAGACTTTCTCCATGAAATGAAGTCAGACTGTATGGATTTTGAGGTGTTGGTGTACATTTTCCTCTTAATTTTCTACAAGGGGAAAATACACACACAGATACAATCAGTAATAGGAAATAAAAATTTTAATTACTTTTATAGTACGGTTACCTTCTGGATAATCAAAACGTAATTTTTTTTTAAGGTAGAATAATAAACAAAGCTAAAAGCAAAATTGTCCGCTTAGGGAACTTCGCTGAATGTAAAAATACATTGCCAGAATTCAGGCTTCCGCATTCTTTGGGAAACAAAGGAAAGATCCTCTTTCCTTTGTTAATGGTATTTATCATCTTTAACTCATTAGTTGCTGAAGGCAGAGATGAAATGTTGGAGGGGCTGGAAATGATCCATTGATAAAATTCACACAAGTTCTGTGAGGAATGCCTGTGTGCTGGTATTTTGCAGTTAAAATACACACACAAGTACATAAGCTGCCGGCATTGCTCCTCTTTAATGCTCCTTAAAAAACATCGAATTTTTTATCTTGTGTTGATGCATGTTTCATGCCTTCTAAATAAAGAACAATTGCAGGATTCCTCTTTATCTGAACTTTGGGTGCGCCCTTGTGTAAAATGGAAGTGCTTTGTGAGGCATCACGAGAAGGGAACAAAGTAGGAGGTAATATGGGGCTGCTTAATATGACAAGCCGTGATTTGGCCTCTGCTGAAAAAATAACATTTTGTTTTTGTCTGAACCCTCTTAATTTCTTGAGAAGTCATCCTTTTGTAAGCGATTGTCTACAAAGCAAGGTCAATTATGGATTGATATAGAGCAGTACGTACAAATAAATATAAATATATAGATCTCCTTCTTTTAAAATTATCTTGTTTCCTTTTTATTTACATGTTAAGGGAAAGGATATATCTGAAATGTGAGGGATATTTTTTCCTTTATTTTGCGTGGGTGGAGGACTTCCGCATAACACATAGTCTTTGCTTTTTCCGAGTCCATTGAGTTCTCCTCTAAATTAATTTTAAAAAATGGTGTTCCAGTGGATGCCTCACTACATTGTCTTGCTTACATAAGGCTTATAAACCCACAAAAAATTTGCACCTTTTTTTTTTGTTTATTTATTCCCATTAAATCGTGTGTTCATGTTCCTTAAACTTTCTGTTAAAGGGAAAAATAATTCTTCCATCTAGCAACTCTTACATTTTTGTGTGAGATCTTGCAAATCTCTAACCAGGATCTGTACTGTAGCTGCTTATGATAATTGCCAGCATATTGATGTGAGGGGAGGAGCAGAAATCTTAACAGCTCACACTCCAGACACCCACACTGATTGCAACAGAGGAAACTCTGCAGCAGCAAAACAGAATAGTAAATACAGAGTAAGAAATAGTGAATATGTGGCAAGTTATAATTACAAAGAGGGCACTTACATCACGCTGAATACTTTTTTTTCTGTGTATGATACAAGTGAGATTTTTTGCATGGGGAAAATCCCCGAATTTGTCTGTTGTATTTTTTTGTATTTGTATGTTTTGTGTCTCCTGACTTCTAATTGAATGAACTCAGGAGGGCTGCTTGTTCTCTGGGTTGTGACTGGCTTCCTACTCCTAAGAGTCAGGACCAAGTACAAAAAGGGGCAGCATTGGTGGTGAGAGCTGAAGAGCAGCGATGATTCCCTGAGGATACAATTTCCCCCTTCTTTCTCTTTTGCTCAAATCAGCTATACACAGTCTTACACATATTTCTGTATGTACATGTGGCAGAGTGGCAGTGGATGCACCTTGGAGTCTGCAGGGATTCAACGTGCAGGTACCAAGGATGCACAAGGACAGCGCTTCCAATGTCCCTTTTGAGTTTCCACGCGTGGGAATTTGAATTACTTCACCCAGGTTGTTCCATAGGGATCAGATTATTTGGATTGCAGAAGGAGATAAATTAGTTATCGAATGTGCCTGGGAAGATGAGAGGCTGCATTTGTGTACAGAATAGGAGACAACTGCTGATTAATTATGCCATAAAGCACACACACAGCTTATAAATGTGCGCATGATAAATGTCTGTATCGTACACCCTTGGCCATATCCAACCCATTTGTCTCCCTGAGGACTGCTGCAAATATTCAAAACACCCATCCCTTTCAAAATAAAACAGGCCAACGTAGTGAGTTTTTCTTTCTCCTCAGTGAAATAGTGAATTCACCCCTGTTTGTTGCTCATAAAAAGTTTGGAAATGATCGGCATGTTGTAAGCAGCCTGCCCTGAAGGAGTGGGAGCATGGGCTATGTGTGAGAAAGGGCTGGAGACAGTGCCTTGGGCAGAGCCTCTGGTGTCCATTTCTTCCAAGGCCTCTGCTCTTGCTGCTCTAACAGGAAGGGGAGCGATGACTTTTGGGGTTGAAGGAATTAAGAAAATGTGACTTTGTACCAACTTGCCTTTCATGTCTGCATTTACTAAATTGCATTTTATTAAAAGACAAAGTCACTTTCCTGGCAGTAGCTGCTTTTGCTCTGACCTTCCCTCAAGGGCACCTGTTATCCCAAAGGTATGGTTTTTTTCCTTGAGGAAATAACATCGCAGTCCCTCCCTCCTGCCTGTTTTATGTCCCAACAATTAATTTTCGTGAGAATCAATGTATCTTCTTTGTTTAGACCACGAACACTGCGTAGGGAGATTAAACTGCTGTGCATGACAATTATGTGTACATGAAACTCTTCATTAGCCTCCGTACTAAAGAAAGGAGAAAATAGATGTCACAGAAAAATTTCTGCCCAGTTCTGCTTCCTCAGCAGATGAGTGGGAGTGTTGAAGTACCTCTTCTGACTCTGGAGCGGCAGCATGCGGGTTTCCAGGCAAACCTCATCCCCAGGGATAGATGAACTGCAGCGTGGGAATAGAGACAGGGACTGCAGTGTGCTGCCAGGTGGTCCTGCTGGTGTGGCTGAACAAGTAGCTGGGGTACCTATTGAGTGAGGGAGGTGTCTCTGTGCCTGAGCATTTCCATCCATCTGCATCGCTTTGTCCATGAGCCTTTGCTGCCTCTGAAATGAAGCAGCAGAAGCCAATCCTTCATGAGACCATGGCCCCCAGCAGAAGGGCTGGAAGGGCTCAGTGCATGGTGAGAGGGCTGTTCATGTTGAGTCACTGCTGAAAGTCCACTGTGGCTGGTAAAGTGACACATCATTTTCTGCTTGAACAGTGGAGGGATTTTTCTCAACACCTTGCTCGCTCTGTTGGAGTTGAGCTCTGAACTGGTTTAAATTCATAAAACATCAAGGAATATGCAGATTTTTGTATCAAAAGTCGGATCCAAGAGGCTATTAAATACTATAAGTACTCTATAATTGGCTTGATTAGTCTAATATTAACTCCAAGTGACACTTAAGTGACATCAACTGTGACAACAGAAGTGACATTTTTGAATTGCTTTATTTTTAGGGAGAGTGTTGATCACGGGTTTTTCAATTGTCACTGTGGCATAATGTTCATAGACCAACATGCTTCTGGCAAGCGTGACGTGTCCCTTCTCTCTGGTGTCAGAGGTGTGGACAGCGAGTCTTGCTGCTGCTCAGTAGGGTTCCTGCACTGACAATATGCATTTGTGTCAACAGAAAGCCATGGATTTCTGCCAACCTATTCAGAATGAAAAGATTTCTCGAGATACGTTTTTTGATTAGTTACCAGTAATGTTTACTGAGGCAAGGAAGAAGAAAAAGGCCACCTTTTTTAATGGCAAAGCCTATGAGGCAATGGCTCCAGCAGTCTGAGTGCCTGATAAAAGAGCATCAAGACTGCAGCATCCTTTCTTTTTCCTCCTGGTTAGTAGATTCCATGTTGTTGATTCTGTTGTAGCTTTCTGAGGGTAACAGTTCCCAGTGCTTGGCATCTAGAGAGGGACAGTTTTCACCACTGTCTGTATCCTTGGTTCCGGTGCTTTGGCTCCCAGGCTGATACTAGATATAGAGAGTGACCTTCTCTGCCTTTGCTAAGCCCTGCTTTAGATCTTGAAGGTTGTGCTAGCCTCAATCATATAGGCCAATACTATTCTTTGAGCTTATGTCCTAGCAGGCTTAAATCCCAGCAGTCTAAGAAAGCAATCTCTAAAAGTGTCTGTCGCCTTAATCAAGACCCAGTGATTGTAGGCAATGTCTTTATTGAGGGAAAATCTCTATAGTTCTGGTGAAATTTGATTGTTTTGTAATGATTGTTTCACCTACATTTATAATCATGTAGAAGATGATAAATACAAAATAATTCTAGTAATGAAAATATGATTTAACTAACTAACCAACTAGCCTTGGTGGATTCCTGTGGTTTTGGTGACTGTTTCCCGAAAGATTCAATGCAGAATTTCTGGTCTGTTTGTTCTGTAGGAAGTGCAACATGGATTGTAGATAAGCAGACTGTCATTTTCTCTTCTGATTGACTAGAAATAACCACATCCACTGTTTTATTGCTCTGTTCTTTTCACCTAATAACTCTTAACTTAAAAGGCCTTTGAGATACAGGCTTGTCCGTTTCCTGGACAATGGAGCCTTGGTCAGTTTGGCTGATAAATTCTGCCGTAATATATGTCATAAGCCTGGGTAGGAACCTAATTGAATTTACCTGTGCTTCCCTTTTGCTTCTTCCCTTCTTACAGTCATTGATTGGACTTTTATCCAATATCTCCCATACAGCTTGAAGGAGTGCAGCTGTCTGTGCAGAACCTGTGCTGCAATACAGCACAGATCCAACTTTTCTTAGTGTACCCACTAAGCCACTCATGCAATAACTTCGCTTCATATCCAGATCTTAAATACACTTTCTTGCTTGATAGATTTTACACGAAGAACATTTGCAAACTAATGTTTTTTTTCTATATCTTCCTGTTGTATTTATTTTCCAGTGGGCTCATTGAAATTAAGCCTGTGATAAGTCTGCCAGTTAAAAAATCGGAGATTCTTGTCTGTCTTGTCTGTCACACAATTACATGAGATAAAATCTATTAAAGATATATTTACTACATATTTGATTTAATCTAATTACTTGGTTTATGAAAATGAGGCTTTTTTTCACTTCTTGGGTTTTGTGGTCTTAAATTCTGATGTAAAACATTGCCTCCTTCACTGCCATTGCTGATGGCGAAGTGTTTTATTCATAATTTAGTATTTTCTATGTAAGCATTCCAAAGGCTCCTTATCCTCAATGCTTTGGATATGACAGGGTGGAATCTCATGTGACTAACAAGGGCAATATGTGGTGTTGTATGCCTCTCCAGTGACATTCCCTACATTCATCTCACATGTTACAGCTCAAAGGCTGATTATCCAAGAGTCACAGTCACGGTCAGTCTGCTTGAGTGTGATGTGAAGTCTGTTCATTTCTGCTGTGTGATATTCCAGAAGACCACCTACTGCGACAACTTTGTCATTTAAAAATTGTTCCATGGCTGTGTACAGGTGAAAAATCACCTGTGTCGTGTGTCCTGCTTTATTTGAAATGCTTTTCTTGCCTAATCAGTGAATTTATTCCATATGCTAATCGAAGACTCTTCTCTCCAGTTTCCACCACAGAGCTGTGAAGCTTGGAACATGGTTACAACTGGAAGAACCGTTTTTATTTGCTAATTCCTAGAAATCTGTCTCTTATCCTGAAGTCAAGGGAATGCAGTTCATGCAAGAAGAACCAAGAATAGGAAGGTTTTCATAGGGCTTAACACTGCAGTGGGTCACAAGTCTTTAGTTTAGTTGGGTGTTGTTAGGTAAACATGGTATGTTTGTCATTCGAGATCTTAAAGGACTTTGCATGGAGCTCTGTTTGTGTTCCCAGCAAAGATCATTAGGTAATAGCAAAGTTCGTATGTTGGATTGTCGGAAAATTGTAGGAAAACCTAGAGGTGACTGCTAACCCAGAAGAAGACTCTTGTGAATTCTGAATAAGATTTGAGTTCCTATTTTCAGTACTGATCAGTGTTAGGCTAATGAAAGGCTGCTGCTGGCTGAGTGACCAACAGGTGTAAGCTCTGTGCTGTGTGTCCCTTTTACCCAATTTAAAAATATTTTTTAAGCACTACCACCAAAGATCCTGCTTAATTGTTTCTTTGGGGGGTTTTTCATTACATATATAAAGAAGAAAGATAAGTCTGTTTCTCTTTGAAATGACACAAAGAAAGAGAGGGAGAAGCACATGGATTAATGATTACCTTGACTGGTACATCTGCTAGGTGTTCAAATGAAGTGCTTGTCTGGTTATTTTTATTGATCAGGGCTCACAAAGAGTTTTCTGTTCCAGAAGCAGGTCTGTAAGACCTCTGACCATGCAGATGATCTTCTTAATGTATCTGGTCAGTTGTCCTGGTTTTGCTTATATCTGAGAAAAGCCTGCAGGAAATAGTGGTAGAACTGGACTCCATGGTCACACCCTAATGCCTCACTTCCTAAACAAATCAAACCCTTAATTACAAACTCAACCACATTAAAAAATTTGTTGAGGGCTGACATTTGTGCATGAATTAAATGTGTGATGCATTTGTTCTGGAGGCATGAGGTTGTAATTAGGGTTTTACACTATATTGTGAGAGGAGATTAATGTATAGTGTGTTTCCTTATCAGCAGGAAGCAGGAACCAGTTCACTGCGACAGCACAGAGCCAGTCCCTGTCCCCAGACGTGTGCCCATGCAGGCGCAGGCTGTGGGAGCCCGTCTAAAGGGTTTCCATTAAATGGAGTTTAAAAACACCGGGGAGGCCGAGGTTTGCAAGATGGGAGTTGAGAGTGCTTTTTGAGGTATGTTCTAGGATTTCCTAGTTAGCTAGAGTAGAAAAATGCCTCCTGTCTGACCATCATATGGTGCCTGGCAGTGGCTCTTGGGCCAGGTGGGAGCTCCGTGAAGAAGCTGCACAGGGACACGACTGGGTAACTTCTAGTAAAGTCCACCTGTCTTTTTTTCTGCTGTGGTTCCCAGATTTTGCTGCACTGCAGAGCTTAGAGAAATTCCTGTTTCAGCCCTAACCAATCACCAGCAGATTTTTCAAAGCAATTTGCTTGTACAGCCGTCTCCCCCTTCCCACACCTACACAAAAGTTTTTAAAATTGTTTTCCTCTTGCTGCCTTCTCCCAGCTTCTCCCTGTATGAACTGAGCCGCACAGCAAAGGTGGTTATGAAATCCTTTGCATATGGGCAGGATCGATGTTTTCAACATCTGTCCTCCATTGAGTTAAAATGATGTTTTTAACTTCATCTACGAGTCTTGCTTTTTATGTCCAGCACAAAGGATAGGACGGGCCCAGCCTTCTGCACACACTCTCTGCTGTTCTTTCTCTCCTTGGATGGGAAGCCCCCCGTTTCCCCATTGTGTTGACATAATTTCAGGATTCTTTAAAGCCACCCACGTGCGTACGTAAGCGGTGTGCTGAGCCGTGCATAATGTGGTCACTTGAATGCTTCTGGAATGCCTAGGTATCATGTGAAGATAATGATCCATATAAATGCATTTCATAGCAAGAGACTCATCTATAGATGGTGTGCGTGTAGGTTGCCTTAAGCATTGGAGCTGCTTTTGCGTTTTGTTCCTCTCTCCGCTCGCTCAGCCTTAGATCCCTTTTTTCAGCTTTGTATCTTTAAAAAGCTTTGCTTTTGTTAGCTGCATTAGAGATATTAATTGTGCTCACAGAAAGCCACAGTTAGGTGCACATGAATCAAAAGCCGTTGCGCTCTTCATCTGGAGGAAAATTGCAGATTGTTTTTTTTTTTAGTGATTTGAGTGGTTGGTTGCTGCTCAGTGGGAGAAGAAAGTGGGGCTGGTTTTCATACAATTTCTACATTCTTTCCTTTTTGTGTGTTTGAGAAAAAACATCAGGTTTTCCACACATGGTTCATTGTGGGTCTGCAGCCCTCCAGAAAAGTTCTGTTCCTAAGGACTGAAGAAACAAAAAGATTTGCAAAACTATTACTAAAATCAGCTCCAAAATTCTTTTTTCTCTTTTTTTCTCAGTGAGGCAGCTAGGACACTTGACAGTTTGAGGGGCTGGCTGGTGAGGGGTGGAACTTCCTGTTCCTGTCTGTATGTGTAAAAACATGGCTTGTCTTTGATGTGCCAAAGCCTCATGGTCGAGTCATCCTCACGGCCCTCAGTCTTCTCATCACTTTTGCATCATCTTTCCTCCTGCTGCCAGGGGGAGCATGACAGCCCCGTCATTTCCTGCTGACGCTGTGAATCATGCCCTTCAGATGCCTGAAGCTGGAGAGCAAATTTCTGCAATTAGTGAGCATAGAAAATAATCCTGCACTCGCCGTGGCCTTAGGAAGACTGCAGTCTGATGTCATGAGCCAGTTCTTGGACTGGAAAGAAATCAGATCTTTGCTTAACAGGGACTGTGGATACTACCAGTGTGGTCTTGTTAGGGCTTCTTTGATGCTTGATGTGAGATAGACCCAGCTCAAACACATTTTCGGTGTTTTCTTGTTTCAGTCTCCGTATTGAACTGCTGTGAAGCCTGTCTTGACTTGTGCTTTTAAACCTGTTTTTTCCTGAAGGCTGAGAGTTACCGTCTTCAAATCCCACATCTTGGGCATTGAGTGAGAACATGTTGGCTACAAGGCATGCTGATGGGTTATTAGGTGTCATTAGCCTGGGATTGCTTCATTTGAAGCATATTGCAAAAAAAACCCTCCAAAACTGGACTAATTCTTGGCTGGGAAATCCATGTGTCCTCTGACCTCATGTCAAGAGGAGAGCTGAGTGACTACTTACTTGTATGTTCTAAGAAAAACCTCACTACAGACGTGTGAACTGGAGAATAGGATAAGATTTAAAATCATCTCTATTTCCTCTTTAACTGAGAAAATATCTTCTAAAGTTATTTTTGATTCCGATAATCTTGCCTTCATTTTGAAAGAACATGACCTATGAAAGTAAATCTGCTGGTCACAAAATACTGCTTTCATAAAAGTTTAAATTAAAAAGAAAAAAACCCTAACTATTAGCATAAACATGATCAGAAATGTGCACAATAACTCAATTTAGAACACCACGTTAACATTATTCATCAAAGTACTGAAGACAGACTGCTGACAACACTGATCCATGTGCAGCATATTAGGGAAACAAGAAATAAGGTTTGTATTCTGATATCATCTATATACTGCAAAGCCAGGATATATCCATCATGTCACTAAATGTCATTAGTATCCATTGCAGAATAAACTCCTGAGTTAACACTTTTGCACTGCAGGCTGCCAGGGAAAGCAAGAAAGCATATTAATGCTCTTCAAATTTGAAAGCATTCCTAATTTGGGATGAAGTTAAAAGTATTGATAGAGCATCCTTATGAGAGTCTGTGAATGAAGAGGATGCACCCCAAGAGAGTCCCTGCTACAGGGCAGATTGTTGGGTTTTCAGGAGAGTAAATGGATAAGCTTTTCTCATAGCCAAATAACTACTAAGGCATTCTTCCTGGGCCTGAAGTGGCAGTGGCATGAAATCAGTGTGTAAATCAGTCACATTGTGTATCACAACACTACCTCTAATGATTATATGTATTCTAACTTCCAAATAATCTCTTCTCCAGAGTCTTCAAATATTGCCCTACCTAGTCAAGCAAAACCTTTTTTTAATGATGCACTCTGTGAAAGGAAAGCTGTGGCAGTGTTCTGTGGCTCCTGAGCCAGTGGTTTTTTCCCACTATCAGCTGACCCAGGAACACCAAGCTGCTGAAATACCCAACTTTTCCTGCCTGGCAAACCCTGACTAGAACAAACTGTTTGTTCTAGTGCTGCAACATCAAATTTCTGGCTGCTGCTTGGAAATAAATGCAGCACTGGAACAAGGTGCCTGGCAGGAAGCAGTAGCAGGACTTTGGTATCTTCCCCTACTGAGGAGACAGGAAAGCCATGCCAGCTTCTGCTAGCCTGTCTGAACAAGGATTCAAATAAGCAGATTTTGGCTTCTCTGCCAAGGTTGTCACTGGTTTTAAGAGCAGGGCACCTAACCCCTGCAAGTGCAGTAGTCATCCTGCTGCATATAATGAACCACCAAAGAGCTGGTGTGTAGTAGTGACTTTAGGGTTCCTGAATTGTGCAAGAATTGTGCCTTGCTAGGTAAAAGATGCTAAGTTGTCATCATTGGTTTTTTTCCTTTACCAGTTCTGTATGACACTTTTTAACATAACCTGTGTGAAAAACAGCAGCTTTTCTCCTTCTTCTGTCTTGTGAAAGTGTATATATTATATCATTATTTATATCATCAAACATGCTCCTCATTTTCATTTTGGTCTGTGGATTCAGAACAGATTTCGTGTCTTTTTGGATTTGTTGCTAATCCCTTTAATGTGCAAGTATCACCACAAAATTCACAATAAATGTTGTTATCTATGAACACTCGAAGGAAAACTTAAAATACTTCCTTTCAGTCCTTTGGGACCCCTGTAAGAGACATAGTATTTTGTACAGCTGTGCAAAGATGTTATTCAAATTGCTGATAAAGTACATTAGTGAAGAATTCCTACCTGATTCATCACGACCCCTGCAGTTTCCACATGTCACCTGCAAAGGAACAGGGCCTGAATTTCAGCAAAGCATACTCAAGTAGGTGTGTTTGCAAGTTCTGCCACCAATGTAGACACTGGCACTCAATACCCTTTGTCTGACTGTCTGGTTTAGCACTTGCAGTGGCAGTGGGCTTCCACAAACCCGAGGTGGGAAATTAATGGCACAAAAAGCCTTGTGCAGTGGTCAGTGTTTGATTGCAGCTAGAATATCTTTACAACTTCAATTTTTATACGCCTAATTAAGCAAATGGATCTTTCCCATGAAGCAGATTCCGAGTCTGTATCTGCTCCTGTTGAAGCTGGTTGGCCTTGGGGGCTGTGTCAGAAGAGATGAATGTGATGCAAAAGAGAGTGCCTGGGTGTACAGGGGAAAAAACCTTGACATTAGCATTATCCTTACAGTTAAACCCTAAGCACTAATTTCTGTCCATTATTGTCACTGTTGAAGAAATCCCCAAGGATGCAGAGGTTACCTAGAAGTATGATACCTGGCTTCTTTGTAGGATGTGTTGAGGTCCTAAATTCTTTTGATGGTTTTAAATTTGGGTTGAAATACTACTTTGCACTAGGACAGATATTTCAGATCTTGTTTTCACTTTACTTACATGTTGCTCAGCTGGGATTCAATGTGCCTTTTTACAGCTGGCCTCATCAATTTCACTTAGGTCAGAACCCAGACATGTGGCCCCACTATTACCTAGGTGTGACATCATTTTCAGTTCCTAAAGAAATACAGAATCTGAAATGGAGGAGGAGGTGGAAGGGGCTGCAGGCTCTAGTCTATAATTGGGAATCTTTACTTTTATTAAAAAATGTCTTAGCAGAAGCTTTGTTGTTCATCTTTCCATATAAGTGGATATATTCTCATTGTCTGCTGTTAAGAGGAATATTTTTAACAGCTATTGAAAGGTCCTTGGGGTACATGTGTGTAATAATAATTTTTTACTTTTAAAGGAAATCATCTGTAAATCCCATTAGTTATCATTTTTCAATTTTCATCTTTCTAAGCGTGATTTAACTTCAAGTGTTGCAGTTCTTAAATCTAATTAAAGAATCGCCCTTAGTTCCCATCAGAAAGTCGACCTACTGTAGATTGTTCGATTGAAGGCTGGAGATGAACAAATTAAAGCCTGTACCCTTTCTGCTGTGAAGGAACCATGGGGACATTCCTAGGGTGTGGGACAGGACTGAATGTGGCTGTTCTCCACAGGAAGTGCCAGTCTGATCTCACGCCAGTGAGGCTACAGGAGGACCCAGTGGGACTAGCTGTAGGTAGATGGAGGAGGCACCATTCTCCTCATGCCTTCCTGGGAGATGATCCCTGCCGAGAGGAGAGGGCCACAAAACCAGTCTCTACTCTGCCCCTTCAGCCTGGTGGGCAGCAGTGATCCCTTTCCCCATCAGCACAGTGTGTGGCCTCCCCCTGCTGCTGCAGCCCCACTTTGTGCTCTGCAATATCCGATAGCAGCAACCATGGAAACCGCTGCTGACGGTGGCTTACAAAAGAATTTGTTAATTAAAACATGTTTAAAATTATAATAAACTCACTATCTTAAACCCGCCAGGGATATTGCAAATGGTATCCCACTCTGCCATCATTCTCCAAAGCTGAAATGCAGCTGGAGATGAAATGCCCCTTTGCATCCAGTTCTCATCTTCTGTTATCTTAGCACACAGTCAGAAGGCATATATTAGTATGAAATTTTTTATAGTTGCAGCAGTGAGGGCTTGACCCAACCCTGTGACCACCCATAAACTCTGTTATCTGTCCCCCAGTTTAGCCGTGCAGGATTTGTCCCAGCCCTTGTTGAAGGAGGCTCTGCAGTGGAGACTTTCTCAAGAGCACAGGGGACATAAAGGGGCACAAGCAAGGAGACAATGAAGCTGAATAGCCTGGAAAACAGGGCAGAACCACTGCAAAGAGAGTGTGAGACTGAAGATCAGACTAACTTCACACTGACTGAAGGGAAATAAAAAGCTAAAATCTCATTGAAACTTGTGGGTGATTGAGCTGAGGAAAGAACATGATGCTGCATGTTCTGAGTCCAGTGAGGTCTCACAGGAAATAACCAAGCTGTCTTTGTGGGCTGGATCTGTGCTACATGTGAATCCAAACAGGGTTTGTTGCCTTGGCATGCAGGAATCACATGGTGCAAGAGGGCTGTGAACCTGAGAAATCGGCAGTCTTTGCTAAAAACAGCTCTAAGCAGCTGAACCAGCACCTAGATGTTCTTTAGGAAAAGATACTGGTTTTGCCACATGGAACAAAAGCAGGGAAATGTAGAAGCCAGTAAGGAACACTCTTTGAGCCAGAAGAGTTAATGGAGTTCGAGTGTGAGTCTCTTGACTGATCTCTTTCCTAGGGCAATTAAAGGTGAGCCTGTGAGTAGATGGGCAGAGCACCAGCACTTCTGCAGGAGCTCTCTTCCAGCAGGGTTTGTGGCATGCGAGACTCTGTGTAAACTGAGAAAAGGGTATTTGGCATTCTTAGGTACATATGGGCAGATGAGTTCAAACACTGCTCTGTTTTAAGGCATCCAGAATAGAGAATATTAATTTATTAGTGTTTTCTGTTCATCAAGCCAATGAAAATTGCCTTTTTAAAAATTATTATAAATTTCCCTTATAAAAGAATATAAAATAAAGGCTGTATTTAAACATTTCCAAGGAAAATATTAACTTACTCTAAGGTCAAAATTTCTCAAATTCTTATCCCTGTTATTTAATTATAATTCTTATCACAAATTGATCTTTTCTCCCAGCAGAAATAATTGGTTCCGGCCAATAACAAAACCTCATCTCGATTTCACTGGCTTGTATCTTGGGCAACACAGGAGACATTCTGTAATGCCTCAAAATATCCCTACTGGATAATAAGTAAGTAGACCACCTAATTATTCCTATTAAGCTTTTTAATCTCTCAAATTTAAACCCCAAGAATTTGAACACTGCCCACAAACAGAACTAAACATGCTCAAATCTTTTTGTTCTATGTAATTTTTCCATGTTATCATACACTTAAACAAAAATGCAGTGATGTCTACGGGCTATTTCTGTTTATTACTGTCACCAATAATTAATTTTATGGTTAAAATAAATGTGTTAAAGTAGAGAACTGCATTCCAGCAACATAGCTACAGTTAAACAGTATTACACCTCTGTGTATGGAGGATTCAAACCAGTCAGTTTGTAATTTGCTTTTCCTAACCTCCAGGAGGAACAAAAATGAACTGTACAGAGAAAGAAAAAGGACAGAAATTGTATTGGCCTGTCTTGCTGAGTAAAGTGATGGATAAAAAGTAATTTTGTGAACAGCATAACTTGTTTTATTGCAGAATGAAACAACATGCTTGGAAAATGGTTGCTCCCTCTCTGACATGGCTGTTCCACATCTGACACCAGCAGTGCCCCTCAGAAAAGTGCTAAAAATCACATTAAGAAAAGCATTTCAAGCTGACTCATTTCAATAGGTGAACAGAATTGCTGGATCATCTGAGATTGGCATGTAAAAAGTATATGTTTGTTGTTTTCCTTTGCTAGCAATGTGAAGTAGAGGTACCAGGGTTTTTTTCAAACCTATCCCCTCCTCTTTTATGCAGTGGGGTTGGTGAGTGATGGAAAAGAGCAGGGAGTTCTGTAGCAAGGCCTTGGTGTCATTCAGACTGCAAGAAGACAAGAGGCTGCAGTCTGCCTCTTGTCTTTTTCCCTGTGGAAATGAGGCTCTCCATCACTGGTACAATAATCCCCAAAAGTGTAAAAACTGTAAAATGTGTGTTTTATCAAGTACAGGTGTATGTTGCTTTGACCTGATTTCATGCAACTCAACAGAGTTTTTGGTTACTTTTTCTAGCATGTCATGTTACTCAAGTGCTGCTCAGCGGTGCTGTTTCAGATAGGAGGTACAACAGAGAACTGTGTTGCTACAGGCTCCAGGCAAAGGAGACTCCCTCAGCTCTGTGGCCTGAAGAAGAGTTTGCATTTCAAATTCACTGTAAAAGTCTAATGCAAGTCAGAAGGGGAGAGGGAAGAATAAACCCACAACCCAGAAAAAAGAAAAATCCTTTTTGCCAGCCATCAGGATGGTGTTTTGGGAAGAGCCATCCCTAAGCCCTCCACAGAGCTTCTGCCTCAAGCAGAGACCAAATCTCAGAGGTCTCATTTTCAGATTCCTGGAGAGATGCTGAGCTCTTTGATGGGAAGCAGTTGCCTTGTTGTGGACATTTGCTGGGTTGTTTCGTATCAGTGGTTGTGGTCAGGTGTTGTGGTTTGCCTTCCAGCTGTGGGCACCAAGGATGGAGAGGCTGATGGTGAAAGGTGGAGTTCAGCACTCGTTCAGAGCAGTCCCTGTGGCCGAGGTGGCTGTACCGGTCTTTCCATGGTCTGCTGGCGGCCCGTGCTTTTGTGGAGAGTGAAGTTCCATGAGGCAGGTGAACAACTAGTATTTGGGCTGCCCAATTCACTCTCCAAGCAGGGGATGACGCCTGAGGGGTGTCTTCTGTAGTCTGATAACTAGGTGGTAGTTGATGGTGACAGACTTTAGCGAGATGACAGCTTGCTGGATGTGAGCAGTGTTGCATGTACGACACACGGATTAATCTTTTAAGGTAGCTGCTCCTGAGAAGGACTCAGCTGGGGCATTTGTGTGTCCACTTTGGGACACAACCCTTCAAGGAAAATATAAGGAAGGGCAAAGGTTAAACAAAAATGACAACATATTTAGGAACTAGGATGTGGGACAGCAAGTTGAAATAATGGAAGCTGGCATCGGGTCTGTTGGCTGGGCTGAGTGACCCTGGAAGGTGTAAATGCCTGCTGGAAGGAAGGAATAGCCTGTGATCTGTCTACTGTGAGTCGGATAAAGAGCAGTAAGTTGCAGCAAGGAAAATGTAGGTCAGATTTTAGTTAAAAACTTTGCAGCAGAGAAGGGAGAGAAGCACCAGAGAGTCTGCTTGCAGCAGTCCTGCACCAGGGGAGTTTGAGGAGAGCTGGCTAAGTGCTGGTCAGGAAGGGTTTAGTTCATTGGTACTGCTGACAGGAGATGGGAGAAGGCTCCCTGTGGTTTCTTTGAGCCACGTGTTTCCCTCATTCTCATTTTACGATAGTTAAGGTTGGAAAATTATCACTGCAGATGTGAAAAGTGGGAACCTGCCTTATGTCTGGCGGCTGGTGGGCACTGTGTGCACATGTGAGGACGGAGGTGGGCAATGTGGGAAGGCAGCTCTCCCAACCTGCTCATCCCATCACAGCCATTGCAGATTGCTGCATTAGTGGGTAGCTCTGCTCCTCTCAGAGATATCCCCTTCTTTGCATATAAATAATTTCTTAAACCTTTCCAAGCCTTCTGATTATGGGATTTTACTGATGGCTAAGTGGTGGGTTTGTATCTGATGTCTGCTGCATAAAAAAAAAAATATCAGCGCATCTTCCAGCCTGGATTCTGCATTGCCTCGTTGGGGTTTTTTGTCATGTGTCAGGTCACTAACATCACTTCAGTAGGGTTTTATAATTGCATTTAATATGTCACTTACTATGCACGCCTCATCTGATTTCTATGGCACTAATGAGATAATTTATCTTTGCTGGGTAGCAGTCAGTTGTGTGTTGATAAGGCATTTAATTTTACCAAGTTATAAAATCTTGGCTGATTTTAGAGAAGGGTCAGAGCCAAGATAATTTTGTATTTTAAAATACTTATCAACTTCAAGTGCTTAATGTAAGCTTTCTTTTTGTCTTTTCAGCTAGGGCAGCTCCAGCCTGAATTTTATTCAGAGAATTCATAAAACTTCTTTTGTCATTTGAGTGATAAAGGAAACCGTGAAAAATTCTGTGCTAATATTTATTAGCTGTTTAGGGTTCATTTGAGGAGGGGGAAGATGGCAGGGAGACAACTACCAAAGCACCAAGACTTCTTACCATGCAGCAATGAAAGCCCAGCAAGCAAATTAGTGTGTGGGAGGAATATGTTCCACTGGTTTAATTTTTTTTATTTTGTTTTCATTTTCAGGAGTATCTGAAGCTGTGTTCTGTCATTTTAGCCTGATTAAGGGATATCATTTCTAGGCAGAGTTTTAGGTTTTAGCCACTTTGTCAAGTACTGTGTTTCACTCCTGCGCAACAGTTTTCTTGCAAAGTTAATTGCTCTTTTATTTTGCAACGCTGATTGCGTTTCATATCTGAAGAAAAACGACATTTGGGTTTTCTAATTTAGAAGCACAAAAGGGGTTGATAGAGGCAGTGTTAGTACCTGATTTGCATGCCCAAAAAAGGTGCTTGTGTTAAATTACAGGCTGCTGAAGCTGGGGCCAAAGATAATGTTATTAGACTTTTGGAATAAATACGATTAATGGGACAACAGGGCTATCATATGGGCCACCTCTTATGTAGATACCACATTAATTTTCATGAGTAGGATTTCATCATTTAAATCAAGTATGTGCATGCATGTATTTTTTTTTAAGCTTTCTTGGTTTTCCCTTATTTGGAGATTTTAAGTGTCTAAAAAGGTTCATGGTTTCTTAAGTCCACCCTGGCAGAATTTTGGAAAAGGAGAAACCTCCACTTGTGTCTTGTCTCTTCCTCTAGGTAAGATCTGTGAGATTCAGAGTACAAGTTACATTTTGTAATGGAAAAAACTCTCTCCTGAGATATGAAAAGAGTAGTCAATTAGAGAAGGCTACCATGTTTTTTAAGGCTTTGAAAAGGTAGGATGAAATGAGCACTCTGGCTCGTGCTGAGCTCCTTGGGAACAGCTGCCGTGCAGGATTCCTCCTGAAAACCTTGTCCAAACAAATCATCATTTAAATACAGAGTTGTCACTTTACCAAAGCCTCGCTCTTGCAAGATCTCTCACGTCTGTGTTTGAGATGGATGTATTGTGGTACGGGAGCCTACAATACTTATTTCTGTAGTCTCTTTAGCTCTGTTTGGTACCAGGTGAATCAAAGCATGGAGCAGCACTCAGCTTCTGATCACTCCTGTTTCACAGTGTCTCAGGGTTTGCCAAACCTATGAAGGAACCTGGGGTACAGCAATGATGCTTCCCCCTTGTGTTGCCTCTCCAAGAATGGATACACACTGTATAATTTTCCCACTATTTTTAAGACTGAGTTAAAGGAAAAAATATCCTATCACAAAACCTAGAGGGTTTTTTTAACCTTTTGAAAGCACAGACATGCTAGATACTGAGTGGACTGTGGTATCAGTGTGATGGATTGGCACAATTCCTGTGTCTCTCATGGGGCCAGCAAAAGCATGTATTATTCTGACATGCTATTTTGAGAAGGGAAAAAAAAAATCATTCAGATCCTTAAATCATCTCTTGTGAGCAAAGATCAGAAAAAAATTATTCCAGTGGCAGACAGAGGCGTATCAGGTTTTTGAGCCCCTTAAAACATTGCAGTGTGCTTTGTTCCCCACTTCATTGCCTCGACTTCAGACTGCAGGACAGGGTGCTGTGGATTCCTTGAGTATGTCTGATCTTGCACCAGCCTCCATCACATTTGTGTTTTGAAAGTCATTGTGTCTGTCGTGTCTCCCCTGGGAAACAGCTGATTTTTTTTTGTTTTGGCCAACCAGAATAAAAGCTGAGAATAGTGTAAGCCCTTTCTTCAAACAGTGGTAGGACCTGATATGCTGAGAGCTTTTGTTTATTCTGATGTCTCTGACCAAGATGTTAATCGCCATCTCAGAAATGTAAATCAGTTAAAATGGCAAAAAAGAGAGATCTGGCCTATCTGAAGGATGAAATAGTGCTTGGGTTTTTGGGGTTTTTTTGAGGGTCTGGAAAACCCCTTACTGTTAGCAAGGTAAAATAGTTTGGAAAGCTTCCTAATATTTAACAAATGACCAAAAGCATTTAGGGTACTTTTTAACTTTTGGTGGGAAAAAAAGCCTTTTAAGCCTGTGGATTTGAAATATTTTCTGCTCATGGCTACCTGCAGGTGGTAATTGAGTGTGGGCTGAGTTCTAGCAATAGTTTGAGATAAAAGGAGGTGGACATCCATCCTTCTTGGGGTTCCTCTCCAGGCTGCTATCACCGATGAATTTGGGAGTCAGGGTTTCACAGGGAGCAGGGACAAAGGCAGTTGTTCTTGGGTAACGTGCAATGTGTTCTTTGTGTGTGCAAAACTCATTGGGGTTTTACTAAAATAGCTTTATTCTGGTACTGATATTGCTGCCCAGTGGCATTTCACCCACCAGTCAGCGGAGCTGTGTCTGTTCACCAGACAGGGTTTTGCTGAGGTAGTACATCAATTCTAAAACCCTGAATGCTGGTCCCTTTCTCAGCCCTTCTTGTGCAGAGAATAAAATAGGAACTGCAGTTTCCCCAGTGCAACATCCTATCTCTGTCATCCAAGGACAGATGAAGTGTGTTTAAAGGCATGGGCTCCCTTCTAGCATGCCTTGAAGTTGGTTTCCCTGCCGCAAAGCTGTCTGCCTTCCCCTCAGCTAAAATACGGTGCCTATTCAGGAACTGAGTTTGTAAAACCAGTTTTAATCTCTGCATGGGGTGTTAAACTGCTGTAAACCTCATGAAGGGTCTGTCCCAAGAAGCATAGCAGATTGTAGTCCATTCTCTAGCACGTGCTGTCTTTTAGGCTCTTGCTTCTTAAGGCAACAAAGCTGAACTTAAAACACAAAGCAGGAACAGCTTGGCTTTTTGATTCCTACACTGAAAGACATCCTCATTTCAGGATCAAGGCAGCTCTGGAAATTCCTACATCTTGAGCTGTTAAATGATGTAAAAACCTCAGAAATGAATATACATGTGTGCAAAAGAATTACCCAAGTGCTGAAAGCAGCATAACTGTATCAGTCAATGGCAGAGCCCAAGTGAATAAATCCAGGCCCTGGATTCTTCCTGGCAGATCTGAGCTGGCTGATGAGCAGGTCTTGCTGTGGCCATGCCACTCATCCTCATGGGTCTGGCAGAGCTGGGGCTTGAGAGTCTGTACTGCAGGCCCTGCTCAGCTGAGATGTGGGCTCTAATTTACATCTGATATTTGCAGGGACTGTCTGCAGGGAAGCCCTTCAGAGAAACACCAGGGTTGGGTCACATCTATTTCCACTCTCTGCTATCTAGGGTAAAGTGGCTTTCAACTGATGGATGTGATGCTTAATGGCAGTGGTGAGTGCATACATATTTCTCAGGATCTCACTAGAGGGGGAGGAAAAAAAGCTAAAATGTAGTACCGTGTCTTCAAAAGAATGTGGCCTCTGTGCTTTTTACTGACACAAATGTGGACTTAGAAGGGAAACCTGCCGGGTATGTCTCATCCCAGATACTAAGGTAGTTCTGTACCAGTAACAGAAAAAGGCTCAGATAGAGAGAGCATACAGAGACAGAGAGTCTCTCTGTATTTGGGATTAGTCCTTTTCCTTCCTTCTTTTTTCTTTTCTTTTTTCTTTAAAAAGCAAGTGAATATTTTTATTAAACATTGATATTCCCTTATATTAGCTGAGTGAGTAGGTATTTGCATCTGTCTGGTCTGTGGCCAGTTTCAGAAGTGTCATCACGTAAAGAATTTATCTGGGAACCACATTTAGCTCTTCAGTTGATAAATATAAAAGAATGTACGAATTTCTGGACAACTGGTGCGTGAAAAAATTAAGGGAGAACGGAAGGAAGTTCAGTTTTAATTTCTGGCAGGTCACGGCATAGAATTACTTACTTGTATATGTCTTGTTTTGTAGCATCAAAGACACACAAATATTTTTCCTTATCTAGTATGCCAGTCAGATTGTCAGCTTGGGAATGAGATGTGCATTGAATTTTGACACCAGAGAGAGTCCAAGGAAAGGATTGGTATCATTTTGGTACCAGGTGACATGGTTGTACCATAGTTTAGCAGCTGGCTTAGTGATCTCCAGGGTACGAATTTCTTCCACTTCATTGCCAGCATCCTCTTCCGAGGAAATCAGCGCGGACTCTTGCAAATAGCTTTGTCCTTTCTCCGATTGACTGTGCTCTTAATAATCAAAACGAGTTGCAGGCATTCCATTAATTGTCCAGATAATTAGCTTTAGGCAATCTGGCATTTCATCTTTGTCTCTGACTTAATCTCAGCTAGTTTTTGTTCAGTCGCTGGCATGTGTAATTCCTCATCTATTTTGACATTTCTCTGTCACATTACCATTTGTCATATTTCAATTCCTCTGGACTTGAGCAAGCTTTGATCAGACGTACTGGTCTGCAGCTTACTTATGCTACATAAAACGCAAATAGTTGTAACTTTTTGTGCCTGCTGATTTGATAAATGTGCATTTTCTGCTCCTGACATGTGCTCACACCCTTAGCTGGCTTGCCCTGTCCTTCCCATGGCGCCTCCACGCAGGTTGTTAAAACCTTCTGTAAGAATTCTCGTTCCCTGGGTGCGTATGTGGTGTTTTAAACCGATTTTTTTTATTATTATTATTAATCCCTAGAAGGATGCCAGATGGCGAAACGCGAGGATACGCGATAGGGCTGCGTGTGCGCACACACACATTTTATTTCTCTGTGTGTGAATGCACAGGGTGATTCAGTGTGATGGGAGGTTTTATTAGATAATAAAGCTGCTTTTTTAAGTTATGCAGGTCACTTTACGTGAGGACTAAAAAAACCTCAATTTATTTGGCTCTAAGCAGTGTATGACTTTATAGGAAAGCTGTTCAGAAATACCCGCTCCTGCTCTTTGGGAGCACTTACATTACTGTTCCCCAGAAGTTGAATGCCTTCTGCTGCTGGGTCCAGATGAGAAAGGAGAAGCTGTTATTCTGCGTTCATTTGGAAAACTGTGAACCTCCCAGTTAGTCACATTGGTCCCAAAGTGCTAGTCTGAAACGCTGCATGGGCATCAGGGGCTAGCTCTTAAATCTGTCACTGGTTCCCTGGGCATTGCACACTTTACATCTGGAACCAGTGATGAGGTGAAAAGATTTGGCAGTAAAGAAGAGGAAAACATCTTTCTGCAAAGTAGATTTTTTTTTTTAATTAGGTTTGAAACTGCTGAGAAATTCAAAATATTAGATCAATGTCAGGTGGAGAGGTGTTGCGTGTGCAGAAGAAAACCAGAAGTGCGTTTCCTGTTTGAAAACTGAGGAGGACATTTGTTCTGTGTTTTACTGAATTTCCAATCCTCAGTTTGCTTTTAAAGGGAATACACAGGGCTTCTTCCCCTGAGGACTGAAAAAAAATTCCCCTGGTCCTTGTTTTGTTGGGTTTTTTTTTCTTTATAAGAACAGCAGCCATCAGGCAGAGAAAACTTTTCCAAGATGCAAGTGCTTTGAAGAGCTGTATATGCTGAAGGTGCTGTGCTTGGGAGCTAACCAGGACCAAGCACTGCACATCCCAATATTGCACGGCTCCTTAGAGATCTGAAGGTGTTTTTCTCGATGATATCTCCAAGTCTTGTGTCCATTTCTGTGTGGGAAACCTGTCTTGTGCTGCTTGTCTTTGAGAGAAAAGTCCAAGAGGCTTCAGAGCTGCTGTTTTGGCTGTGAAATGCAAGGCTGTGGCTCAGCATTTCCGCTTCAGAGACACCGGCTTCTCAGGAGAGGTGTCATGTGCAAACAGCAGTTTGGGAGAATAACATAGCACTGATTCTAAATGTGAAGGACAGATAGCTGAATTTCTGTCTTTGTGCTCACAAGTCGTCCTGCTTAAGACATTGTCTAGTGAAAATCATAAATCCGTTACTTCATTTAGAACTAGCTGCTGTGTAAGTCCTCTAAGTGGAGTTTAAGCACAGCTAGGCTTTTTTAAAAAATTCTAATTCCCTTTGGAATGAGTGGAACAGCATGCAGCATTTTCTTTCTTTGTGTTTTTCGGGCTGAACCTGGTATGGTCTCTGCAGGGCAGGATGCTCTGCAATGGCTGGATTTTTCATGTTTAGGGTTCAGTTTCTGAACCCCAAACATGTGCTAAATTAAGTATTTTTAGTTTATAGTAGAGCTGAGTTCATACACTGTTCCTCGTTATATACCACTTCCTCTTCAAATATAATAGTGTTTTATGGCAAGAGGAATTATTTTACATAGCCTTTTAGAGCTTAGTGCAAACTGATCAAAAGTTGCGGGCTCTGAGATTTTACCAAAACTCATCTTTTTCACAGCGACAAATTTCTCACATGCTGGCTTACGTGGGGCTGTGGTTGATTGGTTTTAAAAAGCCCTGTTTATCGAGGCCAAGCTTACTCTTCTCTTGGTAAAAAGATTTACTACCTGTGATGCAATAGATAGTTAGATTTTAAAGCCAGAAGGAGCTGTTAAATTATTTAGTCTGTGTGACACAAGCTATAAAATGTGATTTAAACTAGGTAGTTTCTGCAGTGAATCCCCCAAGTGGAAGTGAAAGCTGTTTCAACCCCCTTGGCTGAAAAAGCTTATCCTTCTTGGTCCTGCTCTGGAGAGCTGGAGCTCTCCGTGCAATCACTGAAGGAAGCAAGGGAGACAGCTGAGTTTGCTTGTGTACTGTTTTGGTAAATACAGTTTGTTTTTAATAAGGACGGCTTTAAGAGGTGTGAATCCTTGTAGTTATGGGTGACTCTTTCTCAGCCTCTTCACACATTTTGCAGCCGTGGGAGGAAGTATTTGAACACAAACATGATTTGGGATTTATGGAGACTGCTTGTGTGAGTAGAGTTATTCATTTGCTATTTGCCTGACTAAGCTCATGCATTACACTTTGCCTTTTATTTTCCCTCCATGGATCCACTACCACCCTTCACCATGATGAGCTTGCAGGGAAGAGTACAAGCACACAGTGGGATTTGGGTTCATGTTCCAGTCTCAGCCAGGCTGTTATGCACTTGCCTTTCAACACCTGGGCTAAGAGCTTTTCTCTGATTTATTGCAGGTGTTTCTGAAATAAGAGGTGAGCCACTGCATCCCTGCCACATGTGCTGGCTGGAGATAGGCATTTGTGCGAGATTACCTGGGAAATGGGTTAGGGAAAGTTTAAAGCCGACAGCACTAATCAGCATCCTGCATGCCCGGCTTATCAGGCGCATCAGATCCAAGGGAAGGACAGAAAACTGCGTGCAGGAAATAAGGGTCAGGAGTGACAGGTGGGGAGGAGGGAGAGAGACGGTTAAGAACCAGCCAGCAAGAAAATGGAAAGAGTCAGAAATGCATTTGCTGTGGCTGCTTGTCAAAAATCAGAAGCTGATGCATGCTTATAAAAGGAGCC
Source organism: Cyanoderma ruficeps (assembly GCA_008694505.1). NCBI lineage: Eukaryota > Metazoa > Chordata > Aves > Passeriformes > Timaliidae > Cyanoderma > Cyanoderma ruficeps. The sequence continues at coordinate 10,077,459 of VZDJ01000782.1, forward strand.
ATTTTTTGCTTTAAGATTTTAAATTCTAGATTGTTGCTGTTCACTCTGCAGTGGCTGGGCAGAATGTAGCACACTGAGGTCCCAGGCTGTGATTCTTTGGTTGTCAGCTTTGTGGTACTCTCCTAAATTAAAGTAGCAAATATAATAGATTAGAGTGATAAGATACAATGCTGCATTTTTTTTTCTGGGTGTGACAACAATTTACCTTTAATCAAGAAGTTATGTCGTCCTGAAATTTAATTTATAGGCCGTTTCCTAAAATTAGGAGTTTAGACTATTTCCTGTCAGTCTTATTCTGCACTATTTCTCCTAAATTATTTAAAGGTATTAAAAATGCATGGCACATATACTGTACCAAGTCTAATGAAAGAAAGGACTGATCCTGACTTTACATTGAATTACACATTAGGGATTATTTATTGTTGCACTTTATTTCAGTTTGGAAACAAAATTAACTCAGATGAATACTTTCTGATGGACACTGCTCGGTAATCCCCCCATGTTATTTAATGGGCTTTGTAGATTTACACATAAATGTTTGCAAAGAAAGCTCATTTCCTATTTAAATTGAAATGGGCAAAGTCACCCCTTTACATTACAAGAATTTACCATGTTAAAATCTAGTGTATGTGCATTGGGTTGTTTTGGGGTTTTTTTTAAATCATGTATCTGTTCCTGTCCCCAGTCAGGGAAGAAAAAGTCAAATAAAAATTGAAGACTAATCCCTTCTTCCTTGCCTCTCTCTGTCAGTCTCCTCTGCAATATATATTTACCTTTTAAAGATCTGGGGGTTTGCCTTGAAATTGTAGAAGAATGGCATGAGGAAGCTTCAAACCCTGTTGAAATACTATGAAATAATGAGTCGCATATAAATAGTTATCTCTTGCATGAGATTTGTTTAATAGTTGGAACCTGCCTTTGACAGGAGAGTCTAATAGGTTGGTAAATGGTGAAGCAATTCCACTGCTAATTGCACATGTATTAGCCTGGCTTGATACTGAAATACATTCTTGGAAAAGCATATATATCAGTTACAGAGAGACATAATACTTCTCTCCTGATATCATCCATGCAGATTGACGCAAAAGGTGGCAACGCTGGGGACAGTGGCTGAAGGCCTCTGAGTCATGGCTGAGCTCTGGGGCTCTGTATCACGGTGGTGAGAAGAGTATTTCCTTGGCTATGTTCCTCTAAATCCGTCACTTGTTCAAGAGAATAAGAAGTAGTTTAAACAACAGTTAACAACAAGGCAGTAGTTTTGTTCTTTAGGAGAAGGATCTGTCTACAGTTGCCCAGATCTCTCTTTCAGGCTTGTGAGATGCTATTTGTCAAGGGACATCTTACATCAAGATTTTTTTCAACCTGTGACCAGGAGTGGGATGGTCCCTTTCCCAGCCTGCAGACCATCCAAAGCCCAGTCAGTTCCCACATCTGTCACTCAACCATCTTCTGATGGTTGCTTGATTTGAGGGCTCATATCCCCATTTGCTATGGGATTCATCTCCTGCCTGCCCGACATCATATTGTGTTCTCAGGCAGCTGAGGAAATGATCTCTCTTGTGGCAAGACATGCCCACCCAACACTGGTGGTCTCCACCAAGAAAATCTCGGCCAAAGCAAGGAGTGACCTTGTAAGTTACGGGTGCAGTAATTCTGCACATTTGCATAAATGCCACTAACATGTGCTACTGCTTCGAGATGAGCGGGTCCTCAATTTAACAGTGCCACAGTACTAAGCCATTAATTATAGGAGTCACAGGAGAGGTACAGCTGCAGATCTGCCCCGTCAGGAATTATCAGGCTCCGTTTTATAATCAATGGTTTATTTATTAAACCATCACAAATGGTGCATGCGCTCTAGCCACGGCCGGCTGCGGCTCTCCTTGGATATTTCATCTGAATCAATGGAAGCAATCATCTGCTTTACATCAGGTATTGAACCTGTGCAGGTCCTTGAGTGATAAATGACTTTATTGTCTGGGTGGAATTGACTGGAGCTGATGCTTAAAGCTGCGGATGGGGGGAGAGGTGGTGAAAACACTGAATTCCTCCATAACTGGTGCTTTTGCAGGGTTTTTTCCCTTTTTGTTCTTCCCCCCTCTCTCCCTAGCTCCTGAAAAACAAATCAGAGTCTTTATCTCTGTGTGGCTGAGACTGATGCAATGAGGGGAGAGGCTAGTGATCTTGGGATGAGAGGGAACCTACTGGAAAGCAAAAAGGAAGGGGATTTGTCCTGCTTTGGGTGTATTAAAATTCAACGGAACAACCAGAAGCAGTGGCCACTGCCCTGGTCTTGGCTCTGACCTCTTTGGAGCACACAAATGGTCCCAATGTGTTTTGGGGATGCCATGGGGCCCTTTGGGATTTAAGGGCTGCTGTCAAAAAAAAGGCAAATCAAGCGAAATTGGTTCTGAAGCAAAGCAGTGTCCAAACCCCTGGAAATCCCCCCTCAGCCCTTCTCATTAACATTGACCAGGCAGGGAGTTAACACTAAAGCTGTAGGATTTGCATGTTGCATGGGGTCTGTTCCTGGCATAATGAGGTTTTATTGGATTAAAGGCCTTGCTGCCAGAACTAATTGTTCAATAGAATATACATGTTTTTACAAACCTCCAAAACTAGCCTTTGTAAGATCTGCATTAATATATTTCACACCCATTCTAGCAGTAACTCAGGCACTGTGTTCCTATGTACAGCAACATAGAGGATTGACAGAGAGAATGTTTCCCGGTAAGACCATGGCATCCCACAACGTTATACAAAAGAAAGGCTTGGGCCAGTGTATTATAAAAATTCTGTATTAAATAAGTATGTACAACCTGTATTTGCTAAATTATATCCATGATACTTTGTACTCAGTTTTCCTGAATGTAGAAGGGGGTGGGGGTGTAATTTTGGTTTCACTTGGGAATAATGTGATCTTTTGCCTTTTCAAAACAGTTAAGTCTGAGTAGACTTCTGTATGGGCTACTAGTGGTGTTGTTAGAAGAAAACACAAGGCATTGAGTAGTCCAGTGTGCCTCTCACCATGCACTTATTTTCAGAAGTGAATGCCAAACTTTAAACAAGCAAACGTAGCCACAGTCTGCACCATGTAGAACCCAGGGTTTTATTTCCAGTTCTGCTGCTGGCTGCCATTTGACATTGAGCAAGGCATTTAGCATCAGTGTGTCTGTCTTCCTCTTTCTTGGGGCTTGTTTGGTGATGCATAGCTGTAAACTTAAAATGGGGAGTGGCAACTTCCCTGAGCGGGAAGAAGCAGGGGAGAGAATTAAGTTCCCACTGGAGCTCATAGTTGATGCTGTGTGATGGGATGGCACCAGGGCCATCTGGCAGCCCCAGCCCACTCCCTGCCTTTCTCTACAGCTTCCTCAGAAGTGCTGCCTGGACCACATGAACATGACCTGCAGGATGGGAGACAAGGGTAGTTACATGCTGAACCACACAAAGAGATAAATATTCACCTGTCATCTTGGGCAGCTGTTCCAAAAACCTGCTCCCAAAAGGCAGTGTTTTCAAGGATTTGCACAGATAAAGGAAAAAATAAACAAACAAACACCTGGATGTTTGTCCGAGAAGCAAGTGTCAGCATAGGAACAGAAAAGCCCAAATATTCCCTCTCCTGAAGACTTGCTCCTGCCCATCAGTGGGTGGTCTATTCTAGGGGGAACACCAGTGTAATGTGTGCATGAGCAGGTCTGTTCCTGTGGCACAAGGCTTTTGGGGAGTGTCCCCAAGAGCTGCAGCCTGGACACACATTTGCTCCTGACTGAAAAGTCCCCTGGGAGCAGATGAGGGCCACATCAGCGTCAATTAATGCCAGTGCCACTGATGCCCAAAAAATAGGCTGGAAATAAATCCCCATATACTGATGCCTAGAGAGCAGGTATTTGTTTATTGCAGAGCTGGTGGTGAGGGGGATATCTCTACCTAACTCACCCACTCTTGTCAAGTCCTGTGGTATAGTTATGCATTAAGTATTGCTTATATTACTATGTCACTACAGCATCATCACATCCATGCCAGAACTAATTTACATGGTATGATCTCGTGGTTATTAGATAGTTCTTTTGCACTGTGCTTGCACCTCCCCAGTCCGGGGGTCATGGGGGTCTTTGATGAAGGCTTCCAAGGTCTTCCTTACATCTGAACTTTTCAACTTTGTCTTTGGAGCATATGCAGTTATGATTTTCCTTGGTCTGTCTGGTTGTAACTGGCCTAAATTCTTTGGTTTGTGGCGAATTGGCTTTGCACTTGCCAATTTTTCATTAATACTATACTTATCTATGTCTACAGCTATCCACCTCCTGAGTTTTTTCTTTGGTTTTTTTCAGCATTAAGCAACCTGGTTAACCATATACTAGCCATTACATTGTGTAAAAAAGTCATTTATTCAGGTCATATGGGTATAAAAGTTATGATTCAAGTTATATAGGTATAAAAAGCCATATTTTAGGTTATATTGGTATCTTATAACTCAAGCTATAAAAGTACCTTGTAATTTTGATCTAAGTTATATAGGCATCAGCCATCCCAGCAGTTGCCATCCAACCAAGGAAGCTTTCCCACAGCAGCCTCAGTCATCACAATGCTTCCTGCTCTTACACTCTCCAAAATGTTCACAGCCGAAATTCAGCTCAGAGTAAGTCACGCTATCTGGTTTATGAAAGGCAGAGCTGCTATTTTTCACTGTAAATGTACATTCCAGTCATTTCTGGTGGTGTGTTATAGTGTGAAGTTATGTACACGATGGAGTTCCTAACTGGTGACTAACACAGTGATACCTTTTGCATGTATGTTTACTCTTGATGTTTTCCCCTCCAGTACTACTAGCAATAAAAACTTAGTGAATGTAGGAAATGTGTAGAGCTGCAGATGTTATATCTTCTTTTCATTGACCTATTTTCTGTATAAAAGAGGTCAAATCACATTAGGGTTTCACTATTGAGATCCCAGGGCTTCGAACATGAAAATTAAACTAATGTATGCTTATTTAAATGCACTAAAACCTGCACTGATACATTTTCTTTTCTCTTTTTTTTTTTTCATCAGAGAAGTTAATTATCTGAGCATGAAAGTGCTTGGTGAAAGATCATAAATAGAAAATTAATCCTCTTTTAAACATTCGATTTGACAGTAAGGTATGCAAAAAGGATGGACTGTTGCTTCAGAGTTCGTCTTGCTCCTCACGTTGGCATTAAATGCATTCAAATTTATACTACCCAGTTCTTTGGTGTGCAATTTGTGTGCATGTTGATAGGGTTTCAAAAAGTGGAGGGTTGTTGTTTTTTTAACCCTCCGGGGACTTTTTATGTGCAAGCCCAGTGCTTCTGCACGCATGATAGAGCAATTTCTTCACTCCGGAAAGTGCTACTAGATAGAAATACGATAGCAGAGCAAACATTGACTTCCTCAGAATTGTTACTTGTTCAAATAGGGATACCATAGCAAAATCTTACACGGGGTCAAAAGTGCTCGTCTCTGTACTGATGAAATCTCTCTCAATAATTTTTGGTAGGTTTCCAAACAGAGAGCATAGTTTATTGCGAGTTAGTGCACAGTGTAGGAAAAAAAGCTTATATGTCCTTCTGATATGGAAAATAATTTAAACTTTGAATAAATTACTGGGTATTTTTATAATTATTTAGGGCTTGTTGCCTAGCTAGAATAGATTGGTAAGGTTTGATTTTGGTCAGAGGATTCATGCTGATTTACCCACTTGAGAAATCTGATTCTTGATGGAGATGTTTTGGTGGTTTTTTTGCTGAAACAGCTTCATCTCAGTGGAACTGTTTAATGCGGTGCCAGCAGAGCCTGGAGAGTAAAGGTGCATATGTACAGATATATGCAAACACACAGGCATCCTTATAAGAAGAGTGGATTAGTAGTCATACAGATTACTGTTGTACAGAAGTCTGTTGTGAAAACTTGAACCTGGGCTAAGCATATGTGCATATATGTAAAGCCCATTTCAGGAGCAGATTCACAGCCAGACCTATTTTAAGGGGATTAATAATCTATGAATAATACATATCCAAGATATACAGCAGCAGTGTGGGTTTGGAAATGAAAAAAACTTCTGTGAGTTTTGGTGGAGGCCGTGTCCATACTGAAAATGGACTTAGTGGGACACATCTTCTAACAGTAAAAACCAGCTCCAGGTCTGCTAGCTTTGGAAAAGGAATACTGATATAAAACAATGGAGCATCTAGTTCAATCTGTCTAGCATCCAGATCTATTACCATTCCATATAAGTAACAATTTCATACTAGCATTTTAAATTATTACTCCCTTCTTAAACCATATGCTAATTTTTTAAAGAGAAGTCTAATTGCTCTCTTTATATGCAACTCCAAGTCAAAAGCTTAATTTATCCCTCCAGTTGGATAATTAAATCATACAATGTTCATCTCTTGTGACTCTTCCTGTCCCAGAAATCTTAAATTCTTCTTCTCTAGCTGTCTTCCACAGAGCACAGCTCCTGACAAAGCTTTCACCTTTAATTTACTTGTGCCAGGAAGACAGCCGTTTGTCTCGATTCAGAAGCGAGGCTTCATTTGCCTTTACTTGAGTTTCCCTGTGTATTTCATTTCCTAGAAAAGAAACCCCATCTCTCCCACATGTACCTTCTCCAGGCATTACAAAACAGGATTTTTTTTTTCCCCTCCCTGTGACCTGGTTTTACAAACCTGTGAGTATTCCCATTTAAATCAGCAGCCTGGCTTGTATGGTTGTGGTTTGGGAAATGGAAAGAGTGTAGTTTGAGTATTATTGCTGGTGGGCAGTCAGAGCTCAAGCTGCAAGGGTGAAGCAGATGATGACAATCCCCTGCTGCAGGGAAGTCCTAGAAGTCACTGGTGCATTGCACCCCACAGGAGGAAGCTGCAGGAGTATAGGATTGTATTGGAAAATAAATTGAAGGTCTAAGAGTTCATGCTTGGTGAGGCATTTCTATTAGAATTCCTTCCTTTGTAAGGTTCAACCACTCACTTCATTTCTCTACTTCAAAATAAGGAGTGTTTTTTGAAAGCTCAGCTGTAGATCAAGTAAACCTGGAAGTGGGCAGTCCTGCTGCAGTCAGGAGGACCATGCTCATATCGAAAAGGAAGACCTCCTAGCAGCTTTGCTCCAAGATTTGGCAGGGTTGCATCCGATAAAAGGGATCTCCAAAGAACTTCCTTGTTGTGCACTTGCAGCATTGTAAGAAATGGTATGACAGGTAGTTTGCAGAATAGCAATTCCAATGTTGAAACATTGGTTCTGATATCACTTCTTGGCCTTAACAGTGCCTATACCTGAAAGTGTGTTAGCTTGGCTTAGCCATTATGCTCTGGGTGGAACTGCTGTGTCACTGCACGTTAAGGCAAAGGGTTGGTGAAGCAAGAGAAGCTGACCCTAAAAAAGCCAACTAAAGAACTGGCTTTGTGCTTTGCTTTGTGTTGGGGTCCTGGTGTGCTTCCACAGCATAGTGTGCCTGCTGGCACTGCTGACTGTCCTCTACTGGAACTGCAGATCAGCATCTCATACCTCCCCTCTGATTTTTAAATGTTTCGTGTTTTCCAGTACATTTCGCTCATGTCACTATTCAACACTGGTCTTTAAACATAATTTAAAACGATGACACTGGTTTGGTAGGTGCTAGGACACTGCTTGCCCTCCTCCTCCATCTTCCCCAGCATCAACCCTGTAGGATCCTGTGCATCTGCTGTCCTCCTCACGGCTGACTCAGGATGATACCCCAGGAATTCCTGATGGAAAAGCTGAGACATTCCTAGAATTTAAATTAAATGTGCTTTGCACCCAAATGTACGCAAAGTACATTTATTTTGAGTCATGCAGCAGCCTGTCTTGTGATGTAGTATCTGGTTGAAAAAAAGCATCACTTTTCCTGATGGCATTTGTACTGTTGGCTCTCACTGGTAAAGCTCTGCCTGCTTTGGGCTTAAATATGACCACAGAAGTGATCAAAATTCCAGTCTCCTTGCAGCTGGCCAGAGAACAGAGGTGGGAGTCGTCAAAGCTATGGATTTTTCTTCCCTTCCCTTTGATTTTGAAATAGCTCATTTGTCAGATTTCAGGCAAGGGTCTTTGCTTGTGCAAAGGCTGTGGGTCCTTAAGCAAGCAGGTTTGAGTGCAGACTTGCTGCAGAAGGTGGGTTCATTTTTTGTCTTGCAGTGCAGTGGTACCTACACAGGCATCACTAATGGTTCTTTTTAAGTGTTGTGTTAAAACTTGTAGAAGAGTGAATACTTAAAGAATAGACTGCTGTTGAAAGAAGATGCTGAATTGCCTGAACTACTTTCCAGAATAGTGCAGTACATGCTGCGGGTCAGCCTACAAGTAGATTTTTTTGTGTGTGTGCAGATTAACCTTGAGACAGCAAGGAGCCACGCAGGAGAAAGCACTGTGATATGAGGGCAGCGATTTTGTCAGAGGTCTTGTGTGCATCTTGAAGGGTCTGGTCCTGAGATTACCCAGATTGCTGAAGTTGCACAGAGATGTGGACAAGGAATCCCTTTGAACACTGACCTTTTGCTTTTCCCTTTTTAGTGATAAAATATTCAAGGGAACAGAAAGTGACCCATTTTGTGCTCGGCCTGTCAAGCCAAGCAGAGGAGGGAGAGTACAGTGAGGGCCCAGGTGGAACCCAGTGAATGCAAATGATTTATGGAGCAGCTGCTTTAAGCATTTTGAATTACTTCTGTCATCATCCAGTAGAGTCTATTTATGTGTATGAGCTTAAACACATTACCCAGAACAAATGGATGGCATAGGCAGCTGTATAGGACTGATAGACACTCCAGCACTTCTCTTTGTCCCTCTGCTCACCAGGTATTTCATAGGGATTTGCGGAGGGAAGAGATACCCTGCTTGGTAACCCCTTCACATAAGCTTGGCTCTGCCTCATTGCACCACAACTAAGCAAACCATGTTAGGTACTTGGTGCACCCTGAGCTCAGAAATGTTTTGCCAGCTTTTAACAGGGTTTTTTTTCTTGGAGGCTGCAAAGAAAGGCAGTTAACCTGACCAATCTGAGAAGGGCAGGGAAGATCTTTGACATGGCAGCTGGGCACACAAGTGTGTGTTCTTCATGTCTGACTCAGAAGCATCTGTGGGCTCTGCCTGTCTGAGGAGTGTCCGAGCACCTTTGGGATCCACAGCCACACCACACCATCCATGTGGAAACATGGCAGTCAGCTGGCTTAGAAAGAGAGGAGGCTGACTTGTCTAGCACTGTCTTTAGTTTCAGAAAAGATTCCAGGGTGTGTCTGGTACACATTTTCCCAAGGACTGTTTTAGAGTAACTTTATGTAAAAGCCAGCATATCACTCCTGGGTGCCAGAGGTTTTCATCTGGGGTTAAACGAACAAGCAAGAACATGGGGATCAACCATCAAACCACCATCAGCTCCACATTTTATGCTGTTTAAGGTGCACTAGGAAGATAGTTTGTGAAGTTGAACACCTTGATGCACCATGGAGCTTTTGTAGGGCTTCAGCATCAGTAAGCAGCACACTTCACAGACCTGGGAGGGCTGAAGTACTTTTTCCACCCTAATATGACCGTGATACCAACAAATCAGCTAAAGGTAGGACCTTTGGATGTGCTTTAAAGGATGTTGCCAGTACTCTGCCTCTATGCCAGAATTCTTGTCCATTCTCACTGCAAAGGAGAGCTATTTCAGGGCATCTTCTTTATATTCCCTGCTGGTTTTTTACCTTTTTTTTTCCTTTTTATTAAGCTGTGTCCTATTTCTGTTTAATGCACCAAAGAGCATTACGCTGATATACCTCCAATTCCTTAGCGGCATCTTTAGGAAATGAAAAGTGATCAAATTCCCTTGTCAAGTAGGATGCTGACTTAGAGATTCCTCTTTTCTTAAAAATCTAACCTAGACATAAAACTTCTAAAAAACTTGCAACCCAGATAGTGATTATGTACATTTAAAATGTGAGGTAGGACAGTCCATCACAGAAAATCATTCACAAGCAAACAGTCCCCAAAAAACACAATTCTGTCTTTTCTTCACGGGCGTTTAGGTCCTATACAGTAACCAATTTTATGAAATACAGTATGTCTGTTAACCAAGAGAACTGAACACTTCAGTTGCTTAGTAACTAATCCAATCCAAGGAGGAAATAAAAATAGCATACATAATTTTAGAACCTTTAGGACCTTTGCCAAGCAAAACATTCTCACCAGCAGCAGTCAGGTTTGTGATTTGAATGAGTTAGCTTAATAGGATAGATTCTATTTGTTTTATGTAGATAAATGGTCCTTGCTTTTCAAATCTGATTAATTACTTATCCGGGCCATTAGGTCTTGTAGCTTCTGTACACTTCCACAACTTTATTTAACTAAAAATACAACATAACTAAATATAATACAAATAAAAAAGGAAAAATGCTTTAGTTGCTGGCTTCTTTTTCAGTCTTAATCTGGTTAAAAAGCCGAAGACTGCAGTATAACTTAATAAATCACATTATATGGCCAGGAGGAATATCATAAGCATCTGCTTAATTCAAGTGTAGTTTTTTTCCTATACTCATCTATAAAGCTTGTTGAGGGGAAAAAGGATATTATTTTTATAAAAAGATATTATTACCACCATTGGTGGAAATTGCCATATGGTACCATAGCTTATTCAAGCAAGGTAGGAACAGTTTCTGTAAAATTATGTTTTAGCTGACAAAATATGACTCCTGTTTAAAAATATATCTTCAAAAATTCAACATTTGCCTACATTTTTAGAGGCTTGCTCTGTTCATGCACATTGCCCGTGTGTTGGACAAGTTTCATACACCAGACTTTTGCAAATTACGGCGAGGATCTGCATTTTTTTTCCCCACATTTTTATCAGCCTCGCCACAGGATGAAGGATTTGCAGGACTAAATTATAAGGTATGTGACTAGCATTGCCGAGGTTGGGTCTCTTGCCCTTACTTCTGACCAAGGTAGGCAGTTTGGGATCTGATGTTCGTGTAATGTCCTGCAGCAGTCATGGTGCTTTGGGCTATCAAAACCAATAAAGCACTCCTTCCACAGAACCATTTGAATACCAACTTCTGACTACATGGATTCTGATTTAATTCCCTGCTCCTCTGCAGCATGCATTTGGGGAGGTCTCAGGTTTTCCTTAATCTCTCTCAGTTCAGTAAGTATTTTGATGTAGGGCAAAAAGCACTCAGATTCACTGTTACATGGCTGGTACATTTTGCTTGAAGAAGAATACCTTTTTTTCAGATGTAGTGACTCAGCACATTTTTCCTTCCACTTTAGGATTATCATCCTGTAGGGTAAAAAGGCTAAATTTAGTAAATACATGTCTTGCACAGTAGTTTTAATACTTTTTGCCTGATGCTTTTTTATTTTTCTTTTCTTTTTTTTTCCTATTCTTACTTTTGGTGTTTTAATTTATTAATACAGCTGACAGGATCGTCTGTAGGAAAGGAAATTAAGATTGTTCATCATTGTGTGCTGAAAGAATTGTGTGCCCAGTCCAAGAGGAAGTTTCCTCTGGAACATGATTCTAATTAGTTTATGTGCCTGAAACCGGGAGAGATGCAGTAGGTATGTCCCTGACGGAAGCAGAGCCACAGGAGTCACCCTGCAAGCCCGTTGCTTGGTCCATGGAGCTGCCTGGGGGAAATTTCTGAGCACGGCAGCAGGAGACGTGATGTGCTCCTCTGTTGGAATCTGGGGTGAAATCCACAGGAAGGGAGCTCTTGCATGGAGCCAGAGTCCATTTTCTGCTGAGAGCTCCTGCTCATTGCCGCCCTGGCTGCTTCTATGACCTTAGAGATCTGCTTTAATGTTCGTATTTTACTGGCGATAAAAAAATTACGAGTGCTGTGGTGAAATGCAACTTGATACACAACTGATGTTTTTCCCGAAAGAAGTTCAGAAAACATTGCATTGATACCAGGATTTCTGGCCAAAATGTATTATGGAGTTAATTCAAGTAAATTGCAGTTACGCTGTAGCAAATAATTACCACCTGTTTCACATCTGTCTGAAATCCACTCAAAATACAGCAATCTAGTCATCATTCTTGTATTATTTATGTCATTTTATTATTTGCTGTTAGACTTCTATTTACTTACCCCATTCACAACAATTTTTTCATGCCTTCTGCACACAGAATGATGAATTTAATAACCTCCTTTGGATTTGTTTATAAAACCTTTCAAAGTATGTTTGCGATGGATGACAGGGCGTCTGAAAAGCCGCAGACACCCAGTGGCCTGTTTCATCATGAACTGCGGCTGGGAGCGTGCCACTTGCCGCCCTTGGACCTCAACACCTCCATTTCACCTTCAAAAATAGTCCACATTAACCTGCCACACGTGTGATCTCATTATCATTTTCAGTCACAAATTGCTCTGTTGATAGGAGAGCTTCTGGATTGCTTGCTCAAAGCATTGGTGTGCTTTGATGTTGGATGGACAGTGAGGCAAATGAGGGGATTTTAGCAAGAATGATCACCTCCTGCCAGGGTGCCCAGGTACAATAGAAATCCAAAGGAAGGACAGGGACAAAAGCCAAATGTAGGCTGCTTTAAAGTAGTCAAAACAGTCTGCAAGCGGGGCTTGGGCTTTTTTGTGCTTTGTGCTGATCATTCTCACGCACAGCAAGACATGTTGTCGTAGTGGTTTCTTTCGATATTACACTTCACAACAAAATGGCATGTGCAAGAAGGAGGGCGAGGGGTTAATTCCTTGCAGCACATCTAGGCCATCCCCTAAAATCACAGGAGCAAAACCAGCTGAGCGGTGAATCAGGCCACCCTGCCTCTTCAGGACAGGAATAGCAAGAATCAGAAATCTTGCCCTCAGCTGTGCCGGGATGTGGGCATGCAGAAGGAAAGCACAGGAAAATACAGCCAGTCACTTGCCTCCGAGTTTCAGGTCTTTGCCATTACACCTAACTGGTACATGTGGTTTTGCAGCTCCAAATAGTGAGAGCAAAACATGGTCCCCCATACACTTTCAGCCTGAGTTAGGGTGATTGGCCTCCCAGGATGTGTTGCTGTGTTAACACTCCATCTCACCCTAGATTTTTCACCTTAACTCTTTTCCATTTCTGTAGTAGCTTCTTCACGTTAACCTCTCTCATAACAGGAGCGGTGTTCTTCTCCACTAGAACCAGTTCTGCTCAGTTGTGATGGAGTGCCTGTGCCCAGCATGTGCAGATGAGGGAAATTTGGTTGCACGTTTCTGTTCTAACACACTTCGTTGGGAGGGAAGGGCAACAGTGGGCTGGGTTCTCCAAATAATCATTGAAGGTGGGGGAAAAAAAAAAATTACACCTAATAAAAGTTAAGCTTGGAGGATTCCAGGGGAATGAGTTACAAACTCAGCAGCACTATTGCACATCTTTATGATACCTCTCAAAACTGCCTGTCAAAATCTCCCATTAAGGAGCAACGCAGATTAGTAATTATGCGCATCTATTAACTAAGCATCCATTCTTTCTCTCAAATGCTTTGTAGCAGTATCTCTCCAAAGAAGCACATATCTCATCTAGGTGTCTGCTAGATGGCCATAACACCTCCCCAAGGGAGATGCCTCTGATAACACTGTATTAAAGACCGGGCTTGGTTTTGTCTCTTAAACCGCTATCACACAAGCCAGTGCACAAGGAAAGACACCTATTATGATTTTGTAGACAAACGCTAACAAAAGCTGCCTGCACACATTGCACACACAGAAAAATTGAATGTTAACATTGCAGGAGGCTGTGCTGATGACAGGGGTACTTTTATTGTCAGCTCTGCTGGGGAAGGGAAAAAAACCCACTTATTTGTGCAAATAACCCCAGCTTAGCTTTATTCCCAAGCATCCTATTTGCACATATGAGTATGTTTTGTCAGCCTTGTCTTTAGGTACAGGTTTTCATCTTCAGCTGCTTATGCTTGTTTGTGTTAAACAAATTAGTGCCATAATAACACACACCCCCATAGAGACATGAATATTGTATAGCAAGAATCTGAAATACATGGTGGTCTTGCTTTTTTGTTGCAGGTTTGTTGTTCTGGTTTGTCTGGGCCTTCCCNAAAAAAAAGCTTAATTAAACTCTGTTATGCTTAGTTTTCCTGATTATATTTTGTTCATTAATAGAGACCAAATATGAAAAAAAAACAAGAGCAAAACTGGAAGCAGAGGATAATAAAATCTATTACTATTAATTAAACTAAATCCTCAAACATGCCTCCTTCCATGCTATCTTCCAGATCCTAGATTGCTTCATTCTTTCAGTGGCTACTGCTAGACAGACACATCCTGTTCTGATGAAGGAGACCAGCTGGATTTAGGACTGTGACTTTGTGTGTGTGGTACAACTGACCATATGTGATTCTCTGTTAAGTCTGCAGCTTTAATGGGAAATTTCTGAAGTATTTCCACTTTGATTCATGTTTTTTTACTGGTTTGATTACAAATAGGGGGTGGCTTTGTGCAACTGACTTGCACTAACATAGGTTGTAGTGTGACTCTGCAAAGGAAGGGAAGCTTTTGCATGCTTATCCATAAGGGTTGCTTTGGGCTGTTCCATTTATTTGTTTGTTTGGGGAATTTTTTGAGGTGGGGTTGGGGTTTGGTTGGATGGTTTTGTTTGTTTGTTTGTTTGTTTGTGATTTTTTTTTTTTAGGAAAAAATATCTGGGACCAGAAACTTCATTAGGGATATAATTTTGAATTCTTATGCAGATCATGGTTTTTATCTGGCTTCAACAGAACTGAATAATTCTGTTAATTGTTATTGTCTTCCTGCTGGCTTTGAGAAATGTGTGTCCCCAACCTCTCTAGGTCTGGCAACAGAAGGGTAGCTAGTTGTGAAAAAAAGCATAACAAACAGCAAATAGAATTTAAAGGAGTTTGGGACCTTCTTTTCCCGAAGAATGATTTGCATTTACTGGTCTTCCAGTGATGAAGAGCAGTACATGTAGGGGCAAAGGACAGTGATGGTCACATGGATGTGGAGGAAATGGGAATAGGAAAATTCCCTTCCTTTATCACTCTCTGTAAGTTTTACTTAGAACATGCAGTGAATTGTTATTTGTAGTGAGTTACTTTCACCTGTATTCTCTCTGCTCCTCAGCTCTCTGGGCTTCAGGCAGAAAAGTCAAACGCCACAGGAAAATCTCATCTTCTAAGATTTGCAGCCTCAGGGCAACTGGTGAGGCATCAAAACTTCCAAGCCAACCAAGTGTCTGAAGTCTCCTGTTAAACAGGTGCACAGGGAAGGCAGAGGTTATCACTTGGTACCCAGCCCTGGGCTTACCATTTGTCCTTTGGTCGAGTATGTACCACTTTTGTATTCTACATTGCCAGTGAGTTGTGACCAGAATGTATGTTCTTTGCACCTTATCAAACACTGCGTGTTTGAACAATGCCTTAATTATTGTGATCAGTGTTTGCAAACAGCATCTTTACATTTTTCATCCAGACTTTCTTGGTAAAGGAGGGGCAGAGAGGAGGCATCCTAAGAGTGACACACGTGTCCGAGCCTCTGCTCATATCACAGCTGTAGAAATCTCCTTGCTGGTGATGAGAGATGTCCTTTGCTGTGGCTGGGAGGAAGGAAGAGTCGAGGTGCTGGCCACTTCAACACTGTTCCTGAAGTATCCATAATTTTGGGTTAGATGGCAGCAGCCCTGGTCCAGGGATGTCCCTCTGTCATGCAGGAAGCAGATAAATAGAGGTGGGAGGATTCAGAGCAATGATTTGTAACTTGGTTTTGCTGGATGTTACTATAAACAGTGAACAGGCAATCTGGTAATGGGCTATAGATTTTCCAGGTGAAAGGCCACTTGCTACTACATAGATATATTTTCCGATAAAGAAATTCTAAAATAGATGTGTTGGCATCCAATTCTTTATGAAAATCATATATATAGCCAAGTGAAGACTGCATAATTTGAGTCCATTGAAAGAAAATGGTATGCTTGGGTATTTTGTGGGTACTTGAGGTCCTTTGTCTTTTGAGGCAAAACTTCCATTTTTGTGGAGATAAAAAATGTTTAAATTAGAAAGGAGCAGTACAAAACAAAAATTATCAGCCTCTGTCCTGAAAGAGGCTGTACTGCAGCAGATCATTTAGCAAGGACTGCATTGTTACCTGATGCAGTGGTGGGATGCTGATGGGAAGAAGGATGCTTCCAGATCTTCACAAGCCTTGCAGATGATGCTGCAGTGCTGGCAGTCAGGGAGATAATACCACACCTGCATTTTATTTTAAAGTGTGATTATACTGATGCTGTTCTCTATTGCTGTAAACCAGTTTCCTAAAATATATGGATTTTTTTCTCTTCTCAGGCATGTACAATTCAATACTTCTGAATATTTTATCATGTAAGCATTAGACCCTGTAAAGCAGCTTGTGCGAGGTACCACATAGTGACCTCTGTCATGAATGGTAGTAGTTTTGTCCTGCTGCTGTTTGCCTAATGGGAAGAGGGCGCTGACTTGTCTCAATATTGCATTCAGCAAGCAAATCTTCATATTATTCCTTTAAATCAAAATGGGCAGCGGCACCCTAGACTAGTATGGTGCCTATCAGAAGTGTACATTTCATCTGAACATGTCTCGGAGACTATTTATTTTCTCATTATAAAGAATATTCTGGCCCAGTGTAAATGTCAGTGAGCTCAGTGCGTGTCGTGCAATGAAACAGATAGATCTAAAACAGTAGAGAGAGGCAGGCCTGGACCCTCTGAACTGCTGAAAAACACTTACTTACCCTTTTTTGTCTTTTAAACTCTGTGCATTTGATTCCCTCTGCCCACTAATTTGAGTCTTGGCCAGCCTCAGAAGGGCAGTAACTTTGCACACACCTCTTTCTCTGAGAGGGCAGGAAATTATTCTTCATGAAGAGGATGATCAAGCAGCTTGTGTTGTGGGGGTGTTTGTTGGTTTCTTAACGAATATTTCCTTAGTCTGGATTTTAAACATCGCCATAGACAGCAAGGAAAATGTGAACGAGACGTCCTTTGTGGCCAGATGTGTTGGGAAGGAGTCTCCTAGGAGCAAACCAGGCAGTGAACACACAGACTGTGTGGTGTTCAGTTTTGTTGTCTGCAATCAGTAACACTTATCGACAGACAATAAAGCATCTGGAAGATTATTTTGAAGTACATGTGTATTGTTTCGGTGAAAACATCAGAAAAAAAAAGCCAGAAAATCCGTTTGAATTTTGTTATGATCAAACAGAGTCCCACTTTCAGGACGTCCAAAGGCAGTCCTGCAGTCCTCAATGTTAATGATCAACATTGATTACAAGGTGATTTTTCCAACAGAGAATCAGCTCACCTAAAAAAGCATCTTGCTGTGCATATATAGCATGTACCAGCCTTTATTAAGAAATCAGCTGATTATTATTCTGCTACTGGCTTTTATTTTCTTCCACTCCCTCCCTTGCAGGAAGGCTGCATACAAATATAGGAATCGATTGAGAGGAGATGTTCTTCCTTTACGAGATTAATTACAAACACAGGGATGCTGTGCCTGGCCTGTGTGTGTATGATTGATCTTGTAGGAGGAAATGCAATAGGAAACTAATGCTTCCTTTTATCCAGTAAGCAAAGTTCAGAGATGTTTACATTCTGCTAGGTAAGCACAGCTGTCCAAAGATGTGAAGACGGATGGACTGTCCTGTCAGCACAAATTCATGCCGAGGTAACAGGCTATGCTGTCTCTGCGGACCTCTGTCTCTGGCCAGGAGGCTGTAGGGCCAGAATTGTTCATTTAGCAAACAGCTTAATTGTTTCACATTTTAATTAGTAGGGAGATCCAGACACAGTCGATGTACTAGGAGGGGCAGCAAGGGGAAGGTGTTGGTGGACCTCGCCATTAGGGCCGGAGGTGAGGAGGAAGGCTCCTTGTGATGCCGAGGATGGGGCAGCCGTCACAGGGCAGCTGCTCAGAAATTGCAAGGGTTTGTTCTCTAAAACCTGGCTGGTGTAAGGACAGATCTGCATATTCCCTCAATTCGTGTAGCTGTGGAAGCATCTGCAGAAAGTGCAGCACTTTGCTGCCCTTGTTTCTGTTTGTATATAAATATAGTCTTAAATCTCTGGATTTGGCTCAGGGTCCTTCTGCAAAGGTTCGTTCTGTTCTTGGGCACAGGCTAGCACTTGTATTTAGTCTGAGAAGCAGTGTCAGAGGTGACAGATCCAGCTTAGTGTGACTCAGCTTTCTTCCTCAGAGTATTTTAAATAATGGATGTGCTACTGCTGGTATTTAACTCCTGCCAGAGCTGCTGGAATATACGGTGTCTTTAAAATGCTGCTACATCGAATCTCTGCTTGGGCAGGGGAGGAGATCTCTACCTGGGATTCGTTTTCTCAAAAGGAAAAAGAAATCAGAGGAAGAAGGGAAGGGAGGAGAAAAAAGTCTGAGCCATAAAATCTTGTAACCATGAGAATGCCCTTCACCTGAGGCAGTGAAGCAGTCAGCTCTAGCAGCATGTTGATGGAGAATCCTGAAATCGATGCTGCAGTCTGCGTTATATTTATACAAGCATATGCACTGCGCTGATGATGAGGGAGAGAAAGGGCTGTTCCCTGCGTTAAAATAATTAGCGTAATAAATACAGCCTGGCAAGCGCCAGAGGAAGTAGGGATCCCTTTGTTCACATCTCGCTACTTAGAGCTGGGTAAGCAAGTCTTGTAGAGTTAACCTCAGAACTTACTCACCCTTTTATTCTCTGTTTAGAGGTCTCGAGCAGGACGTGCCGCTTATGCCAGACTTAACAAGCGACACTGGATCTCTCCTGCTTTAGAATGATGTTGAGGATTTCATGGGGTTCTTTTTCTTCTTTTCTGTCCATGCAAATCCTGCCTGGTAAAGAGGATCTGTTTGCTGTTTAGCAGTCAGTTTGCTTGGCTTGACAAAGGTTATTGCAATAATTGATGTTCCTCTTCTAATAATTAATGTTAATGAGTCCACTAAACAGTAAACAAGACAACAAAGAACTGTTAATGAGACAGTCTTTACTCATTTGTTTAATCTTTTAGTAAGATAATGGGCGATAAATATGTCGCTATTCAGCCATCTTCAAGTCCTTAATGCATGAGGATTGTTTTAAAAGGAGATTTGAGCTGATTTTTTACACTTGCATTTAGTAAATTCAGCTGACTGGGTAGGTGGGGCGCCTGAAAGAATTGGGAGACCTATATAATTAAGTGCCTTGACATTCTGCTTCTGAAGGACATTGGCAGATATCCAAATGCTGTGTTCTGCTCTCAAACTATTTAATTGAAACCATACAAAAGGGAGGGGGTGGAGGGGCAAAAGAGAGGGAGATCTTGGCAAAAACCTTATGTGCGGTTTTTCGCTATTGGATTGACCAGACAAGGCAACAAAGCTGATAAAACAGGATTAGCAAAATTGCATTGTTGGATATTATATGCTGTGTGACATGTACTACAGCAAGGGAATTTGGCAGGATTAACCTGCAGAGGATAAAGATGTACCAGACAAGAGGGCTGAATTAATAGACTGCTGTGACCAAAGCAAGAAAATCTATTTGCATGGGATATTAGGGGTGATAATAACCTTTCAGGGTGGGGTTGCAGTTAATGCCCCGAGTCTAGTGCTGACCCCATGCCCAAGTCCTGCTCTCTGCCTGCAACTCAGTGTGCAACAACCAGCTCGTTGGCACAGCTTCTTATGAATCTTTCCTGTTTCTAAATATATATATATAAAAATAAATGTATACACACACACCAAAAAAAAAGGAAAAAAAAAAAAGCTAATTCCTAGGCAGGATTATCTGTGTTACCAGGTGGGTTTTTGTTGGTGGATTTTTTTCCCCCGAAACTGAAAACTTTATTGTCCTATTTATAGGAGATGAATTTCTTCTCCTAACTGCACTAGTGTTATCCTAAAGTAAATATTTGGGTTTGGTGGTTTTCCTCAGGGCTTCTGGACCCAGCCAGCCATGGGGGAATGCTGTTCCCTCACTCTGTGTTACTCAGCTGTTCAGGAGATTCTACACTTCCCTACGTGCAGTCGAGCTGAAATCTCAAAAAAGCTTTCAGACCATGTAGTGGCAAAGAACCTGAATGCTATTACCAGTAGGTGACTAAATAAAATCACATTAAGTAAAAATGGGAGAATATTAAAATTAAAAAATTTTAGATGTACATTAAGACTACATTGGACTATTTGACCAAGGGCGTAAAGAAGCAGAAAACCAGCCTTCATCCCTGGTGTGTTAAGGGGAGAGAAAGTAGATTAAGCATTCATTTCTCATTTGTACAACATACAGTTCTGGGTTTTAACTTGAAAAGGCCTTTAAATTTGCTTCTTCCAGACTACAAGCAATGCATATATGGTAGTGTGCTTTTTAAAAGTAATCTGATATGCTTCAGCGCAGATTGTATTAAAGGATTCACAAGGATTTCAAACAACCTTGAAAAATGCTTGTATCATTTGCTTTCCTTTTCCCACCCACAATACTAGTGGCAGACTTTAGTGTTCCCAGGGAACAGAGAATGTACTAAAAGTATTTGGCATTGCTCTGTGTGTGACAGTGTGGTTCACTGAGTGTGCTTAGTGCCACCACAGACCAGATCTGTTCTGGTGAGATGATTCCCCTTCATCCAGCCTTAGCATGTCACCACCATTGATCAGCACTGACCACAACACAAGTTCAGCTTTCTGGTTCTTCCTTTCAGAGTTGAAGGCGGATGGGAATATTAGATACACATAAAATGTAAATGCTCTTTTCTTTGTTTCTTTCAACATGTTAGAATTTTGAAAACTGCTCTTTAAATAAAAGCTCTGTTAGTACAACATGATTGGGACATTACAAGTGTGCACACTTGCACAGGTGTCAAGAAATTAAGTTCCATTTCCTACAGCAACTAGATTGCATAACCTGTCTCTCTGGAATATTTTCTGCTAGTGCATATGTTACTCACTTCTCTGGCCAGGGACTATACACGCCTCCCTTCTCTGCAGGGGAAAGACAAGGCATGAAGTTTCCCTTGGATTAAATTGGGCAGTGGGCACGGAGGGAGGGAATGCTTCCTATGCCTCCAAATCCAACCCATTTCAGGAGAACTATTAAAAATCCGCAGTTTTCCCTGGAGTTATGCTAGGCTGCATATCACCTTCTTGCTATCCAATGTGCTAAAGGACTTCCACAATGAGTCCACATCCCAGGGATAGTCCTGAACTAACTCACAGAAACTCTGCTGCCTTCTGGATATTGGTTGCTTAGGAAGGCCTCTAATACACAAGATCAGTTATTTGCTTATTTTTCACAAGTGGCTGCATTAGTTAACCCAATAAGAAGTTCTTGGTAACCCCTTAGGATGATCCAACCCTGACAAGTGGGTCATTGTACCACCGGTGCAGCATTTTGAGGGGAATCAGGAAGAACCGCATGTTTGTTTCCACCTCTTTTTGTCTGCTTGAAAAGCTGCAGAACCACCTGGAGCTGTGCCCTCCCCAAGACCAATTCTGTAGTGTTACAGCATTGCAACTCTGAGCCCTTGTGCTGCTCAAGACACACTGTGTGATGGTTGGCATGTTTGCCAGTTGTGCACAGGGAGGGGAGATTTCTTTTTCCCTTGAGTCCCAGAATCCATAACTCCCCTTGTGATTTTACAGGAAACTCATTTTTCCTGGTCAGCAGTGGGTTGTGTCCCTCAGCTTCTGAGAGCTCCTGAGGGATGGGTGCCTTGGAGGGGAATGAAGGGCCTGCAGGCTGGGACATTTGTGGCGTGGGATGCACCTTCTTGAATGCCAGTGTGCTGGAAAGCTTCTGGGAATGGACCACACATGTGCTGGTGTCTCACCCACCTCAGAGGAGCAGACAGGGTGCAGGCATGAAGGTTCATGGCCATGGTGCACTCAGGAAGCAACGTGGTCTGTCGGGCACTGCTCTCCTTTCAAAAACATCCTGGGATCTGTGAAAAAGCAGCCTGCTTCTCCCATGTCTCTGAAGGCTTGGCTGAGTTTCTAGGTTGCTTCCTCCGCCTTCCAGCCTTCAGCTCTCATGAGATGAGCACAGGGAATGAGTTGCAGGAGTGCAGCTGTACACGTTTGCAGTATTGCGCTGCAATGGCCACCTCTGCAAAGCCTTACGTCTTGAGTGCCAAGCCAGTCTGCCACTTCTATTTCTTTCTTTTTTTCCTGGAGGCATACACCCTTCACACGTTTGTATTTCAAACAGACAGGGGTATATAACTGGTGGGATCAATGCATCTAACCCTGTCACTTTGCTTTCTAGCACTCGATGGTGTAGAAGATGGACTGCGAAGGAGAAGGACAGAGTGCAGAGGAGCCCAGGAGCAGGGAGCCTGGCCAGGGGCCCCCTCAGGTGCTGTGCAGCAGCTGGTGTTGTGAATCAGGCCGTCACCAGTCGGAGAACGGCTACTTCACAACACCAGGGTCGCACCGCACCACGCTTCCACCGCCAGCTGGAGAAGAGCAGCGTTTCCTATGGGCAGGCAAGGGACGTGGAGCACCTCCTGGCTGCTTCCACACAAGCCCAGACCTGCAAAGGTAATCAGGTGCTCAACTCCTATTTAGGCACCAGCCTCCCACTGAAGTCTGAAATAGAAGTTAGGCCCCTAAATATCTCTGTGGGTCTGGCCCCGAAACCCTGCGTCGCTGTGCAGTGCAGAGCTTCAGCAGGCACAGGGCAGCACTGTCAGCAGCATGGTCACTGCCCGTTCACATGCATATGAATGTTAAGGAACAGGTAGCTTTTATTAAGCTGTGGAAAACAGTAAAAAAAAACCCTCTGCATGCTCCATGTGTGGTTCTCCTTGACAGTCGCATCTGTGGTCCTTGTCTGTGACTTGTTCTGATCCCTTCCCTATCTCCGACACCCAACTGCATAGTCTCTGTAAAAGGTCCTGGACATACCAGGAAAAACTTGGACTCCTTGCTAGTGATACTAAACCTTGTCAGCTTCTGCCAACGTGCATATATCTAAACCAGCCCTAGGTGTGTTGTGATAAATGAAAAAATAAATGGTGGTGTCATCTAGAAGTGGTACCAACAACTGCAGTCCTTAAAATAGAGAAAATGTTGCTAAAGCAGTGCCTCATAAATTCCTAGGTGTTAGAGGGACAGTGAGGCACACTCAAATCAAGTGACCCTGTAACATGTGCCATGCATTTCAGATTTTAAAAACAGGGTCTTCTCTGCCTCCTCCTTTGTACCACACCACCAGTGTGGTGTTAGTTTGGGAGGAGTGGGTTACAGAAGATGCTTTCTATCCAAATATGGGACATTACATAGAGGTCGGCAAACACCTGGTGAATATTCAGTCCCTTAAGTTAAACTGAAATGCTGCTCAGTTTTGATCTCAGAAAGCAGGCATGTGCTCTTGGTCTCAGGATGGGTTGGTGCATTTTCTTTGGTGGGTTTTCCCTTCCTCCCATGCCTCAGGATGGCTCTATGGTCTCAGGTGTGTCTGGCTGTTCCCTTGTATGATATAAACCACTAGATATGTCTAAAGCAAATGATCGAAAAGTGCAGAGAGAAACTATACAGGTAACATAGAACCAATGAAGGTTTTTTGAAAGTTTTCTTCATTATCCTAACTCATCTGACTGAAGATGGCAGTAAAAGTTTTTTAAATTCCATCCTGGATGTATTATTGTTGGCAGGGAGATAGATGTAGCAGAGATTCAGGATGTGCACAAGATCTGAAATAGCATGGGACAGCCTTGAAATGCAAATGAAAGGTGGCAATGGTGGTTTCATTGAACCCACCCTAATCTTTCTGTTCAGGTAGACTCCCTGCACAAGTAGCCATGAATTCCTTTTATAGCAAAAAGTCAAATACGTGGAACAATGTAAGAGGTTTTTGGGAGGCTCATTCATACATTAGGAGGGCAACCTGTGCATACAGGCTAGCACTGGGATTTTGTCTTTTATGAGTGGAAAAACTAGATCATGTTTCTCTGTGAATTTGCTCTGTGAATTTGTGAATCCAACATGCAAGAACACTGTTTCATTAAACTTGTTTTCTGCTAACACAAACTATATGCTCTGTGTGGTAATCTCACTGTTAATTATAACCTTGTTTTAAAGCTTGAAACTTTTTTCTACTGAGTTCTTTTCATTGGGTGATGCATAAAATTCTTTAGAAACCTCTTTAGGAGGCATCAAGGAAATAGTCCCAACAACCCTTGCATGTACACACACCAATTTACATGTGCAGCTATTCATATATGGAACTAAACACCATCTTTTATTGTGAGTCAGAAACCTGTTTAACCTATTCAGTTTCTGTCAGTAGATACACATAACATTTGAGATACGTTAATGCCTAATATCCACTGCCAGGTGACCTAATAGACTATCTCCATACTTCTCCAAATATGATGTGTAGAGACAGATCATTTTCAGCTCCTTTTGTTAAAGAATTTCATGGGAACAGCCCACTTCAGAGGTACCTTCAGGGCATTTATTGTGCTACAACTCTAACTTGAACACCATTTATGCTCTTCTAAAGCAATTTCCTAGGAAATTAATGCAGGCCATAATGCAGCTCTGCTGCTGAAAATCAAGCACTCCTGCTTGTCATCAAGCAGCCTAACCGTATCATCTCATGAGGAGGATTGCTGGTTGCAAAGCTGACTGTCACCTTCAGGTGATGGAACCAATTTCTGTTTGCTCCCTTCTGCAGTTGGCTTGTGCTGCAGTAAAAGGTGAATGCACAAAATAAATAGTTCAATATGGGTTTTAAATTTGTGGAGTGTTATTCTTAATTAGCACCTACAGTTCATCTTCATGTCAACCCCAGTCCTGGCTGCTGATAGGAAAAAATAGGTGCTCACCAGGTTTCTGGACAGCCCCCCAAATGAGAGGCCCCTGCAGTGTGGGTACACTTGGAAAGTTTTATGGTGCTTTACAGATCCTTTCTCCTACTTGTGTATTATCGTAAAAAAATAGTGGAAGTTTACCCTGCAAAACTACGCCATTAGAATTGTTGAAAGGCCTGATTTTATAACCTTAATAAAACACTGTACTTAGCCATGGGGGTAGAAAAAAGAGCAAAGTCTATCAAACCTGAAATACTGGGCTGTAGTCTCTTGTGAGATTTTTTTTATGGGGTTGTTATTCCAAAAGTGGTTCTTATATCTAAGCAAATAGTATTTAATTTCACCCTTGAACCCTTTGAAATTTGAATGCGATGGGATAATTTCCTCAGCACATCCACACTGTTCTTCAATTGTTTTGAATGGGTTTTTTGTTTCCTTCCTGGGCTCACCAGCAGCTCACATACCACTTCAGAGAGTTAGCAGCCTTGTAAATTTTGTTCTCTTTTTCCTTGCACACAACAGCCAAGCTGACAGGCACAGTGGGGCTCAGCATCTCTCACTTTCTGTGTTTGCATGCACGCTGCTTTGTTACTGTGGTGTTCCTCATGAAAAGTGCCATTAACAGATTTCCTCTTCATCTCTTTAATTGGGCTTCCTCTTTGGCAAGCAACTAATGTGAAATTAAAATGATATTTCAGGCAGCATTGCAAAGCAAACAGTAGGTGGGGCTGGATTTTGGTACCCACAAACCTGAGTCAGGTTTTATTTCAGTGCTATAAAAGCTTCACAACGGGAGGGAGAAAATACAGAAACAGTCTTCAGGCATCTTAACACAGTGAGCAAGAGGTGACATTAAGGAGGAGGAAGAGAGGCTTGCTTGTTCACAGCTACTGTTTTAAACACAGCATATTAGGTATATTAGATAGGTATTTTTGGAAAAACCAAGAGTCCTCACAGTATATAGTCAGGCCTCAAATGTGCACCTAAAAGGGCCAGAAACATCCCCGTTGTGCAGTGAAGTGACACCACAAAGAGCATAAAAATCACTAGGCTAAATAACCGAGGCTAGATAACTTTCACTAAAAGGTTGATGTAAACAACAGAAGGGAGCAAGCAGTCCCTGAAGATCACATAAACTACTCAGAGAAGTTTTATAACCTATCCTCTAAGGAGATTCTCTCTACTTAAAAGCCAAAGCAGCAGAGACTTTGCTGTGTCATAGTCTTCGTCTTTATGTATATGGGAAATTCCAAAAATTATGATGCTTCTTTGACAAACAGTTGCCTCCTTCCTTAACAAGACTAACTACTTGTGCCTCTATAAATGAGTTTTTAGCGTTGCATTTGATTAGACCTAGTTCTCCAACCATGCATTAGCAGGAAGGCGCTGCCCACGCATGCAGGCTTAATGCACGCAGCTCTTGCTGTCAAAGACCATTTTGAAAAAGATGATGTGCAAAGCAATCCAGCCAGCTGCACTCTGATACCCACTTCATGCCAGGAAAACTCCTCACAGGGATATGGTCTGCGTGTCAGGAGGGAGGCTGGCACCAGGTGGCCACCCTTGTACCACTGCAGCTTTGTCCCTGCTGCTGCTCTGTCTGCAAAGTCTGGGGCAAGGGCTTGTGATGGTCTGGTTCATTCCAGGTCTGGAACAGTACAAAAAAAAGCAGAGCTGGGAAGATGTCTGAGGTCTATTTTAGTACTTTGAGTGTATGGCATCTCCACGATTCAGCTAAAAAATTTTGGCAGTTTGGGAAGAAAAGTTCAATTTCAGAGAATTCTGGCATACATCAAAAACTCAACATCCCAATACATTGCCTGCCATATGCCTTTAGGGAAGTGATTATTAAGATGACTAAACCTTAATTCCTTCCTTTGCACAGGGGTGTCATTCCCTGAACTCCTTCTACCCTGGTCTCTCTGTCACTGGGGATGTGTAGCTGTGGTAGCATGTGTCCCTGTGCTCTTCAGGAAAGCCAGTGGCCTCTCCATGTGAACAGCAGCCGTGGACTGAAACAGCTGTGAACTCTGCAAATGGTGCTTCATTTTCACAGCTCCAGCTGAATCTCACCATTGCAGATATGAGATCTGGTGGAGGTCTGAGGAGGGAGAGCTTTGTGGTGGTTTCTGTAGGTGCCCACCACCCTCAGCTGATACGGAGCAGGACAGTCTTCTGGAAAAGATGCTGCTGTCCCCATACACCTGACAGTCCTATTCCTTGATAAATGGCAAAAGGCTTAAGCCTTTTTTAGGGGGTTTACATGACTATTTACAGGAATGTTTTTTACTATGTTAGAATAATGGTTTCCATAGTAACAGCCATGTGGGTCAGCACATACCCCAACTCTGAAGATATGTTGCGGAAGACTCTTGGAGATTAAAAATCCCCAAATGCCTGGGGAACTGCTGCACATCCACAGGGTGTTACCAGGGAAAGTACTCCTGCACTCCATAACCTCTCCCTTTGCTGGATTTCAACACATCTGGTTTACTATTTTATTGTTCCAAATAAACTTCTTGTTCAACTGTGGGAACCTCCAGGGAGGTCTGTCACACAATGACAGCATCTCCCATGTCAGTTGCAGCGTGTGATGAGTCCCTGGTGAGAAGCAGCAGCTCTTTTCCTCCAGGAATGGGTTTTGATCTCTTCCCACTTTCTACTAGTCTAAACCCAAAAGTATTGAATCACACTCTGGAAGCTATGTTGCTAAAAGAGCCCTTCTAGTTTTATACTCAAATTAAAATCGTACTGGCTTTGAGCCTTGAATTCAAAATGGCAATGTCTTTTCTGCTTAATGACAAGGTAAGGGAAGTGGAGCTGGTGACTGCTCCCAACAGCACATGCAGAGGGAACAGCATCACTCATCCTGCCATGGGGGAGATGTGTCTGCTGTCAGGAAAAAGAAATGCAGAAACCCTCTCTGCCCACAGCAATGCAGCAGTGAGCATGCAGGCAGCTGCCTGCGTGAGAGGTGGCGTGTGCCCCAGGGCCAGGGCAGCTACAGTGGCTCAGTCCTGGGCAGCTTTGGGTGGACCTAGCTTGTTTTAACCCATGTAAAAGATAATCCACATGGCTGGGGTTGTTTTTTTCCTTTATAAACAAAGGAGTTAAATTTGTGCTGGGGAAAAGGGAGACATTCACCAAAAAGTCCCCCTGTCCCTGCCAGGATGAGCAAGCAGATTCCCAACGGCCAAATACCATCAACACTGATACCTTCGTCATGATGAGGCTGAGCTCCCCCATCAGTCTCTGTCCTTGCCTGCCTGTGTCCCTACGTCACAAATTCAGGCACCTTCAGCAGGGCTGCAGCTTCATTCACAAGAAGCTGAAGATTTATTCTCTCCAAGACAAGACCTCAAAAAATACCAGATAGCAACATACAGATGTTTATAGTGACTGAAATACTCAGTGACCAAGAAAACCCTCACATGAGCTTTCTTTTTTAATAAAGCTAACTGCTCTGTCTTGTCATGTGAATTAATATCCCTGCAGCATGGCTTTGTCTATTTATTCCTTGCTGATGTTGTTTTTGATCACTACTAGATGAAAATGAAATCTTGGATGCTTTGGGGCTGCTCTTAGGACAGATTCAATGAGATGAAAACGCATTTCAGGAAATAGCACTGAAGCCAGTTTTTGTTTTAATTTCCAGGGACACACAGGGCTCCAATTCCCTGGAGTCAGGAGGAATTGCAATTGAAGAAAGGCACACTGAAAACACATCGAAAGTGTGCCCTTCCAATCCTCCCAAGCAAATGTCACCTAGAGGCACTGCTGTTATGCCTCTCAATCACAAACTCTTCCTTTTGAAGACAACAGGTTGGCAGTCCAAGTCCCTTTCTTCACAGGCTTTTTGAATATTAAATGATCCCTGGGCACAGACAGGAACCAGGGCTGTAGCACCCTGGCGCACTTTCTACTGTTGGACCCACAGCCTCTGTCCTTCTGTCCATCAGTGCATCAGTCTGTCCCATCAGTTCTGTCGCCAGGTTACTCAAAGCCCCATTTCAGGGGCTGTTTCTCTGGCTTGCCCGTGGCCTCACAGGGAGGTCCCCAGCTGAAGGGGAGCACGGGGACTTTATCCTGCACTGAGGTCCTCTTCTGACTCTCTTATGGGGTAGCCTCTTTTCTCTTCTTGAGTTCGTGTCCCCACATCTCCAGCTGGGAGGTGTACCTGTCTGGGGAGGTGGTTTGAACATCGGGTAACATTCTGTTACTCAACACTCGACATTACACAACCAGCCTAAGGCAACTAGTGCCAGACCGGATGGTTTGCACTTTGTAAATCACTGTTTTTCACAATCTGTTTGGTTCAAACCCAAGACAAATCTGACTCTGCATCTGAAGAATCAAGTCACTGAATTTAAGCACATGACTGGTCCACCAAGTCTAATAGCTACATTTGATCAAGGAGGAAAAAAAAAAAAAGTACTTTTCCCCATATGTTTATAGAAGGAAAAATCCCTATTTGGAAACAGTTTGACAGAGAAAGTCAGACACTCTTTTATTGAATATAACCCAGATTAACAGTGACAGACTCTGGGATTTTCTTAGAGGAAAATAAAAGTCCAAACCACTTCTAAATGACATTTTTCTGACAAAAAATAAGCATTAAGGCAGAGAGCAAAACTTTTGCCCACACTGACCTTGCTCTGCAGTGCAGTGGCAAGTGTCTGGGTGCCCTGAGATTCCTCCATGAGGGAGCAGGGTGGGCAGGCACGGGTCTCTCCTTCTGCCACTCCTGCTGTGCCAAGGGAGCTTAAAAGGCCAAGAAATTTGTCCCCTTTCAGATTTCCTTTCAGCATTTCCCCAGCTTTCTCTGTATATGCATCGCACACAACACAGCAGGGTTATGACCCACAGCAGGGTTTTTTAAACACTCACACAACTAATAATAAAAAGCCCAGACCATCCCCATCTGGGTGTCTCACAGAAATGGATTTAAAGACCCGTGGTCTTTAAATAGTGTGCTACAGACAGGACAGAGGCGAGAGAGGCTAGAGACCAAGTCCCACGACTGCAAGGGAGGAAACCTATGATGCTCTACAGCCCAAAACTGCATTTCAGCCACCTGCTTCAGCATTTTGGCCCAGTTTAACTCTTGATGACTATACCTCTCCAAAGACTTCCAGATCAGAGAAATAAATTAAGTTTGCTGCCACATCAACCCAGAAAACTCACAGCAAGGAAATGGTGCTTGGGCCTGACATTCTTAACAAGACCCAGTGAAGCTGTTCACCATGCGTGAGGGTTGCTGGGTTGTCTTTTTATGTGCAGGTCAGCATCAGTCATCTGCAGTGTAAATACAGTGATGCAAACACACCAATGAAGTGATTCAGGAACTATGGAGTGAAAAAACTTACACCTCCCTCCCATCTAAAACTGTAGGCTGGGAGAGGAGGAGATAGCTGAGTACCTTTGGGAAGCAAAAAATATTTGTATGGTGTTCATTTTAATTATCCTGTGAGGGACAACAGCAGCCTGGGTGAGTCCCTTGCTATCCCACAGCAGAGTGTTGTTTCAGCATAGTAAAATACAGCAGAACAAATACCAACCCACATGGGAGTTTCCGAAACTCTCCATCAAGACTTTCCTCTTTCCCCAGATAACCCAAGTTCTCCTACATGGCCACAGCAATTTCACCTTCATTTAAAACAGAAGATACTGAAATGGAAACTTGGGCGGGGGTGAAAAAAAACCCTTCTAGACTCAAATCAAAACAAATCACTTTTTTGCATATTAATAAGTCTCCTGATTGAAAGTGTTCTGGCTGTTCAAGGAGGAATATCAACAGTAGATGCTACTAATTTAAGCCTGGCTAATTAAAAGCAAGACGAAAAAAATTACTCCCGTAGAAACAGCCGCATGCAAAACACACTCACCCAGCACATTTCATCAAACTCTGCTTATTACATCTGGGTTTAGGGAAACAATCCCATTACTTTTTTACTCTCTTTCTGGGTTGGGTTTTCCCACTGCACATTGCTTCCGGCACCCTGCCCCTCTGCAGAGCCAGTAGCAGCAGGACATCCACAGCTGTGACCTGTTTGGGGCTTTGACCATGCTGTCACCAGTGGTGTGGGGCATTGAGTCAGGACCATCCCTGCCTGCAAGAACTGACACCTGTCAGAGGGCCATCAGGAACTTGTCATGGATGTGCTCTGTCCCCTTACCCAGCTCACCAGTAGGAACATTAAACTGTAGCAGCCCCAGAGTGACCCCCTAACCACATCTCACCAGTTTGGCTGCAAGGATAGTGTGGGCTATTATGGCAAAAAACCTGTACAGCAGGGACAAATAGCCTTCACCACCACTCCTCCCCTGTCTGGGATCCAAGGTGGACATTTCAACACAGAAACCACAGATCTGGTCAGGCACAATCCCGCTTCCCTCCAAAACTGATTACAAACCAGTCATAGAATCACAGAGTCATTAAGGTTAGAAAAGAACTCCAAGACTGAGTCCAACCTTTGGTGGAACGCTACCATGACCACTAAACCATAGCACTAAGTGCCACACCCAGCTGTTTCTTGAACACTTCCAGTATGGTGGATGGTGACTCCACCACTTCCCTGGGCAGCCCATTCCAATGTTTAATCACTTCTTCAGTGAAGGATTTTTTTTTGATGTCCAACCTAAACCTCCCTTGGCACACCTTTAGGACATTTTTCCTTGTCCTGTTGATTGTTACCTGGGATTAAGAGGCCAACCTTCACCTTGCTACAACCTCCATTCAGGTAGTTATAGGGAACAATAAGATCTCTCCTGAGCCTCCTCTTGTTCAGGCTAAACAATCCCAGCTCCCTCAGATGCTCCTCAGGACTTGGGCCCCAGACCCTTCACCAGCTCTGTTGTCCTTCTCCGGACTCACTCCAGCCCCTCAGTGTCTTTCTTGTCGTGAGGGGCTCAAAACTGAACACAGGATCTGAGGTGTGGCTTCAACACTGCTGAGCACGGAAGGACAATCACTGCCCTGGTCCTGCTGGCCACACTATTTTTAATATAAGCCAGGATGCCATTGGCCTTCTTGGCCACCTGGGCAGATGCTGGGTCATGTTCAGCTGGCTGTCAACCAGCACCCCCAGGTAATTTTCCACTGGGCTACTTTCCAGCCACTCTTCCCCCAGCCTGCAGCAATTTCATTTGACAGCAGCACATACAAATGATGTAAAAACTCTGCAAAAAAAAAAAGAAAAATAGAATGCAGACACAGCGTAGGAGGAAGGAAGGCTGGGCTGTATCCCTGACTGCAGAGCAGTGCTAGTGTCCAGCAGGAGTCAGGAGAGTGGGTGGCAGTGAGATGCCGCTTTCCCCAACCAGCAGTTTTGAAACAGAGCTATTGTAGGAAAAGCTGCTGCTGGGCTCTCAAAAACCCACCAAGAGCTTTACTTGAACAGCTTGAAAGTGTAAGGCTTGGGCAGCACTGCTGCTTACATTCCCTGGTTTGAAATAGATGAGGGGAAGGGTCTGATCCATAACCATGGGTTCTACACACACAGGGGGTACCTGCAGTCAGGCAGGGCCCATCCACAGCTGCTCTGGCAGGCAGGGGCCAGCCAGACCCATTTTCTTCCTACCCCCTTCTCCCTGAACAGGGTGTGGGCTCTGCAACCCAAGCAGGAAGGAGAAATGTCTCCATGAGTCTGGTGTCAATCAACACATTCCCACTGAAATGAGAAATGGGGCTCTGTTCTCCTTATTTCCCCTTTTTTTTCTTTTATGGTTATTTATTGTGTCTCTTTGAATTTGCATCCCAAGGGCTCTTGTATAACAGAATGTAATAGTATTAGTCACCGTTTTGCACATTAGAGAACATAATATTTAGCATTCCTAACAATTTCTAGCTTAAAAGTGCCACACAAATGTTAAAATATAGTGTATTTTTCCCTGTGTTTTAAGGGATAACTTGTTCTTGCCTGAAGCTATACAACTTCCCTTTTTATTATCCCTCACGAGAACTGGGATGTTTCTGTCACCACCTCTGTCACACAAGAGAATGCCAGTTTTATGGCCACTCCCTCAGAGCAGCTCTGAACAAAAGGAACTTCCCTGGCTCCTTCTTCTCCTCATCCATTCACAGTTCCCACACACCTGCCATATTCCTGGCTCCTGAAATCCAGGTCCAGCATTAGACAGCACCAGCAGCGGTCAATCATTCTTTTCTTTGGCAGCTTGTCCTGCTGCCTGCATGATAAAAAACACAAGATATTAAATTTCTTTTTCCTTTTCTGCTGACACTTTGCTCATGCTGCCAATAAGTTCATTCTCTGTCGGGCACTAGAGATGTGTGCTGTAACCCACCTCACAGCCCCGTGGTTTCAGGCATGACAGGGACCAGGAGCTTGCAGCAGGTACAGTGGAGGTCTGCAGAGCTCCTCGAGGTAATGGTGAGGCTGCCCTGCATCATTCTGGGGATGGAAAAGATCTTATCCAATAAATCTGTTCTCTGAGAGGAATGCTGAATGCATCTAATGAAAAAGCAGTATCTATCATGTTTATGTGGCAATATCCAACTTGTGATACAGTCTCATAAATTTTAGTTGTGTATTTTGGAGACCAGAAGAAATACAATTTATATAATTAGTGACATAATGTTTTACATGCTACGGCATTATATGACTTCTTAGTCCCATAGAGCAGCATATGAAAAGTGGTTAAGAATTTAAAATGTTCTCTTTGCATCAGTGATTTTTCTATCTGCAAGAATCTGAAGTTTTTCAGGATCTATAAAGCTCCTCCAAGTGTTCTGCAAAAGAGGACTAAGATAAATGAGCTTGTCATTTATCAGTACATGTCTGCATATATTACCTTTCCAAAGCACCTCTGCTTTTGGGATCCCTGAAACAAAAAACACCTCTTAATGTTATGCCTCAAAAAACATTTTTTGATCCTGTGCATAACAGGTCTTAATCTTGCCTTCAATTTTACTGCCTTTAGACAACCGAGAAAGGAAGATTAAAAATACTGTCTCAGTTGGAGACATCACACAGGATTTGTATTCATTCCCCAACTGTGATTTGTAGTATGATGAATTCTCAAGAAATATCACAGCATGGCAACCGTATTCCTGAGAAAGAATGATTTGATCTGGATAGAATCTCTCTAGCCTGCTGCCCAGTAGTGATGGCTATGCTGTGGCCTTGGTTGTACTGAAAGGTCTTCCATGAAAAAAAACAACAAAAAGTCTGTCATGATGGTATGTAAGTCACACACACACACTAGATTTGACAAACCAAAAATCCCAAATCTAAGAACAATGAAGCATATAAATATGCCAATTCAGGAGTCATAACAATCCACAGTTTCCACAAATTGCACACATTTTTCTTCTACCAGCCCCAGCCTTACACGCCTCATGCATTTTAATGCACACTTGCAATGCAAATGAGTTTCCAATAATTCCTGTTTGTCAGCTGAACAAAACCCAAAAGTCTCAACCAGAAGAAGTTTTTTCAGCCTCAACAGATGATCAGCTGTGCCTTCACCCTCATCCTCTGCAGGTGAGTCGGTGCCTAAGCTTTGGGAAAGAGAGGGCTGGGACGCTGGTCCTCAAGCATGCTGCTTTGGGAAGGCTGGAAAACTTGAAATGGGAAGTTTTTTCTCTCAAATTAAATTTTTTGTCTATGTGTGACTGCCAATTAAAATGAGTTCTTCTAAAATAAGTGTAGGCCACTTTGAAGTGAAATAAAACATGCTGCCTTTTGAATCACCAGAGAAGCACCTGTAGTTTCTACAGTGTTCAGTGAGCTTGTAGACATCTCAGCTGAATAGGAACCAGAGACCAGGGCTCATACAAGCCCATGGGACCCTGGGCCCTCACCTCCTTCCTTAGTGCAGGCAGCCAGTGGACAGGTCCTTCCCAGATGGGGAATCCCTGATGGAATCCCTTCCGTATTTCATCTGATGTCTTCTGCTACTCCCTTAATCTTATTTCATGATGAGTGGGGAAAAAAACCCCCATCATGGGTTATATTTCACCAAGAGCTTTGTAAAATCACTCATTTGCAACAGAGGTAAGTATGGATGGATTCAGCACAGCTTCTCAGTCACACATGAAAATCTCCCCAGTCTGATTATGGAGGCACTGAGTTTTTTACATACATGAGCACATCCCTTTTCTTTTCCTGGTTGTCTGCAGGGACAGAGCCATATAATATATTGCCATTACCCATCTGCATCTCCAGAATTCAGCAACGGGCCAGAAGCTGCCTGCAACTTCCCCCAGTAAGGCTGGTCCCCACTCTCAAACTCTCCTCTCCTCTCCTGTCAGATTTAAGAAGTGTCTTGTCAAATTAATACTTGTGTATTTGATCATCTCAGGGGGAAAATATGGGGATAGGAGGGAAAAGACACCTCTAAGTCCATTTTATTGACTCCTGTGAAGTGCTTGTCAGTGTGTGCTGGTGTAAGTCACAGCAGCACCAATCCAGGGAGCAAACCAGCTGTGTTCAGGGTCTTCATGGAACTCTGCCTCTAAACCTGCCAAGTTGGAAGCTCTGTTTTGCAAGACAATTGAGCCTAGATCATAGGACAAGTTGAGATTGGTGAGCCTGACATGCTTGAGCAGGGAAGCTGGACTTGGTGACCTCCAGTGGTTCCTTCAAACCTTACCCGTTCTGTGACATTGTGATATAAGAATGGTTTGGTGCAAATTATGCACTGTATTCTCCCTGTTAAAACTGGATTTTATCACAACCCCTACTACATAGCTGTCTCCAGCCTAACCAGTAGTCTTTGCTCCCAGGGTAGAGGAGATGTGGTAAAGCAAACGCTCTCTGGAAACACCATTTCTAAACTCCTCCTAAGCTTATCACTTTGCTCCAGTCACCCAGGAAGTTCCCAGGAGGCAATGTGATCACCTCTTCTACAGCAAATTAAAAAAATAATAATTATACAGAGTACAGCCACATCGCATTGCTGTGAAAGTACTGAGTATTTCCGTAGAGAGGACCACTGGAACTTGGATATATAGGATTAGGTCCACTCACCTGTGTGCCATGAAAAGATCAGCTGCATGAACCCTTCTCATCTCTGGTTACATCTACCAACTCTGTGGAGTATGGACTTCACCCAGGGAACCAGGGCCTTTCACAAGGTCAGTTTTGAAAACTCTCACCAGCTATGCTTGCACAGTCCTCCTCCAAAGTAGTCATGGGGTCCCTAAGATTTTGCAGGGATAGACATAACTTTCTGATACTTAGTTGTGTCATATTTTAACCCCAGATGGCAACCAAGCACCACCCAGCCCCTCACTCATGTCCTCAGTCCCAGTGGGATGGGAAGGAGAATTGGAAAAAAGTAAAAACTCATGGGTCAAGATAGTAATAATTGATATTATTAAGACTTGAAACAAAATACAATATATCAACTTTATTCTCATACTAAGTTCAAAACACAGCACTGTACCAGCTGACAAGCTGGAGATCTTTAAAGTATTTCTTTGCAACAGGTAATAAGTTCACTAGGAAACACAAATCTAAGACTTCTCTAGCTTTGGTACAGACATTTTCTAAAGGCTTAACTGGATGCCTGTACCCCCTGGGTACCCAGAACTCTCCATATTAACATTTGTCAATGATGCTTTGAGGTATTTCAGATCTTTTAGGGCAGAGAGATTTCTCTGAAAGGCAAACCAAGCAGGCTGTGGTACACTGCTCTGCCTCCTCCCTCAGCAGCTCTCTGTAGAACCTGGATATTGCAGTGACAGGCACAGCCAGTTTTTAAGTTGCTGATTCTTGTATGCAAAAAGTGGGAACATGGAGGCACCTAAGATCTAATACAAGGTTAAAACCAGGTCCTGGCCTTGTGCTGGCACACAGCAGAAGCAGATAATTCATGGTTTATTGTCAAGAGGTTTTGCTCTAGTGACACATTTAGAGAGCAGCTGCGAGCAGGTGAATCCTCCTGAGTGCAACACAGCATCAGAGCTGTTCAGGTTTACAGTGTCCCTCACAGAGACATGGTAGAAACTGCTCAATTTCTGTTACTCTGCCCAACCCACAAACTTAAAATAGACTCTGCAAAAAGCCACAGCATTGTGACCCCCTCTCGTGCAGAGTGAATTAAAGATATAATTGAAGGTGCCCTATTGGCAAAGCTAAATGTCTATACACACTGCGTTTGGACAATGCAAAGAACTCATAAAAGGCTCTGAATGGCTTTAAAACTATAGATACACGCCACCTGAAGAAGGAAGCATTCAGCCAGAGCCTGTTCATTCCCTGTGACCCAAAAACCAGATGCATGCTACTAACTGAGCAAACCAAACAGGAGAAGTAGGCAACAAAGAAAATTTGGAGTGACTGAAGATCAGAATGGGTAGGGAGGTCATAAAACAAATAAGGAGATAAGGACCAGACATGAAGCAGAGACATCACACAGAGCATCAAAATGAGCAATTGCCAGTGGGCAGTGCATCCATCATAAAGACACTGTACATTGCAGGGATCTCACAGGTGACCTGGGGAAGCAGAAGAAAACCCTGCACTGCTACAGAAGCTGCTCCAGGCAAGGGGCTGTCACTACTGCAGCAGAAAACAGGACTATAGGTGAGGAAAACAGGGCCATAGGTGAGCATGAGCGGTCTCAGCCTGTTTCTGGGAAATAGTTCATTTAATGCTGCTCATAGCATCACTGCAGCAAGAATGCAGAATTTCATGTGTCAAGTAAGTAAATTTGTATTAAAGTAACTGCAATTATACACAGCCTGCACTCACTCCCATGGGAGGCTGTGGCAGGTTTGTGATGGACTTCACTGAGAGCAGAATTAGGATGATAATCAATACAAGCACAGCCATCATTTTGCATTTTCTTGTAGCTGCCAAAGCCTACCATAGTAAAAGCAAAGGGCTTTTTAGATTACAGAGCAAAGGCCTGCAGAGATTTCAGCTAGTCTCTGAATAATGGCATGTGATCAAGTCCTTTTGTGAACAAAAAAAAAAAAAAGAGAATTTCCCAATACGTGAATGTAATTCCAATGCTGAGATAAGTTATTTGTTTCACTGCTAGTTAGATCACTGCACAGTGTTCAGTGGCACAGAAGGTTTTGGTCAATCAATGCATTTTTCATTTCTCACCTCTCATCTAAATACTGGTTTGTGCCTTAACTGTGTTAGCAGCAAATGTATCTCTGGTCTAACAAAAGAAAAACTAATTTTAGTGCTGTGAATAACCCACTGTGCTCAAAAATTAACCACTTCCTTCAATTACACAAACAACCAGGTAACTGAAAAAGTAATTCAATTTATTACAAATTTGATTGCTTTTTGAGATTTAAAAAAAAGGTAATAACAGAAAGAACTCATCCAAATGGCAGGAGGCCAAAGGGAATTAATGGGAGGCAACCAGGGCTGCAGGTGGATGCCAAAGGTTGCCCCTCTGGTGCATCTGAAGTTGGCTCAGAAGAGAAAGTCTTGCTGAGCATCAATACCAGAGAATCTGAGGCTGTGAGACTGAAGGCATGATTACACCGGTGAATGGCCAGGGCAAAATATAACCATACCTTCCCAGATAATTGCAGCATATCCCATACTTCTGAAGACTGTGAAGAAAATCCCCATTTGACTGCTGTGCCTGACTAACCTGAAGAAATAACAAGTTCTCTAAAGAGAATTTATTTTCCAAGTAATTACCTTGACCTGCTTCAGGATGAGCCCATGTTTGCCAGGGGGAGCAATACACAGGGCATGCTTTGGGTTTCAGGTGTTCCAGGAGGAGCTGAAAGACTTGAAGGAGCTTGAAATGGAGAAGAGGCTCTATCCAGCAGCAGGGCATGCAGAGCCCTGTCCCCAGGCAGGGCTGAGCTCCCTTTTGCACAGTGCTGGAATTAGAAAAATAGTCACATGCAAAAAGTGTCTCTGGTAGTGCCTATTGTAGAGATTGGCCAGCAGCAGGTGAAGACAGGAAGAGGACAGTGGCAAAGAAAATCTTTACCTTAAGCTGCCATTTGCAAACCATTCAAAAAGAAGAGAAGGAAGGTATTGATGATGACAGGAGACTTTAGACAGGAGAGTTAGATTTTTTACCTCTGCTGTATGTTGAAGCTCAAGGGAGCTGTGAACCTGCTCCCTGCTGTCTGTTGGGTGAACACAGGTGAAAAATAAGGGGGTGGACCTTCATGGTGGCCATTCATGATGACAGGTAGTGGAGGACAGAAAAGGGTATCCAGCTCCCTAGTTTCTTACCAGTCCCAAGGCAATCACCCTGCTCTGTAACAAGCAAAATCCTTCCAACAAGGGCTCTCAGGATTTCTGCAGTTTTCACAATCTTTGGGTTCCCTCTATATCTCCCTCCCTTGGGGAGATACAGTCCCCTCTTTCCTAAAGTAACCTGTTCACTGCAAAGCTTCCTTCTCCATCAACTCTAGAGCAAGCCATTCCTCTTTCCCTCACATCCCTAGTCAGAGGGGCTCCTTGGTTCCAGGGAAGAGAACGAGATTTGTCCTCCCTTGCTCCTGCACCTTCTAGAATTCGTCCCAGGAAGACAGAGATGTGCAGAAAGAGCTGTTCATGCGCACTTATTCTCTGACCCTCTGAGGATGCGACACTGAGATTAAGGGCTGAGACACTTTCAAATTGTCCTGGACTTTGCCACTCTAATAAATAAATGGAAAGGTGCACTTTTCTCCCCTCCCCACCTGCTTTCCACCTGCACACAATCAGGAGGAAGGATATGGCTGAAAAATGGTTGCACAGTTCTCTTGGTAGAAAGTCATGCTAATATGCAAATTGATGGTTGGGATTAAAAGTGTTTCAATTCCCAGCACTTTGCTCTGTATACACTCTCTTTTGACAACATAATGTCCTATGCTGAAGCTATTCTGCAAATCTTTTTGCTTTACATGTGGGAGGTGCAATGGGCAGATTTGGTTCTTGCCTGGTGCCCTCAGACAGGGCACAGAGATAAGGGGGGTGATAGCTGATCTCTGCCTCCCACTGGTTGCCCTGGGGTCAGCCAGATTAATGTTTGCATTTTGTTTGATACATTCACCATGCTATAAGGGTAACCCAAGACAACACGGGTGACATTTATTGTGAGCTGGCTCTTTTTTCATTAAGAATTGGCCGAAATCCACACACATTTAATGGTAATTGCTAAGCAGGCAGCACAGAGCAAATACCTTTTATTTCAAATCCAAGACAAGTCAGTGCTGGCTGATAGTTTGTTGGCGCTTTCCTACATTAATTAAGTACCTCTCATCTAATATTACATGCGGTCTTTCTGAAAACTTCTAGTGAAGTCTATTTGGTAGAAGTGCCAGCTGAAGTCAAAACAACGTCCAATATTGCAAATTAGGATTCCAGAGTCCAGGATGAGATCTATTAGTCTTGTTTAACTAATTAAAAACATGGGGGGACAAAATTTGTTTTGTCATTCTTCTGTCCGTAGGAGTCCTTACAGTAGCTAAGAAAAGAAAACAAAATTCCTTTCATTTATCTTAAGATATCGGCTGGCTTACCCATCTGTGAGCAAAGAATGTTTTTGCTTAGCTTGCTTAACTAAATGCATCTTGGTTCACTTGCTTGCAGCTGAAGACAAATTAGGCTGATTATACACGAAAGGGCATACAGTACATCTAGGAATTAAACTGCGACTGGGTATTTAGGATGAATGAAATGAATAGGCAGCAACAGCTTTGCGTGGCTCTGAACAATCAGCAGTCCCCCTCTCTTGCAATCTTTTTAAAGCACTTTCAAAATAATCCTCGGCGTTATTCTTGTGTGTAAGTCGCTGGTTCGCAAGTATGGATTCTTAAAGAAACAAAAAAATCCCCACGCAAACTTTTCCCCCTTTGGAACGGGAAGTATTGCCGAGCTCAGCAGCTTGCTGCGATGCTGCCTTTCCCACTCATCAGAGGAATTCCTGACATGCCACGCTGCCGGGCTGCTCCGTGCACAGATCGTAGAGGCAAGCAACAGCATCGCTCCTTCCAGCAGTTTTATTTCCCACATCTCTTACCCCCCAGGACACTGCAGAATGTGTGCTGTATCTGCTGCGAGTGCTTGACAGGTGGTATTTCACATTCACCGCTCTCGCTGGTATCGGGAGTAGGCTGAAATACTGAGTTCTTCACGTGTCGGTGGTTTTCAGTAATTAGCATATTTCAGCCCAAATCACAAACATCCTCCCTTGAAAAGAATGATAATTGGTGACAAAATCCATGGCATGCAGTTACATCAAATGCAAATTTGGGCTAGTAAGATAGATGCTAGGCGGCACTAGGAGAATTAAATGCACCACTGTTAGCAAAAGTAATTTTTGCTAACGTTTTGGGCATAATGATTTTTGAGAAGACATTTCTAATTTTAGTGTTTATGTGATAAAAGTGGGGATTTGAAATACACAGATAGAAAGTTTTATTGGACTGTTCTTGTGGCATACCACTGACCATCCCCTGCATGACTGCTTCTCAGTATGACCATGAAAGATCAATAAATCTCAAACTGGAGATTTTGATGTCCAGTTCCTCTGTGAAACACACATTCTCATTTGTTCTATTCCAGATACTTGTTGACATGCAGTAATTCCAGTTTTGTGCTGTCTCTCCTCACTGTGCATATAAAAGGGAGGTTGGAGAGCGTCACTGTTTTTTTGAGCGAGCACAGGCTTCATGCTAGCTCCTTTGCAGTGCTGGTTTTACAGCTCTGTGACCCAAGCAAGG
This sequence comes from Cyanoderma ruficeps, assembly GCA_008694505.1. Taxonomy (NCBI): domain Eukaryota; kingdom Metazoa; phylum Chordata; class Aves; order Passeriformes; family Timaliidae; genus Cyanoderma; species Cyanoderma ruficeps. The sequence continues at coordinate 10,118,914 of VZDJ01000782.1, forward strand.
GTTCAGGAACATGTTTGATCCTGTGATTGGTGTCAACAGGGGAAAGAAAAGCAATCCCTCTAGCAAGAGAAAACATACATTTCTTGAATAGTGGGTGTTGCCCATCTTCTGAAATCAGATGAAAACTGAAAGGCAAATATTTGTACCCAGATAGGACAAACCTGTCTTTTGAAAGCCACAGATAGCTCTTGGGAAAAGTGGTAGAGGCTTGAACTGTACAGAACCGCAGCAAGGAAATTCCTTCAAACAAAGAACACTAGTAAGGTATTTGGAGCTTGCTGACCATTAGTTTTTCTACATTATGATCATCTGAAGCCTTGAGGAACTCCTTGGGTGCACATGGGTGACTGAAAGACAGAAATACTACACCTGTTTTACCCACTATGACACAGGAAGCCGAAGCCAAAGTAAATAGTGAACCCAGGTCCTGAGGGTCTCGCTCACAATTACAGCCAAAGCCAGCTTCTCTTCCCATCTCTAGTTCACAAAGTGTGATTGTTCTTTCCATCTGTACTTGCTTTCCTGAGGCTTGGCCATCCTTTCTCCCTGATCATTCCTGCCTGTAATGCCATGGCCATCTTCCCTCCCCAGCACGCCAGCATTCAGCCACAATGGGTGTGATACCTAAAGCCTCCAACACCTGCTATGTTTCTTATACTCCGTTTTAGCAGCATGGGCAGTCATGGTAGGCTGACTCTCTGTCTTCTCATCTCAGCTGCCCTAACACATATTAAGGCTCTAGAGATGCAAGAGAGCACTTTCCAGACCACAGGCACCAAAAAATACCCAAAACTACAGCAGCACCTGCAGACCCAGCCACTCCCTGTCGACGGAAATGTCATTTTCATCTCGGTAAGAAATCAGAACAAAAGCTTTCTTTCAAAGACTTTCTGGCTACAAAAAACGTGGGAAGCAAATATAACAAGTCAAATCCCCAGGCTGAGATAGCATTGTCAACACAAAGCAGGATATGGCATTTGGTGTGAACTAGATGCTATTTTATTAAAAGCTGATAGGTGCTCATGAATATAAGTTAGTTTACTTTTATCTAACAGGGTTTTTTTCCCTCTGAAATGACAGGTTCCTATTTTAGTATATAAACTTGGTTTTGATGTATTGATGTAATATAGAACTTATCAACTGTGGAGAAAACAAGACAAACCATTGTAATATTGGGGGGGTTGTAACACAATTATTGAGCTTTCATGATATAAGCATCATAGTGAAATGATTAACTACATACAGGAATGCACATCCAGCTTTTGAAAAATCACATTCCAAACACACATACACACATATATTTCTATAACAGCCATATAAATAGACATTCAGTCATATCCTAACTTACAAAACATGCACTACTGGCAATAGTTGTGATAAACCCTTGTCTAACACTGAACAGCTTTGTCTCTTCCCTTGCTACAATTCTCTACCACGCTGGAAACAATTTTGCATGTACTGCTGAATCCAGGCTCTGAAATCTGAAGACTGTTAGATCACCGTGCTGTACAATCACTGGATGCCAGATTAAAGTGTACAGAGGCACCATATTACTCTATTATCAGCAAAGCACAAACACATCTTCTTTCAGCTATTATTTATACCATTTTAAAAAGCTGAGTTTCTTTCCAGGAAAGAATGTTTGAGAATTTCCATCTTTATAACATGGTAACGTTACAGGTATCTAAAGATAAAAAAAAAAGTGGCAACTCATTTTATACATATTTTGTATAAATTATTATTATTATAATGTATAATTATTAGCTTTCTAAAATTTAGGACAAAGTTATACCCATTAGATATGTGAACAATTTGTAAAACAACAGTGCTTTCTTGGTGTCATGAAAGACGAAATTTAATTTAAATCTTACATTACTGCTGAAATACATTCAATGTAACAACAAAAAGGGAAATAGCAATGTTAATAGCTGGCTTGCTTTAACAGCCATCAGTAAGTGATCCTCACAATGACTTCATGTGGCACTGAAAGCAGCAGTATCCCCAGAAGTCTACATGCAGGGAAATCTTAAAAAGCAGTCACACAGGGAGAGAGAAACTAGGATCAGAACAGAAGTAATCGCAGAAGCTCCATTTCTTTTCCAGCCCTAGAGACATGCCAGTCCTCTCATCTTCAGCATCAATGCCATGTCAGTGAGAGCCCGGCAGCCTGGGGAGCCGATGCTCCTGGGGCTTGGCATGTATCAGAAAATTCCTCCTCTTTTCTGCTGGCTGGGCTGCAGTAGGAGCAGCTCAGGGAAGGGAGGAGGGAGATGCGCTGCAGGGGCCTGGGGAGGCAGGAAGCAGCTGGGAATAACCCAAGCCACACTGGCCTTCTGCCTCATAGATGTTTTGCAGGAGTTTCTGTGGGGAAATCCAATATACACACAAAACAGGGAGTGGCTGTTTTCTACGACATGCAAAACCAGGCTGCATGGCATACATGTGAAATGAAACCTGCCTACTCATGATGGAACTGCAGTCTCAGTTCAGCTGCATCATTTTCCATTGCTGTAGCAATTTAAAACCTGACATCAGCCCTTTCAGACATACAGGGCATCCCCAAACAGATGACTAAACTATTACCCAGGTAAGAGGTTTAATAAGCACTTTGAAGGCTATCTTCATCTAGAAAATACCCCTATGCATATATATAAGCTTTGGCCAGAATTTTTAGTGATTCTTAAATTGGTTGTTAATAATCTAAGATTTCTCATGAAGGGTCTTCCTTCTCCTCCACTGGAAAACACAGAGGTATTTATAAATTAATTTTTTGGGGTTTTTAACGTTGAAAATTGTAGAGTTGGCATCACTGAGATGTGCAGATGATCAGCAGGGCAGGTCATTGTTATTAGCCAGAAGCACTGGCTGCATCCACTTCTTTCACCATCCCAATCAGTAGGTAACTGGAAAGCTTCACTGGGAAACCAGCTCACAGGGACACCAGCAGGTTCCTCATGCAATGAGCAGAAGAAGAACAAAGACAGAATTTGGACTTATTTTGACTAACATTTACCTGCACGTTGTGCATTCAGACATGAAGGGATGCCAAAACCCTCCCAAGGCCAGAGTTTGTGTGTCCCTAAAACTGAGCACACAACCTTGCTGACGTGTGAGCCACAACTGACAGGCTGTAAAAGCCCACTGCAAGGGACAGCAAGCCCTCCTGAAAACTTTTCCCAGGATGAAACTGAGTTTCCTACTTCTCTGCAGTGATTTTTGGGTTTGTGCATGCCGGTTGGTATTTCCCAGCTTTGTGTGAAATTGGACATAAATCCTGGGTCTCTTCTGCAGGAGTGGGAAAGCACAGACTGCTCACAACACTCATGACTAAATTTGCAGACTCATTCTTTCCCTAAACCATTAAAAATACTGGGTTGCTAATTCCAATATAACCAGCAAACCCTTCATCCAGGATCTTCTGGGAATGGCCACGCAGTTTAGGATGCCCAGCAAACCTCTTTTCTAGTAGGTTCAAAAGCTACGAAAAATAAATATGTCAAACAAGGATTTTTTTAAAGGAATAACTAAGGTGGTAGAAAACATGAGCCCAAAATGTTGGCTGTACCCACTATCCTCTAATATTTTCCCTTTCACACAATCAAAACATCAAGTTCTTAAGCCTGCTGAACTCGGAGGGCTAGGAAAACCTAAGCTCAAACAGAAGCTGCTAATGAGAGACATTTCCTAAAGCTGCTTTAGCAGGTGTTTCCTGCTGAAATGGGGAGGGTCACGAATGGAAATCTCATTTGGAAAGTTTCTAACCCCGAGGATAATATTCAGTAGTGCTGCCACTCTCACTGCCATCTGCACTAGAAAGTGGTTCAGACTGAACTAGATAGCACTTGATCCCACTGAGTGAGCCCAATTGTTTGCATTCTTGCACAAATGTGTGAATGGCAGCCTTCCGGCGAAGCAAATGCTGGGTCTGCTCCCTTCAAAGGCTTTGCCAGTGATCCTTGCCCTGCTGGCTTCATCCTTAATTGGCCTACGCGGTGGGGAGCAATTAAAAATAAATGGTAGCTTGCTGTGCTGCTGTAAGGGGAAGTTTTGCAACTCCAGGCATGAGCGTAGCTACCTTAGTCCATGGCGTATGCCATTCACGGGGAACGGCACAAGGGAAAGGGGAGAGACCTGGCTATTCTGAGTAAGCACCAAGGGGGAAAATAATCACACTGTAGCCTGCAATAAATCAGCATTAGCTTTACAATTAAAGGTTTGATTGTCTGGGGCCAAAGCACGCTTTTCCCTGTGTGTCTGTGGAATGTGGGAATGGCATTTCCTGTTACGCCTGTCATCCACAAATGGGATTTTTCATACCATCTTCACAAGATGATATGGCCCCCCCCTCAACTCAGTCTCACCAGAGAGAGAAGAATGGCTCTTATCTGCTTGGAAAAAAAGAGGTTTCTTCAAATGAAGTACCCAATACCAGAAGCTGTAAAACTAGTCTTTAAGAAAAGACAACCAATCTCAAAGAAAAGCAGTGTCCCATAACTGTGTCATGAGGCTCCCTGAAACTTAAATCATAACGGGAGGGATTTTGAACAATTAACTTGCCACAATCATCTGTATCAAGCAATGATGTTTCTTAGATAATATCCCACTCCTTATTAATGAAAGTCTGGTATAAGGATGAATTGAAGAACATGATCTTTTATGGAATTAAAACTTGAATTAAAAATGCAGATTTTTGCTACACAACAACTCATATTTCCATGACTTTTAGAAGCAGATTAAAGCACCAAAAAAAGGAGGAGCTGAGAGTCACTTGACTTTCCTTCATTCCCTGAAGATATTTGACATTGAAGGTGGTCAGCTTCACCCAGGAACTAACCATGGAACACATGTCAGTAGCAGTCCTTTTACAGACATTGCATGTATGCCATTTCGTAATGATGGGGGTGCACATCATTTTTTGCATCTTGCTGCTTTACTACAAAGCATCTCTGTGCTTCCTGTATCATAAACGTGTGGTACCTTCAGGCATGTCTCTTCGTTTCGTGGCGGAATAAAAAGGGATGAAGTCTGCCCTAGGAAAATCTCCAGGACATCCTTTTCTTTTATCTCTCTTTGTTGATACTAAATAGAGGCTAACAAAAGGCTTTACTCAGCTGATACCCTGAAAATTTTGTGATGCAGTACACAAGAGCTTAGCATCTCTGGAAAAAGCTACCACTCTTTCTAAGCAGATTCAGTGAGCATGGAATAGAGCTAGTGTAGGACACACACTTCTCGTTGCACTCGTTTTTATGCCCAGTGTTTAGAAAGAAAATCTAGGCATACATCTAAAAATTATTTCTCCCATACCTAACGTGTGATATCCCACTGTCTCCAACACACATGTTGGAGTGGGACAGAAAGGTTTATTGGCTATGGCAGGGGCACTGGGACTAGATGGCCTTTAAGGTCCATCCCAAGCCCTTAACATTCTAAGATTCTATGATTCTATGCACCAGGACAGTTCAAACTCTGTGATTATGCAGAGCTCCCCCCTCCCAGGAAATGACCTAAAAGAAGCAGTACAGAAAGATTTTTTTTCAGTAGATTTCATCCTCAGGGGGAAACAGGTTATATAAATTGGATTTCTGCATAGAGGTATCTTGTGTCTTGTGCCGCAGTGTAGCAAACCATCTGAACTGCACTGACAGCATATGATTTACTCAACTGCTGAACTAGGACATTTATGTGCAAGCACATATATTTGCTATATTGTTTGTAGGCACATCCAAAATTCACCTTCTCCAAACCTGAAAAATTTCAACAGCAGTAGGATGCTGTGGGGGTGGCAGAGACACTTTTCATGTTCTCTCCATAGACGGCTGGAGAAGATAATGTAATTTCTAATACTTCAATAAAGAAATGTCACTCATCCAAGGCATTTTCCTTTAGACTGTTAATTCCTGCTGCAGTTTCTAAATGAGAAAAAGTTCAAAATTAGGCAAATCTCTCTAAACCAGATCTGAGCACAGAAACAGTGAGGGGCCAGTTGCTTAGCGATAATCACAAAGAAGAAAATACTGCAAGCCCTGCTATATCTACATGGTCAATGTGATGAAAAGGCCATGGCCTTGCAAGGGAAAAAACATTGAGCTGGTTTGTTTTGTTGCTTGTGAAGATTTCTTATATGCTCATTCTACCTGATTACATTCAACATTGACAATAAAGTTTTTTGACTCCAGGATTGATAAAAAATTACTACTAAACAATGCTAGGGGTTCTAACATATTGTTACTATGACCTTTGTAGTAAGGTCTTTAAAAATCAAGTCGTATTCCAAAGCACAGGTTAATTCACAGTATTTTGTGCATACTTTTTCTTCCTCCCACATACTTAAAACACAGCATTTAAGCACTATGAAACATACTTAGATGAGGTACAAAAGATGCCAATGATATGAAGACTGTCCTAAAAAGTTCATCTGTTCAGACTACTAGACAAAATCTGTGAGAAGACTTTAATATTACAAAGCTACTTTTACCAGTCTCTTCCCCACTGCTCAGGACCTTTGACCCCTGTTAGTCACTACATGGGTCACAGGCAAATGGTCCTCCACATGGCAGGAAGATATCTCCAAAATAATTTCTGACTGTTACCAGTCTCTTCCTGTTTGAGAAGCAGAAGCCAGAGCTTAGTGAAAACTCATCTTTTGTTGTTGTTGTTGTTAATTTCTGATTACAGTGCTTGTAGTTACAGTGGCAAAAATGTGATTTTTATAACACAAACTATAAAAATTGCAGTTTTACTTACCTACCTGCTAAATGGTTTTCATATTTACAAATCACTCCAAAATGGAGCGAAGGAAGTGAGACAAAGACTTTTTTTCTTTCTTTACCAAAAGGTTCTATAATTCTTTAGTCAAGAATGAAAGAGGAGCACTGCCCTGACCCATCTAAGATGACTGACAAAATGAAGGTGCACATAATTTCTAGCCCCAGAAGTAAATTGTATATTTATACAAATCATGCACACCTTGAGGGAATACGATACAAAGCCAATAGTGCAAATGAACTACAGATTAACACAAACATAATGAAACATCACAAGGAGAAATTCAGATTGCACAGCACCTATGCACACGCATAAACAGGCCACTTCCACACTGCACAGTGGCGACTTCCAGCGTCCTCTAGATCCCTTTCCCTCAATAAACTTTGCATCTCAAGTTGCATCTCACAAAGGGCTGGAGAAGGGATGTACTGGAACGAGGAGCTGTCAGTCCCGGACACATCCCTCGCTCGTGGCCACCAGTGCAGCACCATCTGCTGGGAACACAGACACTTTGGACAAATCTTTGCAGCACCAGCGTTTGTCACCTGTCCTAAACACAACACACAAGGAAAATTTCCACCTCCCTGCTTTTTGCCCTACTTTTCAGCAAATATGAAGTGATTAACCACCACAGGCTAATCAGACTATTACTAGAGCAACTGGCAGCTCTGAGGACTTTGCAAAAAGCAATAGGTTATACAGAACAGTGGCATTTTAAGGTCCTATTCAAGAAGTCATTTCAATACAGTTACAGGTTAGTGATGCCAAAATGAAGCCAGGAACAGGAGGCAGGGACACGTGGACTGAGCAATTTTTTGGGGTGTTCAAACCTTGCAAGGAGACTGGTTTCAGACATTCAAAATTGAGACAGAAAAGGCAAGGGTTGATTCACCTAAAGGTGCTGCTAAGTGAGAGATCTAAGCTAGTGAGCATAGCACTTGCTGAGTTATTATGTCAGTGTTAAATCTGTGGAAAAAATCAGCCACATTTCCACAGTCAAAACTAAGCTTCATTATAAAGTCGGACGTCAACATCTTTATTAGCTATGAAAAACATCATGCCTCCTCCCTACATTCACAACAAGAGCCAGGTGGAAAATTTTGGCAGGCTTTTATTTATTTTCTCAGAAAAGCATCCATTGGAGGAGTCTGAACCTTTGACAAAAATTAAAAAACTTTTACCCTGAAAGGATACTGCAGGACAGAATTTCTGCAACCTCAGAAGGGCTGGTTAAGGGTATAGGCAACACTCTGAGACAACCATACTGCTGCTGTTGTGGGAAATACCTCGATTTGTCCTTCCTCAGGGATCTCCTCATCCCATCCTGCTGAGTGGCACAGGCATTGCCAGAAAGACATGAATGAAAAATGTCCAAACTTTTTGCTTACAGAAGGAAATACAGAGTGATACTCCTGGAGGTTCCACAGTTTTGGAGTGGGACGTTTTTGGCGAACCTTAATTCCTGGATCTTCTTCAAAAGCAACACAAACCCTCTGAAAGCTAAGGATCCCTTAATATGATGTAGCTTAGAGTGAGTTGAACTAAATTCTATTATCTTAAGGTATAAACTTTACATTGAGTAAAAGAGAGGAAATACGTCCAGGAATTCTTGGTAGAATGGTAGGCATTATTCAGTATCAGCTAACCAGTCATGCATGCTGTAAAGTGGCAAAATATATCAGAGATTTAAAGACCAGAGGCACTTAGGAGAGCAAATTCATCTAGTTTGTTTGAAAAACTCTTCCACTTCTTTTGGTAACCCTGTGGACTGAGTTAGCACAGACAAGTCTGCTTGTGTGTTCAGACTTCCAGTGAGAATTTACTTTATATTCACTGAGAATGTCATCATGGATTAACAATCAAGAAAGGGTCATCCATCATGTTTTTCAAATAAGTGCTCCCTGTTTATCAATGAACCAAAATAGTACAAGGTTTTCATCACTACGTGGCCACAGCTTTCCAAATGCACTACACAACGGTGCCATTTGCTCCATGATTGAATTTGCAAGCAGGGCAGCCATTCATTCCTGAAAAATCCAATCTACTACCCACAGCTTATATTTCTCCGAAAACATTTTATGATTCTGGAAAACAATTTCTATCATGAGGATTTCATAAAATAGCAGGAAAATTGAGTGTATAAATCTATATAAATACCTAGCTGTAACAACGTCTGGAATTTTAATTCAACATAGTTTAGTTTTCTTCTTATAAAAATGGTTTCATTTCACAAAGGTACCTTTTAACATAGGAATTAACAGAGTTTGGATAATGTGAATTATCCAAATTCACAGTCCTGACAGTCCTGATTAATTCTTTTTTTCAACTACTTTTAGTAACAAAAAATAAACAGGAGGGAAGGTCACTGTGACCAGCAGTGTTCTCTGAATCCAGCTGGAGACTGCTCACAGCAGCTATTTACAGTTTCAGTAGACAAATCCACAAGCCCCAAATATTTCTCGAATGCTAAATCAATTAGTCAATATTTAAAGGCCACGTATGATAAAATTCTTTGTTCAGTTTCCCCTGCAAATGCTACCACTGTTATCTCACATGTACAGGGCACAGCTGCAACTTGCAGGCTCCATCAGCTGATGCTTCACTCTGAGAATCAACAACACCTAAAATAATTGTCCCTGACCCAAAAGCCTACAGTTCAAATGGCAAGCCTCCCCAAAAGGATGACATGAAGGGTTATCTGGAAGGGGATAATAAAAATGTATAGGTTTTGAGTCCTAGTGAACACTATTGCAGTGTATATAATTCCTTTTCAGAATGGTGCCTCTGCATCTCCCATTTGACTAGTGAGGAGCGCTGGTTTAGTTTGGTTTTTAGAGCAAAAACAGGCAATATACTATAGCCTTTTTACAGGTTATGTACTGATTCATATTCTATGGCTTGAAGCCTTCCTGCGTGGTGGAGCAGCAAGTAGACAAGGGAAAAGGAATGGTAGTGTCCGCATAGAGCAAGCCAGGATTTCTCTTTCCATAGTCTCCTGCTTCTCCTGTTTCTTTTTCTTCACCTAAAATGCAGAGGTTTGCACATGTGTGAAGCCTGGCTGTGGTGGCAAAGCACACACTCCAGTTTATGGGGCCAGCACGGGCTGGTCAAGCACATTTACCTGTCACTCTAAAGTGAAAAACAGACACAAAACCCACGCTGAGTGTTCAAGCAGGGAGATGGTGAGGTTATAGCATGGAGATTTGTAGTTTGAATATCAGTTCTCATTCATGTGGGGGTGTGCCTTTAGCATCTACTCACAGATAAAAGGACAAGACCAAGAAAACCCATCACAGAGTTCTACGCAACCCCATGTGTAGCCTCTTGGCAGTGCAGTAGGTTCAGCTCCACCAATAAATTCCAAAGTGAATGTAATGGCTTGGTACTGCCCCTGAACTGTTTACAGTAACTTCCCATCTCACTTCACAGAAAACATTTATTTAGAGAAAGAGAAGAGGAGGATGAGGGTACCAGAAAACAGGTCTCTGAAAAAGCCAATGCTGTATATAGTGCCTCACCTTTTTAACGAGGCAGCAATTTCTTAATTCACCTTTCTGTTTTAGTAAACACAGCCTATAAAGTAAGGAAACAAATTGTATTCACAGAAGCCTGTAACTACTCCAAAGAAAAGATGTCAGTCAAAAACATCCAAACAGATTCCTGATTGGAAATAACTCTTTGTCTCTGGCTATACATACTAATTTCCTCAGCAGACATGAAAAACAAGCTAACAGCCCCCAGGAAAACCACAACGCAGATTTATGTGACAAACCACTACCTGAAGATGAAGTGTAAATGTTACAGGTGGGTGGGGAAAAGGCAAGGTACTGAGCGTATCCCGCGGCACAGAAAGAGGTTTGAGTTCAGCATTCACCCAGCCCTGATCACCTGAATCCCTGACAGCATCATTCTTACCCCACATAAGGCAACTGACTGATTTCAGTTGTCTCTTTTCAGACTGTTGAGCATGTGAAATGAATACAAATACCTGGCTTTTTCACGGTTCAAAACAGGGTAGGAAACTCAAACATAAGCTGCAAAGATAAATAACTATTTGCATGTTTACAACAGCAAATGATATCATTCTAATGCAAATAAATATATTGTTGACATTCATTTGAAATTTCACTATACAACATAAATTACATATATAAATTATTTTCCTTTAAACTCCCATGGACCAAGGAACAGTTCTGAAAAACATTCAGATGTGCCATGTATGAAAATATATTTTTCCACGGAGGGATTAATACTGCTTTATAGCTTGTGTGCCCCAACTTTAGGAAGTTGTTCCCTCAGGAACAATATTAAGGGCCTTCTGGTCATAAAGCCCTGCCAGCAATTTTAACTCCCATGGAAACTCTCTCCCCTCACAAGCAAGATGTCTCCTTGACACCCAGTCTTGCCTGAAAGCCTGTTCAAGATCTTATAATCCATAGCTCTGTAAGCAGTGGGACAAGACCTGGTATCAGACATCTCTCTTTTCTGTGGATTCACTCGTGTTCAATAAAGGGTGAGCCTTTCTTTCCATGGATGATTTCTCATCTACAGGTATGTCCATCTTCCTGAAATATGCAGGAACTTAACAGCCCTGGTCTCTATCCCATGACAGTCAAATTTAGACAAAATTCCCCAGTACTCAGAGACCAGGAAGGAATGACTGCCATAAGCAGGTACACAAAGAGTGAATGCAACACAATTGCTGCAGCCAAGGAAACTGACTGCCTTGCTGTTCTGACTTGTGTGTTGGAAGGTGACAACAACATTGCTATTCGTTGAGAATTATCACTTACTGCCAGCCTTCTTACAGGTGAAAGAAATTACAGCATTTGAAAGAAAGGCTTTTGAGGTGCAAGGAAGGTACTTCTGCATAGATACTGTAACATCAGAAAAGACCTACTCTTCTTTATTTCTGTACCCTGTGCTGTGTGAATACATAACCTCATTTCCTACCTGATCATCACACCCTGATTAATGCAAAGCACCCCAGTTTTCATCTTGAGCAACATGCCAAATGTTGTGAATGTGAAACTACAGTTTTAATTATCATCATGAATTAAAGTCTTCAAACCATCCATGTACAGTGCCTGCTCAGAAAGTCTTCACATCTTCATGAAATTAGCACTTGAGATGGCTCATTCAATTGTCCTGGGGACTAGGAATTTAACTACTCACTTAAGAATTCTACCAACATAATAGTAATAGTAACAGTAATATTACGCAGAAAACTTACAGTGGAGTCAAGACTCATAATGGGGTTTCGGAGCTGTTGTGTTATATTATGAAAGAATGTTTTCTCTGTGTTGTGTCGAAGGAATTTCTCTAGAAAGTGGCAAGGCGGAAGGGCAGTCCAGCAAATAATTCCTCCTATAACAGTGAAACATCTAATTTCTTCAGTAATTACATATTTGTCTACGCCAGCAAGCACGGAGGTATTCTGATCAGCTCTCCACAGTAACAGAGTAGTTGCTTGAAGGGCAATGACTCCAGAAATCACACTTTCCACAGTTACTTATGTGCTCACTCTGACCCACTGAATGACAGCCAAGTCAAAGAGTGGACAGTCTTGCAGTTAGCACAGCATGGAACCTGGGCCATCACAAATACATCAACAATCCTCACACTGATTAGAAAAATATTTATCTAGGTGAAGAGGTGAAAAAGAAATTGTCTGTCCCCAAATGCTGGCTGAGCAGTAAGACACACAGGCAAGGAGAATTTAGATTTTAAATGAAACTGTCTTCTCATACACAGAATGCAAATAGCTGAGATAGCACTCAGAGGTTATGACCCAGCCACTCAGCCCATCAAAGTATGAATATATGCAAGTGATGTCAATATTAAGCAAATAATTTATACTGGATGCATCTCCTTGCTGAATGGGTACCTTGGTCTGACTTAGCACCAACAAATTTTACCTCCAACCCTCACTACAGCACCTAGTATGTGGCTGGTTTACCTGAAGATCATTTTCTGTTGTTTTCAAACAGCATAACTAATAATATGTGAAGAAGCAGATAAATGTAAATGTTAGTAAAGCTCTGATCTACTCTGCTCTTTCCTACACAGCAAGCAGTTGGACTCTTGTATATGTGAACCAATAATGTCAGCTTTCATGCAACTCCTCCCACAGATTACCCTGGATATGTCAGTGGGAAAATGTTCAGTGGTAAAGTCAGTATACACTCCAAAATGGTTGCATTCTCCTTTGGTTAGGGGAAGCTACAAAATTAGTGCACTGCACAACAGTCATCATGGTTTCATCAACTGTAGAAGGTACTTCCATTGCTAGAGAGTAATACTGCCTCAAAAAATTATGAATATTTAAGTAGCAGACATTTCCTAGATCTGCAGCTCTACAAACACAGAGTAACTGCAAATACACTCCTCAGGTTCAAAACTGCATATACAAACTGTGTAGCCTACTGGGGGATGTGGAGTGACCTGATGCTTATGGATGAATCACCCAAGGAAGAAAAGACACAGCAGGTTGTTCTGAGGCTTCACACTCAGTACATCAGCCACCTTGACACTACTAAGCAGACAAAGATGTAAGGCCTTAATGGATGACCATGGCACAAGAAATTGAATGTAGGAGCCAGTCACTTTCAATGCCTAACAGCAAGATGAATTAGGTCTCAGATTGGGGTCCCAGTTTGCGATTGATCACTGTCACTACTCAAAGTTCAGGCTCTCTTTACTTTTCCTAGGAGCACTGCTAAAGATGATCCCCCACTGTTTCTTCAGTCAGTCTAAACCACAGGAAAGTCTTCTATTACTGTGTTTAGTCTTCACCACTCCCTTCTGTTTTTTAAGAGTGATTTTCTGAATCCATTTGGGTCTGGGTTTTTTTTTTGTCTGTATTCTGTCTAGCACTGTTTTCTCTGATTATCTACTGGTTTACTGCATTCTATCTATACCTTACTGCACCCCTACAATTTCTAATCCTATGCTTTTTCTAGCTCTGATTTACTCAACTTTAATTTCCTCTTTTCCTTTCTTTTTTAACTCTCTTATCTAGAAATCACATTTTATAATCTTTTTGTGGCAGCGAGATGGAGGTGTCATGTACTTTCTGGTGTGAAGATGCTTTCCTCCTAACTCCCATCTTTTTCATCCAGCCACTAGAAGGTGTTGATTCTAAAGGCAGACTTAGTGGTAGGTACATGGTATGTCTCTATGTGAAAGCAAAGTTATGTTTTATTTAGACAATTTTAAAATAAATCAAGACTGAATGTGTAGTTGTCCTCTACTTGACTAGTTAATCCTTTATGGCTTGTGTATTTTTTAATTTCCAGTTCTAGCTAGCTAGCTAGTTTACTTAACTTCTAAAGATACATGAATGAAAGGGAGTAAAACAGAATATGAACCTTACACAGGAGTTCCCTTGTGGAACCTTAAAACCAATTAGTGCCACTTTCTGTAAGGTTCAGATCAGATGTGATCATCTGGCAAGTCAGTCTTCCAGAATAAATGTCAAGCAGCATAATTACAAAAAAAGGGCAGATTATACAGATGACTTTCAAGGATTGCAAAACCCAGTGTGAGAGGTCCTTTTCCCTCCTTATGACTATCCTTTGACAGAAACAGAATTGCCAGAGGGAAACACTGATTCCATACAATCAATAATTTTGATTTTCATGTTGTCACAATTCAGTAGCAAATTAGGAATCAGAGGATCTACCAAGAAATGCCAGATGGTTCATTACAAAATACAGCAGCTGTCCTTCTTCCTCCAATGACTCATTTAAAACTCGTAAAAAATGAAGTTACTTTAATCTGCCCTGTACAGCTCTATAATAAAAACAGACATGAAAATAAAGGTTGAGGTATCCAGCTACTCACTGGATTTACCTAGTTGCCATGTAGTGTAATCACTCAGCAGTTTCAAAAATGTATTTTCACCAAGGTATCTTTGCTCTCACCACCCTATTGGCCCTGGTCTAACAGAGTTCACAGTGTCAGGGCAGACAAGGAAAAAGCTGTCAGTATGAACTGGGTCAACACCTACACAGGGGAGGTACCAAGGACATGAGCTGACCACGAACATTGTACCTCAAGCCCAATACAAGGGCAGTTAGCAGCATTCTCATTAGACGCCATGTCAAAGGGGGCTGCTGACTCAAGAGCCTGGAAGTGAAAAGCAAAAACAGTTTTAGAGGGATATACATGAATGGCTTGAGAGAAAAGCCAACTTCAACAGATTAGCAATACACCTATTTCCAAAGCACCCGTGTATTTGAACAGAAAACGGGATAAATAAGTTACTTAAAAATCATATCAATATTTACTATCTTTGGATTCTAACTTTGCAAAACCAATAGCTCAGAACTGTTAGTAAATTCTTGTGTTTATGCTAGTTTCTTAGACATACTGGACTGAAACTCTTTTCAGTTTCTTTTTAGTTGTATCACTTAAGGGCTTCATTTGGTGTGTTTTAAGAATGTAACAGACCAGACATACTCTTCGGAGCTCAGTCTCAGTTATTACAGCACCACCAAACTTTTCACCATGGTTTGCTAGAGATAACAAATCTATCCTTCAGCCAAGCATAAAGATGCAAGCACTGTAAAAAGAAGTGGTCCAAGGGGACATTTTTCACATTGCTTCACTAAAAGAAGAGTTCGTTTTCAAGATAATTCTTTCCAGTTCCCTGGCTAAAACAAAGACAGCTTAATTCCTGTTCCTAGGTGAGTATATTAGCAAAGTCTAAAATACAGCCCAATAAAAATTTATATGATTTGCTCACCTATGTAGCTGGATTATGTGTTTATAAATTTCAATCTTTCAAAAACTTTTAGAAGATTGCTCAAGTGTATAATTGTTAGACCTGCAGCCACAATTTCTCCACAGCAGTGATGTAAATTACATCAGTTGGGAAGACAAGTGCACACGCTCCTCTGAGAAAAAAAAAGAAAGAAAAAAATTTTATGGACTTCACATAAATGTAGTCACACAAGTTCCTTTTTCCCGCTTGAAAATTGCCAGGCATCTCTAAGTATACTGGTAATTCTGGGGGAAAAAATATTTTGGGCACCACAATTCCCTTTTTATTTTCAGACACCTGGTACCTCATCTTTCTGTCTTAAAGTGTCTAGAATGAAAAAGAAATCAGTGAAACAAAGCAACGGATCAGCAAAAGTTGAATTAATTCTAAAATTTAGATACGGCATTGAGATAAATAACTATAAAACTCAAGAAGAACAAGCACTTATCTTTATTTCTAAACAAGATATAATTTTAAAATAAAGTTTAAACATTTCTTTGCAGTATTACTAATTCAAATGTTGTTGGAATGTGAAAATAACTAATTTTTCATCCTTAAGCTGTTTATATGATTTTTTTAAAGTTTTTTCTGCTTTAATAACCTACAGTTTTAATAAACACTTGACACAGGATTTCTTTAAATATGCCTATATATTAAAATTCTCTTATCTTTCAAGTATTTTTAAAAGATGGTTAAATTGATCCACTTTGCAAGACAATGTTTATACTACCTCTTTTTAGCAGTATTGTAAACTGAATGCAATCTGCTTTTTAACATAATCCACAGCTGCCTCAAAATGTCCTTTCTGAAGCTCTAGTGCTTTTTTCAAAGTACTTTAATGAAGAATGCCTTTAATTAGCATTCATTTCAAGTAGATTTTTATTCATTTCATAAAGATCCGGTCTGAGGAGAGTTCTCATCATTGCAAATAACTGACTAAAAACTAAAATTCTAAAAATTAGAGTTAGAAGTAAGATAATTCATATGCTGTTTTTCCAGATTTCCTTTACTACTGCTTTTCAGCATATCTTCTTCACCATCTTCCTATAAAACTTAAAAGACTCTGTTACACACTGAAGAAGGTTTGAACTTGTCCTAGGGTGACTATGGTGCTTGGATCCCCAATCATCTGTTCTGTGTGTGCTGTGTGTTCGGTACCTTTAAGACTGGTTCTGAGAGTGGGCAGGGAAAGAAGCATGCAGTTTGTTTTGAAAAACAGTGTTCACTCCTCTGCATCTTCTCTTCTTCCTCGGGACTGTGTGTGTTCGTAGGATGCACAGAGAGAGACCAGAGAGAGGAGGTTTTTTCCTTTTAGTTATTCTAGCTAGCTGAGGCAAAGAGGCTTCCTGGACTGTTTTTTTCCTTTTTCTTGGGACTGTTTAAATCTGCTCTGGACTGAAAAAACCCAGAGGAGCACCTGGATCTTGCGTCCGCGGCCCACCGGGCCTGGACCTCGGCATTTTCCAGCGCCGAAGGGACTGGGACTGATCAGAGACTGAGAGAGCTGAGCCGGCTCACGGCAAGGACTTGTCTCAATTTTGCCATCTCTCTTCAGAGCGGCGAGAGGTTTTATTGTTTCATATTATTCATTCCTTACGCTTGTGGGCAGTTTGTTTGTTAAATAAATAGTTTTTTCCACTTTTGTCTGAGGAAGGTGTTTTCCCAGACCGGCTGGGGGGGAAGGGCTGTTTGGGTTTGCTCTCCAGAGTAGCCCCATTCGGAGACTTCCTCCCAAATCTGCCCTAAACCAGGACAGAACTGAAAGGTTAAATGGTTGAGTTTCACCAGAGCAGAATGTTTTATGTAATACCACCCTTGCAGAACACTGACAATGATAAATATTGTGCAGTTAACTCCCTTTTTTGGGTCCTTTCTTTCCCAAGGACCAGAAGCACAATACTGAGCCACAGGAGAAACTGCCTAAGAAATCTGTATTTTCTGGTTTGATTAGCTTTTCTGGTTTGGTTAGCCATTTGCTGGCTTTTTATACTTAAGCATGTATGTGCAATCTAAAAAGATGATAAGCAAATGAAAGTTAACAGTTTCCCAGCCTTCCTGTTGTTCTTTCTTCATCTATGGAGAGATTTTAGCAAAAATCCAATGTTTTCTGTCTTTATTTGAACTGAAATGTATTATCTCTACCTGTGAATGGAGAAACAGAGATAAACTGAGTTATGTGGGCCTAAGTAATATAGTGAGCCAATGCCAATTAGCAAAATACACTTTTCCAACTACTCCTTTACATTCAAAGTACTGCACTTCTATCAAGTTGTGACATAAAGTGCCTTATATTTTTTTTACATGGATCTCAAAGTAGAATGTATGAAATGTGAACACCAGAAAGCACTAAGCCACGGTGAAATGAATTTGAGTAAGGTATTTCATCCCTCAGAGACCACCTGAGGCAAACAAAAAAGACTGCTTGTAGGACACGGTCATTTACCAACCATGTACATTTTTGCTGATGGCATTATTGCCATTAGAGTACCACCTTATTAAGTTTAATAATTTGGGATTTTCATAACACCTGCCACTTAGATTCAGTCTTTGTACAACATTGCTTTTTTTAGGGTAATTTCTACATATTCACATTATCATGCAGTAGATGGTCCTGAAGCTTTTGTGTTCTCCACCTGTGTTGAAACTATCACCCCATTCAAAGTTCAAACACCAACTTCTATTGTTTTCTGACTATATAATTGATTTGAGTGATTTTCTCCCCCTAACTAAAGTCCTAAGAATCTGTGTTATTTGAAATACAAAGCTGATGTCCTTGGCACAAGAGACATGGAGCTCTTAGAGCAGGTCCAGTGGAGAATTTTAAAGTTGATCATGGAACTGGAGCATCCCGTCAGGAAAAGCTGAGAGAGCTGGACCTGTTCAGCCTCCAGAAGAGGTAACTGAGAGAGAACCTCATCAATGTCTGCCATTATCTAATGGGGGGATGCCAATAGAGCTAGCCTCTCCTTGGTGGTGCCCAGCAATAGGGCAAGAAGTAACAGCCAGAAAGTGATGCACAGAAAGCTCCACTGGAATGCAAGGGAGAACTTCTTTACTGTGCAGATAACCACTCACTGGAACACACTGCCCAGAGAGGCTATGGAGTCTCCCTCGCTGGAGATATTCAAGAACTGCCTGGACATGAACCTGTGCCATGTGCTGGGATAGCCCTGCTTGAGCAGAGAGGTTGGACTTGGAGACCCCACTGTGCTCCCTTCCAACCTGACCCATTCCGTGATTCTGTGAAACAACCTCATGGCCCCTCCGTGTTGGCGAGCTTCTGAAGCGCTGTGCTCCAAGGACGGAATACTGCATCACTGACGGGGATGGAACACCTGATGAAATGGGTGAGCCTGGCCGTTTAGCTACACGACGCCGAACTGGGGGCGAGTTGGGCGTTTGCTCACAGGCTGTGGCAGTTCCACACCGAAGCCCGCTTCCTTGGGCGCCCCATGCGCCCGCGCTGCGGCCGTGCCTGGGAGCCCCTTCGAGCACCATGGGGGCAGCGCGACAGCTGCGCAGCACAAGCCAAGGCACGCCCGCCTGGGCGGGGGCTGCCGACACCGGGCCACGGCCGCCCGCTGGAGCCGCGTTTGTCTCCCCAGCGCTGGGGTTTAAGCGCGCAGGCGGCACGGCGGCCCCGGGGAGCGGGGGAGCGCAGCCAGGCCGGTGTTCCCGCCGGCCGCCGCCGAGCCGAGCCGCGCCGCGCCACCGCCCTCACGCCGCCGCTGCACCATCGCCCGCCGGCGCGGCGGCTGCTCGGCTCCGTGGGCGGGCGGGCAGGCGGCGCTCGGACGAGGCTTCGAGGGACGGATCGGTAGACGAGGGCAGAGAGTAAAGAAGAGAGGGTGGGCAAGTGGCGCGGGAGGCTGCAGGCAGCGGCCTTCTTGAGTCTGGAGGGGTGCGGAGCTGTTTGTTTCGCCGCCCTGCTCTGTGAGAGGTTGCTCCGGGTGTGTGTGCGCGGGTGGGGGTGTCAGGAAGGGCTTGTCAGTGGCCGTATTTTTTTCTCTGGGCGACCTGGGCTTCCTTTCTGTCGGTCTGGGCTTCCCCGGGTGTCCCCTGAGGCGGCAGTCTACGAGGTGGTGTCCCCTGCTCAGGGTCGGGCCTGCACCCATCGTGGGTGCCGGGCTAGCGAGGTTGTAGCGAAAGGTGCGCTGGTGAGTGGGTTTTGTGGGCTCTGCTACTGTCTTCTGCACCACCGAGATGCCGCAGTTGAGGTCAGGGAAGGTGGTAAGAGCCAGCGAGGTGAAGCAGGTTGACCCAGAGGTCAGCAGCCCCGGCTCTTGGGGGAGAGGCTGTAAGCCAGGGGTAAAGCTGGTAGTCAAGAATCCTCGCTTGGCACCAAAGAGGAAGCTTGAGCAGCCCTTACCTTTATTTCCACAACCTGCCAGGCTCTCTGGCGCTTCCTTTAAGCGTTTTGCTCTTCCTGTGCCTGTGCAGAAGGAGCAAGGTGAGAACAGACAGAAATTCCCAGGTAAAAAAACCAAGGGAATCCAACACAGAAAGTCTCCCAGAAGAAGCAAGGGTGTAGTTTCACCGGTTTCAGACACAGGTGAGTGTGAAGATTGGCCAGCAGAAGCCACGGATGTGGCTGCGTGCTGGGATGAGACTCCGAGAGGGACAGGTCAAAGTCAACAGCTGTTTTTCTCAGGAACTACTTTGCAGGATAAGTTCTCAGCAGGGATTGAAAGGAATGAACATTGCTCAGAAGACCTGAACTTCTCAGGTTTCCACAAGGGTTCAAGGAGCTCAGGAAAAGAAGGCAAACATTCCTGTATGGAAATAAAATTACAAGTCCCATCCTTGAAGGGGGAAATTGAGAGCACAGAGAGGGATGGAATATCCTGTTTTCTAGAACCAGAAGGTCTTCAACCCAAAAAGGTCACATGGAGTACTGAAGTGAAATGCACTGACTCCATAATGATGCAGAATATGCAAATCCCAGGTTTTGGGAAGAATTTGGGTGTTCAGGAAGCCATGCCTGAACCAAAACCTCAGGAAGAGGTTGATACACCAGAGAAGTTGAATGGGTGTCCATTAGTTGGATCAGGAACACTAGGGGCACAGGAAAAAGAACATAAAAGCAGGAGATCAGTGGTGAAACCAAAAGTACATAGTCCCAGAGAGAGGAGTAGTTCTACCTTGCTGGAACAGTACACACAGTGTCCAGAGTCCAGGAAAGGAGCTCTGAGTATGAGGAACAGAAATGAATTGCTGCCAGAGAAGCTGCAGGATCCGAGTGGACAAAAACAACCGACAACCAGAAGAAAGACTCAGAAGCGTTGCATGAAGGAAGAGCGGCTGAGCTCAAGCCCTCACAAAGGAACAGACAGCCCAGGGGAAAGTGGTAAGCACTGGTAGAGCTCCATTGTAGAAGTACAGGTACAGAATTTGGGCTCCCAAATTGGTCTTGCAGTAAGATCCCTTTAAAAACTGGCTGCTGACTTAGTTTGAGAAAAACTAGGGTGTGCTTCCCCATACTGTGAACACCATCAGTCTTAAAAGGAGACAGATTTTCAGAAAGAGGAAAGGCTTTCCTTAAAGGAGAAAAGCAGCCCGTTTAACACCAAGGAGAGGAGACCAGTTAGCCTTTCAAGAGGGTGGAGGGAGGGGTATGGACAGAAAGAGGCAGGCATGTGCTAGGAAGTGCTGGGAGTTTGTTTCCCTCAAAAATATTCCCCATTTCTGCAGAGGTGGTCAGCCACAGGCAGGAAAGGGGACAGTAGTTTCAGCAATGCCAGAATAAAAGACAGTCAATTCCTTTTTCATCTTGCTATTATCTGTTTGTTTCTGATTATGTATGATGCTGTCTTGTTTCAGTGTCTGCCTTTATAGGATGCTGAGGTTTGCTCTCAGAACTTTTTAGTTGCTGTTTTCTGTAAAATACCAAAAGATGTAGAAGCAGTGGTTTTATTTTGATGTTTTAAGAGAACGTTGAGTCAAACTGGAACAGTTATGAAAGAGGAGTCTTAAAAGTCTTTTTTTTTTCAGGATGATTGCCTAAAAACATTTTTTTACTTTTTAAGTGGATACATTCAAATGACAAATACTTATTGTAGATTATTAATATTTTATGTAAAAACCGTATTCTGAAAAACTGAGGTATTAGCATTGTGTTTTACCTGGAAAATGAAGGTCTAAAAAAACCCAGCATTATATTAGTATGCTCTTGAGTCTGTTCTCTAGTCTAAATTTTCAGATGCACAGTTTTTTACATAATCTGTGTTTGCTTTCAAATAAAAAGTAGTAGTCTCTAAAAATGCAAGTCCTTCAATTTTTCTGGATCTTCGTGGTGAATCTGATACATTTGGTTGGACTGTGTCTCTGAAAGATATTCTTATGAGTAAGTGTTCCTACTACAGAGAATCTGCTGTATAAACAAAAGATTTTAAGGCTCTGAATGTGCCGACAGTATCTGCATTTTCTTGTCAGATTTGCCCTAATTTCTTTTCCACCCATGTGGGATAGACAGTAAATATACAACTTCCAATGTCCTTACGACACCATAAGGCTCTTTGCATTTGTTTCTGAAAATAATACATCCTTTTTACTCTGTGTCCCAATAGTGTTTATTTTTAAAAAAATCATAAAACTTCACAGAAATATTTTAGCCTTACAGAGTGTCATGTTCTTTAGCAGCCTTGAATGTTTGTGGTTTTTTGTTCTCTTTATAAAATAGGGTAGTCTTTTTCTCTTAAGAGTTTTCTTTAATGACACCTCTTTGGTTTTTTAATCAGCAGAGGAACAATTGAAAGCAAATGAGCAAGACTCTGGTACTTCACAGCCTGTGAAGAAGGTTAAGACGAAGCAAAACAGGGCAGAAGATTCTAAGGAAAAGGAGTCTAACTATTCTAGATCTTCTACAGTTTCTACTTCAGGTGACACTGAAAGCGAGAGCTTTGCTGTGACAAAAGAGCCTGGTGTGCAGGGTAGAAAAAGGCAACACAGATCTGGTCAAATCAAGCACTTGCAAAGTTTAAGTGTGACTGCAGCTGAAAAAGTGATGAACATGTCTGCAAAATACGATGCTGAACGTTGCAGTGCTGCCCTACGCCAGTGTAGTGATTTGCTCTGTGCAGCCCAAAAGAATCCATTTGTGGTGTTAGAGGACTGTAGTTATATCAATACATTAGCCAAGCCTTCAGCTAGTGGAACTACCAACAGTTATAAATTAAATGGATTCTTCCATGTAGCCCACGGTACTGGAGACCTGAATGATAGAACTTACAGCAGTAGTAGAATGCAAAATGAGGGATCACCCATAAAAGGTGGTTTATCATCTAATAAAGAAAAGAATGAAAATGGCTGTGTTTCATGCTGCCTGAGTGAAAGCAGTAAGTGTTTGAGGGGAAAAAAGTGGAATATTGGTAGAAAGCCTAGAAAAAAGATGAACGCCACAGAGAAATATGCAGACATGGCTAGTAAATGTGAAAAGTGTGAGTTACAAACAGAAGCAGCACTTGCCATGTCAAGCTCATTTGCAGTTTCAGGACTAAATCATATTCTGTCAGCTTCATGTGATCGTACATCAGATTTTGATACAGAAAAATACACTCAGGAAGTACAAACTCTGTCAGCCTGGAGAAAGAAGAGTACCAAATTACTTGCATTTGAAACTGGCTTTAAGGAGACATCTGAGCTCTCTGTAATAGTAAAAGGAGATAATTCAAGCAGTGTGGCTCATTATGGAGCTGCCTCAGATAGCCTGAGAGTATTAGCTCAGACCCATGATGTTTCTGATCATCACAAAAGCAAGACAAGAGGAAATTTGAACAAAGTTAATAAGAAGTTGCAGCAGTTCACCTGTCAAAGAGCAATACCCATGACTGGTAAAAAAGTTTGGCCTGTTGAATCTTGTGCCAGGACTTCCAAATTGTTTCTTAAAAATTGCAGGTCCATCTCAGAAGGAAAAAGACTTTTAGAGGCTGCTTTTGAGGATTCCTCTGATAAAAGCAGTGTTAGAGCTGTAGGACATAGTGCAGTGACTGAGAATGTGAGACAGCTGGGTATGTATACATCATTGGCAGAAATTACAAAAGAAATTACACATAAAAAGATTGACCCAAATATTGACTGTCAGGCTTCACTTGAAACAATGGAATCCTCTTCTGTGGGTATTTATGAGACTTTGACGATGAACAAGGAAAATGGGGAATCACCTGTTAATACAGATAGAAGTGCTCTGGCTTTTAGCCATGATGATGTGCAAGAAGTTAAAGCAACCTTGAATTTTACAGCAAAACAAAAAGATGAAAAGGAAGGAGATGTAACAGAAAGAACCCTGTCTGTGACAGTCCAGAATGGTACAATAAAACAAAAGGATAAAAATGAAGATGTGACAAATAGCAACTTGTCTGCAACAGTCCAGAATGACACAACAAAACGAAAGCATAGAAATGAAAGAGAGGTAACAAACAGAAACCTGTCTGTGACAGTCCAGAATGGTACAACAAAACAGGACAGAAATGAGGGAGAGGTGACAAACAGAAACCTGTATGGGACAGTCCAGAATGGTACAACAAAACAGAAGGATAGAAGTGAGGGAAAGGTGACAAACAGAAACCTGTCTGTGACAGTCCAGAATGGTACAACAAAACAGAAGGACAGAAATGAGGAAAAGGTGACAAACAGAAACCTGTATGGGACAGTCCAGAATGGTACAACAAAACAGAAGGATAGAAATGAGGGAAAGGTGACAAACAGAAACTTGTCTGGGACAGTACAGAATGGTACAACAAAACAGAAGGATAGAAATGAGGGAAAGGTGACAAACAGAAACTTGTCTGTGACAGTCCAGAATGGTACAACAAAACAGAAGGCTAGAAGTGAAGGAATGGTGACAAACAGAAACCTGTCTGGGGCAGTCCAGAATGGTACTTCTACAAGTAACACCAACAGTATAAACTTCAGCCCTAAAGTATCAGCAGTGAACCAGACATTTTCTGATTTAAACCTAATTAAACCATTAACCTCTAGAAAACTGACAAAATTCAAAATTCCTTTATGCAGAAACAAACCTGAATCCAAGAAACTGGAATCTGTCCATTCATTTGAAAGCAAAACTTGTAGTCCACTAGAGCTTCTTGGAAGCACTAGTCCAGGAAGGCAGAAGACAGGTGAAGAGACTTTCTCGGTAAAATCTGAGCAGCATCCTCTTCCTGTCAGGACTGATGCTACATCTCCAGCTTCCAAACAGAAAAAAGCAGATGAGATTGACAGTAAGGACTTCCAGCACAATGGCTGTGTAAACCTGTCCGATGAGATGTCTGTACTCCCTAAAAGTTTTTCTGCATGTCCACATCCTCTTCTGGATGGACACCCAGAGCCATCTCTGCCTGCTTTCTGTGGTACTGAATGTGTGCTGAAATCTAGTTTTCCTGATGATTCTTGGAATGCAGTCGACCACACTGTTGGATTAGAAATAAATGGTGATAGAAAACCAAGACGGAATTTTTCACAACACAAAAGTCAAAATGTACCAGATATACTTGAAGCTTACAACCAAGATGTTCTTGTCATTGATGTGATTCAGGATGACCCTGACCTTTTTGGAACCAGTAATGAAGAGGAGCTTGCACCTGCACGCTGTGAAAATTGTCCAGTGAAAGAGTCCTCCGCAGACTGCATTAAAGACACAATGGAGTATATTAAGCCTGAGTCTCCTGTTACCCCAGAAGAGGCATATTCAGTAGAGAGTAGTTTTAGGTATGCATATTATTCTTTTTTATCACAATATTCCTAAGTATTTTTATCTCACGTCCATATACTTTGGTTGTAGTGGTCAGGCTCCCTTAGAGAATTTCACTAATTTCTGTTGAAATTATTTATTTGATTTTGAGTGTCTAAGTTTGATTGAGCTATGACAGTATTCTGAATGCAGATAAATTAATATGTTCTTCATAAGAACTGGGATAAACTCTTAGTTGCAGGATCAGGTAGTCCTAAAGGGCTTGTTTAAATGAAGTATGAGAATAGAAACAAAGATAGTGAAAAATAATATTCTTAATCTGACCCGATTGGAGATAACAGATACCCTTTGAAGGCAGTTTTCTTAAAATAAAATAAAATTTTTAAAAGTGGTATAATACTTAGAAATATTTTTACTTTTTAGGTGTAGCTTCTTCTTCTCTTGAATCTGTAAGAATAAATGGTTGTCTCTACAGTAGTATTCCATTCTGACCTTCTCCTTCCCTCTTTTTCTCCTTTCCCCAGACGTGTGAATATTTTTCAGGTGTGTGATTTGGCTAAGGTGTTATAGAGGTTTATGATCCTGCATCTTCATTTGGCAGGTTCCTGGTGTAAATCATTAGGTGTTAATGTTTTACTGGTTTATGAGATGATAATAAGTCACAGGAGGGGGAAAAGAAGTTTAAAGTAGGAACTAGCTTTTGTAAATGAGATACTAGTTCTTCGTGGAGTGGATGAACTCCTCTATTGTTTAGTCTCTTTTCTCTCTTAAGCTTTGATATTTGTGTTAGTGAAAAAGTTTTAAGATTGATTTTTTGCATTTTACCAGAAAAAAAAAAGTTTAGATGGAAATAATGTAAGATTTTCCTGTGAAGATTAGTTTTTTTATTGGGATGGGTGGTTTAATTTTCTTTGCATGGTCTTTCTAGGTGGCTTTATTTTACCTGTATTTTAAGTAACGCTTCATTTTTTTTTAGGATTGTACTACCTTATAACTGCATTCTTTTCCTTTACTCACTGCTCTCCTTATCCTTTCCTTTTCATTAAACCCATGTGTAAAAGAGGAAGGGAATCTTCTTTGAGGTGCTGAACACTTTCTTGAACATGAGCATCTAAAACTTTCAGATGTTAATAGAATAAAATTGCTGCCAAAACAAGCCTCTAGAGAACAGGGCAAGGGTGTAGTAGGAGTGTCCAGCTGCTTGAGAAGCAGCTAGGCTGTGGCATAATAAATTTACTAGGAGTATTCATTTCTTTCTGATACCTGTTGAATTTGTTTGCCATTAGCCAAGGAAAATAAAAATGCATGGTTCATCTTTCTTAGAATTTCCCCTTGATTTGCTAAAGAAACAGGCAAAATTCCTTATTTTGCTGTTTCTCTTCCATAATTTGATGCAAAGATTATTAGATGGGGGTTAACCATAGTTGGTAGCAGTCAGGAACACATTAATGAATATGAGAATATTGAAATAAGGCAGTAGACCTTACCACAGTTTTATTGGGTAACTTACAATATCACCAGATAATACCAGGTCATGGCCAATTCGTAATACTTTTTTTTAAATTTTGTTGAGTTTTACCAAATACAACTGGGACTTCAACAGGTTATTTCTTTAGTGCTTGCATTTTACATAGAGAAGAGTGCTGGTCACTTCCAGGCATCAGGAAAACATTCTGTCCTGAAGCCTGAATGGGGCAATAAAACTAATTTTTGCCTTTGTTTGCCATTTTCTGTTGCCTTGACTGGACAGTTTGCTGTCATTACACTTGGTGTCATTCACCAGGTACAAGCTTTTAAAATCTGTGATGATCATGATGATATTTTATGTATTCTGTATGTAACATTTAAATACATACTTGTTCCTCCCGAGTTTTTCTAACAAGAAATACTTTTTTTTCCCCAACTTATCTTTGAAATAGGTGAAATAAGTATCTTCCTATGAACAGTTGCTTTTGTTGCTCTCTTTGAGATTCATTGTTATGCAAATAATCTTGAATATAAAATTACTATAAATCACATTTTTAGAAGCTGATAAATTTGCTCATTCACACAGTATTTTCTTGTTTTGCTATACAGAGAAAATTGCCTTTCTCAGTATTTTAGGCAAAGATTAAATGAGATCATGAGCTTTTACTGAAAATTTTGGGTTTTGAAATGTCTTGGTTTTACTTAACACGTTTAGGTGTATACCTGAAGGGATGAACATAAGAAAGGCAAAAAAGAAAGTTAAAGACAATCTTAAAACAGTGTGTTGTATGTAAGGATTCTGTCCACGACTAAAAGTGTTACTGAGAACTTTTGATTTTATGTAACTGATAGACTACGTTTGCTTTTTTGCAAGATGGAGATCTTAAATACACTTTTTGTTCAAAACAGATGCATGCAAGAATCTGCAATGTCAACCGATACTGAAAACTCTTGCAATTTAGTGTTAAAAGGTAAGAGTCTCTGGAAATTTTCAGTATATGATGAAAAGAAGAAAGAAACCAAAAAGATGTTTTGTGGCAAAACCAAGGCTTTCTACTTTCCAAAAAAAAAAAAAAAAAAA
>VZDJ01000782.1:10146694-10182357 GCA_008694505.1 Cyanoderma ruficeps
AAAAAAAAAAAAAAAAAAAGGGGACTTCTCAGGTTTTGCATTATCTTTTTATTGTAACAGCAGTTTGTTTCCTAATGCATATTGAGTCAACATCTTTCAGAATGGAGCAAGCCTGAGTCATATGAGGAACATGTACTTCTCTGGAGTACTAGTCTGTTGGTAGTACTGGTGAGTTGGATTGGGGTTTTTTCGTTTGGTTTGGTTTTGGGTTTTTTTTACATTTCTCTGATAGTTTTAGGCAAAGAATTCAGTTAGTTGTTGAGATCATAGTGAGATGCTGAGTCCTGTGATACTGCTTTGGAGTTTAGGTCAGAGATAGAGGTGGTTTTTCTCTTGTGTTTATCAGCAGACAGAATTTGGTTGACAGGTTTATTTCCAGGTCATCTTTTTTTTTTTTTTTTTTTGGAGGCTATGCCCATTCCACTGAGACACAGTTTTGTTTTTAAGGATGCCCTTTTTTAATGAAATAAGGTTATTACTTCTGATTTAATGGGATTTTTCTTCTTATTTAAGGCAGAACAGTCCAGCTAGGCAGCACATGAGTGTGATCTGTTTTGTTTTCTACAGCTTGCATACAGACCTAACTGTGTATACCTAATGCAGAAGTTTCTACTGGATAGGTTGGAGGCACAGGATTTTGACTTTGAATAGAAGCCCATTACCGACAGTGGTGTACACACAGAGTGCTGAGAGTGGTTTTGGAGGTTCATGGTGTTTCCCTTCCGGTATCAGTTTGTCAGCTTGTTGTTAATCTGACGTTCTGACATTATGTGTTGATTTTGCTTCAGGCTTGAAAGGTGTCTGTGACAGTGCCTCTTGTGCTGGTTTTCCACATGAACGTGTTATGTTCGTGTGGAAAGATGATTTTGGCAGATAGTGCCTCTTGGAAAGGAGTGACTAGAGACTATTAAGGGAAGAGAAGATTTCAGGCTTCAGGTATTAGAAGGCATAATAAAAGGTAATGAGGTTTTAAGAGCTCAGATACCAAGAAATAGACACAAGTTCCCTGAGGAAGAGTGAAGAGGAAGTGCACAGTTAGGCCTCTGGTCATGTAAATAGACTGAGGCCTGTGCCATAGAATCTGCAATGTTGAGGTGATTGCAGCCAAACGTGGAAACAAGTTTTCTAGTATTCAGTAACTTCTGCATTTTCTTGGTTGTTTTACTTCATGTTCTAGCAAAGTTTGAGGCTGAAAGTCTTTGGTTCTTTTTGTGGTGCCTAAAATCCTTCTTTCCAGATCTGAGAAGCAGGATTCCATCATAATCTTAAAGGAATTTGCACGCAGTAACTTATATTTCATACATGACTTTTAAAAAAGACGTGCACAGAACAAAGGAAAGGTGCCTAGTTTAGACTATTTATGTGTTTACTTAGAAATACACATTACTGCTTTGGTGTCCTGAGTTATTTATATTTAGTGAGGTCATGTCTCCTTGCCTTAGTGGCTTCATCATTTAACAAGGGGAAAAAGTACTACAGTTAAAATATTCTGCATGACATCAGTCCTCTTCACCTTTCAAGTGGAAATCTTGTGCATGTTGTCTTCAGCCAGATGTGTCTTGTACTTGCTGATCATAGAGACCAGTGACTATAAGAGAAAAGCCTTTCCAGAACTAATCTGATTCTTTCTTCCTGTATGTGGACAACACAGTGCAGTTGAAAGTCATTCGTGTGATGCAGTAGGAACTCCTTTTCTATGCAGAGCTCTTCTGTTGTACATAAACAGCCATTTCAGAAAGTTGCGGCCAGGTGTGTGGTTCATTTCCTGTGGCATCTGCAAAAGGTGCTGAAATTTCCTCATACAAGATTCTTACTGAGTTTACTATATTACAGGAATTTGGAGCTTTTCAGAGCTCTCTATATTTAGTTCAGGGTTGCATCATGTCAGTATGATTAACTCAAACCCTTTTCTAACAAAGACTGAGTCTTTGCTTAACAAGTTACCACACATATCTGTGGCTGTGTTTTAATAAAAAAGTTTAACTGAATTTATTTCTAAAATACTAATTCATATTCTCTAAGTAAACCTGTTGTACTGTTCTACAGGGACCATTAAAGAACATACAGCTTGGATAGAATTTTAATTGCAGATTCAGCCGAATATTTATTTGAAATGGTTCCTGCCTTAAGCATGAAATATTTTTCCATATAAACTTCACATTCAGGAAGTCCTAGGAGTTCTTAAATGTCATTAGTTCCAAGCCTTTGTAATATTTAGGGAATAAAAGCTTTGTTGTCTTGTAGCATGGAAACACATAAAGCAATGTGTTTGTACATTTTCAGCTGAAGATGTGAAAACCCACAGCTCCTCCAGAGGAAGCAGTCCTTCAGGAGATGTTGGTGAGGACTTCCTTAAAGATAAGCAACAGAGCAAACTAGATGAACTTTTGACGAGTTTGGATGTAGATGAAAAGGTACTGGGAAATTATGCTTTCTCTCCTTAAATAGTTTTAGAAATTGCAATCCACATAATTGGATAATTGTAATTACTAATGCTGTTTTATCCACAAAGTTTTAAATTTCCTGTAATAAAAAGAATATTAGCATTTCATAAATTACTGTGTATTGGCAATATAATCTTTGCTTGACAGAACTTGATTTTTTTTTAATCGTCACCAACAATTAAGCTTCAAATTTGGAGTGAAACAGGATATTGTTATATCAGTTGTTGCAGTAAAGCTGTATTCCCAGTGGTGTGAAAATTACTCTTCTAGTGTAGACCTGTGAGTACTGCTTTGCATATATGACATTTTTATATAACATACCTAATTTTAAACATTGCTGCTAAATGCCTCTCAATATCAGTGTTGGAGAGCTGGGGAGCTGCACAGCCGTCGTGCATTGAAGAAGAATCATCCTGGGCTTCATCACTTGGGCAAAAGGGCCTTGGACATACAGATTTCTAGCTGTTCAGAGGGAACCATTTTCATGCTCACTGACCTTATCTGACCTTTCTCTGTCTTCCTTCCTCTAGATAATAAGTCTAGGTGTTTTAAGACTTGCTGACGTTTTACACTATTTGCTTCTTTGATAATGAATCGGAATTTACATCTCTTTGCCACTCACACGTAGTTGTTGATAGCATTTACTGTTTTCCACTACTTCTGGAGTGGCTAGTGGTTTTAACTGGATAGGTTAAACTCTAAAATTCACATGGTTAAAAATTGGTAACTAATTGAGGAGTTAATCAAACAGCAGAGAATCGGTTTCCCTTTCAAAATCACTTAAAAGAAGGGAAATATTTCCTTCAGCAAATGGAACTGGGGCTGCTGACAGGCAATTCACAAAATTAACAGTGCCATTTTGTTTCCTGATCTTTTGGAGTGACGAAGGGTCTGTGAAATTGTAAGGTTTGGTGGAGGTTGGGTACTTGTTGCAGTATTACCAGGTCAGTCCCAGCTGGGTTGTTTCATAGCCTTGTGGCTTTATAAAGTCAGTGTCCTAGTGCTTGCTTTTCTGTGCGGTTGGACAGCAGAAAATATGTACAAATAATCTCACCCAACCCAAACTCCAACCACAAAATACATACTGAACCCTACCTCAACCTGTTCTGTGGATAGAAAATAGCAGTGCACACCTGCAGGGGGAATTCAGTGGCAAAACCCTTATTGCAGGTACTCTACCATTCAGGGAGACTTTCAGATTTAGCTTTTTTGATAGTTTTTCTAATTAATAATCCGGTGAGAAGGGCAAAACTAACCATGGAGAAAATGCTGAAACTATTCAGAAAGTGGTAAAATGAAGTTTGGAAATCTGATCAGAGCATATGCATCTCTAATTCTTGGGCTATGATAAATTTGTTATAGAATATGAAGTCCTAAATTACTTCATGAATAATGGATGGAACAAAGCCAGGATTCTGTGACATCATTCTGTATTAGTCTTTTCAGATTCTCTCCTTCAAATACGTTTTGTGCTGTCTTTTTCTTCCATATCGTTGGGGATTTTTTTAACTATCCACGTTTGTGTAGTGCTGAGCAAAAGGCTTAAATTCTTCCTTGGTGCAGTTTTAAATTTCATTAAATTTGATGGG
The DNA here is from genome assembly GCA_008694505.1 of Cyanoderma ruficeps. Lineage (NCBI taxonomy): Eukaryota > Metazoa > Chordata > Aves > Passeriformes > Timaliidae > Cyanoderma > Cyanoderma ruficeps. Next base: position 10,150,728 of record VZDJ01000782.1, read on the forward strand.
ATAACTTTTGTGGTGTTCCACACATCTGTCAGGCACAGTTAAAATTGGGCAGTGGGCCTAAAAATTGCTGAGATTATCACGGGAGGAAAGAGAAGTGAAGACAGTCACATTGCCTTTTTTTTTTCCAATTAACAATCACTGTTTTAAAGAACAGAGTATAAAGGCAGTATTTCCATAAACAAAGATGTTGTAAGAGTAATCCTGCGCACAAAATTACGGTTTCTGTGGTTAAGACTGTCTTGTCACACCTTGCAATGATCACTGACAGTTTTAAGTCTGTAGAGTAAAGAATAACAGGCTTAGTAGTGCTTTGCTGTACCTGAAAATAACTTTTAACTTCACATTTCAAGCTTGCAGTTGGAGTGCCTGATGTTGAAGAAGAAAATAAGAATGAAGCTGAAAAAAGGTACATATAGTGTGTCCTTCATGTAACCTGTGGTATTCCTCAGTTACTATACAAGTAGAATTTGATGTTGTTACCTGAACACCACCAGTATTTAATTCCATTTTCCATGTTACTGTAACTATGTGATGAAGAAAATACATATGTGAAATAATATAATTTCACTCTACAAAGTACAGAACAAGTATAGTCCTAGAGTGACAGGACAATAGGGCTTATTTTGTCTTTTGACTGGTGGCAAAATATATTAACTTCATGACAGTGTCTCCCTTGTGCATCTCAATGTGAGTGTAGCATAAGATGCATTTCTTGCCACAATAGCACTTACCAGAACTTAACAAAACCAAAATATAGTAGTAAGTAAATCGTGAAGCTTTCATTTTTCTTTTCTGCTTATGAAAGAATTGAAAGATCTCATTCAAATTCAGGCTGACAAATATTTGTACAGCAGTAGAAAAAGGTGCTTAAAAACATGTCACATGCAGTTAAGGAAATGCTTTACTGTTCTTCTAGCTTCAAGCTGTGTTGCAGTGTTTATTGTACACGTTGTCTCTTAGTCTGATTTACAGAATCACAGAATCACCCAGTAAGCTGCATTGGAAGGGATCCATAAGGATCATCAAGTCACTCCTGGCCCACCACAGCACTATTTCCAAGAGGAGCACCATGTGCCTGAGAGCACTGTCCTGATGCTTCTTGAACTCTTGTTAGGCTTGGTGCAGTGACCACTTCCCAGGGGAGCCTGTTCCAGTGCCCAGCCACCCTCTGGGTGAAGAACCTTTTTCTAATACTCAACCTAAGCCTCCCCTGACACATCTTCAGGCCATTCCCTTGGGTCCTGTCACCACAAAGAAGAGATCAGTGCTTGCCCCTCCTCTTCCCCTCCTGAGGAAGTTGTAACTGCAATGAGGTCTCCCCTCAGTCTCATCTTCTCCAGGCTGAACAAACCAGGTGACCTGAGGCATTCCTCACCAGGCTTCCCCTGAAGGCCCTTCACCATTTCATTGCCCTCCTCTGGACACTCTGTAATAGTTTAATGCCTTTCTTAAGTTGTGGCACCCAAAACTGCACAAAATATTCAAGGTGAGGCCACACCAGTGCAGAGCAGAGTGGGACAGTCCCATCCCTTGGCCAGCTGGTGATGCTGACCCTGATGCTGTCCAGGACACAGGGCCCCAGTTGGCCCTCCTGGCTGCCAGGGCACTGCTGACTCACATTCAACTTACCATCAACCAGGACCCCCAGGTCCCTTTCCACAGTGCTGCTCTCCAGCCTTTCATTCTCCAGTCTGTCTGTACTTCCAGTGTTGCCCCATCCCAGGTGCAGAATCTGTCACTTTCCCTTGTTGAACTTCATATGGTGGATGATTGTCCAAGCCTGAATTAGTGTCAGACTGAGCAAATTTCATTCACCAGCAATCCAGAAATGACAGAGAATTAGTTTTTTTAGGAAAGGTATAGTTAAGATGGAATTCTTAAGTAATTAGAAGAGAAATAACATATTTTAGAGTGTTGTGGTTTAGGAGCAGTAATCACCAATTAGCTACTGCAAAAATTAATGGTGTCCTGGCTGGAACTAGGACACAATAATTTTCAAAATAACCAAGAAACCTTGGCTGACATAGAAGAGAGTACTGCTTTTTTTCCAGCACCGCTCACATTTCTGTGATAGGCTTGAGTGTGCCAGAAGTTTGTTAGTGGAGAATAACTGCATCTTTTTGTTAATCCACTAGATAGCTCCAAGCTCCTCCTCCTGCTATAAAATACCCATTTAAATTTGCCTCAGCAGCATAAATAGTTCTTTATATTACATAATAAGTAGATTGTACTGAATAAAATGTTTGTGCAGTGCAGTATTCCGTGTGGTTAGAGAAGAGGCCTTCATTTGGAGTTGAGCTGTTTTCCCTAGTTTTACTGAAAAATGTTACCATTGCAAAGTTTTATCTAGAAGAAAACGTAGTAGCTGTTCTTATTTAGTGAACTCTACTTCTAGTGATGGTGTTACTAAAAAAAAAATGCTTGTAGAGCTATATAGTTTACAGTTCCTGGCAAAATTGTGTGTAGTTCTGTGTCTAGATTAAGTAAATCTGAAGGGAAACTGTTACGAAAATCCTTGTGTCAGAACTGAGGCTGGCATCATGAGGAAGCATAAGAAGATTTTACATGGTAATTTCAAATTTCTGAGTAACTAAAACTGCAGGTTTTTTTGTTCCCTCTAGAAGCCCACCCAAATGCATTGATGAGAATAAAGGTTGATCTTGAAAATTTTGGGTTTGTTAGATGGAATTTCTTCCTCTCTACTGTAGCATTTTTATTTCAAGTTGTGTTGAAAACATCCTGAAGTTTAGGAACTATTTCAATTATCCTGGCTATGAGAAGTATTCAGTATCTTGAATGCTTTATAGGAGGTAGCAACTCTGTTTCTGTCTGCAGAGGAGCAAGCAGGTTAAAATGTCCTTTGCACTAAACCAGAATTCCTATTTGAAAGCGGGAAGGAGAACAAGATCTCATGAAAGGGAATGATATTTTTCCTGTGGCTTTGTTTACAAATATAGAAGTGATTACCAAGTATTTTGCTAGCGTTATTTTTAGCTTGTTTTTAACACCACAGTTTAGTCATTTAATTCTCTGGGATGTGCATATTTGGGAATAAAAGTACAGCCTTTAATTGGAGTTCCCTTTGAAATCACCTAAATCTTCTGTCCAGTAGTCATTTTTAGAAAAGACAAGAGTTGACTCTTCAGATGTAATTTGAAAAGCCTTGAGGTTTACTCCTTTTGCATAACAGACTAATGTTAAGTAGATGTTTCTTCAGAGGTGACAGAAATCGTCTCATCATTGGGCGGGGGGGGAAGTGGTTCACAGGTGCCTTTTCTACTTATTTATTGAATTTCGTATGGTTATGTGTTAGGGCAGAATAATCTCAGCTACAATCATAATCAGGTTGGACCAGACAAATGACAGTAATGAAAGTAAAATTGTTGGGACTGCTGGCTGTTTAAATTTATGGCAAGTTTTGAAGTGTTGGGTAATGTGTTGAAGAAATTCTCATCTTTTATACGCTTAATCCCTCTTTGGGGGCATGCAGTACATAAAAGAAACCCCTGTTTAATTTGACTGAACAAACTCATTTTAACAAATTTTTGGTTTTTAATACTCAACAGTGACTGTAAATACGAAGTGAACTGTGAATTGCTGTCGGGATTGCCACTGAATGACCGAAGAGGAAATCTCTCCAGTGAAGCTGCAGGGATGAAATCCTTGACAAATGGTATTTTATGCTGTGTTGGTGAACCCTTCAGAATTATTTTTTTTGGGGTGCTTTATTTGCCTGTGAAATCTTATGGACTGTGTTCAGTTCCTGAAGATGTTTGCTGGAATTTTACTTTGCATATATAAAAGCAAAACTGCGAGCTCTCGTATGGTAGGTTAGTGAGAGGTTTAGGGTTAGGTTTTTAGCAGAATTCTCTTCAATAGGGTCAAATATAAATAATTCTGTCTGATATTTATGCCTCTCAGATACTTTAATGGTACAGAAGTGCCTGCATTCTTAGTAGTCTGACACATTGTGTTTGAGATATGCTATTAGGAAGTAACCTGTTTTCCTCTATTTGTGATCAGAGAATGTGGCTGCAGATTTGATTAGTTGATTGTTCTTTATAAAACTTGCTAGAGTGGTTTGCCCACCTTGCTGAAGGTCAGAACTTTGTTGTTTATGCCAATTCAAATGTTTTTGAGGCATTCGCTAGACTGGAACAAATAATTATATAGATTTCATAAGTACCACTCCATGTTGACCATATTTCACACATGAGACAGATACCTCTTCAGTGTCTGTGCCACCAGAGAAATCATAATGGAGCTGCATTCCATTATGCTGTCACTGCACATAACAAATCTGACATTTAGCTTTGCATAAGTGCATGGTTTATTTGGCGTACAAGATAGAGAAAAACAGAAATCAGTTACTTGTGGATAGATACTGCGTTCTGTTGCTTTGCAACAGGTGCTTTGGAAGTCAATGTTTTTAGAATTACTGATTAACATGGATGTTTATAAACATGGATTTCTTGAATTAAGATCAGTGGCAAGGGTTCTTGTTTAGGTTCAAATTATACTGTCAGTCTCAGTCTGTAGAATAATTTTATCATCATGTCACTTAGCAGTATTTTCAGGTAGTGCAAGAAATACATGCTATAAAGAGCAATTTTGAATATGTCTTCAGACTCCAGTTGTTTGAAACTGTTCATGTCTTTGGCCTTCAAAGCATATATACCTGCTCAAGAGTTCTTCTAAGTCTTCCTTCCTAAAGTCATTTGTGAGTTGCCAAAGCAAGAGTTTCTGTGCTAGGACAGGGCAAAAGCCTTTTATTCCCAGAACTGTGCAGGCAGGATTGGCTATTTCACTTCAGTGCCTGCTTCCCTACAAGTCTGACCTGCAGTCAACAAGGGATCATACAAACTCCTGAAAGGACCTGGTGAAAAACTCTGTGTTTGGGGATGGCAAAAATCTGGAGGAAAGATCAAATTCCCAGTGGCATTTTTCTGTAGCTAGTGGATGGCTGTTTTCTCAGTCTTTTTCTTGTCACTAAATGTATCCAATCTGGAATTTATCAAGTGGTCCACCGTCACTTCACAAGTTTCTGCAGTGTGACAGTACGTAACATTAAGTACTCATTGTTCTACATTATGCTCTTCCTTCCTATCCTGTGATAGCCCTATCTGTTAGGAAGACATGGAGATTAAGAACCATGTACCTAGTGCCAATCTCTAGTAGAACATTCATTATTGGATGCTCTTTAGTAACACTAGTTTGCCAGAAGGGGCTAAGCACCCTGTGTTTTGAACAGTCAGTTCTTTGAAGGGGCCAGATGGGAATCCTAGAATGCAGGGCATTCAAAAGCTCTCATTTGTCTTTAGATATGGAGTTGAAAATTTGAACTCTTATCTTCCGTTAACATTACTCAGTTTTCAAAGAAAGAAAACTGTCATTCAGTAATGATTGAAGTTCTAAAACCAAGTTTCGTGGTTAAGAAACCAGTGACTTACACTGGGCTTATTAAACTTGCTACTTGCACTGCTTAAAACATAAGAGTATGAAAGGTTTTCTGTCAGTTCTGAAAAAATAGCTTAAGTTTAGGGCCAGTGATGTTGGAATGCAAAGATTACTGATAAAGTGGGTAGGTTTTGAAATTAAAACTTCTGGGTATTTTTATTCCTTTTCTTATGTCTGTAAGTTAGAGCAGAAACCTTGGATAAAGTAGTGAAGTTTTTAATTTAAATGTGCTTACTCTTGATGTTTGTGTAAAGTCTCACTTTTAGGATAATTAAGAAAACTGCAATTTAAATTACTGGCTTTAGGCTGCATTAATCAAATTTTCATTAATCATTGCTGTGACTTGGAGGAACTATAAATATAAAGGAAAATAAGATAAATGAGAGTGGTTTCAGTATGATTCATTTTTATTACATGATTTGCTGCCCTCATCCTAATTTTTAGGTTACAGATCTTCAGGAAGAAGTACTTTACTGCCATTGAAGAATTGTCGAGATACTGAACCATGGAAGATGGAGAAAAATGCAGTTGTGAGTTGTTAAATCTTTGATTTCTGATCCTTTGGCACTAAACTTCTTACAGATACTTAGACAGTTCCCCATGTATCAAGTCAGAAACTGCGAATCTGTACATGTTTGTGTTTTTACACCTTTAAAAATGTTATCACTGAGTAAGTATAATTTCCGAGAGCAAAATCAGTGATGAAAGGACTGTTATTCACAGTGAATTTTTCTTCATTTCTGTTTTCAGCTTAAGCAAAATCAAATAATGATTTTTGCGTTACTGGTGTTTGTAGAACTGAAAAGCAGACAAGGTTTCACATGTTTAGAACAGCCTGCTTTATCCATGAAGCTGAGCACTGAAAAGGGTCAAGGAAATGGATGCCCCAGAATTCTCAGACCCGTGCAGGAACTTGTCGCCTTTTTCCCTCCTCTCTACTCATTGTCCATCTCATTTAGCAGTTCTTGCATTATCCTTATTAGTGGTGTTCAAGACAGGCTTTTGTTTTATTAGACAATAATGTGACATGACAAGGGATTGATCTTTGTGTCCTTCGAAATACTGCAAGTACAGTATAGATATTTGCAGTCTCAGAGGCTTAATTATAGATCACATTTTCAGCTTTCATTTACAGTTTGTAGGTGTTTTGAAACTTTAAAAAAACTAAGACCATTTTTGCTTTCAAGAGATATTACTTGGCTTTTCCTGCTTGTTGTAATTTTATTTTATTCCAGGCTTCTCAATCAGTCCAGCAGATCCTTGATGCGCTTAACCTGCCCCGTAAATACTGCAGATATTATTTCATGACTTTGCGTGGCTGTGAAAGAACAAAATGTTGGTTCTGTCACGTTCCAGGACAAGGGGATGAAAAGGTAAAAAGATTTATTGAAGTAAGGAAAAGATTGTAAGTGTGAGCACTTTTTAAAACCAAAACATCATCTCCTTTGTTCATTTATATATGGGAATTGAGTAATCAATCGGAGATTGATGGATGAAAAAAACGGTCAGAAATTCTTCCTCTCAGGGTCTTCTAAAGTTTTTTTTAAACATGGTATCATTTTTGAACTAGTAGATGCTTTAAGAGAACACACATCAATAATTAGGCTGCACACATATAGAGCAGTAGAATGGGCAGATTCTGAGACATTTCTATCTTGAGCATCAGAGACTTTAGGCAAACCTTTGCAAAGACTTTGTATGTATTGTTAAAAACAAAAGCCATCTATGGTATATTACCTTCTGCATGTTTTGTGCAGCAACGGGTTTGTTTTAAGATGCTGTAATCTCCTTAAATGGAGCAACAGTTGTCATAATATTTGCAAGCAAGAATAACTTTCCAATGATGGGCAAAGTAAATGTGTTTTCGAACATTTAACAGAGATGTTATGAGTTCAGTGCTTCCAAGAACTGTGCAAGGCAAGCTAATTGTACTGACATGTAATAAGATTCTGGAATTGGCCTTTTGAAAGTTTTTTAAGTTACCTGCAAGCAAAGAAAAACATCAAAGCAAGTAACCAATAACAAATGCCTAAACTTGTCCTCATCAGGTCTTACAAGATTTATTTTTTACCTGCCTACCATCTTACTGGTATGAGTGCAATTTTGTCATTGATGTCAGTAAGTAAAAAATTTCAGAATCAAAATGTAAAAAATACCTTGTAGTTAACTTGTTAGACATAATTGCTAAAAAATATTAACATATAAAAGGATGTTAATTGTGCATCTTCTTGGTGCATTAAATATACTGCATCAGAATTTTTAAAATACGTCAGTGTAATTTGGTTTTATTTTTTCTTAATGTTTTCTCTTTTCCTTTATATATATCCGAAAAAAGCTGCTTTATATTTTTGTTAATGCTTTCTAACCCCTTTGAACATTTATATGACATCTTAAAAACAATTTCTGTGATAATTTGAGAGTAGTTTTGTATGGAACATTTTTCCTTTTTTCTCAAGTGTGATATATCTTTGGCAGGCTGTAGTGAATATTTGTAATTTTCAGCTAGTTTATCTGAATTATTGTGGTTTGTAGTGCTTCAGGCACATTAAAGAATTGTTTGCCTAAAACTATTAAAAATCCATTCCATTTGATTTTACTTGTAGTGCAGCACTCCAGCACAATTTAACTGTTCTACCCACCAAACCTAGGCAGACTTTCTTGGTAGTCTGGAAGTATACCTGAGTTTTGTTTGTGTGTGTGTGTGTGTGTGTGTGTTTATATTTTTAGACCTGTCCATTTAAAAATGGTAATAGGCCAAGCACCTCATGGTGGCACCAAAGTACATAAATGAAAAACAGGTAAAGAAGCAATAAAGGCATCTAATCTTATGCAGGAGGAATAAATCTCTTCAGGAGAACTGATAGGCAGACTGATAGTCCCCTTGCTTAGAGCTGTGTTCTCAGTGATAACAGTTACCAGAGTTTTTGAAGAGAAATACCTTTCCCCATAATGATATTTTTTTCTTTTTCATTAAGTGACTGGTTGATGCTTTAAGGCATAACTTCCTAGTATTTAACACTTTGCAGTTGTAGTTGATCACACAACACAGCAGTGCTTGAATTCATAAAAGCATCATATGTTTTGAAAATCAGCATACTCTTGAGCTCAGCAAGTTGTAAAAGTTACCGTTTTTTGGGGGTTTTTTTTAAGAGGTGCCTTTCATTTTTATACAGTGAAAATCTGTTTTGGATTAGGTAAAGTAAACAAAAGACTGTTTCAGATACTTGCCAAAGTATTTAAGGGAGGGTGGATCTTAATAATGTGTATCAGTAAAGGAGAAGAGGGTAAAGGAGGTGACGCTGGACTCTCCTCCATGGTCCTCAGTGGAAAGGCAAGAGACAGTGAACTTAATACAGTAAATTGTTTTGCTCAAATGACACTTCAGAGTGTAGCACAGATAATCATTTCATGGTTAAATAAGTGGTTTCAAAATGTGTTATCCAAGCTGTATTTCTCTTTGTGGTTTTATTTTAGTTTTGTGAACCTTACTCATTAATTTTTTTGGACTTCTATCCATTTAAGAAATTTTTACTTTCTGTGACTTCAAACTCTCCTTTTCCTTGATCCTATGAACCTCTTAACTGGAAACAGAAGGGGTACAAAATAAGAAGATTTCTGCCTTCATTAATGTTGTCTTAGAATTTCGGGGACTTGGATATATGTTTCTGTTGTGGTGGATTTTGGTTTTGTTTTTTTAATGTGGCTTCCTAAAAAAATGAGATTCTACACCGTCCTTTTATTACTGTGTCTAACCACCACTAAATAACCTTTGGACCTTTTGGTCAGTTTCAGCCACACTGAATAGGGATTGTGCATCTCAAAGCTTCCACAGCATACAGAAACTTCCAGTAAGAAGGATCCTGGATTTGATCTCACTGAGATAAAGGCTGCAGTATGGGGGTTTCTGCCTTATTAAACAGCGAAGTGGGCACTGACTGGGAGATGCTGAAGTATTTAGTGAATTCCTGTGCTTGTTCTTCTGAATGAGCACCTCTGTGTTGTTGTAGTAGGATCATGTTTTTACTGGAGAATTGGTTGGTTATATACGATACAGAGGCCGTTATGGGTTTTTTTAATTGTCATGTTAAATGAGTCATGGAATCAACTGATAGATGGCAGAATTGTCTGATCGATACTGCCTTTTGAAAATAATCTCTTTCATATACCTTCATTCAAAATCCATTACAGCTAACTCAAAATTTAAAGGTTCTCACATTTTTACAGAGTCTGTGGGTGCAGTTGCACCTTTCAAAATTGGAACAACTAAATCAACTGAAGCCTTCTTAGAAGGTGTAAATGAATAACACATTTAGTTTCTTTTATTAATGTAATACAGCAATACAGATTGAATACTACAAGTGGTTGTCCAAGCAATTTCAATAATACTTGGAACAGTCAGAGTTCCAGATGAAGTGTTGGCTTTTTTTGGGAGTCAGTCCAAAGAAGGAGAAAAACTAATTCCAATAGAAAGCAAACTTAATTTCCATACTGTAAGCATGTGCTAAGGTTTATTCTGGAAATGCCCTCAGCCACCTGGGAGTATAGATTTGGATTGAGTTAACCTGTTCCCAAGTGACACTTCACGTATATAAATGATCAAAATTTTGACATGATTTTCTGAAAGGTACATCTTGGGATATAGCCCAATACTGTGATACTGCTTCCAAATAAAAACAATGAGCTATATTTATACTTACGTGTACAATTTTTGTATTCTTTGCCTTGATGATCTGAACAGGTTAATGGTTTTAAAATAAGAAAGATGTCTTGGCCATAAACTGGTATCTTCTGTTTTGATGGTAATTAATTTGCTGTATAATGAATTTCATGAGTGAATCCTGTGTCATTCTGAAGTTACATGTGAAAATAAACCTGACTCAGTTCTCTAATACCGTGACTACTAATTTAGGGCATTTTCTGTCTCTTGATGTTTTAACTATTTCACAAAATAGTATTAAATATGACCAATGTACATGGTTATGCAGAAAGACTATAAATGTTCCAGAAGTGACAGAGAATTTCTAAAAGGGGGTGGAGGTTTTCCCTAACTTGGAATTCTAAGATATAATATCAGTCATCTTTATTTCTTCATCTGCAGAGATGGAGCAAAATGTGTAAGTATCACAAACCTGACAGCTTAAGATGTTAAGACAAGAATGTTCCAATACTAAATAACATTAAAATATCTTGGTGTGGATTTCTTTTCTTTTTTAGTCAAGTGTTGAAATGGCTCATTAAATCAAGTTAGTTCTGAGTTTTTTGTTCTCTGTTCTTATGAGTGATTCTTTGTGATAATCAGTGTTACCAGCTTCATTTCTGGATGATATTTTTACTTAGTTGGTACATTCATGAAATTTTTACTTACCACATTTCACATTTTTGCTACCCTTTCTTTGGTTACAGTGTGCAACATTTATACTAATTCTGATTTCAAATTCTCGTTTGTTTGTTTGCTGTGAGTATGTACACACACATGCAAATGTTTGTCCTAGCAGCCCCTTTCCCAGACACTTCATCTGCATTATTTATCTGTTTGATTTGCCAGCCTTTTGACAGAGCCTTTGCCTACAGACTCCATTACCTTCTTATATCATTTATCAGTGTGTGTGGCTTACATGGAAGCAATGTAAAGTTCTTATATAATGGAACTCATGTTTGTGAGCAGTTCTTTTGTTTGGCATAAACTGAAGGTTGATTTTACTATAATTTTTTCTTTTTTTACAGATTTGCATGGCAATTCTTAGGACATACATTAGGATCAAAGAATCAGGCCTCCTAAAACGTGCAGGTATGGTATAGTAGTAGCTGTTGCTGTATCTTTTTGTTTTTTGCTTATTTAAAGCAATTTAAGTAGGCTGTTGAGAGATAAATGGTTGCCACTTCAGCCGTGAATAAAAAGTTCTTACTTCAAATGAAAGGATATATGTAATCCCTCCATTCTTATGGTTCAGTTTCCCAGTAAGACTAGAAATTTAGATAGGCACTCACCTCAGGAGGTTCTTAGAAATCTTACTTCCACATAAAATGAACTTAACCTGGCTGTAACTACCTGGGAGTAGAAATACGTAAATAGGGCAAGGAGGAGGTTTAACAAAACCAAAATTTTATTAAGGTGCTTTTGGTCACCCTGGTCAAACATCAAAAACCCAAAAACTTGAGAGTGGAAGGTCTTGAAATTAAATACTGCACCCACCTCCAACTGCCTTAGTTTAGTCCTTACACCGTATATGCAAACGATTATGAATAACACATTTTAGGGCTGCAGTTCATCCAGATCCATCTGAGCTTTTGAGTTCAGTCAGAAAGGGCTTTTGTTTGGTTTCTACTCTGGACAGTGATTCCTTTTATGCTGGTCCTGAGCAGTCTAAGTTTTTGAAAGCTTCTTAGAGTGTAGCAGAATGAGAACAGGGAATTCAATTGCACCCTGTGCTGCAGTGTTCCTGTGCTGAACGCCTGAGTGTTTTAATGTGGGTACCACTGGATACCAGCAGGCCGCAGTACATGGTTATCAAGGAAGGGTGGCCCTGGAACAGATGGTAAGACCATCCACTGTAACACAGCACTTCACTTCTTAGAGCTTTCTGTCTGGAAGGGCCTTACTACCTTGGTGCATGTACCAAATCTAACCTGAGTTTGTGCATCCTTCTTATGCTGCACCAAATGAGCTAAACTTTCTGGGAGCCTACAGGGCTTACAGTGCTCAGCTCAATGATGCAAGATATTTCAGAATAGTCGGTCTGTTTCTGGTAAGGTTAAGACTGTATTCAAACTGGATCCTTTCACCCATATTTCTCCATATCCCTGTCCCATAACATCTTGGACAATTAAGTGTTGTTACGCTGTGTCTAAAATGTAAGGAAATAACTTGTTTAAATAGTTAGCATCAGTTAACCCCAAAGTGAAATTCAATTTAATTGCTTTTTCAGTCCAAATATTTGTGCAGTATTACAAAGAAGTTGCTCCTGGTGTGGATTTTGCTTCTGAAGTGCTGAATGACCTTCTTGTTTCATTGCTCAAAAACTGTTTGTTGCAGGAAGTATTTCAGATACTGAATGTAATTGTACAAATCAAGACGCTGGTAGGTGACTTTATAATATTTTTAAAATCTTAGATTCATAATTTTAATTTTTTGAGTACTATACCATTTATAGTAATAGGTTTGTTTTTACTCTGGTACTCAAACCTTGGGGGAGGGGAGTAATTCAGAATATCGTACTATAAAATCTCTGAGCTTTCTATGTCAACAGGGTTGCAAAACTGACTCTGCTTTTTTTTCTATATTAGCCGGCTGTGGATGTTCTTCTGAAAGTTTTTGAGCATGTGGCTTCTTTGAATATAAGAAATGTTGTGCCTACATTAATCAATACCTTCTGTAAGGTACAAGTTTCATTTGTACTGTTGTTTGCTTGCTGGAATTTCTGAAATACATAGACTGTTTTTTAAAACTCAAACATAGCAATTTTAAAAACAGTACTGAAATAACACTAAAAGTGTTATTATGAGTAGCTGAATTTGTGGTATTGGTTTTCATTTGTTCCTTTGTTTTTGACTGAGGTTCACTGCTATGTGTTTTTTCCCATTGTTGTTTGCCACTTAGCTCTGAAGAAGTGTTAAGTCATCACAACTTTTTGTATGCTCACTTTTCTTGTTTGGTATTGCAGCTCATTGATGCTGGTATGTTCCTTGAGTTAGAACATTTTGACTACATTATTAAGTTACTTAACCAATTGCAAGTTTCCAGTTGGGAAATGACTACTGTTTCGAACATAAAATCCAGGTATGTCTTTAAGGAGCTGTTTTCTAATTGTAGCTGCCTAGTTCCTTCTTCAGCATCTATTTATATAAATTTTTGTGGAATCTTTAAAAGATATATTGGATGGAAATACTATCACATGATGCCTAATTGTATTTTAAAGTGCTGTCAATCTACTGTGTTTCAAAGATCAAGCACTGTTAAATCAAAACTTAAATTCTGACCATAATTACTAGTTTTTTCCGTATCAGTCATCATTGTACAATCTGTGGCCAGCTGTGATAGAAGTTTATATTGGACACATCATGGTTTAATATTTCATTTAGGCCCACATAAGCAAACAGTACTTCTGCAAAAAACAGCCCTTCTAGGATTGGTTATAATCTGAAGTAGTTTTCTAGTTTCCTTCACAGTGTGACTGCATATACATTTGTTCCAGCACTGCTAGGGAGGAGGGTCATTTTTCGAGTACAGCTGGGATATGCTGGGCAAAATGTTAAATCTGTTCAAAAACTGCTGATACTTCCCCATCTCTTGAACAAGATTGTGATCCTTTTAAATTTTTGTATTGTCTGCATCTGCATGCACACACAAGTTGAGAAACTAAATTTGTGATTCATACACCTTTGATTCTTAGTGGAAATCAAATATGCAGCGTCTGTGAAAAATGTCTGCTCAATTATTTGTTTAATACATGTGCTGAGTTCCCATGGCAAGATTTTAAAGGAGCATTTTCAGTGTGCAGTTTGTGTAATGTGAAGCCAATAGGATCAAAAATCACGTCAGTTTAATGTTCACGTGTAATAATTTGTTGTTCACCTTCTGCTATTTCATGTTAAAATTTAAGTCTTCTTTTCTTCTTTTCATGTGGAAGATTTAAGGAAAGATATTTTGAAAAGACTTGGATTTTTGACTTCAACTTGGCCGTGGCTGAAATTCAGGTACAGTATGTGCATTCTTCATGACGTCTTTTAGACCTACATGAAATAGCAATTTCTAGACATTTTTTAATTAGTGGGCTTTGTTATTAAATGTAGTGAGCTTATGATAAAATACTTCTATGCAAAGCCATGTTTGGGAAGGTTTAAAATGCAGGAGAAAACTGTCTTTGGCCTTTCTGTAATGTCAGTATTTTAATTCACATACTTGCAGTTTTTATCTTAGTTTTGCATAAAATTCAAAGATTTTGTAACTTTTAGGCAATTATTTCCTCTGCTTTACATTTTTTGTGCTTGGTAATGGTACATTGTTCCTCACCAAAAATTTATTTAATACATTATTTAGCAGATAGAATTCATATCTAATATAAAACCACACAATTATAAAAGCTGCAATTGACAACATTGAGCAGTATTTTAAAGAATAAGAAAATACTGTAAAACATTCCATATTTGGACACTTGTGTCTTTAGTATTCAAGGTCAAATTACTCATTGTGCACAGTTATATTATCACATGTCCTGTGCAGATCCAGAGGTTGAAATATAAAAAGGGAAAAAGCAGTACTGATTTTTTTTACTCCTTTAACACCAAAGTCATCAAGTGATCTGGCAGGTGAAAGACTCATTCATATAGAAAATAACCATAAATTCAGCATGCATTACAGGAAAAAAATAGTGAATAAATGCCAGTTCCTAAATAGGATTAATAAGTTCTGAGCTTTCTCAATTGGGGTGATGACATGAAAAAATTAATTTAATTTCTTGAGGAATAGAAGTAATTAGCAGTCCATGCAAGTTTGGCAACATGTAACTGCCATATGAACATGAAGGTTCTTGGCAGTAGCATTTGATTTTCATTTTTTTCTTCTTTAAGTCTATCCCAGGAACATATCTCAAATTTGAATGTATTTTCTGTTTGGTTCTCTGGAAGCAGGTTTGCTATATTTATCCTTCGCCTTCTTTGCAGCATTGCAAGGAAAAAAGGGATTGGAGCAAGCTGGGAGCTTTGTATCTTAATGCAAGAACTGGATGTGAACATTTTGATGATCTTCAGAAATTGTTTATATCTATTGCTGAAATTCTAGCCAAAGATTCTGAAACAGACAGACCAGGAGTCCCTTTTTGTGATTTTGCTGATGCAGGTAAAATTGAGATGCAAGAAGTGCTTTCTGTAGAGTTTTTAAAAGAGATAAATTAATTCATATAGTTTTCTGATTATTAGTTAATTTTATGTTAGAATATTCTGAATTTTGGGGAGTGCAGCTTTAATGTTCAATAGAAGCTATTTTCCAGTAGAACTAAGGTGCATAGTTGTTTACACTTAAAGTCAAGGAAGATTCTGAAGGAGGAACAGTAGAGTTTTGCAAAATCAAAAAGAGAACCCAGAATTCATCATCTCATGATCTTGCAATAAAAATGGCCTAGGCTTAGGACAATGGCACATGTATTTAAGTATTGTCATGTGAAGTGTCACACTGTTAATAGCATAAATAAGCTTTAGTGCTGTAAATATATATACAGTTGTGTATTTTAAAACACAATGAACAGGTTACATCATGTATATAATTTGCACTATTTTTTACAAAGTTGGATTTTTACAATTAGTTTTTTCTCTGAAGACCCAATGGTTTCTGCAAGGGCTGGGTGCTCAAGAACCTAATGTTTTAATAGTTCTGGCAGCTTTTCTTGCCTCTTTCTTCCCTATGCCACTTCGTTTGCATATCTGTCTCATTCTTCCTAATAAGTTTGCAGATTACTGAGGCTTGGTGAAGTGTCAATGGGATGTTAAATCATTTTATAAAGGATTATTTAGATACTTTTCCACCTGTGTTATCTACTAAAACATAATGGATATTTATTCCAGATATGTGACATATCCTTTCTGACCACAGACTTTCATATTATAAAAAAGCTGTCAGAACTTCCAGTTGGGACACCAGGAGGAGATTTTGTCAGAGCTTGGAACTTAGTCTGTCTTCCCTAGAGTAGTGGTCTCCCAACTGATAGGCACCTCCATCAGTGAAAAAATTTTGAGCAGTCACCCACAATTTATTTACTTATATATTGTATTCATGTGCTACTACACCAATATATTAAATTCACTATAAGCCGTACACAAAAATAGGAATCACGAATATGAGATAAATATAAAATAAAATCTACTTTTGAAGGTATTCTATTTATTTTTATTTTCTAATAGTGCAGAGAATACTTCCTTCCCACAGCTGAATGGATTGTTGTGCTCTTTCCCTGCTTTGAGACCTCTGCTCTAAAAGTCTAACAGTGCTTCCAAAGACGCTGTAATTACTCAGTTCTGCAATTACCAAAATTTCTTTGTGATGCCAAAAAATATAAATCTTAACTTTACAAATAATGATGTTACTAAAATAGCTATTACATGTTCAAGCATTTTAGGGATGACTTAGATGACTATGAAATATTGTCTGAATAAACTATAGTTATTTGACCTGCTTCTGGTGTTAGGACTTAGGAAGTTGCTACTTTAAATGGCAGATAGTTCAGAAAATGTATTTAGTGTTTTCACAATTACTGTGGTTTTGAAATGTGTAATTTCTTTAAAACTGCATTTACATGTAAAATAAAAAAAAATTTAAAAGCCTTTTTCTTCTTTCTTTCCAGTAATGAAAAAATCACACCATGATAAAGCAGACAAACTTTTCATTGGAAGGACTGGGATAAGTGTGATGTATTCGTATCACAAACTTCTGCAGTGGGTAAAGGTATGCAGAGCTACAGGAACCTGACTGGAAGAAAAAGAGAAAAATAATTAGTAATTTCTCTTCTGGATATTAAACTCTGTTTCTCTAGTGGAATGATTGGTGCCTCTCTGCCATCTCAGTACTTCCTAACTGTCCAGCTGGACCAAAGCATTTTATTGTGGCTTTCTGAGCAGTAGTCTTCTATGGAGCCCATCATAACTTGGTCTTGCAACTTAGAAACTGATTGCTCATGTTCATTTTGAGATTTTTCTGAGCTGAGATTGAATCTGAATTAAGGTCTTCCTGAGATTCTGGGGTGAGGTGCTGGTGAGGTTGTTTCCCAGAAACATCACTTTCTTCTGCCTGGCAATCATGCTGCATTCTGAGACCTCCCAACTCAAGTGATCTTTAGAGAAGTTTGGACGATTTGCTGCATTGGTGCTTCTGCATCATCCATTCTCAAATGGAATGGATAAGGCCAGGAAGACAGAAAAGCAGCATAGCAAGGCTGCACTTGGTGAACTGCCTGTTCCCCAGAACGCTGCTGGAAGTGCTTTTCTTCTGCTGAATCTAAGTTCTGTGTATCTTGCAAAACTCAGACGTCACAAAGAAATATCTTTAAAATCATATCTTTGTTGTCATATATTACACAGGGCCAGGGCTAAGTGACTAGACTTTTGACTGGATGTTTTACTTAGGCCTCAGGCAGTATTGGTCATAATTTCACAGCAGGAAGATCCATTTCAACATTAAATTTGTCTTTTTCATCCTGGAAGGAACCAGTGCATACCAAACCAGATCTCCTACAGAAGGCAATATGAAAAGTGATAGTGTAAGAAGTAATATAAACCCCCAGCTATTTTAGAGTGTGTTTTGGTCAGGGATCACATTATGAACTAGGCCTGATCCTTTCAGCTAATAATTGTGCTGTACATGGATGTTCCTCATCCCATAGAGGATGATTTCAAGCATGCACTTCTATGAACAAAAGCAAATGCTCTCATCCCCTTTTGTCTCTTGAGGTTTTGGTTTGGCTGTTTTTTGCACATTGCCATCAGGGAACCGTTTCTGGTTCGCATCAAGGAATTAAATTGTCTTTTCTACAATTGTCTCCACGGGATGACCTTCAGGAATTCTGTTATGTTAAAATCCTGTGCACTGCTCAGTCTGTTTCCAGGGTCAATCCAGGTCCCAGGAGATACTTGACAGAGGTACTTGGTCTGATCTTAAGGCGTCCATCCAGAGGCAGGATACCTGTTCTGATGAATCATTCATTTTGCAGCATTGGCTTCTTGAGTTGAATGGCCTTCAGCAGGACCCTATCAAACTGCAGCACAGTGTGGTACTGTTTAAGAGTAAAGGGAGAGAGAGAGGGTCTTTGCATTAGCACTTGAGTAACACTGCACTAGAACTTTTCAGGGATTTTTGTTCCATAAAACTTAGCAGTTAGAACAATTAAGATACTTCTGACCACAGAAGAAAGAATCTAATCTTGGTGTTGAGTAGTGCTAGGGCTCACATGCTCACTGAAGAGTTTAGTTTGCCTTGGGTTTTGGCTGTCTTCTTCAGCATATAATGTTTGTGTGCCTTCACACATTTTAGCTGCTTTCCAGATCCATCTTAAGGGAGGGCCTGATTTTGGATTGCACAACCCCTCATATTTCAAGGAAATTCATCTCATGTCCTAATTTCAGAGGTGCAAAGTGTGAAAAGCACATGTTATTCTTGTAGAACATGAGTTACTAGAAGTAGATGCTTCTTACAATAGTATTGTGATTTCTGTCCTATCTAGAGCAAAATGTCTTTGTTTCTTTGGAAGTGTTGTGTTAGGTATCAAACCTGCTTCTCAAGAGGTTACTGACCAAGATCCTCAAACAGCTTTGTACACAACCTGTGTTGGCCATGTCAGTGTGAATGAGGTTCTGCTCTGAATGATTTTTATTGGAACTGGCAGATCCCAAATTTATCTCTGCTTCAGGAAGCTGTCAGCCGTACCTCTCTGCACCAGTTTCACCCACTATATGTATCAGATAAATCCCTAGTCCTGTGGTATCTACTTGATACCATGTCTTTTTTGTCCAAAAAGGTAGTCCAGAAAGTAAGGTGGTAATGGATGTGCTCCAGTCTAAATATCAATCTGGAATCTGATGATAAAGTCGTTGGTTGTTACAGTGTTGGATAGGTCCAGCTTTTTCCAGTTTATTGTCCTGCTGCATACAACAGTCATCAGTATTTTCTTGGACTTAACGCTGGAGTAATTATTTCAGTTTAACAATTACATCTCTGCTGCAAAATGAAAACTCTCTGTATGATCTTGTAGGATTTTGTAGATTGTGCAGTACTGAATTGAATCACAATTCAAAGTATTAATAAAGTAACTAAATAAAAATAAATTACAAAGTATATTAAAAATACTGCATTGAACATTATAAAGTAGAAATAATGTTATGGGTAATAGTGTGTTGGGAGCACTTTGACAGTAGGTTGGTAGAGCTTTTTTGCCTATATAGTTAAAAAAACCTAAACTCTTTATTAGAAATTTTACTGTACTTCACCCCTGACTCAGTTTGGATAACTGCATCGATACCTATAAATCTGTGTCACAAACTTAAATCTGTTCTATTTTATGTAAATAGAAGCTGTTTTCACTGATACCATTGCTTTTTCTGACCTTCTGCCTTTCCCTTTTTCCTCTTACACACTAGGGAAGGAAGGTTTTAGATAAACTGTATGAGCTACAGATACATTTTACACACTTGAAAGGACTTGTAGGTGCAGGGAGGTCAGCATCCAGATGTCAGATTGTTAATAAAGCTGCAGAAATCTTTCTTCATTCTGGAAATTTGGATGGAGCAATAAGGGTATTGAGAGGTAAGCCTGTCTTACAATTTTGACTTAAATTTGAAGAGTTCATTTCTGTGACAGATTTCAGATAAAATTTACAAGCTGGTCTGTGTTACTAAATACAGTTAATAATACTGGGGCAAAAAAGGAAATGTGATCCATCTTACTGGTTAGTAAGCTGGATCATTAGTTTTAAATTCTTCTTGATATGTATAAGAAATATTACAGCTAATGCCTGATTTTTTTCAGAAGTTTTCACAGGATTCTGCTATCAACACCATTTTACCCAAAAATCTGCCGTAATGCGGGAGGAGTGCAGCTAGGAAAATGATGCTGTCCTGTGTAGTTTTCCTTTGAACCAGGGGACATTCAGTGTCAGATTTCCAGCTTGGGTCAATGCAGTCTTCCTTTGCACCTCACAGTATCCCCATTTAATATAATTGCTTTAGAGCAACACTGTATTTCTGCAGTTATTACCTATGGCTTTTTGGAATTCTGATCTGCTGAAAAGAGAAGAAATTCAGAAGTATAAAGAGTAGAATGTATGCTGTGAAGTGATATTGAGGATGTAAATTTGCTGTTCAGTTTTATAGCTGTACATAGATACATATACGTATCTATATATGACTCTGAGAGCCCATTTTACTGCAGTTACATTTTACAAAAGGGGTATTTACAATGTAAAGGTTCAGAGAATCAGTCTAAGGAGTATTGATTATAAGGAGCAAATCATTAATAAGTCAAGCTGCACTTTCTGTGCAATTCTGAAGTTTGTGTCATGGTACAGTTTACAGTACATTTTTAATGGCCCAAAGTCTCAACATCCAGAAGTTCCAATTCCTAGAAATAACACTGCACTGTTGTTTGCCACAGAGTCAGAGTGGATCACAGATACACCATTGTCGCCCTGTGATAAAATGGACGTCCTCAATCGACATAATCTGTTATGTGCAATAGTGGATAAATACTTGAGGAAGAGTTTGTACAGGCAGGCATTTGAAGTTCTGCAGAACTTACCAGGTTTGCAGAAACATTCTGGTAAGTAAAAAAAAAGATACTGTGTTAAGAGCTAAAAAATTAAAAATTCTGTGGTGTTACTGTGGTGTTCTCTAGCTAAACTTTGTTGAAGAAGTAAGATGGATTTATACAAGCCTGTTCCTGTTTACCAGAGAGTGTAGTGTCAGTTAAAATGTGTTGTGCTCTGCAACTCTCACTGCAGTTGTGCACACACACTTGGATGTGCATACACACCTGTCCTCTTTTGTTCAGTTACACAGGGCAACAGGAAAGACCAATTAATTTTTTAAGGATCATACACAGTCTATATAGTGAGATAAAAATAGGGATAGTTTATTTTATCTTAATTTCAGATTAATTGGGGGGGGGAGGGTTCTTTGACTGAGCTAGCTAACCTAAGAGTCTCTTACAGACCATGTTAAGAACCAAGTGCTCTTTCAGGCTCAATTTATCTGACAAATTGTGGATGAGTACTTCAAAATGACATACATAGTTACTTGGGCTCTACTGAGGAAACCTCAGCTGATTCCTGTGTGTAGGTCTCAGTCTACTGCCACTGTATGCTTTTAGGTATCTTAGGAGAGATTGGTTGAAAGACCATCTACTTTAGAGAGTACTGAAAGGATCTATTTATTTGTGAGGTGAATACAAGGCTTCTCAGTCCTGCCAAAAAGAAGACAGTTCAGAGCAAGAGTAGAAACAGAAAACCAAGGAGGTCTGGAAATGTTAAATCTGAGAGATCAGGTGAAGATTGTATTTATAGGCTTGAGCAAGTGAATGTATTTTTATCTGATTCTATTGGTTTTGGCAGAAAATTATTACTTGAACCTTAACACTTCTCCTTCACAATGTGAACTACTGTATGAAAAGATTTTTGATGAATTAAGCATTCATATTATCCCAGCCTTGTTCTGTCTTGCTGATAGACGCAAGAGTTCTGCTTTAGGTACTGACTGAGAAACAATCCTTTAACTAGATTTACATTTGAATTAATTCAGTAGTTTATATTCTTAATTTCATTTCAGATACTATAGATGCTTCTCAATACAGCTGCCTTTTTAACAAGCTGATAAATGCCTGTTTTGAGAACAAGAACCTTGGGGTGTCATCTTCTGCAGTAGATTTCATGCTTTCCAAAAAAATTGCTATTGATGTTGTTCTACTTAGAGGATTAATCACAGCTTTGGGAAGAAGTTCTTTATGGTCCAAAGCTAGGACCTATTACAAAAGTAAGTTGCTTCATAAACAATATCCTCCCCTTACATTCTTTGCGTAATATGCTCATAACATTTCAGTATGAGTAAGAAGAAAACCAGTACTTTTCTGTGTCACTCTCAGGAATTTATTTGTAACCAAAATATTTATTAGGAAATGGAGAGTTGAAAATAAGAATCAGTGCATACTACCTGGCATGACATAAGTGTAATTGTGGTAAAATTAATTCTTTATATTTAATTTCAGAATTTCAGATATGTGAGCCCTGAAATGGTTGAAAAGTGCATCATGTTCGCTTTCTCATCTAGGCAAATTAGATTTCCTGATACTTCTCTCTAGAAGTGTACCACCATCTCTGTGGTGGTGAAATTATTAATACTTAAGATTTGAGAAGTCTGGCTATAACTATAAGAACATTCCTTTCAAGTAAAAGCTAATAGTTTGTAATTGTTTATAACTCTCCCTTTCTGAGCTAAGATGATACTGAGTCTGCCACTCTGCTTAGTGTCTCTCCGTATTGTCACATTATTTACTGTTCGATTCTGTCTTAAAATTGTTGAGATTACCAGACTGCTTTAAGAGCCATCCTTTCTGGGGAGGATATTTGGTTTTGTTAACATTGAAATAATTGTTTTTCCTCATCTTTTTTGTTGTTGTTGTTTTTTTCCCTGAAATGCTGTATGTGTTGGGTTGCTGGGATCACTTGACAGAGGACAGGGGAACAAAGCAGGAGATGCTCTTCAGAGGTTCTCTGGCTTTGACCATGATTTAATCTTCTGTCTGACCTGCCTAAATTGTCCTTCTGTTGTCACACAGTTGGTGTCCCAAGTGTGTCAGACTTCTGACAGAGCTTTTTAATTGTAGCTGATAAAACTCATTAAAAAAAAATCAAACATTTTACAACTGTGAATATTACGCGTGAATGCTGTGTGCTATGTTCTCAAAGCAGGCCATTTCATAGGTGAAATAGTAAAATCCATTAAGGGTTTGGGGTTTTTCCACATTTAATCACACAGAAGAAAAAAGATCTATTTTTAGTATTAGTAATCCTAATTCCTCATGTTTCTGCATTTACTCTCAGATGCTTTATCACTGGGTTGCTACCCAGAGCTGCATGGAAATTTATATCACAAACTTCTGAACATTCCGTCTTACCTGTCTGAAGTTGAGATGCTGTTGACCATGGAAATATTTCTTGTTTCAAATGCCAGTGATATTCAAAGTCCAAGGACTACTAGTCAGCCACTTCAAGTAATAGTGAAAAGGTTTGTTTGTCAGATATGTACCCTTTTGATTGTATTTGTTTGTGTGATCATGTGAGTAATAGATCTTTTTTTCCTTATCCTTCCCAAAGAATACATCTCTTCATTTTGTTTCTTGGATAAATGAGAAGTTTTTTATCTCATTGCCATGTATATGCTATGTATATCTGTTTGTTTTCTTAAACAGTAAGTTCTACTCTTGCAAAAAATGTAGGCATGTAACTTAGGCACAGCCTGGTTCCAAAAGTGATTATGTGCCAAAACTGAGTAAACCTTACGAATTCAAGCATGTACATGGATTCTTGCTATATCCAGTTCATTAAATGGTTTGTATTCCTTTACTGAATTTTCCAGCCCAGAGACATTTTTTTCATTAAATGTGATGTGAATATTGCAGAGCTACTTTGTACTGGCATTAAAGCCTATTACTTTTCATTACCATTAAATTTGTTAAAAATACACTTTCTGTAACTTTTTAATTCTTTCAGAACAATAATACAGTCTGGCTAGAAATCAGCATAATATTTATCAGTGAAAAATGCAAGGCATTATTTTAATGTTTTTTTTAGATTCCCTGCCAGTATAAATGTGTTAGGTAAGTGACACTGTGCCTGTGTGGTACCTAATTTTACATTTGTTGAAATTCCCGTACAGATCTGAAGATGCAGTTCAGAATAACCGTGCCTATCACGGGGCAGTGGAGAGGCTGATCCAAGCGGCTCGTTTGTCTGATCCAAAGCTTTTTCTTAAGCATATGACAGTGAATGTTAATATGGAAGAAGTTTTCAGCCTGGACCATTCATCTGCTCTAAAATGGCTTCAGGAGAATATGAAATGGGCTGAGAAGGTCTGGCTGTTTCAGTAGTTCAACTAAATAGTTTCCATTGTGTTTGGACTGTGCCTTACTGATTGACAGCAAGGTTTCAAACTCAAGTTGTGGTTTTAAATGCTATATTGATGATAATGCAGATAGTAGCACAGAAAGAGTAATATTTTTCCCTAACTGTATGAACTGTCACACTTACTTATTTAGATATTTTGCAATGGCATCAGCAGATAATGAGGAAGCTGCAGCCTCAGAACCTGCATTCTCCATTCTTACAAAGAATTAGCACTTAGCTTGTCTCTCCCAGCAGGTAATCATATAAGTGTAGTATAAGCATAGATAAAAGTGTAGGTAAGTGCCTTGATTGAGTGCATCTACTGTTCTTGAGTTAGACATTTTCCACATTCATTAATGGTCTGTAGAAGTAATATCTGTTTCCCTTTGTCTGCCTCACAGTAACTTGTGAGGTCACTGTCCCAACCGTTTGCACCTTAGATCTTAATTTCTTTGCTCCAAGAGCCCAGTAAAAAGCACTGAGAATAAAATAACTTCAAAAGCACTTGAGACATGTCTGACTTAGGATACCTTTCTTCACAGAACTGAGAGCCTACACTCAACTGTTGCTCACAGTTGAAGGTGTAGTTGATAATTTAATTAGATATTTATTTGATATAGATAATAGATTGTGTATAGTTTCACATTTGTATATATGGATACTTCCACTGAAAAAGAAAACTTGCTTTCTCCCTTGATTGTGTTCTTAGAGTGAGATGGGTTTGCCCATCTTCTAGGTTCTGTCAACAGCGTGATGAGATGGAGACTTCTAGCAAGCTTGTTCCACCATTCCTGTTTCTTCAGGATTTCTGGGTTTTTTCCACCTGAAAAATCAATCACATTGAAAGCATGAGCTGCTTAAGTCACACTCTGCAGTCTGAGTAAGAAGAACCAAACATTTAATACCAGAAAGCCTCTCATGGCAAAACAATACTGTCAAAGTGATTTGCCTCTGTCAAAGTTGATACTTACTGAGGTCGCCACTTTTGTAGTGTTGTTAGTTTAGATCTCCAGCACCAACCTTCACAAACTTGCCCATAATACAGGTCTTTTGGTCCTGCTCTCCATCCCTTTTAAAGCCTCTTGTTCTGAACACTTAAGCTCTTTTGGGTATAGAAATTGATGAGGCTTTAGGCTGTTCCATCATAAGCAAGATTAAGATGGTGGCACAGGACCCCAGTGTTTGAAGAATGTCTGTCCTTTGGGGTAGCACAAATCTCTTCCCAGTTCGTGCAGCATTATTACAGGTGTCCTTTGTCCTCTAAATCATGAAAGCCAGCAGGACCTTAGTACTGGATGGTTGTGTGGAGGGTTTTGGTGTCAGGGGCTTTTCTCTTTGGGTGAGGTTGCCACTCCAGTCTTGGGTTTTATGTCATTAATCTGATGTTGTGAATCTGATTGTCAGTTATTGGATTCCTGACCTCCTCAGGGCCCGGTCCTGGTCAATACCACTTCTCATCCAGTCTGTTAGGGAGTTGCTACTGGAAGAGAGGGGATTGAATCTGATGACCACCAAGATCACCACTTTCCTCCTGTGCCATTTGTACAGAAAAATGCTAGGATAGAGGCTCTTGTCTTTTCACTGGGTATCATTCTTCTGTAGGGATCATCTGCCTGCCTTGTAAAAAATGGTAGTTTCAGTATATGGTACCAGATGGCATTTTAGGAGCTGGTCACCTCAGTCTTAAGACCACAGTTGGCACTGGTCCAAACAAACTCTGGGTTCCACCCCTTCACATTCACGAAGATGGCTCTGTCATGTATAAGGGTATCCACCTGGTCAAATCCAACTGGAATCTGCTGATTTTGCTTCCCGGTAGCTGAAAGGCCGGGTAAGAAGTAATCAGGTTTCAGGTGAGGGATCTAAACTGATGCTCCTCCAGCCACTCTAGCATTAGTGAAAAGAGCAATTTTAGAGGGTTCCAATAAACTAAAACTGGTAGTAAGAGATGACGTAATTTTTGCTAATTACTTCTTGTAAGATCCTTTGTGACTTAATCTCCCTTGGAATTAGACAAAGGCTATCTGACTCTCGGCTAAATCCCACGTTTCTGTGAATGGTGCCCGATGTGGCTAATAGTGTGTTTGACAGGCACAGAAGGACAAAATTCTCTTTGTAATCTGTATGGCTTCAAAACTCGGGATGTTCTAGAGACAGCAGAATTTTTTCCTCTATAAGCAACCTTGAATTTTCACTTGGGTCATCCCCAGAACAAAACTCCAAATGTTGCTTTATTTTTCAGACAGAGGTTAATCATTGACCTCCAAGCTTAACTTGGAACTGTGTAAAATTTTTGCAATGTTTTGGCTCCATCTCCTGAATGTCATCTTCAGCTGATAGGATGTAATCTCAGTGTTTTATATTAACAAGCAAAGCAAGCTCCTCACAGCATTGCTCAGAAGTTTTGTTACAACTGAGGCTCCTGGTGTTTGTGTCAATATAGTGTTTCTCCCTGTATCACCATGATAAACTAGTAGGCAACAGAAACAACTTTGTTGTTAAGTCCCGTATTTCACATTTTTGTTCTGTCTGGGTCCATGTGAAATACAGTGCAGATCTCGTCATTTTGGTGTGTATCAGAAGGCCAGAAAAGTTTCTTGAGTAACATTCTCGGTATTTTGATAACAGAAATTCCATATGCCAAACAGGACAAAACTCCACTGTGGAATGGAAACGAGCCTGGAAAGATGGAAAAAATATCCTGAAGAACAAAGTTAAGTACAACCGGGGCAATGCAGTTTTGCAGAGCCAGCCACTCAGTAGACAGTATCTGTATTTTTGCTTTCTCTTATTATAAGTTAAGCTGAAAGAACTTGGATGTTTGACATTAAAGAGCTTATTTGGTATCATTTTTCATATAGGAGATAAAATGTATGTTTACCTGTGTGCAGAGAGAGACGGAAAAATGTGCAAGTAAAAACTTCCCTGTGCTGTGCTCAGTAGCTTGGAGTAGACAATGCTGTGCTCCTCCAGTATGTTGTTAGATGTGTGAGAAATCCCCTCTGTGAAAATCTTTCTTCAGTTTTCACTGATTACATATCTTGGAAAGATTATTTTTGTTGGGTATGGACAGTTTCTTGTAACAATAACAGAATAATGTGGTTTGGAAGACTTACCACAATTTCATTTCAAAATATTGATAATTTTGAGAGTTTCAAAACCTGGGACAGAGGTGAGAGCAATGAGGGTGGGAGGGAGAGCATTTTGGAGGAGTTGTTGTTAATAAATGTTTTTTAATATTTATATAAAGCATTCAAAATACATATCTGAGTCCTTCTAAATTATTTAATTCTATTCATATTCCTGTAATGAACACTCTTTAGATATGCAACAAGATAGTCAAGCAGCCAAGTAGATGTGGAGAGCTTAATATCTTGTAACCACTAGAGAATGACACGCTGCATGAGGAGGTTAAGAAAGTGTGAAATCAGTCAGACTGTGCAGTTCTTCACCACACCAGAGCACACAATGTAGCAAATGCTCATGAATAAATTGGGCTGAAACTCCCAGCTGTGGAGATGGCCAGCTTCCAGCTTTAACTGGAAGTGCAGGCTACAGCCAAGGTTACAGGCTGTGCTCAGTTCACTGAAGAATTCAGATGGATGTTAGTGAGAGTTTCACTTGAGGAGAAATAGTAAAATTAAATTTGCTTAGTAAAATTTAGCCGCAGTGAAAGCAATTATTCACATTTCTTGTCCTTTCCCATTTTCCAGATGCATCTTGAGTCTTTGTGGTTTTATTGGAGAGGGTTTTTTTGCAAATCCAGCTCTGTATTTTTCAGTCTTAACTCCTGCATAATCTTTTTTTTTTAACTTTTTTTTTTCCTAGAATGTTGTGTAGTATCAGAATGATACTGACATGCTTGTCTCAGAGTTCTGGACCATTGCATATGATGGGAAAAACTGATGGTATTTTTTGATCTTTGGCTAAGGAGGAAAACAGAAACAAACGAGCAAGGACAAAACAGTTCCAATTGCCACTTGTAGAACTTAGAATTTAAGAAGCAAGAATGTTTAAAATTCTCTGTTAGGGCTCAAGACCTCAAAGTACAAACTTTCAGATGATAATTTTATCTGGTATAAAATAAGCTTTCCCTTTGGAAATCTGCGCAGCTCTTGCTGAGCTAGTGGGATGTGTCCTGGGTATGGATAGGGAATACTGTCACCAGATAAAGCCATCAGCACCATAAATGTTGAGATATAGCTAAAAAGCAAGAATTAATTCCCGTGCTGGGGCAGGATGGGGGTGTTCTGTTTGAAAATGTGCACCCTAAGCAGTGGAGCTGGTATCTGGCACTGGGACTTAGTGATGACCTCTCCCAATTTATTTTATTCCTCAACGAGTTAAAATAAATTCCAGGTGAAACAACACGCTTTTCTGTTGAATCAATTAAATTTATTTTTTCATTTGCATAATTGTCCAGCCAATTTGCTTACATAACTGATTGGCTTCTGTTGGGAAGCGAAAACCACATTGCACATTATGGAAATTATGAAAATCCCCCAAGGGCTATGAGATTGTTAACTTGATTTAAGGCTTCACTGAACTACAGAAAGTTCCTAAACCTTGACAGTTCTCTTTTTAACCTTTTCTGGCTGGAAATGCAATAGATTACATGCAATTAACTCCAATCCCTAACAGTTAATCTCCTTTTGTTTTCGAACACTGGCAGCAATAGACATTTTTACTCTGAGGTTCCATGTCCCTGTATCAGCTGCCTTTTGACATCAACTACCTTGGAAGAACAGATATGTAAACGTATGTGTACATCGAGCATTACTAACTTAAGACATAGTCTTAAGCTGTGTCAGAGGATGTTTAGGTTGGAGAATAGGAGGAGTTTCTTCACCGAAAGAGTGATTAGACACTGAAATGGGTTGCCTAAGGAGGTGGTGGAGTCACCGTCCCTAGAGGTGTTTGTTTAAGGAAAGACTGGAGGTGACACTCAATGCCCTTGTCTAGTGGCCGGGTGGTGTTCGGTCCCAGGTTAGACTCGATGACCTCAGAGATCTTTTCCAACCGAACTGATTCGGTGTAGCTGCAGGAAAGCAGCTCTTGCATTCCCCTAGGGAGTGCAGAATTCACGTCTGGTTCTTCGCCTACTTGGTGTTTTCTTTTTGCAGAACAAAAGCCGACGTGAAGCTCATGCAAGCATTTGGCTAAATTGCTCCCATCCCCTCAGCAAAAGGGCAGGCATTCCTTCTGTCGGGGTTTTCCCCTTCTGTATCCGTGGGGAGCCGCTGCAGGCGTATCCACACTGGCGGGCGCAGCAGCCTCTGGAGTGGGAAGGGGTCGCTTCCCTCAGGCGGCCCTGAGGGGCGGGACCTGCGAGGCGCGCTCCTGGCGCCGGGGGCGGGGCCGGGGCGGGGAGAGCCCCGCCTGCCCAGAGCAGCCGCTCAGCGGAGGAGCCGCCAGGGGGCGGGAGCGCAGGCGCGCGCCGGCCCCGCCCCCGGCGGGAATCCCCCCCGGCCCCGCCCCCTCCAGGGCCGTCGGCGGGGGCGATGGGGCCGAGCCCCGGCGGGCGCCGTCCGGCCGCGGCGGTAAGCGGGGCCGGGCGGGGGCCCTCGACGCGGCTCTCCCCGAGGGGAGGGCATGAGGGAAGGAAGCGCGGCCCACCGCCCACCTGCGCGGGGGGTCCGCTCGGGCGGCGGCTGGAGGACGGTGCGAGGCCGAGCCCGGGCGGTGTGTGGGGGAGTCTGCTTTGAAACCGAGCCGGGCCGCGTCGCTCGGAGCCCTCCAGCGGGGCGGGGACCGGGGGCCGTCCGTGCGCTGGCAGGCGCGTGGCGGTACGTGCGCGCGGGCACGCGCGGCCCCGGGTCTCGGCCGAGCTCGGTTCGGCTCGGCTCGGCTCGGCCCGGCCCGGCTTCGGCGGCTCCTTATCCCGCGGCTTGTTCCTGAGGGTGCGAAAGGCCCATGAGCCGGATCGCGGTCAGCTCTGCCTCCCTCTGGGAGGACCTTGCCTTTAGCGGATCTTTAATAGAATTCTCTTTGGGCTCTGTTTTCAGTAGTTAAGATTATTAGTAGTCGGACGATTGCAGCTGATTTCCTTTCAAGCAGTGAGCGAGTCACGTTCACTCGAGCTTATTTTCTGAGCGCTGTCGTCTTGTTGATTTTCACGCTGTTTTCTCCGTGCTGCCTCAAGTGTAGGTAAACACCTGGAACAGACAAGAGCTGGGGGCTGGCAGCCGTGTGCGACGTCGTGGTGCCAAAGGCTCTTGCGACATAAATCGTATTTTTTTATGTTTCAGCGGGTTTGTCTTTGAGGTGGGATGCAGGTGAAATGTAAGACCCAGGAGTTAGTCAGACCCAGGAGGTTTTGTTTTTCAGCTAAGCAGTGTACCAATTTCCAAGCAGTTAATAGAGCATTTAAAGCAAGAAACAATGATGTTTTTGTCTGGTTATATAAAGCGTCACCGCGGATTAAGTGAGATTGTTGAGTTTTTTCCATCCTCTACCCAAATGCCTGAAGCTAAAATTACAGTGAGGGAAAACTGGTTTATGACCAGAGAGCTTGTTAATGTATTTAACTTAATTTGTGATTAGGACTGTTGTTACAGACAGTGAAAACGACATGGTTACTGTTTTGCCCACCTATCTGAAAACCAGAAGACAGAAATTATCAAATGTTTTGGGGATATTTAGCTCAGTATTTTTTTTTTCCTCCCACTGTCTGCCCCTAGTAAAAATTTAGGTTCTTGGTATTAGTAGTATGCACTTTTGAAACTTCAAGTGTTTTGCAAAGTAGGCATAGGAAGTGTCATGCTGTATTGGAACATGGATGATGTCTCTCTGATAGCTGTTCATTTTGAGTTCTTTAAGACAGCATATATGACAGGCATGTTACTTTGATAAGTGCAAAGTGTATTTTTAAAAATGCTTGAAAACATTGCCAAATAGGGAGCTTACCTCATAATCCCTGATAATTAGGTGTATATTTGCACTCTGACATGCTAAGTGGTTTGTCCCCTGTTGGCGAACTCTAGCCTACAGTTGCCTAGTGCAGAAGTTACTGGTAAGAATTGCTAATTCATTTTTATGAGTATCAGCAAACCTTTGCTAAAGATTCCCAGGCGTTGTTGTATGACAGTGATTTTTCTCCTGGTTTATATTAACCTTCCATAAAGTAGTTGGCACATGTGATTTAAAGTATTAATATGTGAGTGTAGGACTTAGTAAAAGTTTACATGGAATTACATGTGTTAGTGCTTAAAGAAAGCTTCTATTTGTTTGCTTTTTAAATTCTTAGGAAGTCTTTTTCCCTAACTGGAAATGTTAATTTAATGTTCATTCATTAAATGTTCATTCTCAAATCAAGATCTTAATAACTCTTTTCCAGATCTTAACAACTCTTAATATTGGCAAGACTCACTGTTAGTAAACTGAAAGCATTCTTGCACAAAGCTTTGGGTTTTATGTGTGGTTGCTCAATTTTATATTACTTTTGTGACTCTAAAAGTTATCACCCAAGGTTTAGAAAATGCACTGGTAAATAACAGGAAAATATCCGTGTCCATTTCTAAAAGGTTTTTCCTTTTTTTTTT
>VZDJ01000782.1:10182373-10213178 GCA_008694505.1 Cyanoderma ruficeps
TTTTTTTTTTTTCTTCAGTGAGTTAGTGGATGGCTGAAATTTGGCTCAACCATTAAGTTGTTGAAATGTTTTGCTGCTTGAGAACCGTGAGAAGGTATGACATCTTACTGACCTAATTTTACCTTTAGCATATGTTTCAGCGTTTGCTTGTGACTTGCACTTTTGTGAAACTGGTTTGGTATTTTTGTTTCATGTTTATTTCTTTGACATTCTCATCTTTACAGCTTGAAGCTTTCAGCAGAGCATCCACAGTTGAAAATCCTCCAAAGCCATATGCCTGTCCTCAAGTGAGACATTAAAAAGGCTCTCAACAAAACAAGGGGTTTTAAATGGCTTAATTATGAGAAATATTAATATGATATCCAATATATTACTGCATTATTGAGTTATTAAAGCTTAGTGCTTCCAAATGTGTGAATAAGTCTGTAACTATGAACTTAATTTCACGGAGCTTTTCAGTGCCAAAGCTATACGCCAAAAAGTAGAACTTTGGAGAGATGTGAACAGAAAGGAAGTTGAAAGGAATTATTTAACCAATAAATTAAATCAGTCTTGGAGTATGATTGCATAATGTGTTCTAGTAGAGATTGTGTTTCATGTTGTGGAGACGCTGCCCTCAAAGTTATTGTGACCTTGATTTTAATATGAAGCCTTTCACTGCTCTTCAGATCTAAATGAAGCTGTTGGAACAATCTTTGGTCCTTGTGAGTGAAGCCATAAACATCTTCCTTGCGTTTTCTCCCCCTAAATCCATTTTAATTCACTTACTCTGTCACTTCAGTTGAAAGATGCCTCAGAGTTCTGTCTTTCACTTTCCTTCTGTCGCGCAGACTAATTTTGGCCTTTGAGCATTTCGCTTTTAAGCAAGTTCAAAATAGACTTTTGGCTGGAATCCTGAGCCTTCCTTCCAGCATGACAGTGTTGTTTAGATACAAAACAAGGGAGCTAAAGTTAGCCATACTTGGCTATTTCTCATGTAGAATATCAGATGGAATTTTATGATTAATAAACTCAGAAGTATGATTAATGGTTTCCAGGTATGTTGAACTTTTTTTCTGAACTACTGGAAACATAACGTAGCTTGAGAGTGGATGTGGGAAATGGTGTACCAATGAGGTGAACAGAGAACTGAGCTCCTCTTCCTCCTAGCAGCTTGGTCTAGGAGGATGTGAATTTCTTGCACAGCAATCAGCTGCAATCAGAAGGGTAACTGGTTAGTTTACTTTTTTCCTTTGCTGAAAATATTTTTTTTTTGTTTTACTGCTTTGTGTCCACTTGCTACCTGAAAAAAGGGGAAAAATTCCTTTTTTTTTTTTCTCAGCAAGACAATTATTTTGGTGCCTCCAGATCCAAAATGCTAAAGCCTATGACCAAGTGGACTTTTATCCTGAGTGCTTTGCTTCCTGTCTTGCCTACTCTAGTAGAGGTGTTTTTCCTGCATCACTGGGCAACTGTGCCGTGATTTTGTCATTAAGAGCTTTCACTCTCCCTAATAACATTATATTGCTCTGGTACTTCACCATCTCCTGCTGTTTTGAGTTGGATCATGGGCTGTAGTGGTGACTAGTCTTAGTCTTACAGTCTCTGAGATGCAGCCAACAAGGAGGTGGAAGTGTTTGCCAGTAATATATTGTAGCTTTTTTTTTTTAAATCTTACATTTTGTCTACATACATGAAAATTGTTTTTAAGTCATAACAGATTTGGAATTCCATTGGCCTTCTTACATCATGAGGTTTTTGTCCCACTTTTCTGCAATAACTTCTGTTTTCAGCAAGCTGACTTTTAAGATTTGCTAATTAAATATTTGCCCACCTCTTAGGCAGAAAAAATTAGTCTTCATTGCTTTCATGTTTCTAATCGAAGAGCTGGGAAGGTTGACAGAAAAAAGGTAAAGTAAGGGTCACTGCTTCTGCTTGACAACTCAAATGTTGTCATTTATCATTTGCCAAAATAAAACTGTCTGCTTGATGTCTGAGCACAAATTTGGGGATTTTTTAAAATTAATGATAGCAGTTGAGAAAGTCTCACGTTTCTGTATCCAGGATGATTATTTGGTCTAGGACACTGGACAAATAGCTCTCTGTAAAACAGTTCTGGTAAGTATTATTAATAAAGTTATTAGTTTTATGTGAGTTGGAAGCAGCTTTGTCTCTAATCTGCCATATATTTTCCTGTTTGGGGGTTGCAGTTTGAATGATACCGTGAGGAGTGAAACTGCATTGTACTGCTTAACAGAGCAGAATCCATCCTTCTGATTAGCAAACTAAAATGAATGTTAATTACTGAAATTGGCCTGTTGAATTTGTTAGCTTGTGAAATCAGCTGAAGGAGAAACCTATTGTTGTGTATCTCCCAGTTCAGCTTTCTTGCTGTTTTTATGTATGCTCTCTTGCTTCTTAGTTTGCTAAACCTGAATATTACCTTTGAGCTGTGGCAGGATATTTTGGTGGTTTTTAATGCAGAACTTGGTTTTTCTTTCCATTTCAGTCTTCTGTTACACAAGTGTACTCATTACGGAACTGACAGTCTTCTCCTGCCATAAATTTCATTTAGTGCTGGTTTCTTGTAATTCAGTGAAGATGAAAGGGCAAAAAGTACCGTCTTTTTACTTGATGTTTTCTGTAAAAGAGTATGTTCAAGAAAGTAGGTTTGTTTTTTTTTAATGGACACAAGTATGGAGCTCAAAAACTAATGCAGAATATTTTTTTTCACTGAATTGTGATTATTATTCCTGGGTAAAATTTAATATTCTTTTGGCACTGCTTGAAAAATACTGTGTTTGCTTTTTAACTTGGAGGTTCAGAGGTATATAAGGGTTAGCTTTTAAGAGCAGCTTCAGCAGTGTCTACAAAAAATACCACTAAAGCCAGTATTTGCAATTTGGACTGCTTGACTGGGGAATTTTTATTGGAGGCATGTTTGAGAAAGTAGACGTTCCTCTACTTATTTACATGTCTTATTCAACCATTAGCATCCACCATTCCTCAAACCTGTTGGATTGGCACTGTCAAAACACAGCTTTGTTAATCCCAAGGGGAAAGATCCAGAATTCAGACTCCTAATTTAAATTCTCCAGTTTTAAATTATTACACTTGCAACTATGAATGTTTACTCCATTCTGTCACATTTTAATGTAATTATATCAGTTTGTCACTTGGTGGGTAGCATCATACATAAACATTTTACTACTTTGTTAGGTTATGTCTGGACAAGATATTGCTGCAGTGCGTTCTTCAGTCAAGAACTTTGTCAGGCGCTGATGCCATCAATGCTCTCAGACCTTTCTATTTTGCTGTACATCCAGATTTCTTTGGCCAGCATCCCAAAGAGAGGGTAAAAATACTTTAGCATGCTTTCTTTGTAAATATTTCATATACCAAGGATGGAAATTTTCTAGTTTTCCTTCTGTCAGAGAGACAAAAGTAATGTTAGAATTAATTATGCTTGGTACCAGAGAACAAAAAGATGCACTTCCTTATTTTTTAGCAAGGATAGGTCCCTTAAAAGTCCCTTATTTTTAATTATATTTTCTAATTGTTGCAAAAAAAAAAAACTTAATCCTTCCAGACTAATTTATAATACATTTTATTTTATCCCTTTGAAATGTTGTACATTATATTTTAATCAATGAATTTCTTTAAGTCTGAAAGCCAGTGGGTTTTGGAATGTCCACAAATGTACACCATACAAATTTATTCATGCATGGTAATTATAAATGCTGAAAATATGAACCATATTATTACTTGTTAAAAGCACCTGACATTTTGTGAAACCTAATTCTGCATGTAAGATGAAAAAGTTTTAGATGAAAAATGGCCAAATTCATCATATGTCATTTTTGTTTGTTTTTATTTTAAAACAGGAGGTAAATGAAAACTCTCTGAAGAGGCTAAATGGCTACTTGGAGAACCTACAGAAACCAGGATTTCGTTCCTTTAAGCCAACTCAGCTTACTTTTTATGTAAGAGAAAGAGAACCAAACTCTTCTAATGTTCAGGAATCCTTCAGTGCTTCAGGTGCTTTTATATGGCGTAGAATGTGTCTTCCTGTATTTAAATTCCTTCAGACCATTGCTTAGCCTTGTCAGTCATAACGACTTTTCGACTGAATAGAATCCTGTCAAACCATGAAAATCCATATTAGATGAGGCAGGTGGGACCATCCAAAGTAATTAAACATCTTAAGCTTTAAAAAGCCTTGAAAGAAAGAGACATTACAGCCCTGAGGTCAGATTACAGTGTAAGGAAGTAAAAAAGGTGGATGTAAATGATAATATTTCTGGTTTTAATACCATTGCCATGCTTAACTGGAGCAGGTTGGGTTGTTGTCCTCATTGGAGTTCATGTATAGTACACAATGTCAAGGCACTTGTAGAATCAGTAGGAACTTATTCTCTAAGCAGCAGCTGTATAATATCTGAAGTTTCAATTTACTTCATTGTCTCTTCTCTTTGAGACAGCAAAAAATACTGCCAAATTTGGAATGTTGCTTTTGATGAACTTTATTGTACATATTTGTCTCCAGTACCAATATGCCTTACCTGACAGAAATGTTTTACGTTCTATATCCTGACAGTCAAAACACTTGAGCAAATTGTGAGGGACCCTCATGCTAGAAAATAAAATGGTGCTGTTTTTCAGGAAATGATAGTGTTATATCTGGTCTCCTTAACGTAATATTTGAACTGGAAGTTGTCTTCTGCTCTTGAGTCTAAAGCTCACTTCCTAATTACAGAAATTAGGCCCAATAGCTAAGTGATGGGACATAGTTAAACTGCATGTGAATTTTGCAGTGAGTATTCAAATAACAGTATCATCATAATTTCCAACTATCTGTGCCTTGTTTAGCTTCTTGTGTAAGAGGAAAGAAATGGGAATGCATTTTTTTAAAGTCATTTTAATTAAATAATACTTGTTTTTACAGGGTTTCGAGCAGTCAGTTTTACGTTACATACTAGGGATCTCCTGAGTACAGTATTAGATATTCTCAACTCCTGCAGTTTGTCTACAGAGCATGTTCAGAGTTTGAATGTGAACTCTCAGCCCCACAAGGAAGCAAAAAGCACAGTGAACAGACCTATCAAGTGGGATAAGACTTACTATTCATTTACTGGATTCAAGGATCCTGAGGAGGAACTAGAGCAAGCCCAGAGAGTGGAAACAACTTTACTGTATGTAATGCTTTCATTGAACTGAAATTTTGAAACCTAAATTGGTGTTATTCTAATGCTGAGTTTTTTAAAGGTGGGCAATAAACACTGAACAATACAAAACTTTATTGTCCAATGTGTTTGCCATGGTTTTTATCATTAGAGTTCAAATGAGCTCCTGGAATAACTACAGTGCCAGCAAAGCTGAAGCATTCTTGTCTCTTTGCCCAGCAGCCGTGTTTGGTCAGTCTCGTTTAGGTTGATCTAGTTTTTCAGATTTGAGGAATATTGGTGGCAGTTCAAAAGGAGACAGAGGCTCCACTTGCTCCAAATAACTCATTACCTCTTACAGGGCTTCTGTAACACAAACCTATATGGTTATCTTTATTGTACCTGTATCATCACATTCTGTTGAGGGTGGGAGATAATACATAAAAACTAAGGTTAAAAGGTTTTAATGTGCATGATATCTTAGTGTTGTGCTTCTCATGTGTTGTTCAGCAGGAAAACCTTAATAATTAAATCAATGTAGTTATAAATGCTGAACTTGGCATTACATGTAGCATGTTTTGTAGTAAAGCTGGTGGTTTAAAAAATTTGTATGTGCTCATTTTGGGACACGCATTTTGGAGCCTTGAAAAACTTTTTGTATGAGGTTTAGGTGCCATTTGACATGAGTGCAGAACTGTGCTGGAAGAACCTTCAGAGCAAAGTGTGCCCCTTGTCCTCCTTACCACCTCACAAATAAAACTACTGTAATGTACACAATTATAAAACACTTAACTGAGATCTAACATGCTAGTGAATATTTTTACTTATTTTTACACATTTACAGGGTTATACAGTTACGTATTAACTGTCTCATTTTAATGCATAGCTGGCATCAGACCTCCCTTTTTACTTGAGTTTGAATTTTTTTGCTTCAAATACAAATGAGAATGGAACTACTTGTTTGCAAAAGTTAGAGCATGAAAATTAGTTTATACTATGAACAAAGGCTAAATCTCTTAAAAAGTAACATTTTCCTAGGAACAGAATTATCTACTGAAATTTTTGATGTACTCCTAGAGTCATGTTTGTCTGGTTGTGATTATTGGCAAAAAAACTATAAAACTTTGACCTGTTTAATCTATGTCCATGTCAGCTCTGTAAAGGTTACCTAAGTTAGTCCTTTAGTACCACCTCACATATTTGATAGGCTACTATGATCACTTTGTTTGGGGGTTTTTTGGTTAGATTTTGGTGTGTTTGGGTTTCTTTGTTTGTTTTTTTTTTTTAAGGCACGTGTGGAAACTCCGTAAATTAAATCACAGAATTCTGAAGATCTCCCCTGAAGTCAAACTGATCTGGTTTTTTATGCCTTTTACACACACATCTAAGTCTTACAGTTTTAACACTGTCATTGTTTTTGATTGTTTGATTTCTTAGTCCCCTCTAAAGACATGAAGTGCCAGGGTTTCCTCTGTAGATGTCTTAAGGTGAAGCATTTAGCAATTTCATCTTCTGTCCTCTATTTTTAAAAAATCCCTTAACCTGATAATTTGACTTGAAACACATCATCAGTAAGAATTGAGTTACCTGTGCTGCTTACATGATACAGCGGCATGCTTCTCCTGTTGAGTATTTTTCCTTCTCTTTCAGGTCCTGGCTAGATGATAATGAAGCAAGTGCAGTAAAAAAGCTGAAAAAGAGTTTGCCGCTTAGAAAAGAATTAGAACGTTTAAAAATTGAACTTTCTCATGAACTCCAGCTCTCAGATATCAGGTAATTAATTAGATCAGTTGAGTTTGGATTAAAACAAAGCAGGGAAGTGTTGTCTAATACTATGCTATGAACTTTAAAAGCTCATTTCAGCAAAACAGCTATATTTCATATACAAAGAAGTGTTACTGCACTGAGTATTTTTCTAGAAGTATTCTGTTTCAGTCTGCTCCAAAAGACCTCCTGTTTGTAACTGAAAATGTAGACTTCAGTTGAGGCAAGCACAGCAATGGAACTGG
Organism: Cyanoderma ruficeps; assembly: GCA_008694505.1. Lineage (NCBI taxonomy): Eukaryota > Metazoa > Chordata > Aves > Passeriformes > Timaliidae > Cyanoderma > Cyanoderma ruficeps. The sequence continues at coordinate 10,189,524 of VZDJ01000782.1, forward strand.
TGTGTATGTGTTAGTTTGGATGTTTTGCTGGTTAAAATTGCATTTCCTGAACTCGAGTTAATATCTACAAAGGTAACCAGACCAGCAGTGAAATGCAGCTTTGCACATGGTACATAATGACATCCTGTGAATGCTTAATAAAAATGTTCTTTCTTCTGGTGTTTAGTTTCTCACTCTCCAGAGGAGATTTGTTTATCTGAAAGATCTGAGTGCAGTTGGAGATCTTGATTCTTCAGAAAATTTTCCAGAAAATAATTTGTGATCCTTTTTTAATTTTTATGCCTTTGAGTGAGGATGTTGTGAGGCGAAGATATTCAGGGTGGGGAAAGTGGCAGCGAAGGTATTCACAGATGGAAGAGTAAACTTCGGGGGATTATTTCAAGGGTTAGTCTGCTAGGTTCTGTTTTTTTAACCAGGAAAGAGAGTTGGAGCTTCTAAAATCATGCTTTTATCCTTTCACCCTGCAAAAAACCCTGGTTTCCTTTAAGCTGAAGCCAGGTTTTTTGAACACAATTTCTAATCCTCTGTAACTGTGCTGTGGTGAGGGTTTTTAACATTCTGAAACAGTCTTCAGTATGAAGTGCATCTGTTTCGTTTTATTCATGGCTTACATTAATTTTCTTAAATAGTTTGTGCTTCTAAAATACAGTAAAATTATTGTGTTTTGTGAAGAGTTCTTAATCCTCCATGAGTAACATTGTTATAATTCAGAAAAGAATGTGAGTATTGCAAATCTGACAAGGCAGTATCTTAATAGGACACTATTACTTGTGATTCTGGAGCCTCCTGCTAGTGTTCACAGAGATCTGAAAAATAACTGGGTCACTGGCTTTATTCCATGTATAAGTTTTGGACAGATGAAATGGCCACCTTTTTCTGCTCCCGTCTGGTGCTGCTGAAAGCAAAGTGATATTGCTAGGTAACGGCAAATAATTATTTGAAATACTCATAGTTGATTAAATTGCCTCACAAGTGCTGTGGCATAGTGCCATTCTCTGCATCCCAAAGAGTGAGGTTTTGCCAGTTAGGTTTCCCTAAATGAGATGATGTGGGTGACCCCAGCCTGCAGCTGAGTACCCACACAACCACTTGCTCATACGCCCTCAGTGGAATGGGAAGAAGAGAACAGGAAGAGCACAAGCAAGCAAATTTATGGATTAAGGTAGAAGTTTAATAGCTGAAGTGAAGCAAAGCAAAAGGAGAAATTAATTCTCTGTTCCCTGTTAATGGGCAGGTGTTTAGCCATTAGGAAGTTGGGCCTCAGCATGTGTAATGGTTGCCTGGGGAGACAGACACCACAGCCATGAGAGTCCCCTTCCTTCTCCTTTCCCCCAACATTTATTGTTGAACGTGGCATATGGTCTTGAATATCCCTTTGGTTAGTAGGAGTCACCCAGCCTGTGTCCCCTCCCAGCATCTTGCCTACCCCACCCTCCTTGCTGATGGTGGGGGGCAGAGCGGGAAGAAAAAGTGAAGATCTGGATGTTGTGCCAGCACTGCACAATAGCCAAAAATATTGATGTGTTATGATCACTGTTAATAAAATATAAAATATGGATGTTATGAAAAAAATAAACTCAATTCCAGACACAATACAATAAAGGAATGGGAATTTTCCACTTTGAGACAGTTTTGTATCAACTAAAAGTCTGTAAAAAGGTGTATTTTTCCAATACCCTGGGACAACTTTGCAATTTAGATGCTTTTTGAAATTTGCTTAGCAATCAGTCTGATCAGTCTGTGATGGAAAAGATGTTAAAACTATGTGTATTAAAGCCAACAAGGTAACACCTGACTCCTGTATGGTTTAACAAAAAATACTCCACGAAAAATACATAACAACTTTCCATTGGAATCATAGTAATGCTTTGGGCTAGGAACCAAAAAAAGAAGAAAATAAGACAATGTCCTTCCGTACTGTATTTGCTCCTCTGGCCAAACATTACACAGTGTCCAAACAAACTGCATGCTCCATGACCAAACCAAATACTGGGTTGTCTGGTAATGTTGTTCTCTTACTAACCCCCTTCTTATCGGGAGAAAGTTCTGTCTACCTGGTTTTATATTTATTTTTCCTGGTATTGGTTTTCTTTGTTTGTTTTTTGGGACTCACTTTAAGAAACACAGGAATTTTATTTAGGCTCTTTATCGGTTCAAGTAGCATATAACATGGACAGCTTTTGAGTAGCCTTTGCTTTTATTACTGTTGGGGTACTATTTTGCTTGTGTTATAAGGCTTTGAGCTGCATCTCAACTTCTGTGATTTTTTTTTCCTTAATAATATTGAGGATTAAATGCTTTCAATTCCACTTTTATTTAGGTGGCAGAGAAGCTGGGGCATTGCTCACCGCTGTAGCCAACTACACAGTCTGGGCCGCTTGGTCCAACAGCGACCTGAAATACTAGAAAATGTTAAAGGTATTTTTGTTGCTTGTTTCATATATCCTAATACAGTATTGATTCAGAAATGAGCACAGGTCTCTGTGACAAGGGGACTCTAGTTCCTTTTACAAATTCTTTTGATTACTGCAAAAACAAACTCAGCAGGCTTACTGACAAGCTGGGGAGAAATTACATTTAAAACTACTGGGTATTTTTTAAAGTGACTTTTCCTTAGAGTTTATTCACTGCACTCAGCTTGTAGTTTACTTCTTAATACACACTTAGTATTAGCAGTGAAAGTAAAAAATTTAAACTGAACCTCTCAAAGGGTAGAGGTAGCAGTAGATTGTTGCCCATGGTAGATTCAAGACAAAAATGTGAGTAGGTCTCTAACCCTAGCGAGGATTTACTAGAATAGCTTTAAAATGCTACTGCTTGCTTTTCTCGTGTGTGTTCCATAAAATAACTATATTAAAGTCAGTGTTTTCTCAGGAAAAACTAAAATATTCTGTAAGCCTGACCTATCATTCTTCTCATACAGCTGTTTGACCTGTGGCAGTAGCTGTTTCCTCTAATTGTAGTTCCACATTTTATGCCTGTCTGCAGATCCTCAGTTTTGAGTGGCTTTTTTGAGGGTTCACCTAATCCTTTGCCAAAAGACAGAGTGGGAAGGACAGTGAATAGTAGTTTTAAATTGTATCAGATTTCAAATTAGTTTCTTTTCTTGAGCAGGCTAAAGATGGAAAATTGTTAGGGAAGTCTGTCTTGTGAACCTGTTGTAGTCTCCATCTTTGAAGATATTTAATAATGCACTGGATAAATACCTGTCAGTATTTACACAAGTACAGTAAATGTTCCCTTGGGGTACAAGATGCCTTGAAGTCAGTGTTGCTTTTTCTGTGGGATTTTGGAAAACTGGTTTCTGAGAGCAAGAGCTTCTACTTAAGCCTCGTCTTGTACATTAATCACACTGAAGACTTTTGTGGAAGCTTATTTTGATAAATAGTTGCCTGTGCTTTTACCCTAAAAAATTCTTGAGGATCTTTGTACTCAACTTAAAAAAACATACACTCAAAACTGATTTATCCCCCTAAAAATCCACCTAGAATTAGCCTTTTATGTTGTCTCTATTTTAATAATGAATGAAAACATAATGTGCAAGTGTTTCTTGCAGCTTGAGTGTTGCTGAGAGTTCTGAAATAGAGCTGAATGACCTTATTAGTAGTTATTTGACCAACTTTTACTTTGTAGATGCTTCAAGCATAATGTGTTTTCTGCTTTATACGTGATTTGTACAGATTCTTTGACTATCCTCTCTGATGAGATTTTCTTACATTTTAAAAGCAGTCATAAAAAATTACAAGTAAATAAAAAATGCATCAAGTTCAGACAGAGAGAAGGCAAATGCTGGGTCAGGATTGTAAGAAAAAAATTCTTAAACTTGACTTCCAAGAATCTTTCAAAGTGTTGAGAATAACAGAAGCACCTGCTCACATGCATTTGTGCTGCAGAAATAGATTGCTTGTGACATGTTAGCAGCCTAGTGAAGTCTTCAGTAATTGCAGGAATGATTGCAGTAACCCAAATCAGTAAAGAGCTTTGTTCGATCTCCAGGACGCACGGTGGTGTTCACAGACCGCTCGGGTATGAGTGCAGCAGGTCACGTAATGCTGGGGACCATGGATGTTCACCATCACTGGACCAAAGTAAGGTTTCAAATTAAATGAAAACGCCCCTTGTTGTGACATCCTTTTTTAAATTATAACAAACATATTCATAGGTGGAGATAACTGATGAGTGATCTGAAGCAAACACTTAGCTAATGTGTTTAGCATAATCGTGTACACTGCGTTCAAAATTTGATCCCGTGTGTGCTGTTACTAACAACAGTCTTTGCTAGATTTTTGCTTTCATTAGTTGGTCAGTACTACTTCTGATTAGATATAAAGAAAGCTAATTTGTTATGCACTGTTCCAGTCTGTGCAGTGAGTCCTGGCAGAATACATTGTGATCCATAAAGACCTCATTCCCATGATTGGATTTTATTCCAGTCTTTTGGAGATATGAGATTTAAAGGAAGTTGTGAGCTGATGATTTCAGCAATGGCTACTAACCAACCTTATCATTCCATTTTGTTCTTTTAGGCAGCTAATGTGGATGTTGCAGAATTTTATCTTTAGTGACTATGTCAACTCTGCTGCTGCTTGTGTAAAGTTCAGAGTTGATAAGCTTTCTGACATCCTAAATGATAGCTTTGTATGCAAAGGACCAGAAACTAAATATGTAGCAATATCAACATATCACTTGAGGAACTGTTCTTTAATCTTGGTTACTGAAACATCCTGATAGTTCCATCAAAAAATACGTATTTGTAAAGGGGATTATTGGTGGAATTTCATAGTTGGGAATTTCACCCTGCTAAAGTATCAGAATATTCTATTTCTGTATTCCAGTTAGTGAATAACATGAAAAGTTAACACTTGATCTTTTTTTCGTGGTGCTTTGAATTTTGGCTCTATATGTTTCACTGAGGGGGGAAAACAAACCATGGCTTGTTAGTATGAACAATTTGCTACAAACTTAAACTGAGAAACGAGAATTTAATAGAAAACTTTGAGGTTTGAGAGTGTTGGTAGTCGTTGCAACAAAAGTGTTCTGATTATACTAAAATAAACACTGACTTCCTTGAAAAGAGAAATGTTTCATCTTTCTTACCTTTGCTGCGGGTTTTTCCAAAGGCACCATAAAGCCACACAAAATGCCATGCAGGAATAATGTGTGTAGTTAGTTGTAGTGATGATATTTGCTTGGGAAGACAACAGACTGTTACATATTTGAACCTGAAATCAAAGGCTTTTTATTTTGAAATGCACTGAAGGGCATGTGAAATGTTGCATGGAAAGTCGTTGAAAATCTTGATGAGGTTGGTGGGTCAGTTTCTAGACTACCAGTTCTGCCTCATTTTAGAAAGCAGTCCTAAGTGCTATTACTTCTTTGTTACTAATTACTAGAAGAAGGAACCAACAGAATACTGTCCAAGTCAGTCTGTAGAATGTTTGGTCAGAGCTACAATATTTAAAGGATTTTTGCTGGTTTTCTCTGTAACAAATGCAAATGCTGAACCAAATTTTATTGTGCCAAAGGCTGTTCTGATTCTACTATCAGAACAATCTGCTATCTATTCTACTTTTCTCCTGGGTTTCTAAAGACAGTTCTAAAATCACTTTACTTGTTGCAGCAGCAGCTTTTTTTTTTTTTCGGTATGAAAAACCACTTCAAAATAATATCAACAGGTTTATTGTAGGTAGTGACTACTCTATGAGGAATAGCTCTACCACTATAACTGTGGTGATAAAAACATTTTATATAAAAAAGCATCAGATTATATATTTTTTTAATCTAAGACTATTAATTTCTGATTATATGGAGGACATCCATCCATGGTTTTATGTCCTTTTGGTACCTTTATGTTATAAATACAGAAAATACTTAAAAGCTTGTTAGATTATATCTTCTCCCAAAATGTATATACTTATTATTTCTCACCTACAGTATTCTTTGATTTTAATTTTTTCCAATTGGATTCCATGTTTGCATTGTTAAGTGTCTCTTTTATAGTTTCTGGTTACTTTTTAATTTATTAGAATTAACCTTGGAGCTCTGTAACATAAAAAATGTTTGTTCATGTGTATGCACAGATTTTTGAGAGACTGCCAAAATATTATAAACTTCAAAAAAGACTACTGCTCTTGGAAGATCGGATAAGCCAACTCCTGGGAGGCATCCAAGTAATCTATATTGAAGAACTGCAACCTCTGTTGACTCTAGAAGAGTACTTTGAGACTCTGAACTCTTTCTATAATAAACTACGTGACAGCAGACTACCTTTTCATCCTCGCAGTCTGCGAGGCTTGCAAATGATTCTGGAAAGGTAGGTGTTGGCAGGGAAAGTTGATTTCTTTTAGGGCTTTTACTCTTTTCTTCTTTTTGTTACACTGGTTATTGCTCTCACTAAGAAGAAAAGTTACATAATCTCAGGTTTTTGTTTTGTCAAAGTCTTTTGGTTTCTGAGGCTTTTTAGTGCGTTTCTATGGGTTAAGGAGGAATCAGACTGAAGAAAATACTGCTTAATTTCCTTCAACTTGGACTCAAAGTTATGTCTATTTTTCAGTGTTGTGCTGGATTAAATCAAAAGTTTTGTGCTATTGTGCTGGTGTTTATATTTCTTGAGTGTTCTTGCCAGTTGCTTTTGAAATGTAATTTTAAAAAAGTGTTACCTACTATATTTCTCTACTCTCATGAACCAAACTTGATAATTTTTTACCAATTATTCTGATTGTGCTTAATTTGTATTCTTTATCTTTAGAATTTTTTCTAACAGTAATTTATATAAATCGATAAATGGTTGCATTAAATAATTATACCTTATTCTTCCATCATGTTTCATCAGTGACAGATATGCACCAAGCTTACATGAATTTGGACACTTCATGATCCCAACAGTCTGTGATCCAGCAGCTCTTCAATGGTTTATTTTCTCCAAAGCACAAGAAGCAAGAGAGAATTTGAAAAGAAAGGAAGAGTAAGTATTTGTGTGACTCAATACATTTAGCTCTTTAAAATCTCTGCCTGTGCTGTGTTTTATTTGGAGGAGGAGGACACTCTTTAAGAATGTATTCCTACTCTTTTGGTGGAAAAACCCCTTTTGTTTCTAAAATAGAACTTTACCCATCAGCTTTACTAAGTAAAGAATTCCAGCAATAGCAAATGCAAACAGTTATTAGGAAATACCCTCTTTCACCTTGTAGAGGCAATTGTACTTCATTCAGAAGTAAAGTATCTTTGCTAACAAGGCAAAATTGAATAGTTTTTTTTTTTGCAATTACTTCCCCAACTAAGAAGTGGAAAACACCTTATCAGTGAATAAGACAAGAAGGAATTTTTATTAATGTTAATTCAAATATGACAAACAGTGAAATCTAAACTAAAAATAACTGAGATCAACTAGTGAATCATTATTTCTAGTTGTTGGTCAGTTAGTTGACAAAAATATTGATTAGTACCTAACAAGATGAAGAAAAAGAAAATCGGGGAAGAATGATGAGAGAAACAGCTTGAGGGTATTCTCTCACAGATGCGAGAGAGATGAGAGAGATGATGATAGGGAGTCACAGCACCATACTTAATAGTAGGGCCATGCTCTGTAATGTCCATCAGAACTGTAAATTTAGTTCTTCACCTTGTATGCTGTGTCCTTGAGGATGAAGTAGAGATACTGGGGTTTTTTAATAAAATACTGTTACAGTTAAGTGGGTGGTACTTGTCCTTTCAGAGGTTATTACAGCAACTTTATTTTTCTGCTTTGGAAAGCTTTTAATGGGTTGTTGAACTATCACAGTGTCATGAGTGTATACATGATGTATAGATCCAGATATGTTTCTGTGAAGTTACTTGAAGCATGAGTTGCTGAAGGCACTGTGGTTTTAGGTCTGTTAAGACCTTATTCCTTGGAAAGATACATTCTGCAGGTGGACTTCGGTAAACATGATTTTTTTGAATTTTTCCACAACCCTAGTCCATCTTGGAAATTAGATTTTTGCCATATAAATTGTAACTACTGAATAGTTCTCTGTGTAACTGTCCACATGTCACAGCTGGGAAAGTATTGTGTATAGATTTTGGGAGGGATGTTGTAGCAAATCTATGCATTTGCATCTGGGTAACTCACTCTCCAAAAAACCTCACGCTACCACATTTCGTAAAGACACTAATCCAGGAAAACTGTGCCCTCAGAGTACAAGCAGCTGTGTTGTAAGAATGCAAGAGCCAAGATGCATATCTTGTATGCTGGATAATTGCTGGTTTGTATGAAATAATAAACAGGTATATTGGTTCATAATGTGTCCCCATCATCCTTTAGGTTATGGAGTGGCTTTATGCATGGGACAAAAAATGTGGTGGGTTTTTTATACCATACTCCTTCCCAGTTTCTGTCTGACTGCACTTGAGGAAACACTTGAAGCTGGAAATATTATCTCATGTTAATAGCAATCAATACACTGTTTATTTTCCCCACTCTTAATTGTCATATTACTTTTTGAGCCAGTTTGCATTTTGTGGCTCCAGATATCCAGTGGCAGCAAATTGCATGTTTGAATCACATATGGCATGTGTATATGAAAAAGAGAGGAGGTGTTCTGTGATTTATAGACCCACAGCCTGATGATTTGTCATTCTTTTGTTCTTGTGTGATGGGAAATACAAAACAGTCATTCTGTATCACCTATGCTTTTGTTTTGTAGCTGCATTACATTTCCTCTTTTATTGAAGGTGAAAATTCCTTTTCCATTTAATGCTTCCTTGGACTCATTCATGTCCTTCTGATTTTCCTTAACCTCATGTGGTGGTTAAAAAGGCCCTAAGATAAAGGAAAATACTTTGAGGTGTACTGGCTGTACATGGCACATGGACTTGAATGTTTTACATGCAGTAAGCAGCATAGAGTGGCTGTAATTCTGACCTGAATGGACAAGGAAATCCAAACGCAGCTGCTCTAGAAGGTTCTGTTGTCTGTTTGGATAATGTCAGTCTTCTAGTGATGCAAGATTCTCCTTCCCATGCTTCTGTAAAGTATCAGGTTTGTGTGGTGATAAAGGTGTAAGCCTCCCTGTGAAAGTGACAGAAGACAAACCTGCAGTTCTCCAGCTAATTGGAATTCCTTCAAGGGAGCCTAAGATTTCACAGAACTGGAAAGCTTGGTGCCTGGGTATTTGGGAATGCACTCAGGAAAGTGGCATGGAAACGGTCCATAGAGAGGACAGGCTTGCTCTAGGTTAACTCACTGGCTTGGCTCGTTGCTGGCTGCCATAGTGGGCTGGGCGCTTTTGCAGAGCTCAGTGCCACACAAGTACACAGAGATCCCATCCTGAGCTCTGGAGAGTAGTGGCAAGGCCCTACTGTAGCGTTTTCGTGTGAGGGAAATTGTCTCAGTATCTGTGTCTGTGCTTAGCTTGGGCTGATTCACATCCCAGTGGTGCTGCTGCTCTGTAGCTCCTCCTCTGCCGAGCGCAGGGTCTGTGCTGTAGGGCAGCAGTGGTGCTGTGTCTGCAGCCAGGCTGGCTTGGAAGTGCAGCTGTGCTCCTGTGGCACAGTGCCCGAGCTAGTGGGGCTGGCTGAACCTGAACTCTCTTCATCAGTTGATCAGTCACAGCTCCAGTGACTTAATTAAGTCTACACATTAACTTTGTTTCTGAGTAGTTTGAGTTTGCCATGTGGTGTCTTATTTCTCTGGGGCAAAGGAAAAAAAATCTCTGGATTCAAAATTTATAGAATCATTTAGGTTGGAAAAGACCTTTAAGATCATTTGGTTCAAATGCATCAACTAAGTTCTGGAATTGGAAAGTTACTAACACACTTAATATGCATCAGTTTACTGTACCTATCAGTTGTTGGTTTTGATGACGTACAGAGTACTGGTTTAATTAAGACAGAGTAATTATGAGCATGATTTTATGCTTGAAACCTAAACTTCCAATGTTATTTAAGTATTCTCATTCCTTACATTAAAAATGGAGCCTCACAGGATTTTTATTTCATGTGTTTTTTCCTGTTAGTGAGCAAAAAGATGTCATGGCATGGGCTTTGAAATGTGAGTCCATGGGCATGCAGTGCCTATAGTCATGGAAGAATTTTCACTCTGATTTCTGAGATAGACACGTGTATTAACCTGCACAAAAACCTCAGCTCCACCATAGCTGTAAATGAATTGACACTTTTGTTTGCATGCATATAATCTACTCATTTCAGTATTTCTTATTTTAATACATTTTAAAGTTATATCGAAATGCTTATTTCAAAGCAGGGGTTTTAAGAGATGCAGTTGTAATTTTGTCACTGTGTGTTGTCTCCATTTGCTAGGATGATGATTACAGAGAAGGAGCTGATCAATACTTCCACGGAAAGATTTTCTTTGGATCGGCTGTATAAGGAGCCCAGTGTTTCCAGTGCACAGATGATAGATTGTTGTAAGAGGCTGCTGGAGGAATCGTTGCCCTACCTACAAGGCATGCACCTCTGCATTTCGCATTTCTACTCTGTGCTGCAGGATGGAGACCTGTGTATACCTTGGAACTGGAAAAACTGAGGGATGTATCTGATAATCAGATGAATTGTTTTATTTTCTGTAAGAGGTTATAAATATGAATGTTTTTAAGAGTAAATTATTTAAATCTGTATTTTGATATCAGTATTCAGCTCACAATTTTTCTTCCAACTGCTGCTGAGGAAGGATTGCAGTCCTAGACAATTTGCACAGTGCACAGTATTGGTAGTCCTGGGAACGACACCTGTACATTATCCATACTACTGTAGGAGTCCCAGTGCATGGTTACAGTTGTGAAACCGCATTTTTGTAGTGAATTCTGAAAATACATTAAATTGCAAGTCTGCAAAAATGTGCATGTGTGTTTTTAATATACATGAATATCACCAGATAGATCATCTTCAATAAAGTGTCTGCTGCTCCAGCCAGACATTACATGCTGCCTTAAGGGGTTCATTGAATGCAGAAGTACAGAAGTTACCTGTTAGCAATGCTGGCATTTCATATTGCTGCCTATCGCTGAATTAGAGAAAAAAAAAAACAAGGGCAAAAATATCAGAATATTTCTCCTTTGCAGAAGAAGGCAGTACATTAACTTGGAGTCTACGGCAGAATTTCACATGCTGGTCCAACATTGTTGCCTTAGAATTCCAAAATATGCCAGTTCTGTCTGTGGTTACTTTAAAGCAGATATCATTCTCTTCTTGTTTTCCGGCATTTGCTCCGTAAATACCGACAATCCTCTTTACTTACACTATAACAGATTGCAAATCCCATACACAACACTTAAACCCTCAGTAGTTTAATGTGACATCTAAGGGAAGGAAGCATTGATTTGTGTGGGATTGTCTGCAGGAGTAAGAACTTCTCAGTAAGAACAAGGAGTTTACAGTATGGCAAATGCATGGATCTTACTGGTATTTTATTCCTTGAAAAAGGAATGAAATAAAGTGTGAATGCATGTCAACACTTTTTCATTGTAGTACATGCCAAGATGCATTTTGGTATTTGGATTACTACTTTGCAAAATACCATTCGAGAAAGACCAACTGGTTAACATTTCTGGATTTGAATTTACCATAACTGGCAAAAAGAAAAGGAATTGTCGAATGCTTATTTGCCTTGTATTGAGCAGGGAAATTGGTGTAGTTCTTTGTTTTCTCCTGTTAGAAGGCTTAGTATCAAATTGTTTGTTAAGATGTCAAAGGAAAAACCCCCAGTGTGATCTCAAAAATGTCTGTTCTAAAACATCAGGACAGATGCTATGACTTCCTCAGGCCTTCAATCCAGAGGCTTTACCAGCACTGCCAGGAGGGATTTTGAAGATCAGTTGACAATTTCTTCTAAGTAATTAACTTCCATGGCACATGATGTCCCTCAGTCCATCCACTGCTGCTACTCTCTGTGTCCCACCTGTGCTAAGCATGTGAGCCAGTCCCATCAGCTGTAGACCAGCAATATTCCCTTGCTCAGGTCTTTGGAAGTAGGGTGTCTTTGGGAATAAAAAGACTATACTAGTCTAGTGGGGTTTTTTCTTGCTTGCGTTGAATGACCCCTTACAGAGCTTGAGGGAAGAAGCAGTTGTCCAGTTTGGCTGTAGAGGAGATTATGAAGGGTCTAAGGGAAGGTGAGTGGATGTGAACAAGAGCCTGAAGTGATCCTGTGAGGACTGACACTAGTATCACTGAAAGCAATGACTGCACCTTCTATTTGCAGCACAGAATGGACAACTGGAACTGTCTGGAGAAGAAGACATAAAGAGCCTTTATGAAATAGAGCATGGGATGTTTCCACAAGTAATGGAGACCCTGATGTGGAATGGAGATTGGAGAAGGCAAAGCTTGACAAGGGGGAATGAGACTGAGCTTAAGTGTAGAAGCAGTGAAGCAGTTGCTGTAAAACATTTTTAGCCTGGGATGCATCTGAAGATTCTCACCACTCCTTCTAAGGGAAAATAGCCAAAATCCTCTGGCAGAACGTGTCAGCCCTCAAAGGCTAGCATGGCAGCCTACTTTCCTGATGGTTCCTCCAGGCTGGGGTCTTGCTTCTGTGCAGCAAACCAGAGTTCCACATTTTTTTCCCTGAGTTCTGAAGGACATACCTTATGAAATCTCTAAAACTGCTCAGACATTTAGCAATATAAAAATGAAGGTTAAGCATAGGTCAGTAATTCAGCAGTGTAAGGTCTGGGTCTTAACAGTTTTTTATAGTGCATCTTCTGTAAGTTGGTTTTGCTGCTGAATGATCAAGTTGCCTTTACAAATGGATGGGCCTCTTCACGTTCTTTAACATGCTTGGAAAAACAGTGGGGGAAAACGGTGCATGTTGTAGGTGTTTATTTGGTCATGTTCGATTTATTTTGAAGACTGTCACCAAAGTAACAGATTTAGGTAAATGTATATGGGTTCAGTCCGTCAGAATTACATTTTGATTTCTACCATTCTATATATGACAGGGGAAAAAAAAGTGGTTAGAACTCTGAAAATCTTTTGTCACTGTGGCAGGGTGGAAACATGATGAATTGAAACTTGTGTTTTTAAATAGTGCAGAACACCTCAAATTCTGTTCAACAGACAGTGCTGTCATCTCATTGTGGAAATATATTTGAATGAGTACTGACATCTGCTGTAGTTTTATCCAGCACAACACTCCTGCTTGCTCTGTGACCAACAACTGAAAACATTTGGTATGAAGTTTCAAGAAGCACCCTCCTTAAATACAAATCCTAATATTAAATTAGGTGGAGTTGATGTCTTGCTGTTCTAATCATAATTGCTTGGCTTAGATTTGAGTTTTTCTACTGTTCAGAAATTTGCAGCATACATTTGAAAGGTAAGTAAGAAACCCTACCACTGATCAAAGAATTGAAATGTGTGTTGGTTATCCGTCATGAGTCAATAAACCGTGATGCCCAGATCGTGTCATTCAGCCTCTGAGAGTGGTTTAGTATTTTAGTGCAGCTGCCAGAAGGAAATTCAATGCTAAAATAAAAGAGATGGGGGCTTGAGACAAAATTTATCACCTTAACAAGTTATTTTGATGCTGTTTAATACTGTGACCTTGAGATGCAGGCACTGGCAAACAACATTCTCCATTTTGTGAGGTGTTGGTGTGACATTTTATAGTATCAGTTCTTTGTGAATTCCAGTGTTACAGAACTCCTGCCTGTATTTTAACAGCTGTGTATGAAAATTGCATGCAATAGTGCCCGTTTTGTCATTGTTCTTACGGCTATTAACAGCTGGGATACAGTCTCCAGCACTAGTAGGCTTGTATTCAGGTTTTTTAAGACATTCAAAAGGTTGATAATGAATCTTGAGGAAGACTTAAAAAGGGGAAATCTTCCAGAAGATTAGAGCTGATGTATCAAAGCATATCCAAAATTCATAAAAAATCTTCATGGAAAATGTAAATTTCATCTGGTTTGTGTACATGACAAGTTGGAAAACCATTCTGAGGAAACTGAAAATTTTACACTTAGTAATTTCCAGTTATCTTTCTGAAAATATATAGTATTTTTGTAAAAAGTGTTATCTCTGTGACTCCTTGGACATATTCATGTATCATATGTGTGTAGTACATGTATACAAAGATGAGATTTTGCTAGTATTTCTTTATAAGCTTAACATTGTGCAAACTGGTAATAGAGAAGGGCAGGAGTATTTGTTGGGTATTCTTTACAGAAAAGGTAGCCTAACTGAGAGAAAACATAGCTGTAAATACAGTAAAAATGTGAATTTTAAAAGCTGGGAAAGGTGATTCTTTTCAACTGTATCTAAGTAGTAATTTGATTTTAAAATAGAAGAGTAAAAGCTGGGATCTCAATTCTGTGCCTGGAAAAAATGTCTCAATATCGCCCTGGAAACCCTGTTAAAACTACAGTATATACTGGTGTAACAAGGAAATAATCTTGTTTTGCAGTTTGTCCTTTTCAGCTACATATTCCTTACGCAATTACTTAAATGCTGAATAATTTAGTACCTCATTTTGGCTAAATCCTCCGATGGGGTGCTGTGTCTAAGTAGCCAGACTGATTGATTATGAGCTCAGCAATGTCTTTAAGACAAAAAACCTTTAGAAGATATTTTATTCAGTAGAGCTGAAATTTAATATTTCCTTGCCAGCTTTTATATTCTGAAATTGTCTTTTCTGTGATCTTCTATTTCCATAGCTTTTGGCTATTGTGTGGCTCTATATTTTAGTGAGTTTAAATGATTTTAAACTCTTTTGCTTTTTCTAACGTATTTACTAAAAGAGCACAGGTTTAAATGTCTATAGTGTGAACTGTGCTAACTACAGACCTCCCCCAACGTTCCTGAAATTGAGCTGCTTATCCTCTTTGTAAAGTTCTCTTGGGTTTTAACAGGGAATAAGATTTCACAAAAGTGAGAGTGGCCCAAGTATGTGCCAAATGTAACGGCTGTAATGGCAGCATGAATGGTTCTTAACATCAAGATTAAATAAAAAGAGCAGGGTTAATTTTCTTTTTATTTAGTACCAACATCCCTACTTAGCTACTCAGGACAACACAAGGCAATTTACTGTAGATTAAGATACCAGTCAGTTTTAATTTCTTTTTGATTGTTTCTCTTTCATCATCTCCTTTGTCACTTGATTTTTATATGTTGCAAGGACATGGTTGAGTAGTCAGCTAATGCCTGTGGTAGCTGTGTGCACTCTCTCTCTGTAATGGGATATTCTGGGACCATTTAGTAAAAGCAGCAATCGGATGGGAACCTGATGTCCTCCCTCAAGACTGCTCTGTGATCTGGCAGCCACAGTTCAAGATCAAGGCACTTCCTTGATAGTGCTTTGTCCGGCCCACACGTTATTTTACCCATTGGTTTGTCATGCTCCTGGGAACTTCTTATTCGGGGTTGTTTTTTTTTAATGGAATGTTTCAAGTTCATTGAGTCAGTGGGTCGTAGTTATAGATTGAGTTTTTGAATCTTGCTTGTGTTATCCAAGGGCATGGGTAACTTCTGTTTTCAGCTTGCATTGATTTCAGTCCATCGAGACAGAGCTGCAACTTTTACAAAGTGCTGAAAAGAGAAGACAATGCAAATCCTTCAATTTCACGCAATTCAAAGTGCTATAACATACTTAAAAAAGAGCACTGGGTGTGACTTTAATTTGATCTCTCTCACAGGAGAGCTAGGGCACTGCTGTGCATAGACTCTTATGATTTGGGGCTCACTCTGCTCACAGGGTGCTGTGAAGGTGCTGTCTCAGACAAGTGGAGCTACCACGGGTGAGCCAATGTTGTCTTCATCAGGACTGCCTGCACAGCCCCGGGGGAGGACATCTGATCACAGCAACCTCCTGAGTGAAGTGACCTGAGGAGCCCCGCTTGTCTAAGAAAAGAATAAATAAGTAAAATAAAAATAAAAATAACCACAGAAACAAAAGTGAGGAATGGTCTTTCTTAAATTACTGACTGAGTTTGTAGCAGGGCTGACAGAATTAACAGCTTATGGTGGTTTGAGTCAATTCTCTGATTCAGTTTTGCATAATTCAAATAAGGGAAGATTCCTGGAGAATGATGTTGCTGTCTTCGAAATACACAATCCCTCCAGCCAGGTGATATTTAAACACAGGGCCATTAGTGTATTGCATGATCAGATGCACATTCCTCTCTGTTTAATCTTTGAGCTTGCAAGACCTTTCTCTAAAGGGTCACAAAGTGTTAATCTAGATGTGACTAACCAGTTCACAAAGGTTTTAGTAACAGGGAAGCTTGTCTTGGTCAGTATTTGTATGATGGCTGGAATAGCTCAGTCTCTTGCACTCTGTATTACCACAAACAACAAAATCAAATTAATGAATAAGAATTTAAAAGCCCATATGGCTGCAAATGTTTCTTCACTGCTCAAGTCTTTGTTGCCCTGGCATGACAGACTTTGGAGGGAGAATAAGCTGTGCTGTCAGTTGAGAGATATATGTGCATTCTGGTTTTAGCCAGAAATCTGTGCTTCATTTTGGGATGGTGAAAAGTGAGTGGGACAACAGACCTTGCAGGTCTAAACCCCTCATGGCCAAAGTCGGGAGGTTAAAAAAAAAAAAAATACATATACAGTGTGGTTCTCTCCCTCTTTACTGGGTGTAGAAACCATAACTGTAATGTTCTGGCAGGAGCCACATTTCATCTACAGTTCATGCCCTGGCCTAAAAATGAGGAAAAGGAACAATCAAGTTTAGGATTGCTTTAGCTTGGCACTTCTGAGTTTTTACCTACCTCTTTCTTAGTGTGGCTGAGATTTCTGATTATAATTTAGTAGCATATCTCTAACTGGATGACAGGGCAAAGTCAGAGAGACCTTACTGCATTTGCAGCTATCTTCAGATGTCTTCAAGGAGTCCTAAAGGACCTTCTCAGCTCATGAGCCTCCCTTAAAAGCCTCAAAATTTATTCATGCCTTTATTTGACAAACCTCTTGAAGATATTCTCTCAAATACCAAAATGAAAATATATTCTCTCATCCAAGTAAAGCTATGTCAGCCTGTATAGGGAGCATGGTATATCTGCATACAAGAAATTGCAGACCAGGGGTTCCAAAACTACTTTCTGCTTCTGACAAAACAAAAGCTTTGCTGGGCACAGGCACAGTGTCCTTAACCCTCATGCTCCATCACAGCCCCACAAAACGCCTTCAAATATGTTCTTGCATGCTGCTCATCTCGGTGGTAGACTGTAGAAGTTCTATATTTCTATACTATGTCTATGGCATGGGATACCTGGTAACTCCTCTGTTCTTTTTTGGTGTAAAGTTTGTGCTGATTTTGTTATTCCCTCTTTGTTCCCTTCTTTTATTATGTTCATTTATTCCAAAGATAAACCAGCCTTTCTTGAGGACAGAGTTACTCTTACGTGAAACATAATTATGCAGTGATTAATGGAGGCCTAGGTGCAGTTAGCAATTGCTTAAAATGGGCTGGATTTCCTAATGATTACATTGTTCTCTACAAATTTATTTTGCAGACAACTTATTATACTGATTTTTTTCTTGGATAATAAATTTGTGAAACATTTGCAGCATCACCCTGAGGCACTAACAGAAATTGCCTCCTCACTGATAAATCATTTCGATGGGTAAGATCTTGTGCAGACCCCGTACACTTGAAAGGCTTCATCGGTTCCCAGCTTCTGGAGGGAAAAGGTGACCACAAAGGCAAGGAGAACTGCCCTGGAAAATTTGAGCATTCACACCATGGTGCACTGTTAAAGTCATGGAACATGTAGGTAAGATGCACAAACAGACGATATCTGAAAAAGTAACTTGGAGTAGCTGTAAGCTGTGCTAATGTTTCCCTTTCTGCTTTCTTAGTCATAACCTTGGGATTATTCTTTATATGATGAGTATATTTAGAATGAATATTTGTGTCCTATAACTTTAACCATAGCATAGGTTATTAAAAATTAATTTAATGGTCCTCTAGGATCCAACTCTGGTGGTAGCAAGCAAGCGTCTCAGTTATATATTGTCTTCAATTATTCATTAAGAGCTATGGGGAGATTTTCTAGAACATATCTCTAGCAAAGCTCAGAGCCGTGCTAATGCCAGTGACAAAGATCTGCTACTTAGTTTAACAAAAATGGACATGATTTCCCTGTTGGATTTCTCTGTTTGAGCTGTGTAATATTTTATCACATTTAATAAAGTTTATTACAATCGTGACTTGGTACAACAAAAATCCTCATGGTGAGGCTAAAGCATCATTTAATTTTGAATGGACATTTTGCCAACAAGAATTTTAATACATCATCGTGTGTGTGAGCATAATAAATAGCTGAGGAAACACAAAGCTTCAGTATGAATTATTTTCTTGTACACTGGAGCCATTTTCCCAGCAGTTTGCACTCCCAGTTGCTTTTATTCTATCTTCAGTGTTATTCTGGTCTGGACTTTGTAGTTGTTGCTGATCCTTTTTTGCTAAAGCAAAGCTGATTTCCTCAAATACTGCCAGTGCTGCATCCTCGCTGTGGGGAAGTGTCTCATTCCACTTTGTGCACCAGATGTACAGGTGCATAAATGTACAAGGGTCTATGGGAAGAGTGTATCCAGAAAAATGTCAACATTTTGAAAGCCAGAGCTGAATTCAGGATGCTAAAATACTCTAATCTGAGTATTTTGTTCCCATATTTTGTTTTCTTTTTGGTTGTTCTATTTTCTTAAACATCTACTTTTAGCCATAAGTAAACTTTTAAAAGTTTATTATCTGTTGCAGAAGTGGGTTTCCAGTGGAGAATTGCACCAGAGTTACTGTAAGCTAAATGTACACTTAAAATGCTGTCAATTTGGTGATGACAAGCCCTTGTGTGTCTTCAGTGAAGTTTTTTCTCATTTACATGACAGCCAACTAATGTGTTTTATAATATTTCCCCTTTCCTGAAGGTGCCTGAAGCATCTCTGTAATCCCTGTTGGATGCTTTGCATCCAGAAATTACTGTTGAAACAATAGTGCACCAAGTGTCCTGGATTTCTTTGTAGATTTTTAATTCCTACTATGAACAGATCAAATGCACAGATTTTGTGAAAAGTATTTTTTCCCCTTAATATTCTATTTTGAAAGGAAGAACTTGCTTTGTCCTGTAATTTTACTGTCCTAACAGGAGGGCACAACATGAAGGAGAAGATAGATTGGTACGTTCTTCAGCATAGTTATAACTGAACTTTCAACAAAAGCAATGCGACATTTCCCTCACACTGTAAGAAGGTTCTGAAGAGAGCCATACCACTTCATACCAATAAATTCACTTGACTGCGTTTTCATCCTGCAGGGATGTGGCTTTCCTGTAGGATGCCTCTTGGAGAAAGGTCCTGCCCATTCCCAGTGATGTGCTGCTTCCATTAAATTACACTTAAGGGAACACCTAGCCCAGTCCTCTTCTATAGCCTGCCTATGTTTCATTTCCAGACATTCTGTTTTATAAAAAGCTGGACCCTCTGCTGAATTTCCAGCATCCAAAAGCTGAGTGATGCTATTACGTGATCCAGCAGCTCAGAACAATTCAGGAGGCTCCAGCCTGGAGGGGAGGGCTGTGAGCACGTGAGCTGTGCTGGAACCATGGGGACGCCCAGTTCTCTTTCTCTAGCATGATCTCCACTCACACTGCAAGAGGAACATTCTGGTGTCTGGTGCTTGTGAGAGGAGATCCATGTATATTACTGGGTGTCTCCATCCACATCATCTCGGCCATCTCCAGAATCAGCATGAACCAGACTTCAAAGAACCTATCGGTCCACACAAAAAGATTAAGAAAGCAAAGGCACTGCCAGCAGTTTCTGACCATCCTTCAGCATATGAGTTCTGGGGAGAAACAGCACCTGGTCCTCTGATGTGCCTACAGTGGGAGGCCAGGTTAGGATCAGAGTCTGCCTGCAGGACTTGCAAAGATCTGAGTTAAAGGAGAGCATTTCAGTCCTCCCTGCAACAGGTTGTTTGCAGGTCCCCTTCAGACAGGCTGGAATGTCATAAGGGTCATGAGGGACAACACTGTGTTCTTATCACATTGGTTGTCATCTGATGCTGGATTTGCTGCTGCTGTGAGTCACAGGCCAGCAATGCCTGGGGATTGCAGGGACCCACACTGGGCAGTGATGTCTTGCTAAGGTGAGGGGCTGGATGGTGTAAAGCCTCTCCCCAAGAGCCAGGACTCCCCACGTGAGGGAAAACATTCATAACATTCATCCATCCCCTGTGGGGAGCCCAGCCAGGAGAGCTGGAGGCTACCTGGAAATTGGGCAAGGAACACCATGGGCAGGGAGAGCATGGCTGTGGGCAAGAGTGCTGCAGGCAGCAGCTTTGCACCACGCTGTGTGAACACAAGAGCTGTGCTGAGGCTGAGGGCTGCAGACCAGCACCAGGGATGTTGATTCTTTCTAAAGTGATCCAGGACATGTGGAGTGGCTGGGCTACTCCCGCTCACCTGCTTGTAAAAAAATGTGTCAGTCTCCTGGAAATGCTTCTTTATGATGGAAATGCTCAGGTTTGGTACAGGATAACTGTGAGAACTGTCATCATCTCAGTATGGAAGAGTCACATCCAAAAAGATCACACAATCCCCACCCCAAGCTCTATGAATGGGCCTGATCATGGGGCAGAGATAGATGAACAGACTTCTGCCCTTTGCTCTCATTTTATCTCCAGAGATTTGCCTTATCTCCAGGCCTTACAGGTTGCTTTTCCTTCCTGAGTACAGGCAGTGATAGTCAGCAAGCAGCAACCCTAAGGTGCTGCCAGTGGAGAAGAAGAGTGTTCCAGAGGAAGTGTGCTGTAACAGCAAAGCTGGCCATGAGACCCCGCCACATCCCACCTACTGCCCATCAGGCACCTCTCAGGGTGGGCTGAATACCCACCTCTCCATCATCACCACGTGCTGCCCTCCTCTAACACAAGTTCTTCACTAAGGCACAACACTCTGTTCCCAGCCCGTTCATGCTCTGCCATCGCCATTTCCCCCAGGGGCACAGACAGGCCCCTCAGCTCCAACCCCTTAAGTCACAGTGAAGGACATTCTGTTTAGGGCTCCACTGGTCAGTAAAATTAATTATATTTTGTCTCTTTTTTTATAGCACCTTCAAAGACACAGATATCCAGGTGATTTGTATATCTTGAGGGTTGTGTTCAGTCTCTTTGTCCAGGTGAACTCTTTGGGTCTTGTTTTTCACACAAAAAAAAGAAAATTTCTAATTTTAACTTAGTTATTTAAATGATAAATCTACGATGGGGTGTGGTCTAATGCAGAATTAATCTCTCAAATATTTTAACAAAGGAGAGTAGAGTGTGTGGGGCTTGGAGCTCTGTCCTGCCAGAGGAGCAGCCCCGCCAGTGCGATGAAAGATATTCCACTGCAGGATTTCTGACACATGCTGCCCCTACATTTCTGGTATTTATTATAGAGGGAAGGGAAGACAAAAGCTCAAGGGAAAACAAAAATCTAGGTCTGCCTCAGGTTATTATAAACTGAGAATTGATAGGCAGGCTCAATTGCCTGTTGCTAAGCAGCCAAGAGAATTGGTTGACCATACCCTGGGCCTTTTAAAGGAAAAACACAAAGCGGAAAGCTTTGTATGTGTGTATGTGTGTGTGTTTGGTATACGAAATAACATGTAAATATCATATTGGATAACAGGCACACAATTTTTTTGCTGTTGTTGAATGTTTGTGAGATGCTGCTGCATGGGTGATGTGAAACAAGTCAGGCCTTGGGTGGGCAGGATAACCTTTGCTTTAAAATAAAAAGAGAGAGAGGGATTCTGCCATACAGAAAGACCAAGCAGCACTTTCTTAGCGCTTCTCCATGGAAGAATCCCTTTAGGTCATGATCTTGCATCCCCCTGAAAAGTTGAAGGCTGATGATCACAGGAACTGCTTCTTGGAGAGCCAAGTCCACACCTCTTCCAGCTACTATCACCAAAGTGGCCTTCAGCATTATTTTTTTCCAAACGTCGATGTATAAAACAGAACAAAGGACTGGAGAGCTCCCAGCCCTTATTCTCACCACTGCTGCTCCCAGCTTGCTTTTGGGCAGAGCTGTGGGAAAGGCAGGATGCAAAACTCATACTGGGTGCAGTAACATCAGGTCCCAAGGAGAGAAAAAAAGCCCAGACCTACCTGGGACACCACCTACACTGCTGGCTTTCCAGCTCCAGGCTTTCCCCCTTTGTGCTCCTGGCAGTCATGCAGCTGAAGTGGGAGAAAAACTGTCTGCCTGGCAAAACAGTCTGCCAGAAGGTTATGGGGGGGTTTTGTTATTTTTCTTATTGCTCAGACAAGCTGAAATGGGAAAATAAAATAGACATTATACTTGATGAAGACAATGTTGTCTTGGGAACCAGCTTTCCTCTCACCACCCATGATTATTTCACACCTTTTTCCTTGTTGCTTCAAGTGTGATTTGGCCTGCCTTAAAGCTAAAAACCCAAAGCCTAACTTGGTTTGCAATAATCAGTCTCAAAGTTGGCGATTTTTGTGTTCTGAGTCCGACACCCCCAAGTCCCTCCTCCACTCCAGTACCTTCCCAGCAGCCCCTCACTCACCAGGAGCGCGCACAGGGTTATTTATCACCGTTCAGAGCAGGTCTGCAGCAACTTCACTCCTTTGCACCAAACTGTCTTCCCCCACCACCCAGAGTGAATCCCCTTGGAAGCTGCTCACTATGGAGCATTACTCCCTGTCCAAACCAGCTGTAGCACGTGCTCCTGCTCCTCACACATGCCAAGCAGACTCAGTCTGGGGGTTTTGGGGTGGTGAAAGCACCCTGGTACCATTCCTGCTCACTCAGTGACTTGGAGTGTGCGTGGGCACACGGGGCCATTGCTGCAATGTGCAGACAGGGGCAGGCACAAGGAGGGAACACAGCAGAGCTGCGCCATCGGACAGGGTCAGCCCACCCCTGCTCCCCCTCCTTCCCTGAGCACGGGCCTAAAAATAGATGTAATCAGGTTTCAAAAAGGAAAAGAAATGGAAAGGTCAAGTGTCATGACCTTAGACATGCTCTGAGGCCGCTGTTCTCCTGGCGTAGCTGGCCCTCGCTGGGCCCCCCGATGGCGTTTCCGGACCAGAAGCAGCCGGGGCGCGTGCCCTGGGCACGGCCATCAGCTGTGGCCTCTGCTCAGGGGCTTCTTCCTTTTTATCCCTCCCCATCCGCCTTCCTGCCGCCTGCAAGCCTGCAACCGGCTCCTTCCTTGCCTGGGGAAAAGCACCAGTGGGCCCCCAGGGCTCTATCCCTGTCTCTTTGCTGCAGTCACCTCACAGGGCAAACCCCCCCAGCCAGGGCACCTGCCAGAGCCACACTGACTTTGGGATGCTTGAGCCACATTCTATGCCAGGTGGGTGCAGGGAGGCACCCAGAGTTTTCCTTTCATGAGCCCACAAGTGTCGGATTTCCATGGCTGACCCACATGGCTGCACTGCTCTATTTGATTTTGTCCCCGTCATATCAGAATAAAGCAACACATTTCATGCTGGGAACTCCAGACCTGGCACAGGGAAGGTAGAGGATGTTGCATCTTTGCAATTACATCCTCATTTCTCCCAACTGGTGAGAAATCCCTCCATCCTCCTTTGCTTTTTCCCTGCTTAAATAACATCTGAAAAACTTTGGGGGTTTTTTGGGGTTTTTTTTGTTGTGGTTTTTTTGTTGTTGTTGTTGTTGTTGTTTGGTTTTG
>VZDJ01000782.1:10213196-10297399 GCA_008694505.1 Cyanoderma ruficeps
TTTTTTTTTTGTGCATATGTGCTCAGTGCAGGTATGAGTCAGGACTCACATTCTGCCTTCTCTTTCCTTTTGGTGCAGTGAAGAGCACACACTCTGGATCCAACCAAAGATCCACAGAGACTATTCTCTGCCTCTGCCAGTCCTAAGTCTGCCCTGGCACTCTGCATTTTATGAATGTTCCAGAAGTCACTGTATTTCATTGTTCATCAGTGCATATGGGGCTGGCATGGCAACAAAACCTTTTCCTGTGCTTTCCATTTGCAGATTTTTGTGTTTCCTATTGGGAGTATTTTACTCAATGGTTTGATTTTTATTGCAGCAGGAAAATGTAACAGTGCAGCAAAACCAATCCTGGTGCAGTCAGCTCGGAGCATCCTGGGGGCAAACAAAATCTGCACCATGTCCTGAACTGCAGATGCAGGAGCTGGCAAAGCACAAATAATGTAAGCAAAGCTCCCACAATACATTTATTCTGCAGAAGGCAGAAGGGGCAGGATTTGGGTTTCTGGGGATGCCATGCAACTGCTCCCTCCTCTTCAGGGCTGGGGAGCAAAAGGGCAAAAAATGAGATGTTAAATAAACCGTGGCATTTCTGAGGTGTGAATGGTTATTTTAACTGCCTGTGATATCCAGTAATGTAGCAGTCTGTCTTCAGCATTTTGCTTGTCCCCTCAGTTTGTCCCTGTCCCCTGTTTTTATCCTATAAAGCTCCCACCTCCGTGTTCCCAGTGCTTCCTTCTGGCTTGCCTGTGCCTCAGCCCTCCTCCCGCATCCTGCATCCCTGGGATCCTTCCCTGTAAAGCACAGTGGAGGATTTCAAAGCCGATTGTCTCTGTACCAATCCACCCAACCTTGCCCAAAATAACCATGGCACACAGAGAGGTGGTGGCTGTCACAGAGAAAGCAAGTGTTTTCCAGGAGCCACCAGTAGCTGTGTGCACACACTTGGCACAAGCTGTCCTGCATCAGGATGGATGCAGGGGGATCTATAGCAGTTATTTGTTTTAAAATCCAAAATATTGATACTAGAAAATCGCTTCAAAATGGTCCATTCAGAATAATATTCCCTTTTCTTTAATTAAGAAGAATCACATATTAAACAGGCATACTCTCTGCTTTAAAATGTTCATTACTTCTGTAGATTTCTGCTTCTATATGTTGTAAATCTTTTCTGGGCTCATGGCTTCCTCCATAATGATCTGTGGAAAACCTGGTGTGTGTCATGTTATTTGCTACTGGTTATTTGCTTCATCTGCAATACCAGGATCTGCATCTGAGGTGGGATTTGCCTCAGGATCCTTAAGAACTTTACCTCAGAATATAAACCAAAGAGCTGCTTTAAAAAAAAAAAAAANAAAAAAAAGTTAAAACCAAGCCCTTCTAGTAGGAAGTTTCCTTGACCAAGATGGGAACTCACGCCAGCTGATGAAAAAATATTCATAGGAGACTGGCACAGCCTGGCTAGTGGTGCCAAGTGGTAGCTGAAGAGAATCAGGTGTTGCATGAGCCCTTGACACTCCTGGTTGAGCACAGGGAAGTTCATGGCCATTGGTATCTTCAAACCTGTAAGGTGTTCCCAGGCAGCAGGGACCCCCGCTCACATTCCAAAAGGACGTGTGTGGGCCACCATTCCCAAAACATCCTATGTAAGCCACTAGAGGAAAGGTGAGGCAGTGTTGTGAGATCCCAGTTTAATGCACTTGTGCCTCTCTGATCTGTATTTTGTAAAATGGGATCCATTGAACAATTTTTTTATTCTTCATACTGGTCAATACTTGCTACAACTATAGATGATAACACACCTCCCTCTTGCTCCACCGGATCCACCTCTGGGGCATCAGAATTAAAAGCACACAGTGCCAGACCACAGGCAGCCCCAGGGAAGGATGTGGGAGCTCAGGGGGTGCTGTTCCCATGGGGCTCACACAGGCTGTGCCTCAGCTGACAGGGACATCGTCATCAAGATGCCAGGACCTCCCAGAGAGAGCAGTGCCCCAAAGGCTTTGACAACTGGTTTTATGGACTTGAGCACTGTGGGTCCTGGCTTAGAACACCCTGGCACAGCATCCCCACACTGCTCGTGAGTAAGGAATGCTATTTTGGGGATTGAAACCTTGCTCTTACCAAGCTGTGGGAGCTGTCAAGGTTTGCTCTTCCCACTGGAGTTATGAGGGCTTGTCCACCAAACTGTGTCTTGTCTGCCACATGACTGCTGAAATGCGTGGGGCTGTGTTAGTGCTGGAAGTCACAGGATTTCCTCGTGTCAGGCAAAAAAATCTGTGAATTTTTGTTAGCACAGATTGCAACTTCTCCTGAAATTTGATGTAAACTTTTCCCAGAAACTGACTTGGTTGTGCAAGGAAAACTTGCTCCTATATCCACCCAAGCTGAGCATCTTCAGCAGCTTGAACGGGGTCACCGAGCTATAGCTGAGAAGGCTGGACCCCAACCTTGTGATGTGCAGTGTGACCTCTCCAAGCAGACAGGACTTGTGCTGGTGAGGTGGGTCCTGGATGTTTTTCTTGAGGTTTTTCCCAGAGCTTTGGCTGACGTTGGCCATTTACCCACAGCAGCAGCATTGCAGAGCACATGGCAGGGGAACAAGAACATGGGCAGTGTGCAATGAATTGGGCTCTGGTACACAAAGCACATGCCCACAGCATGATTCAATGCAAAATCTGTGCCAGCACCTCAGACACATTCAACAGAAGTCAAACATGCTTGTGCCCCATCTCCTTTGGGGTTCTGCTCACAGGCAGGGTCTGTGGCCTGAGCTATGAACTGTCTCTGTACCCTGTAGCTCAGCTCAGGGTCTGTACCATGAGATTGTTCCTCTTCCATGAAGAAAAATGTGTGTTGGAAGTGAAACCTTCTTGAAACCTGGTTTAGACAAGACTGAAAATACTGAGGGATAATCACGCTGACTAAAGGAGAATTGTGCTTACTTTAAAATATTTCTTGTGAAAAACACTGATTCCTCATGGCACTTTTGCATGAACTTCCAAAGCTCCACCATCTTCCTGAAGAGTGAATTTTGCTTCAGCTGTCCTTGAGAAACTTCATATGTCAACAGCCAAGTGGTGCTGCACAGAGCATGGCTCTTGTTGTGGCAGATGGATTTCAATTACTAAATGTGTCACAACCATGATTTTCAGGCTCCTGCTGCCTCACATGTTGAGCAGGAGGAGGGTCAGGAGCCATCAGCCTGGGTGCAGCTTCTCTACTCTGTTTGCACTTGTGGAGCAGAAAATGAAAAGCAAATCTCCAGGACCAGAGATTTCTCCATGGTTGTGTCTCCACAAAATGCAGTTGGATTCCTCCTGGTTTGTCAATCCTGCTGCTAATCCTTCTATGAGAGGACAGCAGGGGTAACCTGAAACCACACAACAGTGGAGGAACCTGCTCTTTTGAGATTCAGTTCCTCAGGACTTGGCACCTTTGCTAGACCTGAGAACCACAGCAGGGTCATTGTGCTCTGGCTTTTTGACACGGATAGATTTGTAACGAACTCCTGCCTCCAAGATCTGTTAATTTAGCAGGCAGACCTGACAGACTTTAACAAAAGCTTTTTAATTACCCTTCGTGAAATACTGAAGAATAATCAGGAGGAAACTCAATGCGCAATTCTCAGAAGGTGAGGAGCCTCCCAAGGAGGGTGGCAGATAACTCTTGCTGAGTTGTTCAAAGTCAACTGGCATTAAAAAGTGAATACCACATAGTAGAAAGTAAAAGAATTATGACAGTGGGTCAGGTCTGGTGTGTCTCCTCATCTGAAACCTCCCCCTAGCCACAAGTAGCAGATGTTCAAGGAAAGATGAGAAACAGGGTAAAAGCGATATCCTTGTATGTTCTCCTAATTTTTGGCACACAGTGGTCTTGGCAAATCTCTAAGTCCCAGGGATAAATCATATATGAAATCTTTTATAATTCTTATTTCTGTGATGCATGACTATGGGATTTTAGTCCTGAATCCACATGAGCTCATTCAGCCACTAAACTGGTTTTACAGAAAGATGGCGTTATTGCAATATCCTGATCTTCTCTGCAGCTTTCCACATGACTGATGTGGAAGGGCAGCCTGCTGGGCTGTCTAAATCCAGCCTAGAAGCCAATACCAGCTACCTCTCAACAAGTCATCAGCTTCAGTTTCCCAGCAGTTACATTAATGGTTGCAGGTCTGACCACAGGGGCAATGGTGTGTCTCCCTCTGTGGAGCAAGAGCAAGACCATAGTGATGGGTTGCTCAGTCTTCCGGGGCTCAAGGGCCATTAAAGTCTGCCAGGACATCTGCAGATTTCGCTGCAGATTGGTGGGGTATCCCAAAGGTTTCATGGAAAAAGGGAATTCCTAAAAACACAGGGAAGAATATTATTAACATGTAGTGCAGGGAGCTCTACCCATGTTCAGGCGGATAGGTTTTGAAAGACAGAGTGAAGAGGCAAAAGCCTTTTTTCTTTGCAAAGTGCTCCGTTTCAGACGTTGAACAGCAGAGGACAGGGTTGGGTTGTAAGTTGTAGTCTCAGGCAGATCCCATCCCTGTACCCTTGGGGTGTCCTGGGGCACACCCCCAGGCATCAGCCACCTCAAGATGCTTGATGGAGAGGCAGAGGGGCTGTGGGTCAAGGAGAGGACAGAGGCAGTCCCAGGCTGTAACCCACACCGGAGAACGCCTGCTTCCACGGGCTGAGCTGCTGGTAGGAGAAAAAGGGAAAACTTGGGGCAGCCTAATCCAGCAATAAAGTCCTCACTAATTCTCTCCTTCCTGAGGACACCTGAGCTGCAGGGCTGGTGCGTGGGGGCCGGCGGCTGCTGCCCCAGTTGGCCTGAGCAGCTGCAGCCATCTGCAGTACTCGTCTCCAGCAAGGTACAGTCTCCGCAGGACAGAGCCCCGGGGTTGGATTTCTGCTCCTCAGAAGTCGCCCCAGTCAGGGGGAGAGAGGGATGCAGCCTTCTGGACAAAAGGAGAGGGAATATGTTGCAGAAATAACCCTGTTTCCAGATGGGAGGTGCTAAACCTCTGCTTCTCTCCAGCAGTGATTCTTGGGAGGAGGGAGAAGTGGTTGCCTGGAGCAGAGCTCTCCCCTTGCCCTGGTAGTCTGAGCTGCTGGGAGCCAGGACACTATTCGAAATTCTGCGAAGGGCAGGCAGAGAGAAGGGAGGGAAGTCCTATCTCACGGGGTGAATAGGGCAGGTCCTGCTGTAAGCAGTTCACATGCAGATTTTATCCCCAGTTGCTGCCAACGATAAGGAAGATTGCTGGGTCTGTGAAAAGGTGAGATAAGGTAGAAACCCTCTGTGAATTTGTGGCTTTGCATCTTTACAATGTGGTGATGGACACACTCAGATCCAACAGTAATATAAACAGACCTGAAAAATATCAGATTGATACAAAACCTGAAAAGGAGAAAAGATACAATGACAACGCACTTCATGCTTTCCTGTCCTCTTGGGTTGTTAGACCCACTGAGGCTGAAGCAGCTTTCAAAATGCATAAACAAATCAAAGAACTAAAAATAACACCAAATTATTAACTCCCACAGCTGTATATTCACAAGTGATGCTTACTTTTAAAATAAAAGGATTGGATTTTTAAAACACTTGCTATGTTATTTAAGTACACCATAGGCTGTGTTGAGCATTCAAATCTATATCCTTCATCAGCTTTGTTTTCTACCCCACACACTGATTTTTTTTTTCCTCCTTATCTTTATTTTCTACTGCTTGGAGAATGAAATCAGTCCGAGGACCAGAGGAGCTTGCTGATTCTTCTGCCCTCCCTCAAAGCAGCCGGGCAGTGCATGAACATCCATGTAAGGGCTGTCATCAGCCCAAGGGGCAGAGGGTGAGATCTAGCTTGGAGGATGCTGCTGCAGGGCAAGGAAGGTGAGAAGGGCATGGGAGTGATTCTCACAAGTTACAGCTCAACTGCAAGTTTGCTGAGTGCTCTCAGGGGAGGTCCCAGGCCAAGTCTTGGGCCACAGTCCCACATCTGTAAAACTGGGATGTTTTCAAAGCTTACATGGCATTCAGGAAGGTTGTGACTATGAATGGTCATGAAAAGCTCCACCACGGCAAACTTGTGGTCCTTATAAGGGCTGCTGTCTCTCACTTGAGAGAAAAAGCTTAATTCAAATCAGCTGTCCCCAACGGTATTAAAATTGTTATCACCATTCCTCTTTTGGCTGTCTTAATGCAATTATCCTAGAACTAAAACTGCATTTTAAAGATTTAAACTACAGTTTGACCTCCACAGCTCAGCCAGATTCCTTGAAAATAATGGTTGGAGCTTTTTCTGATTTTCTTCTCACAGTCCTGGCCACGACTGGGCTTGAGAATATAAATACCAGTTATCAGCATTCAAACAAAAATGACTCAGAGGAAAAATAGTGCCATTATTTGGAAGCCACAGCACAAACTGCTGGCTACCCTCCTTCAGAGCAATAAAACACGGACAGTTTCAGTAAAGGAGTAAAATTAGTGCCTGAGTTTCCTACCCCTGACTGCTATTCCAGACTGCAGTTTAATTCAGCTGTTTATGTGAAGATGCCCTATTGGGATAAGGCAGTGAATCTATCCAATGTTGCAGAGATGAATGCCTTTATTCTTCCTGAAATAAAAATGGTGTCACGGGATCTCTCATGCCTCCCCACAGACAGAAGCTTGATTTAAAATGCTGTCTGAGGCATCACATCACTTGAAGCACATATTACTTCCTAGCTCCGTGCTGGGGTGTTGACAGAAAGCAATAAAGTGTCCTCAGCCATGACATGCAATGAGATGTTGTGTTCCCAAGTGCGGCTCAGCACCCAGGCACCTGTGCTGTGGCAAGGGACAACCAGGCTCTTCAGTCCCTGGACCATGATGGCAGATTTGCACCCCTTCTCTGGAGACACCTTTTTTATCCAAATCAGTATAAGCATGGCTTTGTAAAGAGCTAATGAACTTGAAACATCCCCGCTGCAGCATTTACTCAGCTTGGATTTTGACAGTGTAATTTATATTTCCGTGTCCACACTGCTATTTTCAGACATAGTTAGTACAAGTATTTCAAGTGTAAAGATCCTTGCTAAGCAGAAACTTCCCCATAATTTATCTATTATTTGAACCATCTCTTGACATGTGTTTGCTTAATGGTGTCAGCAACCCCCAGCTGACATCACTGGACATCATGGACACCCAGCACACCCCTGAGGAGGGCTTGGAACCTGGGCCACTGGAAAACACATCTGGGAAATGTGTTGCCATCAGCTGGGAAAGATGCAACAGCAGGCACCATCTGCCACTGCAGGACTATCCTGATCCAAAAAGGAGCTACAGAATCCCCAGGTGTCGGTTGTTTTTTGCCATGGTCCCCACAGAGTTTCCCAGTGTGGGGAGAGAAGTGTTTTGTGGTTAAGGAGGATGTAATAGTGGGAGTGTGTAGAGGAGCAATGCTGGCTGGAGTGAAATTGCACTGAGGAGAACAGGTCTGTGCCCAGAGGTGGAGAACAGGTCTGTGCCCAGAAGTGGAGAACAGCCCACATGTGGCCCACTTGGAGCAGCACTGTGAGATGAAAAACGCTGCTGTTAGCAGTTTGTGATGGCCCAGCCTTCGGAAAACAGCTATCCTGGAGGAATGGAGTATGTTGTGTCACCAGGTACACTTGCAGGAGGAGTGACATTTTCACTGAAGTTCCTAAATAATTATTTTTCAGCCTGGCTTAATGTCCTGCCCTTCCCACTGCCCAGTGTGTTTAGGAGAGGCAGGCACAGGCAAGCAGGGCATTGCTTTAACAAACACCTAGCCATGAGGAAAAAAATTACTTTAGCCACAACATGGAAATCTCACTGCACTGAAGTCACTACCAGGAGTAAGACTGTCTCACCAACAAACATGCTTGGCTTTCTTCCCTGAGGGCTCATGTCCTTTGGAATAAACCCCTTCTCTGCTCCTGCATCCATTCCCAATCTCCTTGTGGGAATTTGCTGTGTTAAACACCACCTTGGGGCTAACTTTTTGGCAGAGCATTTCAGCTCTGCTCAGTGACAGCTTGCTCAGGTCTTCTCCAGTGATGTTTTCAAGATAGTAAGTGAGCTGAATAGACAAATTGTCCTGAAAAGAACCAAATATTATTCAGTGATTTTCCATCTTTACAACAAAGGCAAGAAGTAAATAAAATAAATAAAAAGGCATATTTGTGAAGTCACTGATCTGAGAGGGAAGATGTTGAAGCTGATGGGGGAATGATGACTCCACAAGCATTTATGATGCAAAAGGTTTTAATGGCATGGCACTGGTACCTCAGCAAAATCTGGTTCAATTCCTGCACTGCCCAAATCCCCGTGTTGGTGGGCACAGGCCTGCATGACTGCTGACTATTCCTGCAAGCACGGAAAACTGCTGGGCAACAAACTCCTGGGTTTGTCTGCAGCCAGGCTAAGGGACACCTTTTGTGCCCCTGTGCAGCATTGCTTGGGCCACCAGAAGGAAAGGGCAGCTTTTCCTCCATGCCTGGTCCTATGCACAGCTTCTGAGCCCAATCCCAGAAACAACTCAGTGAGGCATGCTGGCAGAGGCTGAGGTGGCAGACTCCCCTCTTGCACTCCTACAACTGCTGCTGCTGAAACATAACCCTGGTTTTAAATCAGTTGCAGTGAAACAGAAGGCTTTGAGAAAACAAACTCCTTCCAAACATATCCTTAACTTCATTTCCTCTGGTGGCCCTCCTTCTTTCTAGGCGAGGTTTCATGGGTCAGTTTGTATTTTAGGGTTTTTTTCTTCTTCTTCTAATTTTAATTCTTGTCCCACCAGGGGTTGTTCTTTCATAGGATCCCAACCACGAATTCTCAGATGGCAATGAGAGCTGAGACAGGGACTTGCCTGTGTTCCCTCTGCTTTTTTTCTTTCCTCTTTTTTGCTAGGTTTTAAGCTGAGCTCTTAACATATCCCATATTTTATTTATTTAGGAAGATTCTTTTACACCACACGAGAAGTAGATTGTCTGCCCAGTCTGCAATCATGCTAAAAAGATTTAAACCAATAATAAATACAGGGTTTTTTCCTAAAATATTTTTCCACCAAACACCACTTCTATTGAAATGCAGCCATTTGAGCACTATTTATTTATCTATCATGTTTCCGAACCCACAGTTGGATCATCCCTACCAACAGTTACTTCTTACAAAGACAGCAATGTTTAACACCTTAAACAGAGGTAGGATTAAGATTCACTTGCCTCAGGAGTTCAGCTGGAGCACAACTTGACAGAAGTGGCACAGTTTCTGGATCAGATCCAGAGGAGGAAGGTGAGGGATGGGCTGTGGCCTTTGTGGCTGGTTCACACAAGCATGCCGACCATTCTAGACATGATTAATATGGTGTTTGTTACTCTAAGGCAGTGGGTTGGGGGTTTTTTTTTGCAAAAAAAAAAAAATCTGTTGTTCAGTGTAGCACTCCCAGCCCACAGCAGCTCCACTGAAATGTCACTGACTGGGATTATGGTTAAGTCTGACAGATTTTTATCTCCTCTTCCATTTCTCCTGTTGGCAGAGAAAGGTCAGGTTTGCCTCATGCAATCCAGCCTTGAAGCACCTCTGGCTTCCTCTTGGTAGGATTCCCTCAGGACAAAGCTGGCGAGTAGAGAAACCATGCTCCCTGATATTTGTAACTGTGAGGGAAAGGTCCCAAAGCCTGTAGTTCCCTTCCCCTTCCTGCCCCCAGCACCGCAGCAGCAGGCCCAGACCTTCCCTCTGGGTTCCTCAGGCCTCTGTCACTCCTCCATGCGTACGTGATTTTTATTAAAACAAAAACAAAAGCAGAAAACCACACCAGCTTCCAAGGCCTTCCCAAGGCTAGGAGTCATAGAACAATAGACTCACCAAAGCACAGACTCAGAATGTGATAGAATCATAAATTCATCGAGTGGCTTGAGTTGGAAGGCACCTTTAAAGGTCATCTAATTCCAAACCCCCTGAAATGATCAGGGGCATCTTCAACTAGACCAGGTTGTTCAGAGCCCCATCCAACCCTGACCATGAATGTTTCCAGGGATGGCACATCCATCGCCGCTCTGGGCCACCTGTGCCAGTATCTCACCACCCTCACTGTAAAAAAACCTTACTCCTTCCTTACATCCAATCCAACCCGTCGGTTTGCGCCCATCACCCGCTGTGTTATCGCGACAGGCGCTGCTAAATTGGTGCCCCCGTCCCTCCGGTGCGCCCGGCGTCCCACAGCCCGCGGCGCTGGCGCTGTCCCTGTCCCGGTGCCGCCGGGTGCCGCTGGGTGCCGCTCTCGCCCCGCCGAACCCGCCGAGCCCGGGGCGGGCACTGCCGCTGCCGGGACCCCCGGGCCCCGCCGCCCCTCCGCCGGCAGCCCCGCCGCCCTGGGACCCTCGGCCCCGCTCCCCCTCATCCCCGCTCCCCTCAGCCCCGCTCCTTCTCAACCCCGCTCCCCTCAGCCCCGCTCCTTCCCAGCCCCCGCGCCCCTCAGCCCCGCTCCCTTCGGCCCCGCTCAGCCCCGCTCCCTTCGGCCCCGCTCCCCCTCAAACCCGCTCCGCTCAGCCCCGCTCCTTCTCAGCCGCGCTCCCCTTAGCCCCACTCCGCTCAGCCCCGCTCCCTTCGGCCCCCCCCTCCCTTCGGCCCCGCTCCGCTCAGCCCCGCTCCCCTCAGCCCCGCTCCCCTCGGCCCCGCTCCCCTCGGCCCCGCTTCCCTCGGCACGGAGCGCCCAGGGTCGCCGGCAGAGCGGGGACGCGGCCTGGCAGGAGCGGCGCTGCCCGGGAGCATCGCCGGGACCACGCCGTGTGCTCGCTGCTCCTATCTCCCTCCGGTTCCTGCCTCTGGAGCGAGCCTGAGCTCGCCGCAATCGCCAGTTCCGTGGCGCTCTGCCAGCCCCACCTCCAAGGTTTTGGGCTCTACCCAAAGACTGCAGCGGGGTCCCCGTTTTCCCATCGTTTCCCATGGGAATTGCAGGCTACGGCACATGCCGAAGCTCCATCAGGGCTGCGCACAGCGCAAGGCTGGAGACCCTCAGACCAAAGCTTTACAATAGCACCCAGGCGCTTCACTCCCGCTGTACCCAACAAACACTCAAACAACTTCCTGAATCTGGGTGTTAGAAGGTGAAAGATCAAGGGAAATAGGCTAACGTGGGTTTTGGAGCTTTTCTTTTGGCAACTACATTTTATGGCATATTTTCATAAAGTGAATTCAGTTTGTCCCTCTGGCAACACAAGCTACTGCGTTTTTTGGTGGTTTTTTATTGAACAGAATGACCTTTTAGATGGAAAATGCTGGATTGTGTAGCTTGAGGATAATACTCTAAATGAACAGCTTTTCACTTTAGAAGTGGATGTTTATTTTTAAGCTGGCGAAGAGCAAATGGGCAACTATCAACAAGCATAGGATAGTGGCAAGAGCAGCTGGACAATGCATTAGCTCATCTCTATTTAAAACTACCTAACTAGGACTTCAATATCAGAAGTCACTTAAAAATGGAAAACAAGTTCTGACTATAAACATAAAACAAATTTCCCTGTGTTCATCGGTGGGGAAGTTCAGCAACCAGCTTTGCTTATGGACTTTTCAGTCTATTTAGAATATTTATACTGACGGTTTCCAAAGAAAAGAAGAAACAGGACATGGGAAAAACTCAGTAAACACAGACTTCAGATGTAACATCTACTGAAAAATTCATTAAGTACCCACCTATCTGTTTGACCTCAGGCCCATTAATCCCAGAGTGAAAGGTCTGACAACCCAAGAGGATGTGGGCTTTCATAGAGGTCTTTCTTCTTGGTCCACACGGTTTCCTCACAAAGGAAGCCCCCATCCCGCACATGCACAGCAGCAATGTCCCCGTGTGACTTTTATATCCATTGGAGATTGATGGACCTAGATATCCACTGACTTGTGGCCATTAAGCTGAGATACCTTTCTGTGAGGCTGCCAACTATGCTCAGTCAGAGGAATTCCTCCTGGAAATGTGTACATTGAGGGAGTGTGGATTGTATGGGATTTTAGTTGCTATAGGATTAACCTTTACTCAGCCTGTAGGCTGGGGAGGAGGATTTAAGTGATGTGCTGGAAAATGTCCCCTGGAGATACTAATCTTTTCCCCTTCTTTCTTATTTCACTTTAAGCCTTCTTCAGGAAATTGCTTGTGGTTTAAAACTGAGATCTCTGATGTACCAGCAAATAAATCTCCCAGGGGCCTGAATCTGCATTTCACACACAAAACCCACTTTAGCTAGCTCAGGTGTCTGTCAAAGCACCAGTGTGTAAACCAAGGCAAAGAAAAGATCCAGAGGATGGAGAAACATGCTCCTGGAGCCATGGCACATGAAACAGCACATCTTTAGAACTCAGCACGAGATCTGAAAACCAGGATAATGCACAACAGAAACTATTTGAACAGCCAAGGAAAAGCGACAATTTATCTGAATGAGAAATTGTTGAAGGTTACGTATGTCTTTTCATGAGCAAGGTCTGCAAAGGTTGGGTATGACTTGCTATTGTTTGGATGGCTTAAATTTCTAAAGGCTTCCAATATAGTCCGAATACAGCCCAAGTGGGAGTTTGGCCATTTATCACCCTGGGAATATAAATCAGACCCTGGACTATGCCCAAACTGCACGTTCTTGTAGGGTAATCATGAACATGAAAAAGGCTTACGTGCTTCAAAACTGAGCAGACAGTTTTGAGTAAGCATGGCAGGCCAAAGAGTGTTTAGTATCCCAAATCCTGCAGTGAGCTGTAAAGGTTTCAGTTGTATCCAAAACATATCATTAGACCCTTTCATGATTTTTGGTATTCAGAATCTTCCCAAATATCTCTGAGCATTTTCATTACTTCGTAATTTTCCCCCAAATAGTTTAGACAAATTATTTTCAGCAGATGGCTTGTTATGAATAGCTTGTGAATTTTTCACTTTGACATCTGTACTGTGTTTACTGGGTGGTTTAATCAGTTCCTGGGCTGAATGACTGAAATGTTTGCAAGGGAGGAAAAATGAGCACAGGATACTAAATAAGAAACAGTGCATTTCAAGGACAAACATATTCAGCTGACTGTTTTCACAAACACGTTCAGAGATTTCAAGCAATCATTGGCTACCCTGTGGATTCTGAATGCCGTGATATATCTATGCCTGCAAGCCAAACTCATCTCACAGCCCAAAGGATAACTGTGAGCCTCTTCTCAATTTTGAGCAGCTATGTTACTTGGTCAAAACCCACCAGCAGAATTTTTGCTCCAAGTAGTTGTATTTTAACCACTGCCCAATCCTGACTGTCTCAGCTCTGATGTGGAGGCAGTCTAACATTGTTAGGCAGAGCTGCATGTCCAAACTATGCTTATCTCCTTGCTTTGTCTTCCTCAAAATAACACGGGAAGATAAGGTACACTCTTTCTTTGATCACTAACCTCCAACTCATGAACGTTGACCACAAAGGATAAGTATGCATTGAACAGAAGTCCTAATGGTCAGCACGTGGTTACAGTTTCAAGGAATGGGAAAATTAAAACAAAAAAAGAAAATAAAAGAAAGGAAAAAAGGCAAAAAACCACAAACACAACAACACCCCCTCAAGAAAACAACCCACACCCAAACAAACATGAGGGAGGCTGAAAAGGAGGGGCAAATAAGGTCAGTATAAAAAATTTCAATTATCTTCAACAGAGCAAGACCATAAACAAACATACATTTGCTGATGAGAATTAGCATACTCTTGCTTCGTAGTGTCCTCTCCTACCTAGAGATAGTTTAATCTGTAAGAAAATTGCAGTAAAGGGGAGAAAACCACCAGGACAAGGATTGTCTCTGTTGTAGGTTATATGGCACCTGGTATAAAGGGGTTCAAGCATGGCCATCACGCAAATATTAAACCAAAATAGCACTGGGAGGAGTGGCAGGAGGTTGTGAGACTGCAGCACCAGTGGCAAAGCCATCTGCAGCAGCGCAGGCTGCATCACGCTCCAGGCTCCAGCCGTGCCTTTTCTCACACCAGATGCTGCTGCGCCCACCACCTCGGCTCACCCCCGAGTCCCCGGCATGTCTGGCACGCAAAGACTGGCCTCAGGTTTCTTGAAAGGCTTGTGATTTTCTGCCCTGAGTTGCCATCCAAATGGTAAGTAATAAACACTTTAATAATTCATAACCAGTCAGTAATATCCTAAATAATTTAACAAACAATTTGTCATCTTTCCTTGTGATAGAAGATGCTGGCTGGAAAAAGGCTGAGCAAGGTTTTGTGTCCACCTCAGCCCTCCCCAGGAGTGAGCTTTGCCCCTGCCTGAGCTCAGCCAGGTGGGTGCAGCCTGCAGGGGAGCAATGGGAGCCTGCCCTGACCTCAGGGAGGGGTGAGCACCAACTCGTTGGTCAGAGGAACAGGGGGACCCACACACTCTCTCCTGCAGTGGTTGTCTATACTCAGAGCTGTATTTGTGGAGCTGCTTTCCTACCCACTGCCCTTGGTGCTGAGACACTCAATTCCCATCTCATGTATCCCTGCTTTCTTCCAGTTAAGCATCCAGCTTCTCAGCACAACAGTGCAGGCCCTGGAAGTCCCAGCTCCTGCTGTGTCACCTAGGCTGTTAAAGGATCACAGCAGGCCTAAGGCAGCTGGGAAGTTAAATAGCCCTTCATTCCCACACGGTTTAATCAGCAAGTCCCAACAAGGCGGATGTTATCTTCCAAAAGCATGGAGAAGACCTTGGAGCTATGCTTAGTCCAGAGAACCACTTCAGAAGATAAAACCCCAAGAGAAATGGGGCAAAACACACTTAAGTCAAAACAAGTAGTTTTACCTGTTTAGACTGTAGCACACACTGCAGCATAACCCTGGCATCAGGCTAAACAGAAGCAGCATCCAGCAAAGCAAGCCAAGGTCTCCAGGTGTTTGAAAATATACAAGTGCTTAAGAATGTAATTGAGAAAAGCACATAAGGAACACAAGTGGTGTCAGCCTGAGCATAATGAATCCGTAATAAATCATACAGAAGCATTCTTTTTTATTATGTTTCAAAAGAAGTCTGTGCTCTTACTTGCAAGCAGTTCCAATCCTGATAATGGATGCGATCCCCTGCACACAGGCTTTATTGGAAAAGATGTTGCATACACTCCATTGAAGTTATGCTGGCAGAAAATGTGGTTCCCCAAAAATTAGCTGTTCCCCAAAAGCCAAAGCATTTGCTGAGTCTAAGTATATATTTTGATTTAAGCATAGCAGGCACTCTACTATTAAAAGTGTTTAAGACCACTGCAGCTTTGCAGTGAGCATCCGGCTAGAGCAAACAGGCAGCCAGCCTAGTGGAGCACTGGGAGAAGGATGGCAAGAGGAACAGGACAGAGCATCAAAGAGCAGCACACCCCAAAAACCACACCAGAAGGAAGTGCAGCCCATTCCTCTCATCCGCGAGGGGTGACAGCTCAGACATTTTGCAGACCTTGCTCCCAGGAAATGGTCTAGCTGAAAAAAGCGGGGGAATCTCCAGCAGCACCCTTCTTACCCTGAAAAAAAATCTGCAGCTAATTGGCATGGCACCTTTTTAAAAGCACCAAAGCAGGGCTTAGGAGCTTTACTCATCCCCAAACAAGTGTAAACTTCTAAACATTAAATCACTTCAAAAATTCCCTCTGGGAATTCAAAGTCACTTTTGTGACTCATGACATGAGGCTGCTGTTTCTGAACTTTTTTAATGACCACTCCAGGATAAGGGAGAGCAGAGGGAGACAAGCCTTTCCTTGCATGGGAAGATTCTTTTCCACAGTAGGGGGTTCCCTTACCAGGAGATGATCTTGCCCTTACCCAGCTGATCCTGGGGGTCCAATGACTCCTGGAAACAGTTCCAGCCCAGCAGGAAACAGCTGTAGATGGCAGGCAGCTAGTCTGAAGCAATCCTGGGGATTTCTTTGAACCAAAGGACTTGGACTTTACCCTGTAATGCCTTTTCCATACTGAATGACATGTAAATTATCTCTCATAGCAGGTAGCATGTGTGTCAGCACTGGCATTTGCCAACAAAGAGAGCTTCTCTGGGAATTTCTAAATGACCTCACAAATGTATGTCCTTACTTACTGTGTCTGTTTACCCACAAACACTAACAGCACTAATTAACTCCTTGGAAGTTCTCTCCTAGCCCTCAGTTACCACTGTCCTTCTCCAGCCCTGCTATTTCTTCTTTGATAGATTTTATTGTGCTCAGGGGAATCCCAATGTTGCAGCCACTGTGTGTCCCAAAAGTCACACCCATTTTATGGTTGCAGTAGTTTTTGACTTCTTTTTGAAGCAAAAACCTTACAGGTTTTCCCTCTTAATAACTCCAGAACCTTTTCGAAAATACACAAACTGACAGGGTTGGTGGATGTCAGGAAAGCTGTCAGTTACTGTATGGGCAGAAATCAGCCTTCTGGGAGATGCAATACATTATTCATCCTCTTCCAAAGATCATCTAGAGGTCAGGTTATTTCAGCCTCAAGGTGGCTAAGATATGCACTCGGCTTTGTGGGCTGGCCACACTCCCTGTACCTGGAAGCCTGTGGTGTTACGCAAGGCACTTGCATCAGAAACCTGAAAAGCAGAGAGGGCTTCATAGCTGTGCAGATCACTGCTGGCAGGATCAGATAGCTCTTCACTGGCTTTTGGAGACACCCTCAGGTCTGAGAGAGTCAGCACTTCAGGCTTTGCACAAAAGGTAAAACTTTGCTGTTTTGTCAGTGGGGAACTACAGTTTCAGTGGTTTTTCACGTAATTTTGGGATCTGCACAATCAGAGAATAAAAGCTCAAAACTTCATCCTAAAAGACAAATTTATGCTTTTGGTTCAGAGTGGCTACCTGCCAGGGCCAGCGTGGCGAGGTGCCCAAGGGCAATCAAGGCAGTGTAGATGCTGCCTCAACCCTCAGCTCCTGCTGTCAGGCACCCTGAGATGCCCTGTTTCTTAGTGGTGCTCTGGAAGTTTTGTTTTGACAGTCATGGAGTCAGTCATCCCCATGTCATGCCTTTGGTCAATATTCAAAGTATCTTTGGGAGCTGTTTAACATCATGAGAAGTTTAAAACATTTCTCTCTTGAAAACAAAATATAATTAGCCAGTTAGTGAAAGCTTTTAGCGGGCTGTATACAGCTACATAAAGGAAAGATATAAAATCAGGTTGAAAAATAGAGTTTTTTCATGTCTGGGATTTTTTAAAAAATGAGTGAAAAGTGATCCAGTATTACCAATTAGAAATACTGTTTGCATCCAGGAAATACAAAGAATTCCCTTATACCTCCAGAAATTACACAGTATTCCCCACCTGCTCTGATACTGCCTTTGTTTTCATTGTTGAAATAGCCACATCAGAAAGGCTTGAAATGGACCAGATTCTCATATCCAAATTTATGCCTCTCATTCAACTCTGCAATATACATGCAATTGAAAGGATTAACAAGTACCAGGAGAAATGGAAACACTTCAGGGGACTAACTGTAGTCCTTCAACCTAAGGAACCCAATATAGGTAATTTTTCAACTGTTTGAAAATAGACTGTAACACCATGGATTATTTATTGGTCAAAATGAAAAAGTTCTGCAATTTTTATTGCAGTTATTAACTGTGACTGTCCTATGTTGTCCCCCACAAGGAGCATTTGGGCTGCATTTTCCAGGCTGCACAATGCTCGCTGAGGTGCTGAGCTTGGTGGCTTCTGCAGCAGCTCTCACTGTGTGCAGAGATCTTCACTTGCTGTTTTTATCATACTTGAAGGCTGCTTTGTACATCCTTCAGCTTCAGCCAGGTCTGTGTTTGATCTGCCAATCAATGCCCAACGTGAGATCTGCCTTCAAAAAAAACCAAACCAAACCAAACCAAACCAAACCAAACCAAACCAAAACAAAACAAAACAAAAAAAAAACCAAAAACAAACAAACAAAAAAAAAACCACAAGGCAGAAAGAAGAATCTGGGGAAAGACCAGATGGTCAGACTCAATTCAGTGCCTGGAAAAATTATGAAGCAAGTCCTGAGGGATTCTGTGTCCACCTCATGAAGGACAGGAGAGTGACTATGACTAGCCAGCATGGGTTCTCCAAGGGTAAAGTGTGCCTGACCAGCCTGCCTGCCCTGCTGATCGAATACGTGCCCTGCTCTGCAGGGCTGAGGAGGGCAGTGGATAACTCTTTCCTTGGCTTTAGCAAGGCTTCCATCATGGTCTCCCATAGCATCCTTGTCGCCAAACTAAGGTGATGTGGCCTGCATGGATTGATGATAAAGCAGGTGAAAAACTAGATTCTTAGGTTCTAGAGGGAGTGATTCAGATCCCGTGTTCATCAGGCAGACCATAAGTGAGTTTTGGGGTCAATGCTGAGGCCATAATTGTTTTACACCAATGTTACCCACAACCTGTACACTGAGGGATAACACTTCCTCAACAAGCTGAGAGACAATGTCAAAACAGGAGGAGGTCAATGCCCTGGAGAGCAGGGCTGCTGTTCAGGACCTGGACAAGATGGAGAAATGGGGCAATGGGGACATCATGAAGTTCAGCATGGGCAGATGGAAAGTCCTGCACCTCATCTAGAATAATTCCCTGCATTAGTGGGAACCTATTGGGGACCTGGGCAGCAGGTCTGCAGAAAAGGACCT
Source organism: Cyanoderma ruficeps (assembly GCA_008694505.1). Taxonomy (NCBI): domain Eukaryota; kingdom Metazoa; phylum Chordata; class Aves; order Passeriformes; family Timaliidae; genus Cyanoderma; species Cyanoderma ruficeps. Next base: position 10,231,798 of record VZDJ01000782.1, read on the forward strand.
GAGGGTCCCTGTGAGCAATGGCCTGAACATGAGACAGCAGAGTGAAGGCTAATTCCAGACTGGGTTGGATCAGCAAGTGCATAACCAGCAGGTGAAGGAAAGTGATCCTTTCCTTGTTTTCAGCAGCAGTAAAATTGTACCTGTGCTACTGTGTCCCATTTGGGTTCCCAGTCCAAGGGACTTATGAATACAATGAAGAAAGTGCAGCACAGGAGCACTAAGATGGTTGGAAGACTGGGCTGTAGTGTGTAAAGAAAAGCTAAGAGAACTGGGTTAATTCAGCCTGAGAAGACTGGGAGGACAAGAGGTGGCAGTCAGGAATTGCAGCAAGGAAAATCTCACCTGGATGAAAGGAAAAGCCTTTGTTGTGCTGGTGGGGGTCAGACAGGGGAACAGGGCCACAGAGAGGCTGGGGAATCTCCACCCCTGAACCTGGTAGCATTTTCTGTGCCTGCTACCAATGCAACAGACACTCTCACAGGGGCTACAGGAAATAAACATTTTTTACCTGACTTATTTTTAAATTCCTGCCAGAAGAGTGACAAAAAGTACCATTTACTCAATGGAGACTTGAATGTCTTTTAGGAACAGAGATGCTGTGACTGGCCCATGGACAGCGTAAGGGCAGGAAGGTGAGTGCCTGGGGCTGTGGCAACACTAGGTCTCATCACCTTGGTATGGAACTCCATGAAATGATTGAGAAAGCTGCTATGGCCACAGTTTAGTTGGAATTTGGCCTGGAGTGAAGTCAACAAGAAAGAAAAAAGCCTCTAACATCAAAGCTTTCCTTTCAGGGTCAATTTACACCCTCAAAATGTCTGTTGTCTGAGTCAATCTAACAGCTCACTGCTGAACAGGGAAGGTTTACTTACCTCCAAGGACCCTCGACCCTCGTGCTCCAGCTCCCCATCCCATCACCTCCTCTGCTCGAGCACTCATCAGACCCTGCTGTCAGCTGCCTGGGGTGTCTGCAGATGAGCAGCAAAGAGCAGGAACTGGAGGGAAGAGCAGGACTTGCCCCCTTCTGATGTGTTGAGCTGTTAGATTGACTCAGCCACCTCCTGTCACCTCCTGCCAAAGGGCTGTGTGGGAGGGAGAAGGAGCTGATGGAGCTGTCTGGCTGCAAAAGAAAATGCTACTGCTGGAAATGCACAAGACCAAATTTCCCTAACCTAGTGCTGGCAAGGTGACTTGAACAGGCTCAATGTGCAAGAGATTGCCTGGGATGTAGTGGCAGCAGACAGAGCAGTAGTCCTCTCTGGGTGCCACTGGCAGTGGCAGGACAGGCACTGGCTGCTCTGCTTGGTCTCTGCACAGGGGATTGCAGTGTGAATTTACCACTTACAGAGGGGAAGTCACTGACTCTGTCCCCTCAAGTGCCCATGAGGCCAAAACAATTCTGAGGTGGATGCTTTTTCTTCATCCACCCAAGGCCAAGGAAGCAGGCTATCTATTATTGCCTGGCATAGGGTCTGGTGAGAGGAGATTACTGACTAACCCACTTATTTTTGCATAAAAAGAGCTACCAACATGCGTGGGTCAGATTGCCTTTCTGCTTCATGCATCACAACCTGGAAGACTGTTCCCTAGCACTGCTGCAAATCAATAAGTCAAAAGTGTCCTGGCTTGGTCTCTGAATCTCTTATCTTTGATTATTTCTAGTTCCACCGTATAGTCCACCATGTCTTGAGGTCACGGGACAAAACCCAGTAGTCCTACAGTGCAACTGCTCTCTTAATTCCTTGGGTGTCTTCCCTGCTGATACATAGCAGAGATTGGCAACTAATCTATATATAGTACAGCACTGCAGCTGAGACACAATGCCTGCATTCAGCGTGCATACATGATGATGTCAGCAATGGCTGTTTAATTGCATCATGGGAAGTGAAGAGAGAAAAGAATTGGAAGAAAAAAAAAATAAGAAAGGGGGCCCCTGGCCCCTCCACTTTACATAATTTCCTTCACCGCCAGATGGGAACATGTGGGAATGCTGGCCCTGCACCTCAGGAGCTCCCTCCCCAAAGCCTGGCATCGCCACATCTGTTTCCCTGATTTCCTACTGTTCTGGTCTTCTTCACCTGCCCTGCACCCCACCACCTTGGGCGAGCTTCCTGAGATGCTGCTACCGCCATTTGATTCGGCTTCCTGAGGCTTGCTCCCTCCTTCCTTATTTTTACTTCTCCAGCTTGCAGTAGCATCCAAAGGCCTGTAGTTGTGAAACACCCTGGAAGGGTAGGGTCTGCATGCAGAGACCACACAAGCCCCCTGGCTGCTTTTATTTACATAAAGGAGCATCTGTACTGCCAGGCAGTGGTTCACAAAAGGGGCTGTCAGCCTCAGCACAACTCCACTGCTCTGCAGCTAGCAGAGAACAGAAGATACACAAACTTCTCTTCCCAGCAGACATCCATCACCGTAAATGTATGTGGGTTTTATTTGAAAGGAGAGACAACACCTCCCCTGCATTAGTACAGCAAAAAAGGGAAAAGATCCTCAGCGTGACAGCGTTCCCCTCTCTAAGACCTACACCGTCAGCTAAATCAACAGTTTTAAAACTTCCCTGAATGCCTATAAAATTCCCGCTCCTGCAAACAGGACCTGTGGTATCCTCCATTTTAAGAAAGCTTCCCTTTGTCTTATCCCCCAGCCTATTTATAGCTGCTGTGGTGGAGGTATACAGGGAAGGCTTTCCACCGGCAGGCACAGGGCCCTTCCGTGCACAGCGAGGAGGCACGTGCAAGGGGACATTTAATAGCCTCCAAGAAACATGCGGCTCCTTGGGGCTCGTTTTCTGGGAGGAGCCTCTCACCCAAAGGGTTTTAGCTGCCTTTTTTCCCCGTGGCATGCGACAGGGCCTTTGGGCTCCGACGTGACTCATCGGCTGTTTTTGTAGGTCCACTTTTACGAAGGACTGTAGGGATGCCATTGGGGTCCCATGTAGGAAGAGGAGGCAGCTGCCTTCTCCCATTGCCAGAGAGAGCTGGTCAGGCCAAGAACTTCTCCCTTTTAGGCTGGCTGTTGGAGCAGTGAGGAGGGAAAAGGCCTCTTCACATGTCACTCACTCCTTGTTCCCAGAGAAGCCAAGATAGGAGACTCCAGCCAAGACAGGAGACTCCAAACTCTTGCATGTCTGTGAGTACACAAAAGCCTCAACCTGTAACCTGAGCCTGGAGGAATAGCATGCTGCAAGGTAGCACAAGCTTCCTCTGAGTTCACCTTACAACTTTCCCTACAGGAAACGCAATTATAACCACAATAAATACTCACATGAACCAGAAAGTCTGATTAGCACCCTGCCTGGCTGCTTGCTCGCTTGCTCATTCACCCTCATAAAGGAGCACATTAGCTTTGTATGTACTGTCTCTGACCAGTGTTGGTTTTAACATATAAAACCCTAAAAATTTAATGTCCAAGTTAGCTCCAAGCATGCTTACTGCTAAGGACAATACAGAAATAGCACTGCTTTTCCCTCTCAGCATTCAATTTATACCTTTGGAACTGACCTGTCTTGATCAGAGCAGCTGCAGGAGAGAGCAGCACCCGAGTGTGACTTAGGATTAGTGCTGTATGTTACATGAAATCATCTGAGGGAGCCTGCCACTGCCTCAGGGTCACAGTTTGCCAGTGCTCAGGGAATTACATTGCATGGCCCTGAGGGAGAAGCGACCTGTCCACACTCCGCAGGGAACAATGATGGGGAGGCAGAAGGGGAGAGGCAGTGCTTGGATGCAGGCAGCCTTAAGATGTAGAAAGACGTAGGTGACCTTCGCAACCATAGGAAGGGATGGGAGACACTATTGTCCCTCTGAACACACTGCACAAGCACTTCACCGTTCCCAGCACAAGGTCAGCCTCGGCAGCACTGCTGTGTGTTAGGGGACACTCACACGTCCCCGTCTGCGGGCTGGTAATGAATAGCTGAGGGTGCCAGGCTTCCCAGCTCCCGCCGCCAGATCTGGAGGGGAACAGCTGCCTGCGCCCAGAGTTTACACAGCTGTGGGGAAGCATTAGCAGCTGACAAGCCACTCTCCCTTAAGCGTCAGCGTACACCACGGCTCGCTGTTAGAGGCGCTCCCCCAGCCAAGTAAAAGGGTCTTGCAGATGTGAACAAGAGTGAAGGTAAGGAGAACTTTTGAGTTACAGCCGAGTTAATTGTGCAGAGAGGATAAATGCAGAGTGAGGTATCACAGGAGAAGCAGTGTCAGGAAACAGGAGACTAATAACAAAAATTTTGCAGTTATTAGCCCATAATGTTGGCACCTGATTTCTACCTCCAGGTGCTCAGAGCTTGCATTTCTTGATCCGCAGAGCATATTTGCAAGATATATCTATTTTGCCAAGCTTTTCCTGAAAGAGAAGAGTGATCTGATGGGACATTTTGTTGAAAGTGAGTTTAAGAACCTTCAAGACTACTCCAGCATCGGTTTTCACTCCCAGTCAGTGAAGTTGCCTCTTGTGACTGAGACATGAATTTAGACCATTCTTAATGGTAGGCATTGCATTTGAGAGCTGTTTAGAACAGAATCAGGGTGAGAAGAACCAGACATTTGCATCTTCTGGCCTTGAGCCCATCCTTGGGGGGCAATAGTTGAGCTGTCATCATCAAAGATTAAAGCCAACACAGGTACTTAGCCTAACAAGAAATCTGATTGAACAGATGGTAAATAGAGAGAGATTTGAGAAGTCTGGAAGAGTAAGCTGGTTTTAGAGATACAGTTATTGGGAGGTAAAGGTGTTAAAAGTCCTTGTGGTGCTAAATCCCACTACGTGGTTAGAAATGGATGATTTTCAGCCAGGATTTCTGAAAATAAGAAGGAATTTATCAGAATGCATAGAAAAAAGAAAAAGAAAGATCATTTAGTTTTGTCTCAAATGCATCCTGTGCAGTAGGAAAGCTAGAGCAAGGCCTAAACATGAAGGTGGTCTTGGAGACATTTTAATAAAAGTGAAAAAACCCAAAACTTTCTATAGCACATTGAAAAATGACATCTTTTCATCAGTTGCCTGCAGAGCTTAGTGCTGTAAAGCAAGACAGTTCTTTCTTTCTTTCTGGGAATTGAGGATTGAGTCCGATGCCTAAACCTGGTAGTGTCTCTGGGGTTAAAAGTAATGTCAGCTGCTTGAGTGCAAGATCCCTGCTTCCCAAAGCCAGCCCTTGAAGACTGTAGAGATGCAAAGATGCACACCAACAAGATCTATAGATTTCACTTGCACATGTGCAGAAGAGGCTCTCTCTGTTCCTCTCTGGATCCCATCACACCCTAACAAGCACATCTTTAAACTCAAGGTGACCCTGCTGTAGGGGAGATGGATGGGTGGAGGAGGGGGTGTCAAGAGCTTGAATTAATATGCTGAACAAGCCAGTTTCCAATGATTTATACCATGGGGACAACACTTACTGCTTCTTTGCTCCCCAACCCTCCACCCTGCTCAAGATCCAGCATACCCTACAGGAAGCTCAGCAACACATGCAGAAAGTTGAGCTTACTACTGTACTTACTAATGGATCCAATGACAAATATATGGTTGAGCGAGAGTCAGTGTGCAGGAGCAGGCATGGCAAATTTGGAATCTGAGGCAAATTTAGAAGTTTGTATTCGCAAGAGGAAAAATGAGGGAAGGAGGGAAAAAAACCAGCACAAATCAGAGCTAAAGTGGCTGAACTTAAGTGGCACAGTTGTCCATGGAGCACAGTTGTGATGAAAACCAAAAAAAAAGATGGATATTCCTCTGAGTGTAATGAATAAGTCACTAACGGCGAGCTAAAAACCAACAACAAAACCTTCCTCTTTAACTTGTCTGGCACTATTTGACAAATGCAAAATCTCTGAAGGCTACCCCAGCATCAAGATCTTGCTAAAGACTTTCCTTGGGAGTAAAGCTGTTGGAAGCAATGTTTTTGTACATTGATTTACTAGATGAATTCTTGAGCAGGAGAGCCAAAGGTCCAAGCAGGTTGTAATGCTGTGTCTCCTGTCTCTTTGTTAACAGGTAAACAAGGATGGGGATTCTCAGGGGGAACAGGACAGGGAGAGTTTTAGATCTTGGGAATCCCTAGGAAAGACTGTGCAGAATTTGAAGCAGTGAACCACTGCATTGGCTTTTTGTGGCTGTACTATAGCAATATTGGAGTTGGAAATGTTTTCTGGGTCCTTAAATGCAAAACAGCGATAATGACAACAGGAGTTCAGACCTCTCCGTTTATCATTACCTGTGCACATCTGGGGACTTGCACCAGCTCCTCAGCTACCCCTGCTCACAAGACCTGCTGAGCTCTGAGCTCAAAACACTGCCTTGGCACTCAGCACAGCCGGGCAAACTGCATCAGGCTGCTGGACCACTTCACGCAGGTGGCATAGGGGAGAGCTCTTTTTGTGAATGTTTGCCTCTAAAATTACAGTAAAATATCCCCAAACTCATGATTACTCTACCTGGTTCTATTTAACAAAGCTTTTAACCTCCAGACCCCTGGGCTTTCCAGCTGTATTGGTTTTGGCAGGAACACCGTTCTGTTTGTCCTGTAGTGCTGCTGGCGGAAAGTAGATGCTTTCCTTCAAGAAAACGGAGCTTCCAAGTAGAAAGAACATCCCAGTATTCTAAGCAGATGCCAGAGAATGACTCAGGTGCAGTCTTCTGCCCTAATGTCCTGTTTCCCACTAAAATTTAAGGGGAAAAGGAAAAAAGCATTTTTAATGCATCCTTTAGCTGCAGTGGCTGGGCAGTTAGTCAAGGACAGACAAATGTTGCCAAATAGAGATTTTTCAACTAGGTAGATGCTGGCCCGGATCTTCAGAGATATTTTGATTCTTGTTAAGTGTCTCTGAAGAGCTGGCCAGTCATGCCCAGGTTTTAGCATTGTTAGAATGTTTTAATAGTTAATATTTCAGCACAGTTCTGACATGATCATGACACAGTTATGATTTCAACACAGTTTAAAAGATGGGCTTGCCTTTAGTACAAACCACATTGTTTCAAATTCAGACCAGCAACAGCATATGAATGGAGGACAAAAGAAAGATGAGAGAAATGGGTTGAAAAAGACTGGAAAAAGGGGGATAGAATGTGAGAAACCTCAGCAGAGCGACACAAAGGAAAACCAGCAGAATGCAGAGAAATATCTCAGACGCTCACGTAAGCAGGGAGATTTCATTTATTTGGCACAGAGGGACAATAGCCCTGCTAACCAGGATAGCTATTGTTCTTTTGTTTTTAAGAAACAAAAAGGGAAAATGCAAAGCACTAGCTTCCCAGGGAAAAATCATAAAAATAAGTTCTCATCCTGCTGTCCGACAAGGAATGAGAAGCCTCCCGCACTTCACCTATCGCCCCCACGCTGTTACTCACTCACGTGTTTGTCGGCTTAGAAAACAAATGAAATATATTGAGGCCTCACTCTGAGGAGAGCTGAGGGTGTTTTTACAACAGAACAATTTAATTGAATCGAAAACCATCGAGTCAATGCATTAAGCATTGAAAAAAATGCACGGTGCTATCTGCTGCGTAGTTGAGGGCACAAGTGCCCCAGCAGCCAATGTTTCAGAAGGATTATAATACTGGTGTGTTCCCTTTAGCTTTTTTCAGCATTTTTCATGGTGAAGACAGAAAGCCATCCATAATTGGAGGAAGCCTCAAAATGTTGCATTCCTTCAGTGGTGGAAGTGGAGAGAGAAGAAAAGGAGGACTTTGATTCAGCAAGACAGAGGTGCTCCAATACAAGGGTGACAGCTGGAGAATAAGGACCCTCTGTTCAGGGACAGTGAATTTCTTATAGCCTTTTACAAGCTCAGGGAGGGTGTAAGATGTAAACAAGCTTCGGGAGCTTTGGCACAAACACAGTGGATCCTGTCAGCAAAAAGGACCTTCCACAGCGAGTAGGTAGCATCTGAGCCTGTTAAGGACCATTTGAAGCATCAATGTGCAGAATTTCCCTCTTCAGCCGGTTTGCTGGAAAGCAAGCAGCTGTCACTGAGGGAGGCAGGGGTGTCAGATATGCCTGGAGACACACATGTGGGAATTTCTGCCCAATTAAAATATTTCTGAACACAAAAGATGACAGTTTCCATTGAAAGAGCTGGTGCAAAACGTTAGCTGGGAAACGCAAAGAGATCAACCGTGCGCTTGTTGTTTGGGGAGCTCCCGCTCTTGCAACTGACTTCATCTGGGAAAGGACAAGCTCTGCAGCGTCATAACTCTCTGCGGCAACCACAGGACATAAACAGAGCTGAGGCAAGACTCAATGATTTTTTAACCTCTAGATACTCAAGCTGTGGTGAATTTCACCTGCATGCTCAAATGCGAACGCACGGATCTGCAATATAAAGAACACAGCACCAGAGCCAAATCCTTTAGTGATACATAAGGCAAGTTCGCAGCAGAATAAACTACTGAGGGGCATAATAAATATTCATGCTTGTTTACAACTTAATGCACGTGTGTTACCCCATGGACTTCATCAAGGATTCCCATTGCTTGGTCTTGCATAAAAGGGTGTTAGCATTCCTGAGTTTCTCAGTTCTCTGAAGGGCTTTTTGAGATCCCCACGGCATGGCTTCAGCTGTGTTTAGTACCTACCAGCAGAAGACAAAAAGCATTTTTTAAGCAGAAAATTTAAGTTAGTGTTATTTGTGTGTCTAAGGCCTCAATAGCATTAGTTGTTTGTAGATCTAAGGGCTAAACAAAGGAGAAATATAACTGAATTCATTTTAATAACCAATTTTCCTGTTCTGTGGTGGTTCTGAGAATTTATTATCATTACTGAACAGTAATCAGTTTTGAGTTTATTTTGCTTATTTACAGATGCTTCCATTCACTAATCTGTATATTTTCCCATTTTTATTCCTTTTCATGTGGTTTGGGTTTTTTTTTTTTTTTTTACTTTCTAATCCCTAAGCCAGTTGCACATTTTAAATTTTCTCAGATTTCCAGTTTCCTTGTTAAGGATACGATGCCATGCGTCCTCTGTTGCTACCACAAGCCCCACTAACCAAGACGGTGGCCACTCGATCGTGCTGCAGAGCTGAAACTTTCCACCCACACGTTGCTGGTGGCGGGGCATTTCATTAGAACCAAAATAATTGTTGTGGATTTTTATTTAAGTGCGGTCTCGCAGCAGCGCAAATGGCATCCCTGCCGATTTTTGCTAACTTTATCGCGTCACTTGGAAGGAGAGAAAGCGCCTGCCCCTGCCCAGCAGCAACCCCCCCATGGGGCTCGCCCGCCCGGGCACGGCAGACCCGGCGGCAACCGCAAGAGCGTGGAGAGGAGCCCGTCACCCCTAGACTTGGCGTCAGAAAACAATTACTCGAGAGACTTAATGTTTAAAGCCGCATTAACGCCTCGGTGCTTTCAAAGAACGGCGGCGAAGCCCCGCTCGCATCCCAAACCCAAAAAGGGCGCGAGGGTCTGCCGACCGCCCGAGCCGCGGCGCGTCAGACGCACGCTGGGAGGGGGGTCCCCGGCGCTGAAACCGGCGGTATTAAGAAAAGGGGGGTGGGCGAAGGGGGCTGGATGCGGGCGGATGGGGGCAGGTCGGGCCGGAGGAGGGCGAATGTTTCCTGCCCGCCGCCGCCGCCCCCCGGCCGCCCCCCGCAGCCGGGCGGAAGTCAGCCCGCGCCGTCGGAGCTTAAAAGGCTCCCGCACGCCGCGCCGCCCCAGTGCCGGCGGCCGCAGCGGGGCCGGAGCCAGCGCCGCCGCCAGCCCCGCGCCCCCCCGGGGCCGCCCTCCGCACCCCGCCAGGCGGGGAAGGCGCCCGGCGCGATGGCTCTCCCCGGATCCCACGCCGCCCGGGACGGTGCTGCCGCATCAGTGAGTAATTCCTGCTAATTCACCCCCCGGGGCCGGTGGGCTCCGGCTCGGCAGATCGCGGGGGAGGCGGGCGTTTTGGTTTTCGCTGCTTTCCCCCCCGCCGCCCCCCCCACCGACCCTCCCCGCCTCTTCTTCGGGTTTTATATTATTTTTGTTTTCTCAATAAAACACCACGCGAAGAGGCGAGATGACAAAGGAAATGTGATCCTAGGCGCTGCAGGGGCTCAGAGCGAGAGAGAACCGGAGAGGAGGAGGAGGGGGCGAGCGTAGCGCTCTCGGATAGCATTGCACAGCGGCTCCAATTTGTGCGAGCGAATATAATACACCCCCCATGAATAATTCAGGGCAGCCGGCGGGGACCTGCCGCTGCTCCTCTGCCCGGCCGCCGCAGCCTCTGCGAGCCGCGCCGAGCCCGCGGCACTGACCGGCCGGGAGCAGCCGCCCGAGCCGCCGGGTACCGCGTGTGCCGGGGCTGCTGCGGGCTCGGCGCTGCCCTCCGCGGGAAGCCCCGCGTAAAGGAAGGCGTTCGGCGGGAGCCGGGACTCGGAGAGGCGAGAGAGGGGACTGCCCTTCTTGGCCGTCCTCGGAGCCCTTTTATTCTTCCCATCTCCTCCTCCGCGTCCCGCCAGCGTGAGTCTCTGCCGGTGGGGTGGGCACCAACGCCGCCCTCCATCCCCACCCCCCAGTCATGCGGTGGTGGAGCAGGCGTCGGCGGGGGAAGACTGGAGCCGGAGAAGTCTGCCTGGCCACTGTGTTTCAGTGCCTCTCTCTCTCCTAGAGCTGCTCTGGATTGCAAAAGTGGAGGGGGGAACTGAAACGAAATTTCCCCTTCCCCCCCGACAAGCACAGGTTTAAAGGAAAAGAGGAAAAAACCCAACGCCCCAAGAAGAAAGAGCGAAACTTGAGTTAAGCCCCTGCTGCTCCCCACCCGCCCGGCCGAGAGGGACTTGCACTGCTGCCCCGACCCGGTTCTGCGGCCGTGGGAACCGGAGCCGAGCCCCGGCGGACGGAGTTCGGTCCCCGCTGGATGCGGCGGGGATCGGGCGGTCGGCGCCCATGCACTTTCCGTTTAGGAAGAGGACAAGTAACCAAACCACGTTGTCAAACTGCTGACCCGAGGGGGAGATGAGAAGACTGTGTGAGGTATTGACCGATCGGGGAATCGATACAATTTGTCTAATGCAACGGGGTATCGGGATTAAGTACATGAGAGGGAAGAGAGGATCCATTTACTGAGGGAGACCGGGACAGCTACACCTTGATACCAAAAATACTCCCCCCTCCCCGCAGCAGCCAGCCCGGCAGCAGCGACGTACGAGGAGAGGACCCAGCTCCCTGCAGACCGCCGGATCGATGACACCGTATTTGCAAAACCGGCCCATCGATCCCACTTGGCAAAACGACTGATCGATGCCAGCTTGCTCGTAAGCTGCTTGCAGAACTACCTTCTCCCCGCGCCTCTGCTTTTCCGCCCACGCTTTTTTTTTCTTTTTTAAAATTTTTTTTTTTGAGGGAGGAGAGACACGTTTTTGCNCCCCCCACCCCCCCCTCATCAGGGAGTCAGGCCCATCGCAAATGGCTTCGTTTCCCGAGTCCGACTTCCAGATCTGCCCGCTGTGCAAGGAGATGTGCGGCTCGCCGGCTCCCCTCTCGTCCAACTCCTCCACTTCCTCGTCCTCCTCGCAGACCTCCAGCTCCTCCGGGGGCGGCGGCGGCTCCTCCTGCGGGGGCCCGCCGCGGCGGCTCCACGTCCTGCCCTGCCTGCACGCCTTCTGCCGCCAGTGCCTGGAGGCGCAGCGGCACCCCGGCGCGGGGGACGCGCTCAAGCTGCGCTGCCCCATCTGCGACCAGAAGGTGGTGATCTCGGAGCCCTCGGGCATGGACGCGCTGCCCTCCTCCAACTTCCTCCTCAGCAACCTGCTGGACGTCGTCGTCGTGGCGGCCGCCGCCGACGAGCAGAAGAACGGCCGCGCCGCCGGGGCCGGCCCCGGCACGGGGTCGGGCGGGGGCGGCGGCGGCAACAACCGGCACCACGGCCGCCCGCCGCCGGGGCCGTCCCGCGCCGCCGGCTCCTCGCCCGCCGCCGCCGCCTCGGCCGCCCCTTCCTCGACGTCGTCGTCGTCCTCCTCCTCGGGCGGCGGCGGCTCGGCGGCGCTCCTGCTGCGGCGGCCCCACAGCCGGCAGGGCGAGCCCCGCTGCAGCTCCTGCGACGAGGGCAACGCCGCCAGCTCCCGCTGCCTCGACTGCCAGGAGCACCTGTGCGACAACTGCGTGCGGGCTCACCAGCGCGTCCGCCTCACCAAGGACCACTTCATCGAGCGCTTCGCCGCCGGCCCCGCCGCCGCCGGCCCCGCCGCGCCGCTCGCCCTCAGCCCGCCCTACCCCGCCTCGCCATACAACATCCTCTCCGTCTTCCCCGACCGGGCCAGCTACTGCCAGCACCACGACGATGAGGTGAGCGCGGCGCGGGAGGGAGGGAGGGAAGGGGCGGCCGCGCTCCCGCCCCTGGCCGGCGCCAGAGGGCCCCCGCCCGCATCGCTCGCTGCCGGGGGGCGGCGGGGACCGGTCGCGGCGCTCCCGCCGCCCCGCGGGGCTGGGGACAGGGGGCAGGGCCACCCCGCCAGCGGCCGGTGCGGGGCGCGGGAGCCGCTGGCACACCGGGGGAGGGCGTGCGGCGAGGCGGCGGCGTCCGGGGTCTCCCCGCTCCCACCGGGCTCTGCTCCGCGCCGCCGCCCAGGAGGAGGAGAAGGAGGAGGTGAGCCGGGGGGGCCCCTCCGCGAGGTGGGGGACATGCTTTCCCCGGAGGCGGCCGGCAGAGCCCCGGTCTGCCCGTGAAGGATTTGCAATGGGGGTGTTGGGCTGCTGCGGGCGCTGCACCCCTCAGAGGGAGCTCGTCGGGCGCGTACCGAGGGGTGGCGGGGCCGTGGAGATGCAAGAAAAAAAAGTTTGGGGCCCCCCAGAGCCCCGGTGCTAAGTTAAATTGGTTTGTGGAGTCTGCTTTGTACAGCCGTGTTCGGCGTGTAACCCACCGGAGAAAGAAAAACGAATAAATAGGGAAGGAAGATAACTGTGTTGAGAGAAGGACACCTTTTTGATTATTTAATTATAAATAAATAAAAGGTAGTGAAAAAGTTAGCAGAGATACTCACGCTTGCATATGCTAGTTACATCTGCTGCTCTTGGTCAGCGTTTTGTCTGCTTCTGTGGTGGCTAACATCTACTGATGCAAAAACAGGAACTTGCTTTATGTGGTGTTAATTTAAAACGCTTTGGCTTTGCAAGTTTTGATCCTGGTGATTCTAAGTATTGTTTCACAGATCTTAAAAGAGGCAGTGGCTTCTTCAAAATGCATTTGAAAGTGTCTTAAGTTTCATTGGGATTGTTTCTTTCTGTGACAGTTTGAAACTTGCTTTTTCGTTTGAAGCTGGAAAATGGCGATCTGCTGACTTTTCCCCTTTTGCTTTGGGGGTCAGCGCGGGGGGATTTTGCTGGAATTTTCCAGTAACCGGTGTGGAAAGTAGTTTCCTCCCTGGATAAAGTTGGACAGCACAACAAGGGGCTTCAGGGGAAAACCTGTCTGAGGACAGGGGGTAGTACAAGAATTTCCTGCGGGATGCTTGCTAAAGTGATGCATGAAGGCATTTAGCCTAGGGAAATGTGGTGATGCCTTTGCCTTCAGTTTTCAGGGACACTTTTTCTATCTCCTCTAATGCTATAGCTCTGAAATAATTCTAGAAAGGTCTGGCATTTTGTGTTTCTTAAAGCTCTTAGTGGCAGAGGACAGACCATATGAATTCTGTGGAAAAAGAAAGACCTTAAAATGCCATTTGGGAGACATGAAGTGTGATTGAGAAACACTCAAGTTTTTAACCAAAAAAAAAAAAAAAAGCAACCCAGAAACGTTATGGCAACTGGGCTGCTTACAGCTTTTTGTGGTATCTCAGTATCTCCCTAAGAGTGGGCTTCCTCAAGCACTTGTGTAATACTGAATGCTAGACTGAAATGAGACATGATGTTCCTAAGACACTAGAAAAAGCCATTTTTCTGCATTCATTTTGGAGTCTTAACTTTGGTCTTGTGGTACAGACTAGAAAGCTTCTAGTTTTTGTGTTCTCAGTAGGATGAAAGTTATTTCTGGAGTATGTAAAATGAAACAATTCAGGGCTTTTGGCCATAGCATAGAATATCCAACTTCTAATGCAATGTATTCTTCATCACTTAATGAAAGAGTAGCTGGGATAGCAGCTCCGAGGTATTTTGTGGACTTAAAAGCTTAGATTGCAAAGGAAACAAAGGTATTCTAGACTTGCTTAAACTGTATGGCTTTTCTAGAAGTAACTTCTGAAAAAGCTTAATTTATTTTACATAAAGAATTTTACTTTCAACAGTGTGCTCTGAAAAGAGTACACCTCCTAAAGGATTGGGTTTGAGTGTTTCTGTGTCCTGTAGACCTAGAAATTGTTTTAAAGCAAGTATTTTCAAGCCATCAGCTCCTGTTGAGAAAGGCTTTTATTCTACAAATTAATGATCTACTATTCTTGATTAGTTCGTTTTGGTGACTCGTTAATTCGGGTGTGCCTGATCAGTATTTGCAAGTATTTATTATTCACTCAAGGGGAATTGTTTGGGAGAGACTGACTGTTGGGAACAGTTTGTCCTATAAATCTTTATCACTTTGCCTAAAAATATGGGTGAGGTGTACAACTTTTTTTCTGAGAAAGGATGGCTGCAAAACTGTGAGGGTTATTGCTTGTTTAAGAATGCTATTTACGGCCTCGTAAAAGGAACGATAATAGAAAGGCAGCCTTCCAGGAGAATACTTAGTGCATCACTTAAGCACTTTGTTTGGCTAATAGTGTAAAAACGAACCTAAAATGCAAGGCAGGAATGGTAGCCTGAAACCTTAATGTTAGTAGTTAAAAACTCTGGTTCTGCTCAGTATGTGAGAAAAGCTGGTGAGCAGGGTATTCCCTTAGAGCAATTAATGCAGGTAAGAGATGGGCATAAACAGATCTCATCTGCAATCTGCTGGAAGAGTAGTTGTCTTAAATACAAAGTTCTCCTTCCACAGGACACATCCTCCTTGCCCCGTTGTAAGGAGTTTGACCCCATCCCTGAGGGTTTTCTGCACAAAAATTGCTGGCTCCCTTATTTTGTGCCTCCTTGCCTAGAGCATGATACTCCTGTCCTAATATTGCTACTCATTTGTTGCCTTTCGTCCTGTTCCTCTCTGATCTTTCCACCCCTCCTTCTGGGGATCACTGTCCATTCCCCGTAATTTTCCCTCATTCCACCTCTGTTTTGAGACTCCCTCGAGTGAGAAGGGAAATAGCACTGTGGGTGGTTACTTACTGGGTGTTCCAAGTCTCAAAACAAGACTACACATACACATTTGCCAGACAAGATCAGTGTAGTTGCTCATCCTCTTAATGCAGAAAAATGCAGATTTCAGCTCTTAACTGGGCTGTCTGGTGTAGTCTCTTTTTAGTCGAGGTGGTTCTGGTCTCAGTTGAGCTGTTGACTCCTGTTGTGTGCTATGAGTATGTAAGAGTCTCCAAAAAAGAAAATATTGACTGTTACAGCAGTGGCAAACATTAAAGAGAGCAGAACCCTGAACACTGCTTTCAGGGTGGCAGTGCCTGCAGATACTAAAATGATGCATGAAAGAAAGTGAATAAAACTGTTTTGGGGTGAGGGGGAAGCAAAAGCCAATTCTTTGTCATAGAGCTGCTGTTGAAATCCAGTCTGGTGATTTACTACTGGGAACCTCACTGTCTGATGTAAAATGTTATCATGGCAGTAGGGGAAATGCTTGAAAGTCTTACCCATAATTAAATCAAATATCCTACCTGATATGTCAATGTGTTCTTGATTGTTTCATCTCTGACTGAAAGAGCACCTCTGTTTTTCTTTTCTTGGAAGTATTAATAGGCTGTAAACTAAACCATGATCTTAGAAAATCTTGGAACAGCTGTAAGACACTTGACTTGTATTGATAAACTATCTGGATTCAAGTGAGTTTGCAGAAAGTGGAAAATGCTACAGGTTGCAAGTTAAATAATTGGGGTTTCATTTATGCCCAAGCTCAGCTCCTTGTGTGTTTTAATATACCACTTCGTGATAAGAGTGGTGGATGATCAAAACACTTCAATAGCAGACTTCTAACACTTTCTAGAGAAAGTGTGGAGTTGCTGAATTCAGTCAGCTTATATGGTGTGTGACCCTTGTAGTTCTCATATTGTTCTACAGATTCCATTTTAGAAGTGGCATACAAGACAAAACCTTTTAGCAGCACCACAGCTCCCTCCATTGCAAGAAAGACCTTTAAAATCCTTTCCCTCCTTGCCCTTAGAAACACCGTTCCTTCCTTTTCCTTGCATCAGGTCTATCTTTGGTCAGGTTCTTAACTGATCAGATTAATTTACAAACTCTTTTTAAGTTTTTTTGCCATAACAGTGCGTTGCAATGGTTCATGGGGCTACTGGAGCATGAAGACAACACTCGCTAAAATCAGGTTGCTATGTTGAATTCTGAGGTTGCATACATACCTGGATTCCTTATCTTTTTAGATAACAAATAAAATACATTCCTTCTGTTCTGCAGATTGTGAAAGATGCAATTTTTGGAGGATTGTACATGTACAGGGGAAAGCATTCAACAGCATAGCTGTCAGCTGAACTGAAAGCTACTTACCCGGTACCTTGGCTAAATTTGCTGATTGAATTTATGTCTAAGCTGCTCTAATGTAGGGTAAAGCTGTGGTTTCACAACAGGGAGCAAGCTGTCTTAACATCTCATGGCTACTCAGAGAATAGGAGATCTCCCTTCCTCCTCTGCTCTGGCCAGACTTGGCTGTGCACACTGAGGAGATGCTCCTGTGAACCAGTTTAACTCCCTTAACATGACAGAAAACTTTTTTCCCCTTTTGCTAGCACTGGTGTAAGTTTATTTTAATTGCAGGCTGAACTGGTATGAGGAGAAAGGAGGTATAGAGTGGTTAGACAGGAATGGTAGGTTAAAGATGGTTGCTTTTGTGCAATGGCTTTCCATACTGCCAAAGCTTTGCTCCGTGGTGCTCCCAGTGCCCTCCACCCACACATCTCACCAAAGCTGTTGGCTGATGCAGAGGGAGTGTGCCCGAGTTCCCAGTTCCGCATCTCCTGCTCAAGAATCATTTATGTGCAACTGCAGTGTGTGGTACAGGCTCTTGCTGTTTCTCTTTGTGATGATTCAAGTTTTTGCTGCCTAACAAAATGATTAAGAATTTTAGGAGTGCATCCTGAGGCGGTGGTCTTAAAATGCAATAATTTATGTTGCTGGTGTTGTGACTGCTAGAGCTTCATCTTAAAAGAAAAATGTGCACATGGGCTAGAGAAATTCACACTTTCAGTGTACATAAGAAACTGCATATTGTTCTTTGTACTCATGCAGCCTTCATTTGTTGTACTTACTGTGTCTTTTCTGATACCAAATGCACATACAAGTGCCCATCTGAAGACAGTGCTTCAGATTAGGTTACTGACAGTTGTGTTTTCCTTTTTAACTTTTTCCTGATGAAGAAAGCAGGGTAGTGAGTTATTTTGTTCATATGTCATATATGGAATGTGGATTTAACATCCTTAGGATGTTAAGGGGTTGGAATAATCTTTTTTTCCCACAATATTTTTTAACTTACAAATACTGTTCAGCTATCAGCTGTTAAACCTCTGGTGTTACTCTGCCTTACCTTCCCTTTAGATGCCTCTTCCCCATCACATCTTTAGCTCCTGGCTCTTTCCTGCCTGCAGAAGTCTTTGTTTAACTCCTTCTCTTGAGTAAGAGAATTAAAACTTCGGGTTTTAAACAGCTTTAATACCATACTGGATAAAATCCAACCCCCCTGCTTTGCAGTGGCTGGTGTTGAAATCTGCTCACCATTTTAGGGTAAATACAGCAAAGTTGTCAGGTTTTTCTCTTGGTGAAAATACGATATTGTTACACTACTGGCTTAATTAAACATGACTTCAGACAATTTCCAGTGAGTAAAAATTGGAAGAAGCATAAATGCCTTGGAATGCTCAGGCAACTTTCATGGACTGTGTTTACTCTGAGCATGTCTTTGAAAACCCAAGAGTATTGCTGTGTGTAAGGGTATTAGTGCTTGCAGGCTGCAGCATAGACCTCTGAGGTTATAGTGACTTTTCTTGAGAACATACAACTGGAGATATGCGTACAATAAACAGGCATGAAACTAGACTACTGTATACCTGTAAATTTTTTAAATTATGGTTTTGTTAGAACCAATGCCTTCAATTCTCTCATAACCGGGAGAGAAGGTCTACCTGAATTTTTGCTTCAATTTAGTAATGAAATCTTGCATCATGTGTAGCAGTTTCTCCTTTCGGCTAAATCTTCAGAGCATGTAAACACACTTGCTAGACCATGCTTCCTTAAAGGAAAACTACTTAGTTCCTCTGTTTTTAAGTAAAGGAGGTATCATTCCTCTTTCAATACTGTCTTGACCCAGTCTCTTCCTAGTTTTCCTCCCATACTCCCTTCCTTCCTGCAAAGCTGTTGGTGTCTTTCCATCAGACAAAGAATCAGAATCACGATGTGTTGAGAGCATAGATCTTAAGCTGCACGAACAATGCACTGAATGCAAGACTAATGTTACCACAGATAAGATTTCACAGAAGGGGTTTATTGTCTTCAGCTGTAATCCACTTTCAGTAGAGCAGTTACAAATAAAATCTTGGATCGTAATTATGTAGTACATTATTTTTACTAATGCTTTTAACATATCATTCCAAGCCTTTAATTGAAGTGTAGAAATACTGGATGGAATGGGACTGGCTACTGCTTGGCAATCCAAGTATTGGTTAATGTAATGAATGGATGTCCCTGATCCTAAAATATATTGGGTGTATTGACTTTGTTTCAGCTGTTCTCCTCATGAGCTCAGCTGCAGTTCCTTCCATGGCTTTTCTTCTTTCCCTGGCTGTGCTTGAAGGAGAGCTCTGTGGGTGGGATGGGTTTGGTCCTCCTAACATTTTGTGCATCCAAATCGAGTCACAGAAATAGAACAAAAACGTGTTAAGGAATTGGAGCAATACTATCTGCCAACTTCTACCTTGAGTACAAAAACTTTACTATGTTATGTCACGTCAGACATTATTTTATCTTTCCTCTTTGCTCTGCCATCTTAAAGGAGAGGAATTGCATGTGCTTGAGACAGTAGTGTGCTTCTTTTCTTAAGTTCTTTTGAATCTCAGCTACTCATTTTTTTCTCTGCTATCAACCCTCAACAAAATAAATTCTTTCCAGTTATAGAGTCCATAGCTGCTGATCTTTTTTAAACTAAAAATGTTGGCCAGCTTTGAATGCTCTAGTTGTATAGCATAGTATGAAAAGAAATAAAACCCAGTACCCACGGATGAGGGTCATGAATATATGTTCTGTGTTGTTCAGGCATCTCAGATATGTGTGCAATACTGACACAAGAATTAATTCATAGTTACGTGTTCAGCTCTAAGAAATAAGAGCTCCATTCCTGTTATTTCACTTGAGTGTATAATATGCATTGCTAAAACCCCAGATGGTGAACTTGTTGGATAGGATGATGACTAGTTAGCAGTTTCCTTCATATGTGGTTGAAATATTTTTGAAGTGACTAAGACTTGAAGTACAAACTTCAAATGCTTATTGGTTTATGGTTCTGTATGCTTTGTGCTGTATGCCTCTGCACTGTGCTGGCTTGGAGAAAATGGATTACCTTCCAGCTGCAGGCAGGTGACTTGAGGCAAGCTCTAAACTTGTTGGACTGGCAGTGGGTTCGAGTCACTTTTCAGAGTTGAGTACTTAAAATTCTGGGGATTGTGAGATCTGCCTTGAATGCTACAGAGAAAATAACCTCAACTGAAGAAGCATGTGAATTGTCTTTGAACTCATTTCTGAATTAGACAAATTAACCCAACCAGAGGTGACTGCAGTCACCTCAGCAGCTGTTTTACTCCTTTTTGTTACTACAGTATGATCTTTCCTAAGATCACACAAGCAATCACCAAGGCTGCTCTCACACCAGTGGTTTCCAGGGATGTGATAATAGCAAATGCTCACCCTTGAATCTGTGTTGGGGGAGAAGGGTGCTGTAGTGAGCTAAAGGTAATAGCTGAACTTGAGTTGCATCATTTTCCCTCTGATTTTGGTTAGTCTCCACACGTAACCAAAATGTTTAAAGGTGTTCTGTGAAGTTTACTGAACCCGATCTTTTTCAGTTGATTGTTTGTATTACATGCTCACCCCATGTATTTTGTGGATAGCCAATGTTGTTATAAACTACCGTCTACTGTAAATATTTCCTTTTGCTAGCCATGGTATTGTGAATGTGCAGAACTATCAAATGCTATGTTTAGCTGGATTAAAAGGCTAGCAGGGACCTGAAATACAGCAATCAGACTTCAGTGTGATTCTCCAGATGGTTGTGCTGGAGCTTGTTGCTGTAACTTCCCCATATTGTCTTGGGTTTTGTGGATTCTGTTTGGATGTCTAGGTACTTGCTGTCCAGAGTGGCTGGCATATGCTAAAAAACTAACGTTATACACCCTTTTGTTCAGCTGCTTGTGGTTAACAAAAGGCGAACTATTATTTAGAGTAAAATGTCAGCTCTCAAACTTCAAATCCTCCCCTTTTCCCTCCCCTTTCACTTCAGTGGTTCTTTTTACTCAACTATTCATACTGTCAGAGAGTTAAGTGTAGAAAATAAAAATCTCTGGCCTTAAATACTGGGTGTAAGCAAAGCCTGAAAGCTGTCTACATTATGGATGCCCTTAAGCTTTGTAATCCAACCTAGTGCCTCATCAGGGACTAGAGAAATGCCGCTCTCTAGTGTCGGGGTTGGTAGTGTGGAGCACCAGTGAGTGATTCAGTACTGGTTGCCTGACAAGGTTACTCATTGCTGATCTTCTGTAACCTTGAATAATGCCATGTCGGGCGGTGGAGGGTGTCAGGGAAAGCCATCAGGTGGCTCCTGGGGTCTTGCTGCTGCTGTGTCTTGCTGTGCTTTGGAAGTCAACTGTATAGTTCCAGGATGTTTTTGTAAGTGTATGGGTATGTGAGGCAGAGCTGGTCTTGTTACTATGAGGAAGAACTTTCTTAGAGCATAGAAAAAAGAAGCATGCCTCCCTCCAAGCCTTCATTTTTTCCCTTTAAAATCAGTGCTGGTAAAGGGTTAAATTCCAGCCCCCTGCAGCACACCCCGCCCCCACCGCTATATATGGTGTGCCCAAAGGCACTGGAGATTTAATACATTGAAGTTGGAGCGTGAAGGGGGTCTGCAGCCTGCTAGACAAAGTCACTCAAATTTCAAGAATACTTGATCCATACAAGGATGTTACTTGAGAAAGGCATGGCTTCTCTGTTAAGAAACCGGTTGCTTAATGAGCCGGCTGAGTGTCCCAAACACAGCTTTTGTGGCTAGATGAGCAAATTGGAAACCAGATTTTCTTTAATTGATGACTGACCGATCAGCAAGTTAGCTAAAGTTGTGAGAACCAAGCAGCCTCCCTTCAGAGAAGTGGTTATTTGTACAGGAAAATGAAAGTTGTTGTTTCTCCCACTGAACTGCTTGCAAATAGTGGACACTCTTGTGCAGATACAAGAGAATTTAGTAGCATTGACTGAATACTAGACTGAAATACTGGAAAATAATTTCCCCTGATTAGTTACTGTAGAAGTACCTACAGTGTTGCAGTTGTGTCCCAATGGGATGTGTTTGCTGTCACCTTCTGTTAAAGGCTTTTAAGTGAATGGCAAATATTGGATGGGAAGAAAGGAGGGACAGTTTATGGAAGAAAAAAAAAAAAAAGAAAAACAAAACCAAAATTATCATAATAAAGAAATTGGTACTGGAAAGATCAGGCACTGGTCTGGAGTGGATTCTACCCTGAAAGAAATAGCAACCAAACAAGCAACAATAACAAAACATTAGGGAATGGGAAAGGATGAAGTACAAAAGAATTCCTAGAACACTGAGGTCTCAGTCTTTCTACTGCTGGTCTTGTATGTAAATAGTAATGGGGGTAATGGCATTACTATTAAAATAGTAATGGGGGTAAGATTTAATACTCCCCTTGCTTCTTCCTCTCTTGTACTTAATACAGTTGTCAGTGATAATCCCTGCCTCCCCCAATATCATGAAAGCATTGATAAAATTAGAATTAAGAATTGGATTAGATTTATAAATGGTGGCTGTTTCAAAGGTAACTACATGCCCCCTCATAGTGTGAAGGTGCTGTCTTCTTTCTCTGTTCCAGGCAGCATGTATTTTATTTGATGATATTCCACGGTAGCTCCTGCACTCTTCTAGCATTACTAATTTTTAAGGGCTCTGAGCCTGTTGCTGAAGTGTCTTGAGCTGACTTTTACTGTGTAGCTGGCAATTTGTTGGAGAGCTGTCCACTCCAAACCTCCAGCCACTCCTGAGATGGGCTTTTTCCATTTGTATGCACTTCCCAGTGCATACTGATTTGATAAACTTACTAAGTTTTAGACATTTGTGACTTGTCAAGACAAACATGACTTTATCTTCATTTTATCGCTTTTCTGGAAAAGGTGGAATTATCCCACCTTTGCATCTTGTCAAAAGTAGTTCATTACATGCCTCTGAATCCAAACTGTTCCTCAGGAGCAGCTGTGTCAAGTTGGCCTAATTTCTTTGTCTCTTACTGAAACAAATGGAAAGCCTCTAAGGCAATGTTCTGCTGAGCCTGCTGGGGTTCATGTGGGTCCTTCATTCCAAGTGCCTTGTTCTTCAAATAATATTTCCAGGGAGCAGTTGTATGCCTTGATGCTGTTACATATTGATACATGGTTAGTGCATGTTGGTAAATTGTAGTAACAACTGAAAATTCTTTATGATTTGGGAAGCTAGGTCTTCTAGAGAACTACTAGAGAGATTTTTGCTGGAAGTTCTGAAGCGCTGCAGTTATAATTAATATATTAATATGTGTATTTCATTCCCCCTCGTAGGAGGCTTTGGCATTGACTTGGACATAGGTAAGGTCAGCATGTCTTTGCAAAGACTGGAGTAGTTGGATTCTGTGGCTGGCCACTTGAGCTTGTAGTGGCATACTTGGGCTTGGCTTAGATCCAGAGGCTCTTCTTTCACTGGAAGACTTCTGTGTCAGTCCTTTCATTTCTTTTCCTATGCCTCTGAGCCAGTGAAGGGAGTTCAAGTAGTACGTGATTACTGATAGTCTTTACTAGTGCTCCTATCTTGGTCTCTTGGCAATGATGCCAAAAAACTTCTGTGAGAAAACACTGTGAGAACAAATAGGAGAACCATAATTCAAAAGTGCAGGTGTTAACATGAGCTTTCACAAACTGCAACAAAAAAACCCCAACTTGAGCCAATTTAAAAGTTAGTAGTTTCATATCTCAGTCCTTAGATACAAGCAATTAAGTTTTTTTTTTTTTCAGGGAGTACCATAATTTTTAGAGTTGTACAAGTTATTTAGGGTGTTAAATTACTTACAGCTTTAATTGGTGTCCAATTTGCTTGTTTAGCTGCGGAGACTTTGTGAGGAGTTACTCAGCTGCCTCATTTGGCAACCAGTTTTAGACTGAAGTAATGCCTTTCAATTAACATCCTTGTAAATGCAATTCATAGCATTTTTTATTCTGTATATGATATCACTTCTGATACCTGTTCTTAATGCCAGCCCATGCCATTCAGCAGAGAACAGGGGCTGCTAAGGCGCTTCAGCTGATGAAACTCCTCAGTGGTGTGGACTGAAGATGTATTGAAGGTCCCTTTCTCTTGTCCAAACCTGTTCATCTCATTTCCTTCCCCAGCTCCGCCTTAAACTTTGAGAAGGATGTTGAATAATATGGATGTTTTGAATAAATTTTTGGTGAAAGTCATAGTTGTGCATTTCATTACAAAGCGTTCTTGTGACTAAGCATCTCACTTTTAAAATGTCATGGGTTTTGGTAGTGCAAGTCACTGTGTAGGCATGGAACAAGTGTTCAGTCCTCTCAGCTGTTCAGTAATACACTTGTTCTGTTGCCACTCATTTGTCTTCATTATATATTGTCAGGGTATGCATGTAAACATCATTTTTATATAGTATTTATGAGGGTTTGGCTAGCATAGTAAGACCAACTTACTTTCTCCTAAATGAAAGATAAATCTTGACAGTTAATCAATCTAGGAATAATGTATTGAACCAGTACCCTGTCAGGGCTGCTGTTTTGTCTTCACCAATGTTCAATACAGCTGTTTCAGAAAAAAAAGGGAAAGCTGTTTAGTATCTATTTTAGAGTAACTGGTCTACAATGTGTCCTTCCACTTAAATTTTTTAAATTATCATGGGGAAACCTTGATAATGTCCTGTCTTACCTTATTTTAATATTCATTTTCTAATATAAGCAACGGAAAAAAATCATTGTCTCAACTGAAAATACAATATAATGCATGAAATTCAATACAATCTTGTCTGCAGGAGAACACAGTATTTTTGTCAATGTGTTTATTGTTTGAATTTTAAATTCATTTTAACACCATCTCAGGAGGAAACATAAAAGGAAACACTTTTCGCCAACTAGGGGATAGATTGGAAAGAGGAAGTGTTGTATATCAAGACAAAGACCAAAATAAAAGAATAGTGATACCTTCCAGCTGAGATTACTGTATGCTATCCAAATGTGCTGTCAGCAGGTGAGAGACTCACTGACATGGAGTGCTGTCTTGGAAATCTTGTTTGTTTCATCCAGTTATTCCTCAGCATATGAGAACGGTTAACCTCATTGCAGAATTCAGGTGCGTTTGTATATGGCTTGTCTGGGGGTGGAAATCAGACAAACTACCTGGGATAATGATAACGTCCCTCATTATAACTCTATCCTAATTGTCAGCTCTTTGCAGTTTATTCCTCCCTTTGAGAACAATTTTCTCATTATATGTAGTGGTATATGATTTTGCTCCAAAGTTTCCTGGTATGAATTTTCCTTAAGGTGTGTGTAAAGAAATAGTTGACACCTGTGTTAGTGGATTCAGATTTGGATGTAGATGGTCAATTTTCCATTTGGCTCTCCTGGCAGAGATACTTTGAGAGACAGCTACGTAGTCCCTTGCCAAAGGACAGAGGTAGTAAGGGGAAATAATCTGAGGTGATTGACACAGCTCCAAATCTAGTAACTTGCTTTGGATGTGCGTATTCTAATAAAGTAGCACAAGTTTTTTGAGCAGCATGATGTGAAATTATATAAAATGCTACACTTAGTATCTAAGAAAGGAAACTCCTCTTCAGAAACCCCTTGTACAGCCCAGGAAAACTGTTGCTAGTCATTCACTAGGAAGAAATGGCTGTTGGAAGATACTTTCCTACATCAGTAAGAGTCAAAATATCATGGGGTGTGGATTGTTTTTCCCCATTTCATGTATCTGTTTTTCTCCAGGCAGGGGAGACATTCCTGCCAAATATGTGTGCCATCGCTCTTTTTCTGCTACAGCTGAGTGGAAATGCTTTCAGAATGAAAGATCTTTGTAAATCAAAAGTTTAAACAAACAAAAAGAAACAAAACCGGCCAAAACAAATTCTCAAAACACCCAGCTCTCATGTGGTCAAAGAAGCCACTTCTTGGAGTAAGCTGACTTGTTTCATGTTTGATCCCATATGGAGTTACGGAGGGAAACCATTCCTCGAGTGCTTTTGTTAAATAAAGCTGTTGCCATGAATTAAGCAACGCTGCCCTGGAATGTTTCTGATCATGGTCTTGCAGAGCTTGTGACCTTTGCACTGAACATGTGAACTGAAACTTCATCTTCCAGTGTTCAATAACCATGTTAAAAATTCAGAGGTGAGGCAGTCTTGGGATTTCCTTAGGCTAGCTTAAATGCCAAGTGAAATTTAAGTACCGATTTATACAGTTACTCTTCAATTTTTTTTTTTTTGGTGCTAAATCTAAGCTACAGTTTATAATATAACTGAAAATTCTTTATCAGTTAAAGAGACCTCCACGATTGCCATAAAGCACTAAAATATTTCCACCTTCTTGTCTAGATGCTTTCAATTACTCTAATTAGAATGTTTGTACTCATATACTACTACTGCTTCTTAGGGCAATTACTTTGACCAGGAGCTGGTTGTAGTGCCTGCAGAGGATATTCAATTTTTTAACTGTGCTGCAGCTGAAAGGGGCAGAGAAGCAGTTTAGAAACTGCCTCTTGCAGTCCATCACTTTGATGCCACTGGACTTCCTACCCAAATAGAATGCTATTAGCAATTAGTCTTTTTCCTGTTTACCGGATAGGAACACTGCCACCTCTTGGCTACTCACCATCTTGACCTTTCTGAAGAACTTTGTTGTTTCTTGAGATGTTTTTTGCTGCAGTGTTTGAATAATTAGGTGGTGGTATAGTGAAAGCCTTAATATACCATATTGTAGACTTGAGGTTTTGTATGGAGATCCTAATAATTGTGGATTCTACCGTGGAACAAAAGAAAGATGGAGCATTACTTGGTAATGTCTGGCAAAAAAGGGATTCAGCCTTTATGTCATTAAAAAGGAATTGACAAAAGTGTTTTCTACTGGTCTTTATTTGATTTTGGTCAAAGGTATGTTGATCAAATGCTGAATTTTACAGCTGGGGGAAAAAAGCCTGTGTTAGGTTCTGACCATGTTTTTAAAACACTTTTAGTGAAGCTGGCTTGAGGAGTAGTTTAAAATGTTGCAGCTTCAGAATTCCCTATATTGTGGGAGGGTTATAATAGTTAGCCCTTAATTCCGGAACACATCCCAGTTAGGAGGTAAGTTATGCTTCTACCCAAAAGCCAAAAGGTGTAAGCAGCTTTGTCATTTTCTGTAAGCATCCACTGTTTTGTTGGGCACATGTTTGCCTGGTTGTGCAGTGAACATAATTCGAGAATGTGCAGAGAGGGGCGACTTCTTCAGCCCAGTTAACCTGCCACAAACGAACTGAGCCTTGAGGAACACCCCTAATGCTGGCTTTCACTCTGAGAAGCCAGTGAGTGCTGGAAAGAACTCCTGCTTAAACCTGCCCATGTGAGAGAGAAGTCTGGTGTGCCACATCTCAGAGAACTTTTCCCTTAGAAAATTCTGGTGCAAAGCAGTGTCACCCATAGCCCAAAGCGTGGTAATACCAGTTAGTGCAATCCCCACCTCAAGCAGTGAGTTTTAGTGAAATGTAGAAACTGGAGAGAGACAAGGTACTTACAGAACATGAAAGGGCTTCAGTGGTTGAGTGGGATTGTCAGGATGCTAACAACATCCTGACTCCTATATTAGCAACTGGAATTAATTTCTTGATGTGTAACTTAAGCTCCATAATGGTGACAGAGGATCTGGGTTTCCAGCATCTGTTCATAAGTTGCATCTCAAAGCTCTCTCAAAGGTAGCCTCCTTCCTACACCCCCAGCCCCTTCAGGTGTGGGGGTGGGAGGTCATGGTGGGGAAGCGGCTTTGTGCTGTTGTATCCCTGTGCTATGCACATCTCAAAAATGAGGCAGGTGTAAATCCAATTTCCTGTGAATGAACTTTCAAATATAACTTCTGAGGTGGAGTCTCCTGTGGGAGAGACTTTTATAGAAGAACTAGAGTGACTTGCCTGAGAAGGAGAGTAAGGAAGAGCCTGGCTTCCTCTAGTGGGAGAGGAGGGGAGCCTGGGGTGCCAGTCAGTGCTCCAGTGGCTCTTATTTCATATAAATAAATTACTTATTAAAAAAAAAAAAGACACAGGAGCTTGCGTTACTGCAGTGCAAACTAGAAAACAAGCTACAGAGCTTTAAAGACGTTCTGTAGCCATAGCAAATCAGGCTACACTGTGTAGCCTATATGCTTCCTTCTTGCAGATTTTAGTGAAGTAACAGAAAAGGGTAAAAGTTACTTCACAAGCTTTTAAAGCCTTCTTTTCTGGCTTCATGAATCGAGGTTTAGAACTGCTGAAATTTCATTATTGGGTTTAAATGGCAAGTAATTTGATAGTCCAGAAGATACTAAAATATTTTCGTTTAGCAGAAAACCCTCTGTGTTTAGTTTTTGGAGGCATGCAGATTAAAGGTGTATTTTGCTGGTGCTGTGGCATTAACGAAAACACTATTTAGTGTCTGTTTTTCAGCATCCTTATTAGTGCAGAGTCAGTCGCACTGTATAAGCAGTAGTGACGGATTTTTAAAATGGCAGCTTGCTGGAGGGAGGAAGGATTGGCAAATATATGATGTATCTTAAAATTACTGGAAAACAGAAGAGTTTCTGTAGTGGCAGATTCATTAGGATAAAATGTTAACTGAATAGTTGTGGCTAATTTGTGATAAAAGTGAACAGATAATGGAAATTTCAGGATTGCTCGCGGCTATTATGATGGCTAAGTATTTTGCATGGAAGAACAAAAACCTACCTTAAGGATTTTTTTCAGCCTTTTTTGACAAAGCTTAAGAGTTTTTAACATCTCAAAACATGTTTGACCTCCCCACCCTTAAGCCATTTTGACACTCTTTACCATTGCATTTCAACAGGAAAGAAAGATCCTTTTTATAGCCAAATGGCTTCCTCCTTCTCTTCTGCCTCTTTTCCCCTCCATCCCCCACCCCAGAGAGCCTTTCTAGTGCTCAGGCTTCAGCTGCTGCCTGGATACTGGCTACATCTGTCTTGTTTAGATGGTCCTAAGAAAAAACAGCACTGAATGTGACCGGAGGGCCAACAACAAGATATGTTTCTTTTCAAATTTGAAAGGAAGCCCTGCACTTGCTTCTGCCTGTTTCTCTAAACTGTTTTTAAATCAATCATGGCTCTTGCTGGTAAATGCTTTCAATCCCCTCCTTCCCTGAAATGTTCAAAACCCAAAACATTTGAAAAAAGTCTAACGAGTTAAATATGGTGGTGCTCACAAGCCCGTTTCCCCTCATACGGCTTCCAGTTTGATGAAATTAAACTCTTTCTGGGCTCTTGCTTTGAGACAGCCATGGGGAAAAGTTTCAAAGAGGATAGTGTGACTCTAGGTGGAATTTGGAGGTTTGCAAGTCCATAAATACTTACACTGATGGCAGTCTGGGCTTTTGTACTTGCGTTAAAAGGAACAGCATTAAAAACTGATTTTCAATCTAAGCAGCTCTCGATGTTTTGTGGTGAAAAAGATGGTGACTGTCAGGGAAAGAGTAATTATGTGGGGCAGATGGAGGACCGAGTAGTTCCTATTTTGGGGGGGGGAATCATCTGATACTTTTGGTGCAGGATTAGGGCTGGAACAATGACAATCTCTGCCAGTCAAGAATGGAGTTACAAAAATGTGGGGCCGTGGTTCTGTTTTTTAAAGGTTCATCAGCTGGGTGGGGGGAAGCCGTGCAACTTGATCCTGTTCATAAAATTCAGCCATAGCTAAAATGGATATGCCTTTGTGACACTATCTTTTTACACACAAAATAGGAGGAAACTGCATTAATGCATGAGAACAGGCTAAAGTTTTTGCATCATAACCTCTGTGTGTCTGGCTTGAGGTGCTAACTTTTGGTTAGTAGTGCCTCTACCACCCCCCACACTGGAAAATGCATCTTAACAATGAGCTGCAGGGAACAGAGGAGAAACAAATAGCAGAAGAAATTGCTCTTTTAAGAGTTCCTATCACCCCTTGATTAAATAATGGTTGCTACTACTTTTATTGGTTAAGGAACTTGTTAGCCATTTCATTTTTAATAGGCTTATACTGCAGTTCTGTGTATGAGCTCTATTTTATTGCTAGCTGTGATGTTTTTAGTCATGAAAATAAGTATGTAGGAGATAAACCTTAAATAGTTGGCATGTTATTGGTGTGACTTGGGTGTCCAAGAACCGTGTCCTTTAAATTTTGTGGAAATGTTGCTGGAGTGAAACCGTGTTTCATTTCAGCACTTCCTCTGTAGTTACAGTGCTTGAACTTTGGAATCCACTTCCCTGGCTTTTGTGTGTGGAAGCAGAGCAAAATGGATGTTTGTGCTGAACTCCACACGTGCACTGAGCTTCACATAACAATTATTTGGCTTTTTAACATCCTTGTATTTGGCATGTTGGGCCAGCCACACGGGGTTGTCCTGTGAATTTGCACACAAGGAGCGGGTCAGCTCCTTGGAGCTTTAATTTCCACTAACCTTGTGTTGCTGCACTCGTGGTTCTGTGCAGAGATGTATAACCTTACCCAGCTCTGAGGTCGTTTCAGCTTGTGTTCTGGAACAAAGACTCTGAAGTTTTTAAGGACAGTCTCTACCTCAAGGCAGTCCCTCTTAATACATGCTGCAAGATTTGATGTAGAATGGGTAGCTTACTCCTAGAACAAAAGGAGTACTTTAAAAATGTATTTCCTTGTGAAAAGCTGGATTAAATAGGAAAACAGATTTGCAAAAAGTGAATTTAATAATTCTGAGTCAATTTCTTCCAGATTTGAAGGGGTAGATGCCAATTTAATTCACTGATGTAATAAAAATTAGTGGCCTGACATCTGTTGGCTCTCAGCAGACCTGAGAGGGGTCACAAACTGGAACAGGCTGTGCCTTTACTGGTGGATTTAACAGTGCTGGCACAAGATGAACTATGCTAGGTAGATTTTGTCTTCAACCGAGAGAGCTGTGGAGCCCTCTGAGTCCAAGCGCTCTTGCAAGTAAGCTGTAACTTTATTTTCAGACTTCTCTTGAGAGATGCGGATTTCCCTGTCTGAAACGAACTGCTAATGCCCAAAGACCTCTCTGACTTGAAACCCACGTCCCATTTTACAGCCTGTGCCTTTTCCCCTGTAGAAAAATGGGAGGCTGGGGGATAGGGAT
This sequence comes from Cyanoderma ruficeps, assembly GCA_008694505.1. Taxonomy (NCBI): domain Eukaryota; kingdom Metazoa; phylum Chordata; class Aves; order Passeriformes; family Timaliidae; genus Cyanoderma; species Cyanoderma ruficeps. Next base: position 10,262,388 of record VZDJ01000782.1, read on the forward strand.
AGAGATTAATGTATCGATGATCAGCCCTTGCTTTAATTTTCAGTTTGCTAAAAGCTGAGGAATTTGGAGTTTCTGTCATGTTATTCTGTGAGGGTCGGTCTGACTGCAAAAACCCTGCACTTGGCCCATATTTACCTCTGTGTGCAGCCCTGTTCCTCTGGTGCGGGGTGGGAGGATAAACACGCACTGCACACAGGGGTAGTGTACAACTGGGGGAACACTGAGGGTATTAACAATACTGTGTCAGCGCCAATACCAGTCTCCCAATTTTTCATTCCTCGCCATTGGAAGCTGAAGTTTGGCCTCTTCCAGCCTGGGCTCAGTGCCTCCAGCTCCTCAAAATGGAGGCTGTTTGCTTGATACAAAGGCAATCGGCGATGCTGCTGCTGTTGCCGGAGGGCGTTCCCTCCCCACCACTTGGCTCCTCCAGGCGCTGGTTCTGCGGTGGCCCCAGCGAGCGAAGGGCAATGCTGCTGCTGCTGCTGCTGTGCTGGGGAGGAGGGGCAGGCTGGCCCCTCTCCTCTCTGGCTCTTCCTTCCCACCACTGGCCTGTACATCAGCACCAGCTTTTACACCTGTGGTAGTACTCTGTCACTTTCCTGTCACCAGTACAACAGGCTGTAGCGAACTGAGCTGACTGATGAGCAGCTTCATCCTTTATGGACAAGTTTTCAGGATAGTCTTCACATCAGTTCTCTGGTGGCACCACAAGATGCTGATGCTTGTTTAAACTTGGGAGAGTGCTTGAAAGGGTGGTGGTTCTGGAAGAGGTGGGTTTACTTGGGTCAGCCTTGAAGCCTTTGTGAAATGTCTGCTGTGTATTTATGAATGCAAGTCTGAGGTTATACTGGGTGCTGCGTCATGGAATAGATAAATACTGTGTGTAAATTCAGAATCTTTTTTGGAAATAGAGCTGACTTCCCCTGACAGCATCCACAATGCAGCCCTGGGGACTTGTAATTGTGCCTAAGCTAGAGGAGAGGAGTGGTGTGGGATTGGGATAATTACCTGAAACTTGGAGCCTCTTGGGATTGAATAGCTTCTGTTTGATACCATGAAACCACAGTACTAAACAGCTATCTCTTGCAATAAACCTTGAACCATATGCACCTTCAGGTCCAAAGTATTGCCTGCAGTGAATTTGCTTTTTTTTCCCTTCAACACATTAAACTATGCCACTAACAGAAGAGCGGTCTTTATCAGAAGAGACACTGGTCTACTGCATGAGTTGAACACAAAAGTCAGTGTAAAATCTGCAACAGAGGGCTCTTGCCTTGTTCCTCAGTTTACCAAAGCCTTCTGCAAATACCATCTTACAGTGGAGCTCTTGACACTTTGACTTGTTAAGTTGTAATCCTTTATCTTTCAGATTTCCTGCTTGTCCGGGACCACAACTTTTCACCTGTCTTCTAACTCAATACTTGGGTTTTTTTTTTTGAATGTGGCTTTAATGAACAAATATAACTTTGGGTAAGGGGAAGAATATTAATGTACAGTGTAACTGGGGCTTCTGTTCACTGTAAGGGTCTTTTGACCCCCTTATTAGTGGGGGCATTGTTCTGGTAAGCCATTCCAGGACCCATCCTGCCAGTCTTCTGCACAGGATTAATCATTTCCTCTTGACCTCCTGCTCTCTTTTCCTAACATGTTGCATTGATCAGAATCCTTAACTCACAAGTTTGCTCCTGTTTTTTAAAGAACGGGAGGAAAAGGAGGGGGGAAGGAATGCAAAGAAATTAGATATAATGTCTGCTGTTAACATTCTTAGTAAGCTTTATTCCTTTTTTCCTGCTTGACTCCTCCCTTCTCCCAAGGAAAGAAATCCCTTCCTGGTATGTATTAGCTCCAGATCTCAAGCATCTTGAGTGCCTCTGTTTCACTGGAATTACTTTTTCTGAGCATGCAACTTCCTGCAAGATCAGCTCTGCTTAGAAAGGTCACATTTAAAGCTTTACCTAGCTGAGGCTTTCACAGGCTACTGATATACCACATTAGAGCACTTTATTAATCTTAATACTAATCTGCAGTATTTCCATCGTGGGTAAGGCAGCATCAAGAATACTGCATGTGACTCATTTCCCTCTAGTTTTTAAAATGCCAGCAGAGAGGAAAGTATTTATTTATGGGATCATATGAGGTACCTCCTAGCAGAGAAAGCTCTGTGTTTGTCTTTACTGACAACATCTTCGTTACGCCTTTAATGGAGCTGTTGACTTTAAGGTACAAGGGTCTGCTGCCGGCCAGTCCCAGATTATATCAGTAACAGAAAGGAGGACTTGTTCTGGGTCCCTGTATTCCCCCCCTACTACCTGTTGCTGGCAGATTTCACAGCAGTAGACCTCTCTAGACTCCAAATTTTACTTCTGCGTGACCTAATTGTTCTAGCCCACTTGTGCCAAAGTGTGGTCTGGTTTTGAGAAGGCTGCTGCAGCTTGTGCTTCCTTTTCCAAGGTGTTAACAGCAGCTCCAAGGGAGAGAGTTAAGCTGAAGAAAGGCAGTGGGATAAAAGCAGAGGTCTGTTTCCTGTTCTCACAGAACCTCTTTCTGTGAGGCTCCATGTCAGAGGTAGGCTTCTACTCTTAGCCCTTGCTTAAGACTTCATCTCCTGGAAATAGATCGTTTAACTTGCCTTGTATCTCTGAACAGTGTTGCTGGTTGATAAGCTGTTCTAGGTGCAATGGCCTTGCTCAGATCAGAGCAATGCTAGATGTCTGTACCCCTTCCCAGGAGTACTTTGTGCTGCTCTGGGGATTCATCTTTGTACCCCAGTTGAGAATTGGCTCAGAATGGCTCCAAAGGGCACGGAGCCATGTGCCTGACAATGCACAGATTACTGAATAGCAGAAATGACAAAGCTAGAAGTAGACCACGAGCTGGGAAGTAAAACCTGGGTAAAGTTATCCTATCAAAAGCAGATTGGAAGAGATTGGAAGGTCTGTCTATCTAGTGATAAATTCATAGTCCTGTGGAGTGAGGGACCTGACTTAGCCCATCCACTAAGCCCATAGCACCTGAGCTTGAGACACAATAGCCCTTTGTTCCTGAAGCTGTGGGAATTAAGAGCTTTTGTTAACTGCTGGTTTTGGAGGAATCTCCAAATTCCATTTTGTTTCCTGCCCTGAAGTAGGGTTGTGGGACTGTCCTCCCAGTAAGAAAACAATAATGGCTTGTAATGTCTTCTTACTTCCCAGAGCTGTGTGTTAAGACCAAGCAAAAAGGCCACATCACAAAGCAGCATTTTGGTGTCACAAAGAAATTGGGCAAGAATTCTGAGATAATACAGGATACTTCCTAGCAGAGAAAGCTCCATGTTTGTCTTTGCTGGCATCGTTTTTGTTGTGTTGTTAGGCAAGGCCTTTCACAAGAACACCTCTGTGAAGGTGAAGTGGGCCTGTTGTTTGCTTGTAATAGACAAAGCAGAACTAAATCGCCTGTGCTTAAGGCGGGTTCAGGCTGATAGCTCTGGCAGTATGTGTGTGCGCATGCCTCCCTCCCTGTGCCTCCCTCCCTCGGTGGAGGGAGCTGTACATCTTTCCTGCTTCTGCTCTCAGGAGGTCCTGTGGGCTGGGGGTTTTTCAGCCATGCCCAAGACCTTGCATTAAGTAGTTGTTTTTAGCTGCTCTTGGCCACCACACCCGAACATGTTGCCTATTGTCCCCAGTTGCTGCTGCTGGCTGTTGTGCTCCCCCAGCATCTGGCTCTAGTGATAAGGGACACAGCAGCAAAGACGAGGAGGAATGTGCAGCCACAGAAGGAGGCCTCTTATTTGCCCCTGGTCCAGCTCCAAAGGTCTGTCTTCCTTTTCCTCCAAGCTTCCTTGTAGAAGGCTACAATGTCCCTTACTGCCATTGGTTGATATTGAATGGGCCCCTTCAGTTGGGGTGTGGAAGGGGGTAGTTGCATAATATGCTTCTCTTTTCATGTGTTATCTTGATGGACCGTCTTGGCAGTTATTAGCATGTTCGATCAGGGAAAAAGTCATTGACTTGTTGCTAAAGCTTCAGCTGTGTGGGCATACGTGGGTTTTCAGCATTGAGACTACATGTTTACAGAAAAAATTACAGTAGTGGTTCTCCAGGAGTTTCTTGTGAATGGTTTCAAGATACAAGATGTCTTTCCACTGTAAATTTGAAGTCCTGCCTCCAGATGAAAACTGAGATCTCATGGAAAATGTTTTTCTTCCAGTATAAGCAGAGAAGATATTTTTTCAGTTTCACATGGCAGTCAGAATAGGGCTGAGGCAGGATCAGGGCAAATCAGTCAGTCACACCTGCATAATTCACATCTTATTCCACTCCCATGCCATCTTTTGCTGAAGAGCACATGACTGCCTGCAGTGCTACTCCAGGATTTGGCTGCTCATTCTGGTCCAGGAGCTACACTTGAACCTTGAAGAACTCTAGGGCATGGTCAAGTCTCATTTCTAACTCAAACAAGAAATAGAACTCTCTTTTCAGGAAAGAAGGTATCCAAGTAGCTGGATTTCATAAGTTTTTGTGGCAGAAGCTGTGTCAGTGCAGTATCCCAATTCCAGAAATAGCCCTATTATCCAGTCTGAAACCAATGTAATTTGGTAACTGGCCTGTTTGTATGAGAATTATTTTATTAAAACTAGAGATGCGAGGAATACTGTTTCTAGCAAGGCCTCTTTTAAGCTTTGTATATCTTTACTCAGAGTGGGGTGATGCACTGGGACAGGTTGCCCAGAGAAGTTGTGGATGTCCCATCCCTGGCGGTGTTCAAGGCCAGGTTGGATGGGGCCCTGAGCTGCCTGTCCTGCTGGAAGGTGTCCCTGTTTGTGGAAGGGGGTCTTTAAGGTCCCTTCCAACCCAGACCATTCTGTTATTCTATGGTCTTGTACTCCCCTTGGAACCATGGAAGGTAGTACAGCAACAACCATGAGAGCTAACTGAAGTAGCCTGCAGACCTGATACAAGCTTTGATTTTCACTTTTGGAGGGAAAATGTACAGTGGTAGAACTTGCCCTCTGTCTAGGAAACAGTGGGCACATTCAGGCTGCATGAAGTGAGGGTGATACTTCCATGGTGTCTCAGCAGTGAATCTGAGTTTATGAGTAAACCAGAAACAAGAAAACAAATCAGTTGTATTTTTCTCTGAATGGTCTTGATGAGAAATGTGTCTTCTGTAATAGAAGGCTTCTGGTTACTTGTTTTACTCCTTCAGTGCTCCCTGAATTGAGGGCAGAAAGGATTGAGATTGGTACTGTCTGTACGTGTTGATTTGGCAAGTAGATTAAGTTTGAGGTTGTTTTCTCTAAGCAATTACCAGTGTGGTCTTTCAGCGTTCTGTTGGTAGAATCTGTTATTAAAACAGATTCTAATATTCTTTCACTTGTCTGAGCATTAGATTGTTGCACTCTTTGAAGAGAGGAGTCTTAACGGAGTGGTTTAGCTCAGTGGCCTGTCTGCAGCAGTCTCTATACAGAATGTGCTATGTTGTTGTGATCACAGACCTTTCCTAGAAAGTAAGGATGTGGGAAGAGAGGTGGTTCTGCTCATCCTTATTCACTAAGGTATGTGTTAAAGGTGGTGTGCTTTTCACCTTGCTGGTGAAAATAGTGATTGCACATGAAAGAACCCTGACCAAATGGCTTAGAGTTTTCCATGTGGCTTACAGCACAGACAGGTATTTTATGCAGTTGTTAGGGCCAAATTACAATTCTGAAAATTTTCTTCCTCCCTCTTCCTCATCAGAGGTTGTGGCTATACAACTCAGTCCATGCCTAAAGTCTCTGCTGTAGTTTAGTTTCTCACATGAAGAGCTGGCAGTGAGTAATCCTGGGACACTGACATAGGATGGAGAGGGGAGCTCTCTATGTTCTGTTTGGAAAACTTGTGCTGTTGTCACAAAGGAAAACGACAGCTCATAATTGTACTGCCCTGGCAATAAAATAAAACACGAGTTGTGTGACCCTTTTAGACTAAAGAAATTGCTTGAAGTTGCTTAAATACACATAGAAATATCTTAAATCCACCTAGAAATACCCTAACAGTTGATTGCATGCAAACTGGTTTTCCCTGCCTGTGCAGGAGCTCTGCTGCTAATGGAGGCTCAAACACCCTCTTCAAATGTCCCTTGGTTGGTCGGAAGGCCCCTTTGATACCTGTGCTGCCCTTTGCCAAGCAGCCATAAAACCAAACCCTTTCTAGGAACTTGGAAGCAGCCAGACCAGAACTCTGCACGCACAATGCCAACATTCAGCTGAGCAGTTTGTAAGGACCAGTTAGAAACAGGGGGCAGTCGTAGATGAAGTTTAAGATCAGATAAGCTAAAGAAAGAAAGTGGAGGTCAGTTTTTTACTTTGTCTGTTTTTCCTACCTCAGTAAAAAAGGGGTGGGGGTAGTGGTAGACTAAAAATGTCATTCTGAGTCCTTCATCTGAGTAAGTATGAGGTCTATCTCAGATGTATTGTTTAAGAAAAAAACCCTTAGTAGACTGCTTTACAGTGTAATTTCTAAAAACTGAACTCATTCCAGGAAAGAAATACAATATTCTAGTATTCTCTGCAGTGAATTAATTATATTCTTAAATTCTGCTTGCTGTCACTGCTATATGATTAAAATATACTTGCACGATTCAAATGCTGGAGTGTCTTCTCCTTAAAGCTTGATAATTTAATATTCATTATTTGCACTTACAGATTCACAGTGCAAATTTGGTTTAGAAAGATTAAAGTTAGTTTAATCTTTGCCTGCAAGACCTTAGACTCCTCCTTCCCACCCACCCATTTCAAGGATAATATTCCACTGTGCCAGATTGCCCATATTGCCACCAGAAAATTGCTTGGACCACTTCTTACAAAATCAAAGGTCAACTCCATGCCTTGGTGGCAGCTGGGAAACTAATGATTTAATGCTGCTTTGACCTTTGGCTTCCTAGTCCGTTTGAGTCTGACCCAATGTTTTAATTTTCCAATACTGCTGGGCAGTTGGCTTTTGTCTGTTTCCAGATGTAACTTGCATATCGAGGCCTGTTACTCAAGTGAGAACAAAACAACAAAACATCTCAGCCTATAAGGGGAAGGAAAAATAACAGCACCTACTTCTTATGCTACAAAATACAGCTGTCTGATGACACTGATGCTTCCACAACTAACCAAGGTCAGGTTTAGAATAACAAAATGTGAATATTTGTCCCAACATTCACATCTAAAGTAGGTTAACAGCAGTCTTAGTGAAATGCTGCTTTTTTACTTGTCTGTAAAAAGCAACAGAGGAAAAAAACCTAGCTCTTTGTCCTCCGTTCTGCCCTCAATCTCTAAAATTAAGTAGTTCTTTTTTCCACTGGAATAAAAGTCAGTGTTTGTTCTGATACTGGGAAATACAGAAAAAATAACCAGTTGGTTGTTGAAAATGCACGTGCTTGCTGTGGGTTATGGTATAGAAAAAAAGTGTAAAGTGAGATGGAAACCAGTGGTGACAGAACCCCTTTATTGTGATTGGGAATTTCCTTCCCCCCACCTCCCCTAAGAAAATAAAAGCACTCGTAGAGAGTATTTTGTCATGGATTTTTGGTGTATACACAAGGTGAATAATGCATTAGGTTTTTGCAATACCGGTAGTTTTGAACCATTGCCGGTACAGTTTGCATTTGCTGTTAATGGTGTGATAATGGTGGGGAAAGCACCCTGAGGTGACTCTTTTTTTCGTAATGAAAAGACTGCTGATTGTTTGGGAAGCTCTCCCTTGAGTACTGATGCATATGGAAGCTCCTCTTTGCTGGAAAGTGCCAATCTCTTGTTTTGTCTGGTCTGGGTGCCAGTCACAAGCACCGATTGGACTCGATTCCTGCCTTAACTACACTGCAGCTCTCAAAGGTCAGCTCATACCCGGGCCTGTGTGTGAGAGGTTAGTTTTGCAGAGCAGATGGGCTCCTAAAACTTTTATGGTTTCCAGTCAAATCACCTCAAGCTGTAATCTCATTAAATCCTAAGTGAATCAGTGGGTCTGGTTATTACTTGAAAGCGGTGTTACAGGAAGTGATGTTCCTGATGCAGTAGGTCTGTCTTGGCAGCAAGCTGCCAGAGTACTTGCCTGTGGGTGGCTCTGGAGGTTGCTCCCTTACTTTGATAGCAAAGGTGCTTTGTGGGGTGCAACAAGTTAACCTTTGGTACAGCACAAAGGTAGAAATGCAGCTTTTCCTGAAGCCGTAATTGGGTTAGTTTCGGGAGTTTAAATTCTCCCTTGCATTCTTAATCATGCACGGCCATTGCATCGTCCCAGTGCTCATTTGTGTCTTAAAATAAATTAACAACTACTAATTTAGGAAACCAGCATGGTGCTTAATGCTGTGCACAGTTGCTGAGAGAACTGCATGACAGCACTGTCCAAAAGCCTGACATTCCTATTTTTTAATTCAGCTTAACTGTCTTTGGGGGAGAAAATAGTATGTAAAAGAATCTTCTGGAGGAAGGCAGGTACTTAATTGAAACTCATTTGACTGAGCAGGATTGACTCTGTTTTAATTGTCCTGTGCTTGGAAATCTGGTTAAGCATGTTTTGTGCCTGGATTGCAGAAAGGCTTTTTCCTTTTCAGAGAGAATAAACCTAATCTATGACCTCCTCATACTTGTTTCTTAGTAAACAGGGGACATGTAGGACTAGTTTGGCAATACATAAAAAATTAATGATCACAGCAGAGCACGCAAGACTTGTGTACGCAAGAGCGTTCATAAAAACACAACCTGCTGATTGTGCAGAGATAATAAAAAATTTCTTCTGCCTTGCCTACCCACTTCCTCCCTCAGGATATGTGTGTGGTGTGTGAGGCCATACCTTGTGTTAACCCAGCCTTTTGGCTAGTTCATGTACCTAAACTGCATCAAAGTCCTGCTGATGCTTGTCAGAAATGGCTTGTTTCTAATTTAGGTGTTTAGGGTGCGCTTTAACTTAAGAATGTGTTCTTTCTTAGAATTTTGTCACAAGAAAGTGTAGATAGGGATTTTTTGTTGTTTTGTACTAAGACTAATGTGTATTTTTCTTTCCAAGAGTTGGGCAAAGGTTTAACCTTCTTAGCCATCCCTTCCCTCTTCTTTCTTCCTTTGGTAGAGAGAATCACATTCAAATCTTCCCCTCTGGTTCAGCCTGGATAGCTTTTCTTCCCTTCACTGATGATTGAGCGAGCTTTCTATATTTACAGTTATCCTGATTTAAAGCTTAAACAAGGCCACAGTTAAAGTTTAGGATAAGGCTAACTTGCCTGCACAATATAGAAGCAATCTAAAGCTAGTGGAATGTGAAACGGTGGATACTGCTATTGAAAAGGCTGGTGCTTTCACTGAGGGAGTCAAAATGTTTAGGCATTTTAAAAATTGAGAATGCTTTTAAATTCTTAAAAAGACCTTGAAATACAGTGCTGAACCATGACAGGGTGGCATCAAACCACTGAGGTTTGGTTAGACCAAAGCTGTAATGCTCTAGCAGAATCATTCTGGTGTTTGTAGGAATGCCACACTGTACTTGCCCCATGGGAGCACCATGGAATGGGTTATAAGTTATCAATCATAACTTAAACCTTGACTGTGTTAGAAGATTGTCTTGTTCTCCCAAAAATGAAGCTACTACTCTATAATGGCATCTATGGCACAGTGACAAAGTGTAGTTATTAGTGTTATCTGTAAGCACCTCACATCTATATGCAGTTTGAAGGAGTAGGAGCCATGCTCTCAGTTTCCGCTTACTTGAATATTCACCCTGGAAAGCTCATCACTTTCCAGCATTCCCAAATTCAGAAGGAAAGTAATTGGAAGTCCTCTCCATGAGGAAAAAGGCTATTAGAATAGCACACTGTTCAGCTCTTAAATCTATGACAGAAATGCTGGAAGTACATTTTCAGGGATTTAAAAAAACCCAAACCCTCCCACAATCAACAAAGACCACTTGGAGGAAAGGGGCTTTAAACTTGTTTGTACCTGTATTTTAGCCACTTGAAAATAAGTATGTGGTGGGTAGGTAATTCATTCAGAGTTCTGAAACTTAGGGGTTTTGCTTTTGCTCTGTTGTCAGAGAGGTAAAGGGGGATATATAAAGACACATTTAAGTCATGGTGGACAATTTAAGTTTTCATATAAATAAAAATTTTCTCGCTTTATGTTAATGGCTTGTTAACAAAAGAATTTCTGTTGTTAATGTTCTTTTATGGTGATGGAGAAAAAGAATTATTTTGTGCAAACACTTTTGACTTCCTGGAACAGCTCTTCTTATTCCTAGATGTCTTTCCGTTATGATTTACAGTACCTTTTTTGGCTGTAACTTCAGAACTGTGTAATTATATGATAGATGGACAAGAATTTACTCATTCACTCACGAGGGATTAAAGAGTAACCTGCAGTACTGTTTGTTACATGATTATTGAAATGCCCTGTGGCTGTTAAGACAGCTAGGTCTTCCAAAACAAACATTAAATACTGGAGTTCAGCTGGAAGTAATAGTGCACTAGCACCCATAGGATAACACTTGCATGAGGAGTCTTTCATAAAGTGTGATTTGTATAATCCTCCTTAAAATTAAGAGGAGTTGTAACAAGTGTATTAATCTGACAAATGCAGTCTGACATTCTATTAAAACCAGCATAGCTTTGGTCCTCAAGGACTCCGTTGTTTCTCTGAATAAGATACTCCAGTGTATGTGCCAAACCCTGTGCTGGGGGCAGACAATGATTATTTTTTCCATGGATGGTACAGTTTGATGGTGTTAGCTAAGGAAGCCTAAAATAATATGCTTCCAGAAAATACTGCCTGGATTTGGAGCGAACCAATTTTATCTTTTCTTTTAATGCCATCCAAATATGGATGGTTTTGCTTAATTAAGATTCCTCATTTATGAGGAATCCCAAATGAAACCTCAACATGTTGTAATTTTTTTTCCTGCTCAGAAACATGTGCACTTACTCTAGTAAAAATTTTACACTTGTATATTTTTGGTGTGTTAATCTTTAAAAGGATGATGGTATGGTGGTAGAACTTGAATGTTTTTTGAAGATACCTTCTAAATGTGCATAGTGGCTGTTTTGGTGAAGAAAGAATTTACCTTAAATGCCCAATTCTATAAGGACTTCATATGTGGGTATGTAGTTGTTGTAAAAATATCGTTTGGGACAGAGTAAGGCAGAGAGGAGGTAAGGCAAAGAACAGAGCCAATTCGGTGCTGCCTTTGTGCTTTCCAAAAAAGCTGTTCCGCATAAGCAGTAACTAAAAACATTGCAGTATAAAACACTTGGAATGGGTTTATATGTCAGTTTCCCCAGACAACCGTCTTGCCTGTGCTTCCTAATAAAAGGCTATAGTTGGTCATATTCACTTTGACCTGAGTTTGATGTGCATATGGCACTGGTAGTAACTGGACTTGTTTAATAGGAATGGATTGTTTCACAATTAAAGAAGAAAAAATTTAACAGTTCCTGCTGTGGGGGTTCAGTACCGTGGCTGTTCCTGTTACAGCTTTTCTCTGAAGACAGAGATTCAAGGCAGAAGTGGGAGGAACAGCAGAACTGTGCTGTTCCCTTTAGATACCGGGGCTGCAGCAGTACCCGGAGCCTAATGTTGGGGTGGGGAGAAGGAGAGGAGAAAAGGATGCCACTTCCCACCCCTTCCCCAGTCTGCTTCACACACTTGGCCAACTGGATAGTTAACCACTGAGAAAATGCGGGGAGGAGGAATTCCTTCCTGTAGCATCCCAGGTGGTCGGCTTATGCCCTAATGGGTAAATTGCTTTTATTGTTATTTGCTTTTACTCCACATAAAAACCGAGCCATAGCAATCCTATGGAAGTTTAAACTGAATTTAAATCTGATAGGGTATTTAACGTTTTGCATATGTAAAAGTCTAGTTCTCATTGCAAGCAGCCTAATCATCCTTTGGTAATTTCTGTGCTATCTCTGTGGTGATATTCACTCCCATAATACTGGGTATTAGATATAATTATGTATATGATTATATTATATAATATTATTATATCTAATACTCTCTGGAGAGCTGATATTGGAAAGCAGGGGAGGAGGGGCAGTGTCTTGTACAAGTTATGTGGACTGATTGTGCTTACCAAGCTGTTACTCAGACTGGAGTTACCAGAGTCCAGCAGTGGTGGTCTTAGCACACATTTAGCAAAATAGAGCTAAAGATTCTGATTTCTTAACAATGTTCTTTGTTAAAAGGGCTTTGAGATTTGTTAGTCTACAAGTCGATGCATTTTTCTTTCTTCCTAATACAAATACTCCTTTAAAAAAGTATAAGGAGAAGCTTTAAAAAAAATTATGTAGAGATGATGTAATGTTATTAAAATTACTTTAAACGAATAATCAGTACAGAGGCAACCTCCCCAAATAATGTATGCACATGAAGATTAAACATGTTGAGCTGATGCCTACTGCTGGTTTTATGTTCATGTTACTTCCATGTAAAAACTGCTTTATCTAAAACTTACAAATTTTTGAGCACTCTTGTCTACTGATTAGTTTGACTCTGGGTTCTTGTGCTTTTCCTCTGTGGTTGTCAGTAAGGCCACATAAGCCAGGGGGAACAAGGAGACAATAAAGCTGCAAAGTGGGCTTAGAATTCATGCTTGCTTAGTTTTCTAGTACTTAGTTTCTCAGTATTCTCCAGCTTCTGCGTTTGACTTAGAGGTTATTCATGTGGTGCTTCAACTGTGGGAGTTTTCAAATGCGTGCTTTCAATCTATTTTTTTCTTGTAGCAAATGAGAACTGGATGATGTAGTTAAAGCATTACACGGTGTGAAAGAGTAAGTCCAAACTCATGTTCTGAAGAAATACTTTTCTGAACCAAGTTTTCTAGTACTGCTTAAAAAACAAAAAAACTCAACACTAACAAAAAGGAAAAAACAGCACAACTCCCCCCACCCACCCACCCCGAAATAAAATTTTTTAAAAACCCAGAAAAAACCCTGAAGTAGAACCTATCACAAAGTTGAAATAGAGAAATCAGAAGTTTATCTGGATTAATGTGTTTTTTCTCATACTCAGTTTTTCCCTAGCAGTTGAACATTATGAATTTAAGATGTCTAGCTTGATAGGCTTTCTGACATCCCCAGAGAAGCCCTCTAACAATATTAATGGAAATCAGTTGCATCAAAGTGAATTTTGTTAGGTAGTGGTGGATTGACTAGAGACTAGCTGTATAAGAAAATCAATTCTGCTCATGACCTGTTTGTGTTGGGATCAGGGAAGTCTCTCTGTCAAACTGCACACAACCCATCTGCTTAACATGTTGTTTCTCAGTTGGTTTGTCCTCAGCATGAAGACTAGCTGCCCTTGAGTGAAATCTGGGAACTTTGGGGGTTGTTTGTTTCACTTCCCACTCCCTTCCCCCATCAAGTTAAAAAAAATAATTGTCTCCAGTGTATTAAGAGACAAAAACTTTTTATTTTGTTTGTAAGACATATAGTGACATCCTCGCTGTCATATTTCCATGTGAAGATCAACAGTTGCCAAGGACCTGAACAGAGAAAGTGTTCTCTGCTGTGGTGTGGGAACAGTATGAATTTGAGGAATATGGATTTTGAGAGGTGAGGGCTGTACTGATGATAGTCACAGAGATGACACAGGAGCCTCGTGTGTACCCTGCCTCTTACTCCAACCCTTTCTCTGCATAGAAGGAAATTTTTCAAAAGCACTTATGCTGAGCTGTGCAGGAAAGGGGAGAACATGTTAGATAAGGAGACTGTAGAGATGTTAACATTTGGTTCTCTCTAAAATACAAAACTCGACGTCAACCTGTTGCTGTTTACAGCATCACTGAAATCACGGCCAAGCTTTGGATCAGAACTTTAAGACACTCTGGTTTTCAGAAAGCTGAAGAATTTACTGAGTCTCAGTGGAGGATTTGCAGGGACTCACAACAGTGCCTTGGACAGATGGCCTTGAAAGTAGAACTGTCCTGACCCACTCTTCTCAGCTACCACAGCAGGCTATTTATTAGCTTGCATGCTTGAACTGTTGAATATTTAGATCCACCCACTATCCCCTGTGCCAAGACCACCCTGCTGCTACTCATGTCATGCAGGTTTGGCACAGAAGCTGCATTTAAACAGCTAATGAGTTGCATGTTGAAGGACAGGCTGGTCTCCCCTATTGAAATGCGTGAAAAAGCTGTGACTTATCTTGGGCTGAGTAATCTACTAGCCACTGATACCATTGCATCTTCCCCTAGACTGGCTACTTTACCTGCTTCAGCGTTGAAACAGATGTTGTGACTTTTTAAAAACAAAATATAGAATTTTTTAAACTCCAAACAACTTATTTAAAAGAAAATTGCCGAGTGTCGACTTGCCATTATGTAATAATTGAACAATAGTCCACTGTGGGATAGTTATACCTGCATCACCTCAGTATTAACATTAAAATAGTATTAAGCCTTGCTTATCCTTATTTAGGAAGAATTGGATGAATGAGTTAAGTTGGATGGCCTTTCCAGTCCATCAAGAGCTGGAATTTCTGAGGCGGTGAGTTAGATTGGCTGACTGAGTTACTTTGCACCCGAGAGCTTTTAGAAAGTTAGCTGATGAGATGGGCAAAGTCCAGTGACTGGTGTGTGGTGCTCCCTCCATAACCAGAGTGGATCAATGGGGGCGTAGTGCATCTGGCAGAGGTGCTGCCAAGAGAAGTGCTTGGAAAGCTGCAGTGCCAGGTGAGTTCCTAGAGCCAGAAGCTGCAGTCATCACGTGGAGTTTCATTTGTAAGATTTTAACTTAAAACACAGAGGATGCAATTTCATAGTAGGCTGTAGCCAGCCCTTAAAACAGCTTTGTCAAAGGTGTGACTTCCTGTCTTCTGGCCCAGTTGGAAGCCTGTTGTCACACCATTCCAGTGATCATGTGGCCTTCAGAGTGAAGTGGAACTTGATTGTCACTTCTACCGCAAATCCATTTAAATTTGCAAATGCTGTTTGTGTTGGCAAAGGCAACTTAAATGGTCTCTGCTCCACTCCCAGCTGACTGTTAATACCTACTGGGTGTTCTAAAAGTGATTAATGGGCTATGTGTCTTTCAAAAAACTTTTGCTTTTAACCTGGATGGTTTGACTGACTCAGTGCTGTCACCACTCCAAAATATGTGGCTGTTTTTACTGGCTTCATGACATCACAGGAGGATTGAAGAAGGTAAACATTAGGAATTTTAAGAGTATAGTAGTCTGTTTGATTTACCAGCCTGTTTAACTCAACTCCAGTTAGATACTGTTCTCTTCCAGTTAGAACTTGAGATGAATGCTATCAATGAGAAGATTTACACTGATTTCCAGCTGTGAGGTTGGCAAAGTACCAGATAGTTGTCATCAAATGTCTCTATGCCCTTAGTAATGGATTCTTCCCCTTTCCTTATGCTGGTCCTACTGATCTTCTGATCCCAGGCTCAGCTGATAAAAATAGTTTATTCATAAACGAATTTTATGCTTTTTGTAAAGATACCCAAGTCTTTTCACTGAGCCTGGATCAGTAAAGGGAGGGAGATAAGAGCAAGGCAGGGGAGATTTAGGGCTTCCTCACAGAGTAGCTGTCAGTTTAACTGTGGAGTGAAACGGCCTTGAGCTGTGTGTAGTTTCACATTTGGGGTTTTATTTGTGAGCTTCCTTCCCCTTCACATGTTGGGCCAAGAGATACCTGTGTGGCTGAGAAACAAGGAACAGAACCCACTGGAGCCTGTGGGGAGGGAAGGGTATTAACAGTAGTGCTGGAAAAAAAAGCGTGTGGAATTACAGCTTTATTTCCTATAAACAGACTTGCATGAGCCAAGTCATCTGTTAGCTGGGCTTTTATTATTCCAGGTGGGGTAAGGAAATAAAGGTGAATTTAACAGAAGGGCTGAATGATCCTCTTGCACTTGATGAATTTCTAAATGGACCAAACCCCACCTCTGTTAATCCAAGTGGCAAAGGAAGGTAATAGTAAACTAATTTCACTATTGCCACTTGGTACAGCTACCTGTGCCTGCTGCATGCCCTGTGTAGGATAGGGCTGGAGCACTTCAAAGTGCTCATGCTTTTGTGGAAATGTTGTTATTAGAATATTGAGCTAAGTTCAAGAAGTAACTCTGTTGTCTGCTGTGGAGACCTTCTGGAATTGGTGTTCAATTTCCCATTACCACTGTATGCAGAGAGGAAAATTGGTGTTAAGCCAGTCTCTTCTACTCCAGAGCATCAAGTTAAAATACAAGTTCTAGGAGCAATTTGATCATTAACTGGTATCCCTAAATGTCAAAAGTTTAAGATATACTGGGAAATTGCCTGTAGTTCTGATGTGTATCATGTGACTTGCCCATGTCTTCAGTCTTTATATTTAGCGCTCAAATTTCGAATTAAGGTTCCTAAAATACTACATTCATCGTGGTGTGAATCAAGTTAATTGTCACAAATTACTAAGGACCAGTTTCCTACAGAGTAAAAATATTACCTATTTGTGCTTAAACCTGTAACAGTTATCTGTGTCAAACTCTACACCACTCAGGAGGACTAGTTAATTTGTATACTGTTTCAAAGAAAAAAAGAAAAAGAGAGAAATAATTGCTGCATGTAGGGAAGCAGCTTTTTCTTCAGGAAGGGAGGGAAGCAAAAAACAAAGACAAAAAACCCAACCCCACAGTGCTGAGGATGTAGGTCCAAAATCCCTTGGAAAATTGCTTTATACTAAACTTGGCCATCTAAGCCTTATGCACTACCTAACAAAGCCACTGGTGTTTGAGTTACTATCAAGGGAACTTGATAATAAAACACCTTTAGTAATGGAAAACTTAAAACTTATAGTAAAATTTTTTTAAATCATAAAATCAACCTAAGTTAACTTACAATTACCATACTGAAACTTTTCCAAAAGTAGAAACCAAGAGGCTGTTTTGTCTGTAGACTTCTTTTATAGTTGGTTAAGATTACAGAGTAGCTTTTTAGAGCATCAGACTTGCATTTTAAAAATAATGTGGCCTAATGTATTGCTGCCTTGTACAAATTCTTAGCACTGTAGGCTTAAATAAAATCCTTGCAAGATACTAAAATGTCATGAGAGAAAACAAATTTTTAGTGTGATTAGTTGATTCCCCTTCCTTTATTTTCCATTTGAATGGACATGTGCTCTAAAAATGAGAAAAATTAAGTGTTTGCAAGCTGGGAGGAGAAGGGCACTGTGAGTATTGCTGAAAGAACATTTATTTAAACACAGTGTAAGGATAAGCCTCCTCAGATGCTGTTTCTGCTGAATTCTCCTCTGTCATGGTGCCTACTACATTCCATTGCTTTTGTCTGGGCTTGGTATTTGGGAAATTTTGGTGAGGGCTGGAAGGTGGGGGGGCACGCTGGAAGCTGGTCAGCAGTAAGGAGAGAAGGGCTGGTGTGGGAATTGTGGAGTGGGGTCAGGGTTTAACTTTAGTGGCCATTCATCAGATGATGATTGATTGCTGTGCAGTCCCGGGGGACGTTTAACAACATCTCTGCCCATCCCCCTGCCCCCTTTGAAAGCAGATGGACCAAAAAATGGGGAGAGCGACACCCAGGAATTCCTGCTGTTGTAAAATGTTTTTACGGTGCACTGTACAGCCTTTCCTGAAGCAATCACATTTATGGCCTTGCTGTTGTATTTCTTGGGCTGCTGTGGCTGTAAAAGATGAATAGCCCTGTAACATGGTTCACTGATTCTGTTTAAATTGAAGTAGGCACCCTTTATTGTTTTGTGTCTAAAATTGCATGCTACCAATTCAGGAAATATTTCCTGTTTGGGAAATAATCAACCCATAGCTGATTTATTTTAAAATAAATCACTTTTAACTATCTCTAAAACTAGTCCCCTCTTCCTTCTGATTTCTCCCTTTGCTTAATTCTGGTGGAAATTCTAAAATACTAATTAATGTAGTAGAACAGTTTGAAGAAAGAAATAAAAACTCCTAAACCTGCTTATTTATCTTTTCCCCCTTACTGGATAGGGTGTTATAGGGCACCAGTTTTTATCTTAAAAATAGTCTTTTTGCTTAATTACTTAATTATTACTACAGAAAGAAACAATTCATTAAATGCAATTTACACAGATTATAAATTTCTTTGAAAGGAGAAATCTGTCTCTGCTTTCATACTTCTTTCCTTACTGCCCATCAGAGCATTCATGTGGTTTGGGAAAACCAGCAATGTTTGAAGGTGTTTGCTTATAAACCAGTTTTTCCTATGTTTGGGTAAATAGTGAAATTAACAGGACAATAGTTAATTTACAGCTTGATGGATCTTTTGGCTGTATCATCTCTGCCTCTTCAGATAGGGAGGGGGGAAAATTTTTAGGACTTTCCTGTAAGTGCTTTTGGTTTTTTGTTTTCGGTGGAGATTTTTGCTTTGTTTTGTTTTTTGAGGTGGTGTGGAATTTGTTTTTTAACTGAGTGTAAGCTGATGTCCACTAAGGAAGACTTAGTCTTACTCTTCCCTTCCCTCCTACTACTCCTGCCCATCCACACTTCAAGACCAGTCTTGTTATTTGTGCTGTAATGAGCAGGGAAGGAGCATTGCAGAGCTGCAGCAGCAGTGAACTGAAATGTGGGGAGGCCGTCTCACATTGCTGAAAGTGGAAGGAGGGGGCTCTGCCAGTGCTTCTTGTGTGCTGTGTGTGCATCAGTTCTGAACTGAGAACACAGCTGTGCATTGTCCTACACCTAGCCTCGGTATGATCGTCTTTTTTTTTTTTTTTTTTTTAAGCANTTGCCTTTTTCAGGGAGTTGCTTGTTTGGGGGATGGGGGGAAAGGGGAGCTCTGGCTCCCCCCACCCCCCTCTATTTAGAACCAGGCATAGAAACTTAATCTAGCAGTACGTGACCTTTGTGGCCATGACCTAGGGACTGGGATGTGAGCAGGCTTGAGCTTAACAATAAACTGGCTGTGGCTGCAAGCACAGGCAAGCTGGATGCTGTGCCCAAGCCCCATCAGCCCAGCTGGCACAACCCCCCCTCACTGTCGTGCCCTGCACAGCCAGAGACTCCCCGGATTTATTCTCTGGGAGGGTGCCCCCTTTGCTGGGTAGAGCTGATGTGCAGCCTGTTGGGTGCTCCTGACAAATGTGTGTGAGACCGCAGGAGAACTGCCCTTACTGACCACAGGAGGAGAACTGCCGTTGTGCCCCTGCCAAGTTTGGGGGTTCTCTTGTAGTCTTTGTGCCCAGAAAGGAGTTTGTGGGGAGTTCCTAGTTGACTTGAAGCTGACTCCTTCAGTGCTCTTCTGGTGGCTAGCTGGCTAGCTCCCCTCCCCACTGAGAGCAGTAGGGATGGTGCATTTGTGATTTTTCCCTCTGCATACTTAAGGTAAAGTGTAGTGACAGAGATCAGGCCAGCATAACTACTTTTCTTTTGCCCAAGCTCGCTAACTCTTTTGCTCTCTGTTTTAAATCTAGGTGGTTTTTACCTTGTTTTATCTGTTTGTTTGACTTAAGAAATAAATAAGGCCTTATCAATGGCTCTATAGTATTTACCCAAGACCTTCCCTGCCATGTCCTGTGTAATCTGCCTTTTTCCTAAATGAGAATATAGCTCTTGTCATTCTTCATTCTAAATTCAGGGGTGATGTTTCCCACCACATTTTAGTGGGTGGCAAGAGGCAACTGAACAGTTTAAGCATGTTTTTTTCTTTGGCTTGAATAGCTGGGTGACTCTTTTACCCAGTGGATGCTGTTACCTTGCAGCAGGAGTGGACCAAGCTTTTGCTTCTGGTATTGACTATTGTGGAGGACTAGTAATAGATTTAACTTGCTTCTGGTCTTCTGTTCATATGGTCACCATTTTCTTTTCAGCTGCTCTGCTTAACTGAGGCCCCAAATCCCTGCTGTATGTTTTTAAAGTATATCAGATTCATATGACTTAACTTGATACCTTGTCTTGGTTTTCATTCTCTCTCAACTTCTCAGTTGTTTAAGTGGAATTATTCAGCAACATGTAATAAACATTCCCTGTAATTTCAACAGAAAAATAACAGAACTTCATGTGCAAGTGAACATTGTATACATACTTAGACAACCGCAGTGTAAGAACGAGGATCCCTCTAGTTGGGGAAGATGATATGTTTGAACAATGCATTTCAGACCTAAGGCATTTTTTTACTTGGAAAAATGGGAATCTGAGGCACTGCTTGAGAATTTAGTATTTGAACAGAAGCAAACATAAGTCTGTCCCAGTTTCCTTACAGCAAAACTCAATTTCAGGGGAAAAAAAAAGGGCAAGTTTTAGTAAAATCTGACATGTGCACACAAACACACACATACGCCTTTGAGAAGTTAATCCATGGACCACTTCAGCTGTTGCGCTTATAGGAGCTTAAAATGTCACTTTATGGAACCCAGGCAATTCAAGGGAATCACCTGTCCTGTCCTTCCCCTTGCTTTTGAGGGAGAAGGGAAAGGGGGATGTTATGCACCATATCACAAACTGTTAGCTGGAGTCGGGAGTGGCTGGATGACAGCTGGGAGAAGACAGGCATATGAAACACTTGTCCAATCTTTGTTCTGCTCTTGCTCCTTTCTGTGAGGTAGGCTTCAAATATCTGGTGATGGAAACGTTGTTCGTAGTATGAAACCTCGTGCTATTGTACTGTTCCATGGTAATAGAGATTTTTTTTATTATTACACAATAAGAAAAATAGTATGTGTGGTTAAGAGCAAGACTTGAACACAGAACTTTCTTGTGTTGGAGTGTTCATTTGCATCTTTGGAAATAAAAACTTAAGAAAGCTGATTTCTGCTTCCCTCTAAGAAAACAGGCTTCCATGGAAGTTGCTATTTCTATGTGTTACTTCCCTCTACTGGATGGAATGGGAGCGGCTACAGCTGATGAATGGATCCGGCTTTCTAGGCTAACATCTTGGTCTAAGTTGTGATTTAAATATAGGCTTGGGAAGTGCTTTGTGAACAGAACGGGGATTTAGTGGTTACCCACAGGTCACTGTAGCATTCAGAAGCTCTGATGGGCATGATAAAGCTCAAGTCTTGTTTTCCAGCTCAAGCATCTCAACGCATCACTAGCATAGAAAACACTGTCATAGCAAAGGGTTTTCACTTTGTTGATCGAAGGGGGGGGGCGGGGGGGGGAAGTTTTGCCTAATATTGTTGCTGTCCTGCATGTAAGGAATTTGCATGTTTTGAAAAGAGAGGATGGTTCTTGGCATGCGCAGTTGTTTTTCCCCTTGTGAGCAGTGGGTGTGCTGGTGTTGCAGCTCTCCAGTGTATTGATTATTGAATGGCCCACTTAAGAGAATTTGGTGTTTATATTTGCAGGAAAAGTCTTCACCTGAGACTTGCCATAGATGCCATCTCCAATCTCTAAGTGTTGGCAGATGGCTTCCGCTCTTTAAGAGAAGCTGATGTGGACACTCTTCCTAGTATTGTATTGCAAAGAAAACAATGACACTTCCATCTAACTGTTAGGGCATGATTTGGAGTTTACTGGGAAGGATAGCTGTGGCGGAGCTATTGTGAAGTCTTTGCCTATTGCTACTGCATCTAACCATCTCCTTTATAGTTGAGCTTTTGGATTTTTTTCTTTTTTTACACATCCTGGCTCTGTTTATTTTTCAATTCTTCTTTATGTAGTGAGAAGTATTTCTTTTTGTTTTTTTCCCCTGCTTCCAGGTACTGCATTTCTACTGTGATACCTGTTCTGTCCCCATATGTCGGGAATGTACCATGGGACGACATGTGGGTCACAGCTTTATCTACCTCCAAGACGCCCTACAGGACTCCAGGACTCTCACCATTCAGCTCCTGGCAGACGCTCAGCAGGGACGACAGGCTATTCAAGTAAGATACTCCCAAATTGAGTACTTGATTTCCCCCTCCTACTTCCCCCCCCTCTCCCCCCCAGCTTGTCTGTTACAGGGCAAGGTGTCAAGGCAAAAAGCTCTCTGCTTCTGCTGTCAGTCTTCTCACCCCTTCTGTTTTCTCAGATCTCTGACAGAAGTGGCAGTGGAGCTGAAAATAAAGTGCTGTTAAATGAGTTTTGCATTCTTTCAGCATAATCCTGTCATGTAAATCACAATATATATGAAGCTCTGTACAAATGCACTTGAGTGTGAAACATTTCAAGAAAGCTCAGATCTTGCGTGGCAGTGCCAAACCTGGTTTTGTTTCTACGGCTGGGACTTTCTTTGAGCGTCTTCCTGCCTCTATAGCTTCTAGCACTCTGCCTACCTTTGACTTCTTATGTCTTCAGTGTTGCCACCAAATACAAAATACTAATCAGCTGCTGGATTGGTGTGAAGTTTCTTAACCTGCATGTGGAGATGATCTAAAGCTATCTCCATGTGAGGATTGCTCTGCACACACAGATGTGCAGTCTGCTTATTACTTTGCTCTACGTCAGCTGTGTTTTATAGCACAAATATAAATACCTGGCAAGGGCTGGAAAGAAGGTAGCACAGTGCTTCAAACTAGAGAAGGAATTTTTTTTGAGTAAACATTTGTAGAATGTCATGGATAGGGAGTTAACTTACTTTCCTAATTGGGTGAGCTTGCAAGGTATAAATAATAATTAAAATGACCCAAAGCTCATTGTCTTTGCTTTGCTGCTTGTTTCTAGTAAATGAGGGCATTAAGCTTGTTCTGTGAGACAAGAGCAACTAATTAGTCTCTCACTAACTCTTTGCACCAGTGGAATGATAATAGTGTATGTTGGTATAGATAGTAATCAGTTGTTGACATTTTCCTTCAGCTTCTGATGTTAACTTGTTACAGCAGCACAGTAAACAACTAGTTTTTGGAGCTGGATGGCCAACTTTAAACTCCAGCTTCAGGCAGAATCCTGGAAAACATAGCATCTTCCAAGATTTGTTTTAAAGTGCGTTATAAAGCTCTTTGGCAGTATCCATACGTTTCACACATCCCCCAAAATGACAAGAAGGAAGGAATTATAGTAGTTTAAAGACCATCACTGGTGTAGTGTTCTGAATTTCTCCAGGCTGTCCTAGACAAGGGCTTGCCTGTTAGTAATTAAATTACTGCTTTTGACCTCCAGGGCTCTTAATCATCTAACTGGCACAGCTAGATCATCTAAGGACTGTTCTTTTGGAGTAGAGACTAGCAGGAGATTGTGCAGCACCACTCTGCTACTATTCATGAACGCTTTCGTGCCTGATTTTCTTCCCACTGAGTTTACTTTGCTCATTCCTCCCTTATCTTTTTCTGGCTTTTATGCTGAAGGCTCCTGCCATTGTGGTGAGCTGATGGTTACTTGATGGTGCAGGTAAAAGTTTTGTGGTACTGGCTATGGTCATGTAACTTGAACAAGCAGCTCTACTGAACTTAGCTCTTGCAGCTTTGCTCTGGTCTGGTTAAGAGGAGGTCTTGAAAATACTAGCTGAGCAGCTTGTGTAAAGATCTGTAAAATGAACCATGTTTTCAAGATCTGAGTTGTTTCATTAGTTTAGTGCGGTTTTTAATCTGGACCACTGCACAGAAGAAGAGTTAGTGAGCAAACAGATCAGTGGTAAGTTAACAGGGTGAAAATCTGTGTGTGCATGTGCAGGAATGGGAAAATTGTTCAGCCCAAGCCAGCTACACCAACATCAGCAGCAACCAGAAGAGCATGTGATGCTGTTAAAAGGAGAGGTGCTTAACTCAAAGTTTTCATGGAGCAGAGCTCCTCTTTTTCTTGGGACAAATATGGCTGTGAAGCTATATATTTATCCTAGGAAGGAGACAGTATGTCAGCATGAATTCAAAACAAGCCCTAAAATAAGTAGTCTCTTAATTAAAAGAAATTGTCTTGAGTGGTTTTCTTAAAAGTGTGGAAATAGTCAACAGAGAATTGAATGCCAGTACAAGCTGTAATATGAGGAACACAAGACTGGAGCTCTAAGAGGCTTGAAAAGTAATACGTTGTAGTAACACTTCTTAGTGGGACTGATGCATACTGCTGTACCACAAACTGTCTCTTAATAGGCTCTGAAAGTGATAGCTCCCCTGACAGGAGATGTTGAGGATGGATGAGGAGGGGTAGTTGAGAGTAAATGGGAAAAGGTGGAATTTGAAGGGCGTTGCAGGAGAGAGGAAATCAAGCCATGAGTCAACTGGCTGGAGAGTATCTGGTTAACCAAAGTTGAAGGCTTTTAGGAAGAAATGTTTATTTAAGCTCTTCCTGTGGCTTTGGAGGAAAGATTGTTTTTCAGACTTCAGAAAAATGCTGTGAGTTGGGATACATTTCAACCTCTTGATCCACTGAAGCCTGATGTAGTCTGTCACTCCAGAAGAGTCCAAACCTCACTTTTCAAGGAAGTTGAAGTCCTCTGTAAGAAGTAGCAGGCCTGAGAGCAAGAAGCTTGCTATTTTTTCCTCAGTGAAATTTCTGCAGCAATGGAAAGCCTTCCATGCTTCCTTGTGCTGTGATGGTCCTGTCCTGCATTCTTAAGCCTGTCTCTAGCATGTGCCTGTGTGGTGAACTGATCCAGCTGAAAGGTTAGCCTTTCTGTGGGTTTACTTTTTGGCTGGGTCAGCCCCCTGGCTGGTTCACTGCAGTGCTGCAAGGACTGTTGATGGTGCCAGAGAATGAAGCAGCAGCATCCAGCCGGGTTGCTGGTAGGACTCTTTCTTGTTTCAGCAGAAAGCTATACTCCTAGCTGGGATACTTTTCCAGCCTTTTCAGAGACTCAGATTGATTCACAGGGTGATATGAAAGCCAGAATTGACACTGGATAAATGGTGTGGGAGGAATCAGGACTGCTGCCTTTCTATATGGGGAGCACGTCCCGCTGCCTTGTTTTACCTCAGGAAAGTGCACACTTAGCTGTCTTCTTTCAGAATTTTTTCCGAGGACTAGGTCACAAACTGAACGTAAATCTGTTATGGTGAAAGATAGATGGCTTCTTCAAAATGTCACCTTCTTAAAATACATCTATACGTGTGTAACTGTATATATGTATGGATGTATGCATGTAATCTAATGCACTTGCATAATGCCAAAGCACTGAGTGCTCATGTTCATTTAGGGTCAATTTCCAGGTGAACGTGTTAAAATACATTTTAAATTGTTCATGTCAGATGTCTTAAAATGTGAGTTTACTGAAAAACAAAACGAAATATTTCTTAGCTGGGCCTATATAATTGGTTTTGCTGGGGTGCTGGATCATGCAAGCTTCTCACTGCCTGGTGAGACTGAGACTGGTCATGTGCAGAACATAGTGGGAGCTGCTCTCTTATCTATCATGAAAGGCTTAGGAGCTTCCCTCCCAAATTTGTGGGGGAAGTGGTATGAAATAGATTAACACGTTTAGGGGGGTGAGGGGGTACTGTAAGAAACTCAGCTGGGTAGAGGAGGAAGCTGATCTGCTGCCTTGAGCCTCTGCTCTTCGGTGGGAGCTTCCCTGTGGGTTTCCATATGGATCTGTGCTGCTGGGAGGTCGATACCTGAGAAGGATGGCACTGCTGTGCTGCAAGGGATCGTTTTGGGGTTGTCACATTGAGTTAGCTCAGGCAGTCTTGTGCATGGCTTTGAAGTCAGGCTTCCAGGCTTGAGAATCTGAAATGAAGCTTTGTCAACAAAATGGAGTCAATTG
This sequence comes from Cyanoderma ruficeps, assembly GCA_008694505.1. Classification (NCBI taxonomy): domain Eukaryota; kingdom Metazoa; phylum Chordata; class Aves; order Passeriformes; family Timaliidae; genus Cyanoderma; species Cyanoderma ruficeps. Next base: position 10,287,907 of record VZDJ01000782.1, read on the forward strand.
TGCTTTTCTGAAGCTGGGATTTATATCAAGAGGCTGAATTTCTTCGTACTTTCAGTCATTGTTTTGTGTGGTATTTCAGTGAGTTCCTCAGTGCAGCATATGAGCAGATGGTTATTGGGGAAGATGGATTTGACATGTGTCACTGTCCAAACTACTGTTCTGCCTAAAAGTGTAGGCAAAAAGTCTGTTCTTGCAGTACAAACCAAAATGATAGTTTACTTGTATCTGGCATGAGTTAACCTGGCCTCTAGCCCTCCCTCCATCAAATTTCTTTTAAAATTATCTTTGTGAGGAACTTCAAGTGAGGATGTTTTAGTGTTTTACATGCATTAGACTGAAACCTTTAAATTGATCCAGCTACTGTGATTTGTGCTATAGCTGCACCAGTATTGCTGCAAATTTGCTGCTAAACTTGTTAATCCTGGGACTTTTCACTGCAATTGTGTAGGATCTTCCAGTTAATTTTTCTAGCGTAAGAACATTAGTAGGAAGTTTGTATCCAGTTCTTGATGCTGGAGAAAAGCAACTTTGTCCTGGTTGTTTTATCCTGCTTTGACACAGTAACTGGAAAAGTTCAGTGAAACAAGCCCACTCAATCTTTTTGTGCCTTAAGGAACTGAAAACAAACCACGTGTGGCTGGAGCGCCTTCTGTTTGGTGGAAGAGGGCTAACTTGAGACATATCAAAAAGTTTCCTTCTGATTTTTTGTCTTTAATGTGCTTTTAAAATCCAGGAAGGAGTTTGTCAGAGACGAAGAATCTCAGCTGTTTGTTCCCCTCTGAGTAGGGTTAACTTAGTCTTAAATTTGTTAATGGTGAAACATCAAATCCTCCATACTGAGGTAGGAAAGTGTATATTTAATATTCTTTATTCAATACCTGTGGTCCACTCACCCCTCAAATACAGAAGAATTCCTCAGTAGAATCCAAATTTGCTTTTCCGTTTGAATTTTCTCTCCAGCGGTTTGCACCTTCATTGGAAAACTAGAGTTTGGGAAACTGAAATGTCTGAATTAATGCCTGGAAAATTATACCTCCCTTCCATTTTTGGATGGATGGAATAAAAAATCCTAGGGACTTCTTCAAATATGCTCATGCAAACCAGCATTGAGGAGTTGCAGTACATTTACCATAAGCAGCCTTTATGTATCTCATGGTGCTCCACCGTGGTGTGTTGTGCTGCAGTTTGTTCAGTTGGGTAAATTCCTGGACTAAATTGGTGTGATCTAACATCATGGCTCAGCATCTGGATTAACAGGTCCTGCTGTTTCAAAGACCTGAGTTAGCCTCTTCAAATAACTCTGCCCTGTGTGGGCACAACTGTGGACATACTGATTTAATTTGAGTATCAGACAGCAGAAACCATGCAGTGAGGGCATCAGCACCTCTGTTGTAGCTCTTCAGAACACAAGCTTTGTAACAGTTTTTTCTTTCTCCTGGAGCATTTTATGCTTCTGATTGTACTTTTTTTTAAATACAAAAAAATCAGCATTACTGAAAACTTGGGAATCTAGAACATTAAATATTCCATAGGAATATTTAGGTAAACATGAAATCATAGAATTTTTTTTTTTTTTTTGCAACTTAATGCTCTATTTCCTACTATTCAACAGAAGACAGGAAATACAAAAAATTGCTGAATGCTGCCACTCTACAAAAGGGCAGGTCCTGATTTGGGCACCTCTGTAGTCAGCATGGATATCCAGAAGCATGGCCAATAATGCTACCCTGCTACTTCTGACTCCTGTAGTTGGTTTCTTCACAGGTTCGTGTTCTACCATCAGTTGCCACTGGAGCAAGATCATCACTCGTTTTTCCCTCAGGTGGTGTAAGGTAGATAAAGGGGAGCTCACAGAGGTGTCCACTTAAAGGGAGCTGGCAAAGGACACCCGGGTTCCAATACAACTTTGCCCTTCATCTTTTACTCAAAACTGGACTGTGCTGGTAGCAATAGCTAGTGATGGCTGTCTGCATTGCTTTCCTTCATGCCAACACATTTGTCTGCCTCACTGGAAGCCTGCGTGCAGTTTCCTCCTGTGGTGGCCCCCCTGGAACATGTCACCTGCACAAGGACTGTTGCTACTTCAATTTTAGTCTTGAGGAATTGGAAGTATCAGTTTCAACCCTGAAGTTTACAAAGTACACTGCAAAGTAGTGTTTTACTAGTTTTAAAACAGACACATGGCACTGGTGACATCTCTGATAGAATGCGGAGTGGTATTGGCCATCTTTAGGGCCCTGAGAAGCCACAGGTGGATGATTTACTTTCTTGGCCAACAGCAGGAAACAAAACAGTTGTTCTCCATCTCACATTCAGTAACCCAGCACAATTCTTGGATAAACACAGGCCTTGTCTTCTGTCTCCCAAGTGTGTGCACTGGTTGACCATCTAATTCCCTAGCACTGGAAGAATTGACATGCCATAAGGAGAGAGCATCATAAAAGCTGTTTTTCTTTACGAGTATTTGTTGTGAAAAAGATTGTGTGGTGTCTGACCAGAAAAAGAAACACCTCTGCTTAACATGCTTTCTAAAAAGTTTACCCCTCCAAGACAAGTTTTGCACAGAAAATGCCTGCAGGAGTGAGTTTTCAAGGCAGAACTCTGACATCTTACTGTAATCAAGGTGTGAACAAGGGATTTTTTTAAAGTTATACTTAAAACTCTTGGCTGTTGCTTCAGATGTAGATAACTTGTTATTGCTGTTCCCCCCATCGTACCTCTGCATGTTTGGTGCTGGTTAACCTTCCTAGGCTGTTCCTCAGCTTATTTGGACAGAGTGCAGAACCCTCTGAACTTTACGAAAACTTCACCAATGTCCTTGATGGTATTAGCATCTTAGCATTTTGGGCATCCCCCACTGATCTGAGCTGTTCATACTTGGGCAAGTAAAAATAAATCCAGATGATGGCATGAGTAGCTGGCACATGACCAGTTGTGCGTAACTGGTTCCTATAGCTGAAAAATCACAGCATCCACAGGCAATTACTGTCTCTCCTGCTATGATGGAGTTCTTGAAAGGTGGACTCTGGTTTTAGTGGAGATTAATGAGGGAAGTTGGGATTGCTCTTANTATATATATATATATATGGTTCTAAATGGGTACTGAGTACAAAAAGCAAAAATAAGTAAATAAAGATTTTTATGCATTCACAGACATCATTGTTAAAATTGGAAAATGAGTGGATAGTTTCCCTGACGCTTCTCAAGGTGATACCTCTTCCTCTGCAAGAGGAGGAGGCTGGTTTGCTGTACTTGGTGGGAATCCATGTCTGTTTTGGAAGAAATGGATGCTTTTTCCCTGCAGTAGGGCCGCTTCTGTATTTGAACAGCAAAGAAGAGGAGTATTCTTACGTGTGGTCTCTTCTAGCTACGTCTGAGGCCTATTGGCTTTTATCAAGTCTTAATCCATGGCCAGTTGTTACTTCATGTCTACTTTGCTAAATGTAATGAAAAGAGATTTTCATTTTTTTTGTCAAATTCGCCTGCCAGAAGCCTTGTGAGAGGGCTGGGCAGGTCAGCCTCCAGTGGAAGTGGGATATATAGACTGTGAATTTAAAGACATTCCCTGTTAAAACTAGCAAAGGTGACTCTGGGATTTCATGAAGGAGGAAGAGCTGAAAGACCTGTTCCTCTTACTGAGCCTTGAGCTGCAGGCTGGCTATCAAGTAGCACTACTGTTTTCCCCTGACAGTTTGCAGGAGAATTCTTTGGAGTAAAGACAGAAATGTTGTCCTCTCTGATTTTGTCAGGGTTCTCTTCAACTTATTTCCAGAGAGAAATCACCTGGCCAAGTTAGTCTTCCTTTTTCTTTCAGAAAAGGATCTCATGTGTGACCTGGAAGAATAAATCTAGTTCAGACTAGTTGTCTAAAATAACTTACCTGGAATGAAAATGTCCACGTAACGATATATTTAAGTTTTTATGTTTTAGCATTCCAGTTGTTGGCATAAACTAAATGCTGCTGAACTCAGAATTCAAAAATACTAACAGCTATTCAGTGAAAGACGACAATATACTGTCTGACATTCTAGATGATGCTGGGTCACATTTGGGTAGTTCATATTGTTGCAACAGGTGGTTCTTAGACTGGCGTATCCCCATGCACAATTAAAATGAGGGTATCTTCCTGAAAGTTCTGAATGTACAGTAAAGCCTTTGAATTCCTTTTTAGCTGGTTTCAGTGAGCCTGCATTTTTGGAGAAAAAAACGTGTTTCCTAACGTTCAGAGGGAACCTGTTTCACTTTGTGTCCATTGCTTCTGGTCCTGTCACAGGCCACAGCTGGAGAAAGCCTGGCTCTATACCCTTCAAGTATATGTATACTTGTGAGAACACCCCTCTTTTGTTAGGCTGAATGCCTTCACAGGCCGTTGTTCTGTTCTAGAATTTTGTAACTAGTAAGTTACTATCTTTTTAACCTCTTTGAGGGTCACAGGCTCATCAGCTGGTTCAGTGAAACCAAGAAGTAAGAAACTAAGAGTTGTTGCTTTATGCCTTTGCCTGAAGGCATAGTGAAATGTAAGCAGCAGTGCTCTGATGCATTTTTAATTGGTTTGGTGGAGCCTTAAGTGTGTTTGTCTTTGTTTCTCCCCAGCTGAGTATTGAACAGGCCCAGGCTGTGGCAGAGCAAGTGGAGATGAAAGCGAAGGTGGTACAGTCTGAAGTCAAAGTGGTGACCACCAGACATAAGAAGGCCTTGGAAGAACGGGAGTGTGAGCTGCTCTGGAAGGTATGCACCCTTACATTTGTAAGGTTTGTACTGCTGGCACGTGCTTTTCAAACTGAAAAAATACTCAAACTACTACACGGCCAGGTTCTGATATCCGAGGAAAACTGTGGGTTGTAGCGGGGGCTGCTGGATCCTGGGAGCAGCACAGCCCCACACGCGGGCTGGGCACTCCCCCTGCTGGCCCAGCAGCTGCCCGGAGAGGAGATCCCCTCTACACAATGCCTTCAAAATATCTTTCATGTGCTGCTCCTAGAATGAGGAGCAATGGTGTAATTGGTTTCCTGATCCACACCTCATAAAGGACAGCAGCAAAGGTGTATATCCTATCCTGTTCTTTTTTTGTTTTTAGAAAGGCTAGTAGAAGTTCTGTGAGACCAGCTTTCACTATCCCCATCCTTCAATTAAAAACCTTTACTGTCAATCAAGGTAGCATCCTCCCTCTTAATTTCTATTTTTAAAGCTAGTATAAGAAAAGAGTGCTCTCCAGCAAGAGAGTACTGCACAATTCTGAACTGATGGGTTCATTTCAGCCACAATGCATGTGTGGTATTTTGAGAGAAGGAAAGGAATGCAGGCTAGTTTTTTATTCCAGAAAAGTAATTCAGTGGTCATGGTCCCCCTGCAAGAGAAGCTTTGTTTTCTTTTGTAAGTGTTAATAGAAAGATTAAAATTGCACTTTAGATAGTTAATGTAGTTTTTTTAAAGTTTTGGATTGAGGGACATGAGTTCACTTTTCACTGTTAACCTTCTGCAGGAAGCTTGGCAGCTTTCTCTTTTAAAGTATTTCTAGTACAGGAGGAGTAAGATCTGCCCCAAGCTCTTTTTATCCTATGGTGCTCTACAAATGCCCTCTTGTTGGAATATCTGCACTGAGAGCGAGTTCTCTTCAAGTTGGAAAACATTATTTTAAGAAGGATACATGGTGGTAGTAAACGATTTAAGCAAAACTAACTCAAGTCTATCAAGCTCTTGTATCAAGCATGCTAATAAACAATTTTGTATACCAGAGCTGAGTTTAAGGGTTAATCTGAGAGCTAAGATCAGTAATTTGTCTTGGACAACTATTGGAAGAAGCATCTCCAGGTTTTTTTTGGTTTTGTTTTGTTGTTTGGGGTTTTTTTTTTCATCTTGGTAAAACCTACATACCTCAACTTACAGCATTTTGAGTCTTCCTTCACTAAAATGCATTCCAGATATTGTTCTGTGGCCAAGCAGGTATTCAGACATCAGGAAATGTACTTTTGCAACAATAAAGCAAAGACATGTCACATTAGTTTTACAAAGCAGGTGTCTTTGCCAGATGGTCCAAAGTGGTTTTTCCACAAGTAAAGGTAGGCACAGGCTGATATAGATGAGTTACAAAACAGACATTTTTCACCAACTTCAGTCCATCAAGCAGGGACTGGCAGCAACCTTCTGTATTATTTGAAGTGACGTTTACAAAGCATTTTAAGGCACAAGCTCAGCATGACTGCCAGTATTTACAAGAAAATATTAAAATAATTGAGATGTTAAAATAATTGGACCCTAAAATCCCTGGAGATAGATGTCTGGTATTATCCAGTCACACGAAAACAGTTCTGGGAGGCAGGGGAATGACAGGAGCCCATGTGCATTAGCTGATGCTGACTCCCAGCCTCAGCTCTGCGGGACAACAACTCACCTTCTGAAATTGGTCTTGGTTCTGATTAGTGAAGCCTCAGCCTCTGCTGTTCTTGAGAGACTGCAATAACTTCTGTCCTCCCTGGGGGCTGAATGATATGTGCCTTTGGATGGTCTGTCAAGTACCTTGCAACTACAAAGCAGAATAGCATTTGAGGAAGCAAATAATTACTAGTAAGCAAGTGACTCTCGCTTTCAAATGTCACTCTGATGCAGCAGATCTGCAGAGTAGGAATGTATGGTTTTGCCTGGAGGGTAGGAGAGACTGATAATCCTAAATTTGGATAAGTAATTAGTTTTCCTTTTTCCTTCTTGCCTACTTCGTGATATTTAGAAGTTTGTTCTGCAGCTGTGTCAGCATGCTGTAACAACTGTCCAGCTGGCTCTTAGGTAGAAGGGAGACAGAAGGAAATATGTGTTATGGTCTATCTTTCCTGATGTAAGCATGCTTTTCTCTCCTCCCTGCTTCTCACAAGGTGGAAAAGATTCGCCAAGTCAAGGCCAAGTCACTCTACTTGCAAGTTGAAAAGTTACGTCAGAATCTAAACAAGCTGGATAACACCATTAGTGCTGTCCAGCAGGTCCTGGAGGAGGGTCGTACCCTGGATATTCTCCTGGCTCGGGACCGCATGCTGGCTCAGGTGCAGGAGCTGAAGAACGTCAGAGGCCTTCTCCAGCCACAGGAAGACGACAGGATCATGTTCACCCCCCCTGACCAGGCATTGTATATGGCCATTAAATCCATGGGCTTTGTCAGCAGCGGGGCTTTTGCTCCCTTGACCAAAGCCACGGGGGAAGGTCTCAAGCGTGCGCTGCAGGGCAAGGTGGCCTCGTTCACCGTGATGGGCTACGACCACGACGGGGAGCCTCGCCTTTCGGGGGGCGACATGATCTCTGCAGTGGTCATGGGCCCCGATGGAAACCTTTTTGGGGCAGACGTCAGCGATCAGCAGAACGGCACCTACCTGGTCAGCTATCGTCCCCAGCTGGAGGGGGAGCACCTGGTGTCCGTGATGATGTGCAACCAACACATTGAGAACAGCCCCTTCAAAGTGGTGGTGAAGTCTGGACGCAGCTACATCGGCATCGGGCTGCCGGGGCTGTCCTTCGGCAGCGAGGGCGACAGCGACGGCAAGCTCTGCCGCCCCTGGGGGGTCAGCGTCGACAAAGAGGGGTTCATCATCGTGGCCGACCGCAGTAACAACCGCATCCAGGTGTTCAAGCCATGCGGGACCTTCCACCACAAGTTTGGCACGCTGGGCTCCCGGCCGGGCCAGTTCGATCGCCCCGCCGGCGTGGCCTGTGACGTTTCGCGTAGGATCATCGTGGCCGACAAGGACAATCATCGCATCCAGATCTTCACGTTCGAGGGGCAGTTCATTCTGAAGTTCGGGGAGAAAGGAACGAAGAACGGGCAATTCAATTACCCGTGGGATGTGGCTGTCAACGCCGAGGGGAAGATCCTGGTCTCCGACACGAGGAACCATCGCGTTCAGCTCTTCGGGCCCGACGGCGTGTTCCTTAACAAGTACGGCTTCGAAGGGGCGCTCTGGAAGCACTTTGATTCCCCCAGAGGTGTGACATTCAATCACGAGGGCCACTTGGTAGTGACGGACTTCAACAACCATCGCCTCCTGGTCATCCATCCGGATTGCCAGTCAGCGCGCTTCCTGGGCTCCGAGGGCACCGGCAACGGGCAGTTCCTGCGCCCGCAGGGCGTGGCGGTGGATCAGGAAGGGCGCATCATCGTGGCCGACTCCAGGAACCACCGGGTGCAGATATTCGAGTCCAACGGTAGCTTCTTATGCAAGTTTGGCACTCAGGGAAGCGGCTTTGGTCAGATGGACCGTCCTTCAGGTATAGCTGTCACCCCTGATGGCATGATTGTTGTGGTCGACTTTGGAAACAATCGAATTCTCGTCTTCTAATCTGTGTTTGAATTAGGAAGAAACTGTCTCAGGGAAATTCTTCTAAGAGAAAATGAAAAAAATACAACGTTAATTCAAACCTACCTCATCTTTAATTTTTTTACAGATGAATGTACTTACCTTTTCTGCAGGGAGTGAGCCTGTAAAATTGAATTCTATCTACCTCATTGTCCTCCCTTCCCTCCCTGGTTTCTCACCCCCTCCCCATCCCCACATACTCATAGTTCAGAACGTTTTACCTCTTTCCCCCCGATGGGGTTTCATGCACAAACAAGTGTTGCTGTGCACATTAGGTGGTTTGTGTGGTGAGTTCTGTTAGACTAAGCCAAGAAAGGCGCTATGTAACTTTTTAAATGGAGAAAATGCTAGTAGGTGTTTGTAGAGAATTTGTGTTCTTGACCATTCTGCAGTTCTGTGGGTGGGGACATGGGAGGGAGGGACGTTTGTTGTTGGTGGTGTTTTGGTTTTGTTTGGTTTATTTTTTATTTTTTTTTGGAATTGCTGCTGCAGCAGAGAACTTTTTCCTGTTCTCCTTTTTATACCTCAGTGTGTTTGATTTACTGGTGAGCACAGCATCTTGTTCCCAGACAATTTTGAACGTTTTATGAAAGTGAGTGGGATTCGCTTGCCAGGAAGAGCAAGTTTGCATCTTTTTTGGCATTTCTGTGTATTTTTTTACTGAAACACAGTAATTTAACAGCACAAATTGAAGCTGATGAAAATGCACAAAAATTCTTTAAGTTTAAACCAAATTGTTCATTTTAGTGGATTAGTGTGGTCATTGTAAAGTTTAGATAAAAAGCAAGGCTTCCTTTAATGTATCCTGTCATTGAGAATTTCATTATTACCCCTTTTCACCTGAAAGCTAAATTAGTTTGAAAAAGGTTACTGTTTCTTTTTATCGGTGCCCCTAATCTAGGTAACAGAAGAGGTTAGGAAGAGCAGTGAAACAGGGAAAATCAAACTCTTTTGATTTACTTTCTTGTGAAATTACTTAGTGTTTTTTGCCCTTTCCCATAGAGAAACTTTAAGGGAATAATGTTTGAATTTGTTAGAACAGAAGTGGTACCTTTTTCCAAAAGTAAGAAATAAGCACAGCTTTGGAGATTCAGGGTGTGTTTTGGAGAAATCAACAGTTGTTTTGGTTTGTTTTGTTTTGGGTTTTTTTTTTTTTT